>CM044309.1:73450500-74122000 GCA_024291935.2 Okapia johnstoni
CAGACCCAGTGAGCACATCCACCTCCACCGTGACACCACTCGTGTCTGCCCTGTGCCACAGCTGAGCTGGGTCCCCCTAAGCAAGGCTGGGGTGTGGTGTTGATGCAGGTCTGGGGGTGCTTGGGGACATGAGGCTGCCACTCTCACTGGTCTCGGCTCCTCCTACACCTTCCCAGGAGTTTTGGTCCTTGTCTTCAAGCCTCCCTCTCCATCATCTTAAATCTCTGGTGACTTAGTCACCAAGTCCTCCATCGTCACCTCTCTTCTTTCTAATGCCCCTGTCACAAAGGTGGTTGCTCCTCTGGCTTCAGCAGGAAACAGGATATGTCACAAAGAGGACAGTGAAGTTAGCGGGATCTGAGCGTCACACACCGTCCTCCCTCACAGCCTGGGGCCGCTCTCCCTGGTACTCAGCTTCTGCCCCTCTGTGACCATCAGAGTCTGATGGAGGCAGTCTAAGTGCACCCGCTGACCCTCAGACATCTCCCCCATCAGTCCAGCCTCCAGCCACATGCCTCTCAAACAGAACCCATCACATCAGACTGAGTTGGGGAGGTGTAGGTAAGTAAAGGGATGAAGCTCCGTGTGAGGGTCCGTGAGGGGAGTCAGCGGCACAAGTCTGGGAGGAGGAAGAGTGGAGACTTCCCCGAGGAAGTGCTGTGGGAGGAGACTGTCCATCTGTGCTTAGCGCTCCATGTGGCTGAGCACTAAGCAAGGCAGGAGAGATGCCTGCACCCGCCCTAACACTTCAGACACCCTTAGTGGAAACTGGTCTCCGGTGCCCAGCAGACGCCGGAACAGGGCAAGACTGTCTCTCGTTCCCTACTGTTCCCCCTAGCCCTCACACAGCGCTTCGGACAGTGACCGCTCAGGATACGTGTAAGGAGAGATGTAATGAGAGACCTCGTCTTCCCTTCCTAAGTAGGGGTTGCAGGACGGAGTCCCTGTTGGATGGAGACCTCTTCTCCGCTGGGCATCAGCAGAGAGCAGATTCATAGCTGTGTACTCAGGAAGCGAAGGCCTCCCTCCTCAACAGGCCCGATCCCGTCCTACAGGCCCCCGCACGCCCTGCGGCCCCTCCACGCTGGAGGGGGGAGACGCCACGGTTCCACGGTGCTTCGCCTTCAAGTCGGGGATACAGGGTCACAACGTCGGCAGAGGGGAACGACTACCGCCTGGCCCCGCCCGACCGCACCGCGAAGAGACCCGGCTCGGCACAAGGCACGGTCGCCCCCCCGACCCCGGTCAAAACCAGCCGCACCCCGGTCACAGCCGCGCCAGGTCCGCCCGCACCGGCCGCCGGAAGTTGCAGTCTGCGGGCCGGAAGCTGCGGCCGCAAGCCAGCCCCCCTCCCCTCACGCCCGCCCCGCCCCCGCCTCGCGCGACCGAAGGCCGCAGAAGCTCGAGCTGGGCTCCGGAGCGACCGCTATGTCCCCAAGGGGCCCTCGGGGTCCTGGCCGGGCCAACAATCTGCTCCCGAGGTCTGACCGGCGGCCCGCAGTCACCAGGGTCTCACTTACTAGCGCTATGGTCGCCGTCGCCATCTTGTGCCCGTCGCGGCCGCTGGGCGCGCCACACGCTTCGGTTCCTTCCTCGGTCTCGCGCGATCTAGGCGCCGGCGGAGGCACTCTCCAGAGAACGGAACTCTCGCGATTAAAGGCCCTTTCCCCAGCAACGTGGAAGGAAAAAGGAACGCGCTTCCGGTGCGGGAAGGAACTGTTAACGCTCCGGGAAGGGCGCGCGCGGAAGGGGCGGGGGCGGGGGCGGGGGCAGGGGGGGCGTGCGCGGCCGCCCCGCCGCCTCCGCCCGCCGCCAGCACCGCCCTCCGCCGGCCTGTTAGCGTCCCAGGTCGCCCCTCCCCTCGCCTTTCGCGGCCGCCTTCCCTTCGCTCCTCGGTTTCTCTGTCTCTGCAGGAAAACCCCATGGCCGGGCACAGACGGCCGGATCCTCTCTAGAGCTGCGGTTGAAAACCGCTACCAAGAATCGCCTTTTTTCGGACTCAGATTTCGAGATGCCTCTTTGCATCGTATCTCTGAATGCGCCTACTAATGCATGGTGTGTTCCCTGTTATGGTCGCATTTTCTCTTTCCAAATCATTGAGAAAACAGTAGTGCATCTTAAAACTGATAGTGTCCTAGAGCCACCGACGTAACAGTCTGTAGAAATGCAACCCAAGAGACAAGCTTCCGAACCAATCCCCTGGGAAGGGTATGCACTCAGTCCCCTTAGTTCTGAACTATTTTCTAAAAGTTCCAGATGTCCATCCCTGGCGTTGAGCTGCCCTGGACGTTTATTGCATTGCCACACCCAGTCCCAAGACCCTCACTCAGTGAAGTTCAGGCCCTGAGGTTGTCAGCTTAGCAACTTTAGCCTGCTTGAGGTAGCAAGGTATCTTTCCCAAGGAGGCAGGTCTCTTCTCAACTCTGGGAGAGTTAATATGAAATACAGACACCCTGTTTAAACACGGCAGTATTTTACTCATTTACCTTTCCTCTAAAATGATAAGAAAGAGTGCTTCGTTCAGTCATGTCCAACTCTGCAACACTATGGACTGTAGTCCACCAGGCTCCTGTGTCCATGGGATTCTCCAGGCAAGAATACTGAAGTGGGTTGCCATTTCCTACTCCAGGGGATCTTCCCAACCCAGGGCTCTTAATTCATATCTCTTGTCTCTTGCTTTGGCAGGCGAATTCTTTACCCCTAGCACCACCTGGGAAGGTTGCGCCACCTTTATAAAGGCAGAAACCCCCAAAGACAAAGAGGTGGAACGTTGTGGAGCTGGAGGAAGGTGGACAGCAGGGGCTGCTTTAGCATCCTGGAGGTCGGGGTCCAAGAGATGGTTCATGTGAGTGCAGTCATGACGAGGAGACCAGAGCTCCGTCCTTACTGGCAGCGACTAAGAGGTGAGCTCCAGCAGAGGCACTTTTGGGGGGCCTGCCTGTTCTGAAAGTGGGGGAATACGTGAGATTCCTGCCTTGGTGCCACCTCCACCCCTGGCTCCCCAGTCGTGTGCTACTCACAGTCCTCAAAGAGAAGAGCCCGTCTCTGCAGGAGCTCCCAACACATGCACAAAAAAAGACTGGCCTTTGGGAGGTGGGTAGGAGAATGACCTGGCTCCATGCTTGATCTCAAAGCTCACAAGGCAGTAAGCCCCAACCACTAAGATTCAATGCAACTGGGCAACCCAGGAACACCAGACATCTGAGGGAGAGGAAAACTGGAAAAGGAAAAGGGACTCAGAAGGAATAGAGCCGATAAAGCAGGCCAGAGAGGAAGGAAAAAAGAAAAGCTAAAACCATATCCTCAGAGATATAGGATGTTGCATCAAAAAACATGAACAAGATGCTGTAAAGAAAAACATTCAGCCAGTGAGAAAGAGCAGTTGCAAATGAAAAATATGAGAGGAAAAGGAACAGTTAAACAGAGAAGTTGCAAGATAAACTTGAAATCTTCCAGAACGTATAACAATAAAACCATATAGCTAGAAAACAGACAATGGAGTGCTGTCACACTCATCAGCACTCTGCAGTACTAGAACCAGCGGGTGCCTCAGAGGCCTCCATAACAGAGGGATGGGTTGAGACTGGAAGAGGGGGCAAAAGCACCACTCCCTGGTGCAGCTTCGCCTGTGAAATCTGGCATTGATGCCTTCAGAGTGCTAGTGTGCTGGGCACCGTTCTCGTTCCTTTTCACAGTTAACTTGTGCAAGCTCACGACCATGCCCATGCAATCTGAACCACTGTCTCAGAAGCAGCTGAGTGGCTCCAGAGCCTCTGCCCCTAACCTCTCAGAAAGTAAGTCCAACATCTAAGTAAGTATTCCAGAAAAGGAAAGGGGAGAAATCAAAACGGCAAAGAAAACTTCCTAGAACTGAAGGGCTGGGATCTCTGAACAACAGATGAAAGAGAAAGTCATCTTGAGTTCCTACTGCAGAGCACAGAGAACTATGAACATATTCAATATCCAATGATAAACTATAGTGGAAGAGAATACAGAAAAAAAAGATCACTTTGCTGTAAAGGAGTAATTAAGACAACATTATAAATTGCTATACTTCAATAAAAAATAATAATGGAAGAAAAGAGAGAGAAGGTCTACATCAGGACCTCAGATATGCAGATACACTACCCTTATGGCAGAAAGCGAAGAGGAATTAAAGAGCCTCTTGATTGAAGGTGAAAGAAGAGAGTGAAAAAGTTGGCTTAAAACTCAACGTTCAAAAAACTAAGATCATGGCATCCGGTCCCATCACTTCATGGTAAATAGATGGGGAAACAATGGAAACAGTGACAGACTTTATTTTTTGGGGGTCCACAATCACTCTGGACTGGAGGATGACTGCAGCCATGAAATTAAAAGACACTTGCTTCTTGGAAGAAAAGCAATGACAAACCTAGACAGTGTATTAAAAAGCAGAGACATTACTTTGCCTGTAAAGGTCCATATAGTCAAAGCTATGGTTTTTCCAGTAGTCATGTAGTGGTCTGAGAGCTGGACAATGAAAAAGGTTGAACACCAAAGAACTGATGCCTTTGAACTGTGGTGCTGAAGAAGACTCTTGAGTCCCTTGGGCAGCAAGATCAAACCAGTCAATCCTAAAGGAAATCAGTTCTGAATATTCATTGGAGGGACTGATGCTGAAGCTGAAGCTCCAATACTTTGGCCACCTGATGCAAAGAGCTGACTCATTGGAAAAGACCCCGATGCTGGGAAAGATTGAAGGCAGGAGAAGGGGATGACAGAGGATGGGATGGTTGGATGGCATCAGTGACTCAATGGGCATAAGTTTGAGCAAACTCTGGGAGATGGTGACGGACTGGGAGGCCTGGTGTGCTGCAGTCCATGGGGTCACAAAGAGTCGGACGTGACTGAGTGATTGAACAACATCAGGACACATCATTGATAATTTCCAAAGCATTCAGGTAAAGAAAAGATCCAGAGAAAAGACATCCCAAAGGTCAGGACTCAGAAAGGCATGGAATTCTTAGGACTAGAACCCCAACTTTGTACCTAGTTACACAAACAAACAGATGTGAGAGTAGTGAGGGCAAACTGCAGACTCCGTAACTGAATCAAGGAAGAGGAAATCATGGGCTCCAGCGGAGAGAAAGGAGGTGCTCCAGGACACTGGTGAAGTCGCAGCCCATGCTGACAGCCGGGGCAGAGTCGGCATGGTGAGGGGTCCAGGGAAAGATGGAAACCGCAGTTATGCGACAAATCCCAAGTTTGAGAGGAGGTTCACACTTCTGCAGGAGAATCTAGGGAGGAATTAATGACACGTGTGGAAAACTAAGCCCCCCAAAAGGCAATGATTAACTGCAGGGAAAACAAAAAGTTGTGCAAGAAAGCAGATATTTTCCTAGGACACCTCGTTCTCTGCTGAGACCTGTGGGAGTGAAGCTGTAATAGTGCCCATCACACTGAGATGGCACTGTGTCAAGGGACTGAGGCCAGTGGCCTCCCTTCCCCCCAGAGGACACCAGCAGGTGACGCATAATGTAGAAAAACTGATGAAAAGCAGTGAAAGCATGTGTGTTCTTGTGAAACATGCATTTTAAATCCCTGAAGAAACAGCTAAGATTTGAATTTGCAAAGGATCAGAGTTAGGCATTGTATTTATTAGTTATTTATTACTGGCTTAAAAAATTCCACTTTTAAAATAATACATATGTCACTTTGAAGAGATAAAAGTTAAAATGAAAACCTCAACAGACATTAAATGAAGCAGTGCTAGTACTGATCCTTTTGAGTTCAGTTTAATCACTGGCACAATCTGTTATGCATTGGACACTCCTAACTGTTTCAGATGATGCAGAATCAGACAGCTTGGCATCAGGATTTCCAAGTAGATGTGTAAGTTATTTTAAAGTGTAACTTTAAGCTGAAAGGTGTAAGAACTTGAACAATTTTGTAGAGTACTGGAACATTTAAAATAACTTAGATTCATCGTATTTGTACATGGAATGTATCTTACATGTCTTGGTAAGGGGTGTTGGTTTGGGGTTTTGGTTGGGGTGATGTGGCAGGTGGGATGACAAAGATGTCCATGTCCTAACCCTCAGAACCTGGGAATATTACTTTACTTGGTGAAAAGTATTTTGCACATATGATTAAGATTAGGGACCATGAGATGGGAGATTATCCCGGATTATCCAGGTGGACCCAACCTAACCACATGAAGCTTTCCTGGCTGCAGAAAACCAGAGCCACAGTTTAGGAGAAAGACTCAATTCAGTGTTTCTGGCTTTGAAGATAGAGGAAGAGGCCATGAACCAAGGGATCTGGCAGCCTCCAGAAGCTGAGAATGGCCTTCAGTTTAAGCAGGCATGGAAATAGGAACCTTGGCCCCATCACTGCAAGGAACTGAATTCCTGCCCAGTGCCCCACGTGCTCCTGACACCTACAGGCCAACAACCTAAAGGAGTAGGAAATGGTTTCTCCCCAAGAACCTCCAGAAACCTTGATGTTAGTCTGATGGGATCTGCGCCAGATTTCTGACCTACAGAACTAATAAATGTGTTGGTTTAAGCCACTGAGTTTGTGGTAAAAACCTACAGCAACAACAGAGAACTAATACAGTGGTAGGCTTTTCTTGTTTGACATTTCAAATACTTAGAAACCTGAATGTGCTAAATTTATACATGCGGTTTTAGATGTTCAAGAGTGATTACATTTGCAAATGGAGGGGGCGCTGATATCCCCAGGACCCAGGGAGATAGCACGAGGGGTGGGAGCTGGGGAGGAGCAGGGAGAGCATCGACATGGACCACTCCGGCCAGGGAACGCAGACAGAGAACAGCCCTTTGTGGGGGCTGCAGGAGCCAGAGAGGGGCTGGGTCTGCCCTGGATGGGGGCAGGGGGCAAGAGCCACAGGAGCTTCCAGGTCACGGCCCTGCCCCTCGTCCAGCACTGTGCCTGACACCTGCAGGTGCTTTATCGTCAGTTTAAGGTGGTGGTTCCTCGTGTGGGTCAGTGGCACCAACTTGGAATGGAGCGATTCCCTGGGCACACAGCTGTCCAGGGCTGACCCCCACCTTTTAGCCCCAAGCACTGTGCGTGGTTCCCTGCAGGGCAGCCCCTTCGTGACCACAGGGCCAGGAAACTGTGGAAGCTGGCTGCACCAAGCGTCCTGCTCCTAAGGACATGCAGGAGCTAACCAGTCCCCCACCGCCGGCTCTCTCACCCCTGGTGGGCCCGATCCTGCCACCCTCAGTCCCACCCCAGGGCTGCGGGGAGCTAAGCGAGAGGAGGTTCTCACTAGCAGGCACACAGGGACCCTGGTTCCCCACCCAACTGCAGGGGCCAATGCCAAGCTTCCCTAGGGAGCCAGGAGGTCGGCTTCCAAGGGGCTTGGGGCCCTGAGGTGCGGGGATCAAGGTCATGGCTGAGCTCCACGGTACTTGAGGAAGGTGCTGTCCAGGAAGGCAGCCAGCTTCAGCCGATCGTCCTGCAGGACGGGAGGGAGGCATGGGGGACGGAGAGGCGCGGCCCACCCTGCTGCCCTCCCAGGCTGGCCGCACCAGGCCCGCACACCTCACCTCGTGGACAAAGCCGTAGTGCACCAGCTCGGCGGCCAGGTCTTGGGCACTGTCAGCTGCGGCGGGGGAGGCAGGGGTGTGAGACCCGCAGCGCTGCCTGCCCCCCCTCCCTGTCCCCGCCCCCACCCGGGGTCCCGCCCAGCCTACTTGGGAGCAGGTCATAGGTGAGCTGCCGATGCAGCCGGTCCTCCAGCACCAGGAGCAGAGTGAGCTGAGGAGGCGGAGGCAGGAGGGCGTGGTGGGCTCGGAGGTCGGCCCCACCCCTCTCCTCCCACACCTGGCGTCTGCCGGGAGCAGCACCCCCCCACCCCAAGCTCACGTGCCAGCGCGCCTGGTCCTCGCTCCTCTCCAGGTTACACTGCATCTGGATCACCTGCGGGGAAGATGCAGGCCAAGGTCACTCAAAGGCTGGACCTCAATCTCGGGCAGCAAGGGCAGATGCTGCCTCAAAGGGGTCAGGCAGGGGTAGTAAAGGCCAGAGATGGGAAGAATCTCTAAGGGCAAACTAGAAAGCACTTCTCACTGCTAGGAGCCTGCCAAGTTAAGGAAACTTTCAGAGGGATAGATGTTGAAGCTGGAGGATGCTTTAGGATGTTTTCACAGGTGGAGAGAACACCTGGACAAGCTGTGGGAAGGGTAGGAAGAGCGAGGTCTTCAGAGACAGGACAGCAGAAGCCCAGGATGCCAGCAAGACAAGGCCTCAGAGTAGGGGCGCTGAGGACCCCCGACTGTGGCCCCCCAGAACAAGAATTCTGGCTGTGTTGTGGAGGGAAGCCAGCTGCAGGCGACCAGGCAAGGGGCTGGTGTAGCATCCCGGTGGGGAACAGAGGAAGCCCAGATCAGGGCAGTGACCATGGAGACACACCAGGGCACAGATGTCAGGGAATCCGCAGGCCAAGGAGGTGGGTCAGAGAGGTGGCGTGTATGGGGCAAGGGTCTGCAGGGGCCTTTCCCTGCGGAGCCTCTGGGAGAGGGGTGTATCTCAGCTTGTACTACTGCCCCCCAGGCTCCACAGAGTGATCAGTCAGGACTTGGCCTCCGGCAGCCTGGAGGAAAATTGGCCTGGGAGACTTGAAGCCCCTGGTAAGGGAGCCTGTCTGGGTGGTGGGCAGGCCTGTGCAGCAGGGGTGGAGGCTTACCTTTCTGGTCTCTGAGTCAAAAGGCTCTGGTGTCGGGGTCTTGGCCTTTGGGGCTTCCTCGGGGGGTTGGGCCAGCACACGGGGCAGCCCCAGGGGCCGGGAAGCAGCGAAGTTCATCAGTGGGTAGATCCCATTCCTAGGGACATGGTGCAGGGTGGTGCTGACTGGGGTGCAGGCCCGACGGTTGTCCCCTCACCAGGCTCATTCCAACCCTCACCTGACGTCCTCCAGGAACTTGTCAAGCTCTAAGCAGGAGACTTCTGAGTACCTGGTGTGGGTGTAAGAAGAACGTGAGGATGGCTGGCCTGGTCAGTGGGGCAGGGCTGGCCAGGGCTGGCTCGAGGGAGTAGGGAAGCCTCTGGGCTGCAGGTCACTCACCGCCACTGCAGCGGGGGCCGGGGGGGCCGGGGGATATCTGCCAGGACCGCCTGCGGGTCCATCGCCTTGGTCTTTTCCTCCACCACATTCTCAGGCATGAGGTCTGTGGGCCGCAAGAGCACATGGGCGGCGGGCCCTGAAGCATGGGGTCCTGCCGGGCCTCCTTCTGCAGCCCGGCCCCAGGCCCTGGCCCACCCCCAGGCAGACCTGCCCCTCACACTGGTGCTGGATGAAGCAGTGGGCAGCCAGGAGCTTCAGCGAGTGCACCTCGAACAGCACGCGGTGGAAGAGGAGATTGTGGGCAGAGGGCCGGCGGGCAGGGTCCCGAGCCAGGCAGGAGAGGATGAACTCCTGCGGAGAGGGGGCAGAAGTGGGTGCAGCCACTCTGCTCTGGCCCCAAGCCCCTGGGAGCCTTCATGCAGCTTCCAGCACAGGGATAGGCATCCTGTTAGCCGCCAGGCCAGGACCTGGGTCTTCAAACAGGACAGTGGAGTCTTCCCAGGGCCCAGTGCTGCCTGTGCTTTCCTTCCAGTAGGCACCCCCCGCCCCAGTTTCTGTGGGGGGCCGGCACTGTCACCCCCAAGTGACACATGAAGGCTGCACGCTGAGGACAGACACCAGCTCCTGCCTTGGAGCCCAGGGCTAGGCAGAGTGCTGGCAGATCAGCCTGGGCCCCTGCGGTTGGAGTGGCCCAGCCCGAGACCACCTGCCCTATTTCTGCCTGCCCTACTTCTGGTGCTGTGGGTCAGGCCCGGCTCTGCAGATGGCCTTGAGGGGTGCCTGCCTTGCCCCACACCCAGGCCCTTGCTGCCTCTGGGTCCATTCCATCCTGGCTCCAGTCTGTCTCAGTCCCACCCAGGCTCCACCACTCCCAGAGACCATGGGTTAAGCCAGGTAGTCGTTGAAGTCTGGCCACAGAAGTTGTGGCTGCAGCTTCTGAGCATATGCCCTCTGCCCCCACCCACCTTGCCCCCTCTCAGCCAGTCTCCTGAAAGCTTACAGGCAGGGCTGTGGAGTTGGGCAGACCTAGACACACACTGACTCCACCACTCACTCTAAAGGCTCTCTGAACCTGTTTCTTTATAAAACTGGCATAAACACTGCCCACACTGAGAGCATCTCTCTGAGCTCAGGATGTGCCCTCATGCCTTCAGGTCTGCCCCACAACACGCCTGCCCGGTAAGGCCCTCCTTGCAGGGGAGGGGCTGGTGCAGCAGGCCTGGCTCTGACCTGCGCCATTTGCAGGCCTGCCTGGGGCCCTCACTGCCCCGCCTGGAACACTGACAGCCAACTCACAGGGGCAGGGCGAGCTGCTTACCCGCATGTTGGGGTCACTCAGCGAGTGCCTGGCACGAGTGATGGCCTCCTCTGTGACCCGGGTGTCCCCATTGGCCTGGATCTCCAGCACAGCCATCTATGGGGCAGGGCAAGGTCAGGCGGGGGAAGGGATGGGTGGGGTTGGGGGAGCTAGCTGGGAGGAGGGCCCTAGGCTACAATGGGTCAGTACCTCTAGCGCGCACATCCCAAAGGAGAAGATGTCCACGGCAGTGCCATCAGCAACCTCTGAAAGGGGAGAGCAGGTCAGGACAGGTAAGGCGGACATGGGGGGCAGGGTGGGGGCCTCCTGGATTCACCTCCATACTCTGGCGGGAAGAAGTGCAGGTTCCCAGGTTCCTCCCGCTCAACACGGATGGGACTTCGAAGATCGACGGGGAGCGCTACGGGAGAGCAGGAGGTGAGCAGACCAGGCCTCTCCACTGCCCCCCATCCCCCAGAGTCCCCACGCACCATTGGAGAAGATCCGGTGCCACACTGAGCCGGTCCCCATGGGGAGAAAGTGCAGGCGTCAACGTAATGGGGTGCGCGGCTTCATCGGCCCTGTGTTCCCAACAGGTCCCGCCCGGCCCGGCCTCCCCTGCACCTCCCCGCCACCCCCTCCTCCCCGCTGCCCCCTCCTCCCTGCCAGCACCGGAGCCAATCTTGATGAGACCGTTGTGCTGGATGAAGATGGTGTCGCTGGTCAGGTTCCCATGGATGATGGGTGGGCTGCAGGCGTGCAGGAAGCTGGGAGGAGGGGAGAGCCGGTGGAGCTGGATCAGGGGTGCCAGGAGGTGGGTGGGCAGGGGAGATCGCAAGCAGGTGTTCGGGCAAGCCCAGGCCCTCACCTGAGCGCAGACAGGATTTGTGTGCACCAGCGCTTCCAGGCCTGGCAGCGGACGGACTCCGTGAGGTGGGGTCCAAAAGGCAGCTGGGCCTGGACCGCTTGGCCCAGCCCTGCCCCGCGCCCCTCACCGCCTCTGTCCTCAGCAGCACCCGGACCCCAGCCTGGCCCTGACCCACGCCAGCCCATTTGCATACCCTGGCATTCATGGCCTTGTGGTTCTTCTTGGTCTTTTTGAGGAATTGCTTGAGGCTGCCTGACGACACGTACTCTGTGATGAAGATGACCTGCGAGGCGGCAAACTCATGAGCTCCACCAGCAGTGGGTGCCCATAGCCACCCCACCCACTGGTGCCCCACCCCCTCATGGCACGCCCAGGGGCTCACCCGCGCTCGGGACTCCGAGGCATCCAGCCAATACTTGTGCAGCTTGACGATATTGGGGTGGTCCACCAGCGCCAGCTGCTCAAACATGGTCTGGATCTTCTCCTGGGAAGGGAGGTGCAGTTACCAGGATGATGGGGGGGTCATGAGTGAGGTGGTCGGGGGAGGCTCTGTCGCCGCTCACATCCTATCCACCAGCCGGAGGGTGTGAGGCAGGCGCTGGCGCTCCAGGGAGAAGCTGGGGACCCAGGCGCAGAGGCGTGGTATCCTGTGGCTGGGCTGTGGGGATTTGGGGCATGCTTCAGATTTTTTTGAGGATAGTTCCCAAGGGGCTAACAGGTGGTCTCAGAGGCATGGGGACGTGGTCTCGAGAGACTGGCCCTTAAGGAAAAGGGGGTTTCTCACCAGGGCGTGGGGGCCAGCTAAAGGAGTGCGAGCGCGCATCGAGAAGGAGGCCGCCTGCGCGTGGCTTAGGGCAGGTTCCTGGCCTCCTGGCTCCCCCAGAGTGCGCACTGCCCCGCGTGGCCCCAGGGCCCCTCAGCCCGAGGTGAGCGGCTCCCCGCCCCGCCTCGCTGTGCCCACCTGCTCCCGCCGCTTCTGCCAGCGGCCGCATGGGCTCTCTTCCAGGATGTCGCTCTCGTCCTCACTCTCTCGTCCTCCCGCTCCCGCTCCCGCTCCCGGCCCCGCCTCGGCACCAGCTCCCGGGCCGCCATGGCTCGGCCGGTCCAGGCCACCGCCCTGCGCGCGATCCACCGCCCAGCGCCGCCACCGCTCTCCGCCCGTCCTGGCCCCGCGCCCAGACGCCCAGCTGGAAGCGGAGCCGCCGCCACCACCCCCTCGGGCCCTCACCCAGGTTCTGGGAATTGGGAGGCGCGGGTACGCGGCCGGCCCGGGGGTGGAGCCGCCTCCCCCGGCCGGAGCCGAAGCGGAGACTCCAGGCACAAGGCAGAGCCCTCGCCGCGCCCCGTGGAGGCCCCACCTGTCCCCGCCCCGTGCCCCACGGCTTGGAGCCCCGCCCCGCACCCCGCCCACACCCACGAAGGCCCCGCCCACTGAAACTAGGGCCCCGCCCGCCAGCCCACAGCCCCGCCCCTCCATAGGCCCCGCCCGCCTGGGTCCCAGCCAGGCTTCTGCTGGGACGCGCCTCTCTCGGCTGCCCAGGGACCATCCTTAGCCCGGCGACCCGGACGCGGGGGTTTCCGTGGCGGCCTGAGGCCAGGTCCGTCGGGGCTTCCCCGAAAGCGCGTTGGCCTGCGCGCACTGGCCCTGCCCAGCTCTGGAATCCGCTCGTACTTCCTGCACCGCGTCCGCGCCACACTCCGTCAAGCACATCGGGAAACCTGGCACGGTCCCCAGGCTCCCGCTTTGGGTGAAGCCAGCGTGGAGCAGGTCGAGGGGCAGCCCGGGGTTGCACCACGAGGGTCTGAGATCAGGCCACGGAGAAGCGTCCCTCGCTCCTCCCTTAAGGAACACATGGGAGGATCTCTTAAGGAGACAGAAAAATACTCAAGCGGTAGACTGTAATTAGTGACCCCCACTACTTTCCTGGGCTTCCCTGGTGGCTCATAGGGTAAAGCATCTGCCCGCAATGCGGGAGACCCGGGTTCGATCCCTGGGTCGGGAAGATCCGCTGGCGAAAGATATGGCAACCCACTCCACTACTCTTGCCTGGAAAATCCCATGGAGAAGCCTGGTAGGCTACAGTCCAAGGGGTCGCAGAAAGTCGGACACCACGGAGAGACTTCACTTCACTTTCACTACTTTCCTACTATCTCCTTCCTCTCACCTGCTGGGTTCCCACTCACCCTTCACTTTCTCTTTCTGGGGAGAAAGGCTGTGGACACAGGTACCCACTTTCTCTCAACCCTGAGCTCCAGTGTCCCCAGCTTGGTCCAAAGGCCTTCAGTCCTGCTGGTCTCAGAGTCACCTACAACACCTCACTCCCCCAACCTTCTGCACAGACAACTCCACTGATGTCATCCTGGTGGGACCAGCAAAGCTCCCACGTTCCACACTCCCCTTACCCAAGGCAATCCTGAGAAAATACCACTCACTGCTCAGAACTCTCTGTGAAAATGGAGGGACCAGGAAGACTTGGCCCAATGACAGCTGTGCCAACCAGACACTTTGTGATCAATGTCTGAAGCTCCGGGATCATCCAAGACTTAGACCTAAACTCTTGGGAAGCAGAGACCATGCTGGATACGGCTGTATGTCACCCTAGGTTATCAATGCTTATCGTCCTTGTTTAATATCTTATATCTATAATAAGGAGAGAGAATTTTGTGGAGGAACTTTCAAAAGCTGAAATAAAAGAAGAGTTTGTTGACATACAAACAATTCCTTGTAAACTATAAAAGCCATGGAGTGAAGTGGGGTATGTGCACATTCAGTCGTGTTCGACTCAGTGGCCCTAAAGAATGTAGCCTGTGAGGCTTCTCTGTCCATGGAATTCTCCAGGTAAGAATACTGCAGGGGGTTGCCAGTTGCTTCTACAGGGAATCTTCCAACCCCAGAGCCTGAACCTGCAGCTTCTGCATTGGCAGGCAGATTCTTTACCACTGAGCAACCTGGGAAGCCATTGTAAAGGCTATCAGTTCAGTTCAGCTCAGTCGCTCAGTCGTGTCCGACTCTTTGCAACCCCATGGACTGCAGAATGCCAGGCCTCCCTGACCATCACCAACTCCCGGAGTCTACTCAAACTCATCTCCATTGAGTTGGTGATGCCATCCAACCATCTCATCCTCTGTTGTCCCTTTCTTCTCCTGCCTTCAATCTTTCCCAGCATCAGGGTCTTTTCCAATGAGTCAGCTCTTCCCATCAGGTGGCCAAAGTATTGGAGCTTCAGCTTCAACATCAGGAGTGTTCCAATGAACACTCAGGACTGATCTCCTTTAGGATGGACTCCTTGCAGTCCAATGGACTCTCAAGAGTTTTCTCCAACACCACAGTTCAAAAGCATCAATTCTTCAGCACTCAGCTTTCTTTATAGTCCAACTCTCACATCCATACATGACTACTGGAAAAACCGTAGCCTTGACTAGATGGACCTTTGTTGGTAAAGTAATGTCTCTGCTGTCTAGGTTGGTCATAACTTTTCTTCCAAGGAGTAAGCATCTTTTAATTTCATGGCTGCAATCACCATCTGCAGTGATTTTGGAGCCCCCCCAAATAGTCAGCCACTGTTTCCACATCTATTTGCCATGAAGTGATGGGACTGGATGCCATGTTCATAGTTTTTTGAATGTTGAACTTTAAGCCAACTTTTTCACTCTGCTCTTTCACTTTCATCAAGAGGCTCTTTAGTTCTTCTTCACTTTCTGCCAAAAAGGTGGTGTCATCTGCATATCTGAGGTTATTGATATTTCTCCCAGCAATCTTGATTCCAGCTTGTACTTCATCCAGCCCAGCATTTTGCATGGTGTACTCTGCATATAAGTTAAATAAGCAGGGTGACAATATACAGCCTTGATGTACTCCTTTTCCTATTTGGAACCAGTCTATTGTTCCATGTCCAGTTCTATCTGTTGCTTCCTGACCTGCATACAGATTTCTCAAGAGGCAGATAAGGTGGTCTGGTATTCCCATCTCTTTCAGAATTGTCCACAGTTTATTGTGATCCACACAGTCAAAGGCTTTGGCATAGTCAATAAAGCAGAAATAGATGTTTCTCTGGAACTCTCTTGCTTCTTTGATGATCCAGTGGATGTTGGCAATTTGATCTCTGGTTCCTCTGCCTTTTCTAAACCCAGCTTGGACATCTGGAAGTTCACGGTTCATGTATTGCTGAAGCCTGGCTTGGAGAATTTTGAGGATTACTTTACTAACATGGGAGATGAGTGCAATTGTGCAGTAGTTTGAGCATTCTTTGGCATTGCCTTTCTTTGGGATTGGAATGAAAACTGACCTTTTCCAGTCCTGTGGCCACTGTTGAGTTTTCCAAATTTGCTGACATATTGACTGTAGCACTTTCACAGCATCATCTTTTAGGATTTGAAATAGCTCAACTGGAATTCCATCACCTCCACTAACTTTGTTCATAGCAATGCTTCCTAACCCCCACTTGACTTTCCATTCCAGGATGTTCAGCTCTAGGTGAGTGATGACACCATCGTGATTATTTGGGTCATGAAGATCTTTTTTGTATAGTTCTTCTGTGTATTCTTGCCACCTCTTCTTAATATCTTCTGCTTCTGTTAGGTCCATACCATTTCTGTCCTTTATTGAGCCCATCTTTGCATGAAATGTTCCCTTGGTATCTCTAATTTTCTTGAAGAGATCTCCAGTCTTTCCCCTTCTATTGTTTTCCTCTATTTCTTTGCACTGATTGCTGAGGAAGTAAGTGATCACTGATCACTGTAAAGGCAATGCCACCAAACCTGATGAGGAGAACACACAGGGGGTCAGAGTAACTGGGACAGCGGCATTGAGTGACAGAATGAGACCAGCCTCTGCAAAGCACAGCACTAGCATGGAAACCCATGGCAGGAGGACAGCAAACTGAGAGCCACAAGCATTTACTAAAGCAAGAAACTGACCGAAAATGGTTTAGTCAAACCAGAAAAAAAATCAATATGAAGAAGTCAATTTAGATGAAATAGGAATGTAACGAATCATGCATACCCTCTACTGTGGTACAAAGTGAAAGTGAACTCACTCAGTCGTGTCCAGCTCTTTGCAACCTCGTGGACAGTAGCCTATCAGGCTTCTCCATCCATGGGATTTTCAAGGCAAGAGTACAGAAGTGGGTTGCCATTTCCTTCTCCAGGGGGATCTTCCCGACCCAGGGATTGAAACTGGATCTCCCTCATTTTAGGCAGACACTTTTACTGTTTGAGCCACCAGGGAAGCCCCCTCTACTATAACAGGTGGAGGTAAAAGGAGAGAAAGCTTGACTCGAAATACGGAAGATTCTCTACAGGTTTCACGTGAGAAATTTCAAACAACTGTAAAATCAAAATTAAACACACAAAAAAGAACATGAGGTCATGATTTTAATGGAAACAAAGAAATATAAGTGATTACAATAAAAACGGGGTAAAGGACAGGAAGGTAATTAACATGAGAGTAAAACAAATAGAACAGAGATATCATAACAAAAAATTTATAAAAACCCTGTTATGTATTATTAACAGGGGAAAAGAATTTTGTCAGGACGAATGAAAACTCATTTTCCAGTTAGAGAAAGTAATAAGAGCCCTGTTTCAGGGTCAGGAGTAGCCCTCTGGAGCAGCTGCACGTACGTGAGGTTCTCGTGCGTGTTGGGGTCGAAGAAGCCCTTGGTGTCGTCGCCGGGGTCCTCCAGCACGCGGTTCATCTCCTCGTCGAAGTAGCCGCGCTGGTAGGCCACGTCCACGGGCACGCGGTGGCTGTGCACGGGGTCGATGACGCCGCCCGTCGCGATCTGGGCCTCCAGCAGGCGGATGCCGTGCTCGCGCACGATGAGGTCCTTCTTCATGGCCTGGAAGAGGGAGATCTGCTCGCCAGTGTAGGGGTCGGTGTAGCCCGTGACGGGCGCGCTCGGCCGACAGCAGCTTCTCCTGGAGCTCGCCGCCCACCACGCCCGCCGCCACCGCCTCCTCCACGGACAGCTTCTGGTTGCGCACGGGGTCGATGACGAAGCCCGTGGCCGCCTGCGCCTCCAGCAGCACCAGGGCCGTGCCCGGCCGCAGGACGCCCTTCCACATGGCCTGGTAGATGCTCATCTTCTCCTGCCGCCCGGGCTCGTCCTTGGCGGGGACCAGCACGCCCGCGATGCAGCTGGTGCCCTCCAGGTAGCGCTTCACCGAGTCCATCTCCGTCACCTCCTGCAGGGTCTTGGTGCCCTGGGCCAGGTCCCGCAGCGTCTCGGGGCCCAGGATGCCGGACGTGTGCAGCTCGGAGGCCGACACCTGGCGCCTCAGGCCCCGGAAGGACACCTTGCTCAGCCGCTCCTCCGTCTCCTCGATGAGCTGGGTGAGGACGGCGACCAGGGCGGGCAGGGCCAGGCCGCCGGCCGCGTGCTGGGCCAGCAGCTCGTCCCGGCGGGCCTGGCTCAGGTAGGAGGAGAAGAGGACCTCCCACACGGAGACGGGCCGGCCCTGGAACCGCCCGACGCGCGCCTCCACGGCGGCGGCCCGCAGGGCCTGCTCCTGCAGCTCCCGCTGCCCGGAGGCTCCGCCCCCTCGGGAGGGAGCGGGCTCGGTCCCGTGGGCCGCCTCAGCCTCCTCGATGATGGTGGTCAGCCTGCGGGTCAGCGCGGGCAACCCCAGCGTCCCCGACCCGAACTGGGCCAGCAGCTGCTCCCGCGTGGCGGCGCTCACGTAGCCGGAGGCCAGCACGTCCCACACGGGCACCGCGGGCCCCCGCAGGCGGCCCACCCGGACCTCCATGGTGGCGGCACGCAGCGCCCCCCGAGGGTCTGGGGGGCCGGGGCGCGCGACCCCAACCTCGGCCTCGGCCTCGGCCTCGGCCAGCAGCGAGACGAGGGCGGCGCCCACCTCCTGCGCCGTCAGCGAGCCCGCCCGGTACCGGCGCAGCAGGTGCTGCCGCTGACTCTCGGACACCTCCCGGTAGAAGAGGAGCTCCCACACGGAGACGCGCTGGCCCCGGGGGAGGCCCGCGCCCAGCGTCACGCGGGTGTCGCGCAGGGCGGCGCGCAGCTCCTCGCCCAGCTGGTGCAGGGCGGAGCCCCGGCCGGCCAGCTGCAGCATGTAGAGCCCCGTGTCGCGGTCGCGCACGCAGCGCCGCAGCAGCTGCACGTACGTGAGGTTCTCGTGCGTGTTGGGGTCGAAGAAGCCCTTGGTGTCGTCGCCGGGGTCCTCCAGCACGCGGTTCATCTCCTCGTCGAAGTAGCCGCGCTGGTAGGCCACGTCCACGGGCACGCGGTGGCTGTGCACGGGGTCGATGACGCCGCCCGTCGCGATCTGGGCCTCCAGCAGGCGGATGCCGTGCTCGCGCACGATGAGGTCCTTCTTCATGGCCTGGAAGAGGGAGATCTGCTCGCCGGTGTAGGGGTCGGTGTAGCCCGTGACGGCGCGCTCGGCCGACAGCAGCTTCTCCTGGAGCTCGCCGCCCACCACGCCCGCCGCCACCGCCTCCTCCACGGACAGCTTCTGGTTGCGCACGGGGTCGATGACGAAGCCCGTGGCCGCCTGCGCCTCCAGCAGCACCAGGGCCGTGCCCGGCCGCAGGACGCCCTTCCACATGGCCTGGTAGATGCTCATCTTCTCCTGCCGCCCGGGCTCGTCCTTGGCGGGGACCAGCACGCCCGCGATGCAGCTGGTGCCCTCCAGGTAGCGCTTCACCGAGTCCATCTCCGTCACCTCCTGCAGGGTCTTGGTGCCCTGGGCCAGGTCCCGCAGCGTCTCGGGGCCCAGGATGCCGGACGTGTGCAGCTCGGAGGCCGACACCTGGCGCCTCAGGCCCCGGAAGGACACCTTGCTCAGCCGCTCCTCCGTCTCCTCGATGAGCTGGGTGAGGACGGCGACCAGGGCGGGCAGGGCCAGGCCGCCGGCCGCGTGCTGGGCCAGCAGCTCGTCCCGGCGGGCCTGGCTCAGGTAGGAGGAGAAGAGGACCTCCCACACGGAGACGGGCCGGCCCTGGAACCGCCCGACGCGCACCTCCACGGCGGCGGCCCGCAGGGCCTGCTCCTGCAGCTCCCGCTCCCCGGAGGCTCCGCCCCCTCGGGAGGGAGCGGGCTCGGTCCCGTGGGCCGCCTCAGCCTCCTCGATGATGGTGGTCAGCCTGCGGGTCAGCGCGGGCAACCCCAGCGTCCCCGACCCGAACTGGGCCAGCAGCTGCTCCCGCGTGGCGGCGCTCACGTAGCCGGAGGCCAGCACGTCCCACACGGGCACCGCGGGCCCCCGCAGGCGGCCCACCCGGACCTCCATGGTGGCGGCACGCAGCGCCCCCCGAGGGTCTGGGGGGCCGGGGCGCGCGACCCCAACCTCGGCCTCGGCCTCGGCCTCGGCCAGCAGCGAGACGAGGGCGGCGCCCACCTCCTGCGCCGTCAGCGAGCCCGCCCGGTACCGGCGCAGCAGGTGCTGCCGCTGACTCTCGGACACCTCCCGGTAGAAGAGGAGCTCCCACACGGAGACGCGCTGGCCCCGGGGGAGGCCCGCGCCCAGCGTCACGCGGGTGTCGCGCAGGGCGGCGCGCAGCTCCTCGCCCAGCTGGTGCAGGGCGGAGCCCCGGCCGGCCAGCTGCAGCATGTAGAGCCCCGTGTCGCGGTCGCGCACGCAGCGCCGCAGCAGCTGCACGTACGTGAGGTTCTCGTGCGTGTTGGGGTCGAAGAAGCCCTTGGTGTCGTCGCCGGGGTCCTCCAGCACGCGGTTCATCTCCTCGTCGAAGTAGCCGCGCTGGTAGGCCACGTCCACGGGCACGCGGTGGCTGTGCACGGGGTCGATGACGCCGCCCGTCGCGATCTGGGCCTCCAGCAGGCGGATGCCGTGCTCGCGCACGATGAGGTCCTTCTTCATGGCCTGGAAGAGGGAGATCTGCTCGCCGGTGTAGGGGTCGGTGTAGCCCGTGACGGCGCGCTCGGCCGACAGCAGCTTCTCCTGGAGCTCGCCGCCCACCACGCCCGCCGCCACCGCCTCCTCCACGGACAGCTTCTGGTTGCGCACGGGGTCGATGACGAAGCCCGTGGCCGCCTGCGCCTCCAGCAGCACCAGGGCCGTGCCCGGCCGCAGGACGCCCTTCCACATGGCCTGGTAGATGCTCATCTTCTCCTGCCGCCCGGGCTCGTCCTTGGCGGGGACCAGCACGCCCGCGATGCAGCTGGTGCCCTCCAGGTAGCGCTTCACCGAGTCCATCTCCGTCACCTCCTGCAGGGTCTTGGTGCCCTGGGCCAGGTCCCGCAGCGTCTCGGGGCCCAGGATGCCGGACGTGTGCAGCTCGGAGGCCGACACCTGGCGCCTCAGGCCCCGGAAGGACACCTTGCTCAGCCGCTCCTCCGTCTCCTCGATGAGCTGGGTGAGGACGGCGACCAGGGCGGGCAGGGCCAGGCCGCCGGCCGCGTGCTGGGCCAGCAGCTCGTCCCGGCGGGCCTGGCTCAGGTAGGAGGAGAAGAGGACCTCCCACACGGAGACGGGCCGGCCCTGGAACCGCCCGACGCGCACCTCCACGGCGGCGGCCCGCAGGGCCTGCTCCTGCAGCTCCCGCTCCCGCCCGGAGGCTCCGCCCCCTCGGGAGGGAGCGGGCTCGGTCCCGTGGGCCGCCTCAGCCTCCTCGATGATGGTGGTCAGCCTGCGGGTCAGCGCGGGCAACCCCAGCGTCCCCGACCCGAACTGGGCCAGCAGCTGCTCCCGCGTGGCGGCGCTCACGTAGCCGGAGGCCAGCACGTCCCACACGGGCACCGCGGGCCCCCGCAGGCGGCCCACCCGGACCTCCATGGTGGCGGCACGCAGCGCCCCCCGAGGGTCTGGGGGGGCCGGGGCGCGCGACCCCAACCTCGGCCTCGGCCTCGGCCTCGGCCAGCAGCGAGACGAGGGCGGCGCCCACCTCCTGCGCCGTCAGCGAGCCCGCCCGGTACCGGCGCAGCAGGTGCTGCCGCTGACTCTCGGACACCTCCCGGTAGAAGAGGAGCTCCCACACACGGAGACGCGCTGGCCCCGGGGGAGGCCCGCGCCCAGCGTCACGCGGGTGTCGCGCAGGGCGGCGCGCAGCTCCTCGCCCAGCTGGTGCAGGGCGGAGCCCCGGCCGGCCAGCTGCAGCATGTAGAGCCCCGTGTCGCGGTCGCGCACGCAGCGCCGCAGCAGCTGCACGTACGTGAGGTTCTCGTGCGTGTTGGGGTCGAAGAAGCCCTTGGTGTCGTCGCCGGGGTCCTCCAGCACGCGGTTCATCTCCTCGTCGAAGTAGCCGCGCTGGTAGGCCACGTCCACGGGCACGCGGTGGCTGTGCACGGGGTCGATGACGCCGCCCGTCGCGATCTGGGCCTCCAGCAGGCGGATGCCGTGCTCGCGCACGATGAGGTCCTTCTTCATGGCCTGGAAGAGGGAGATCTGCTCGCCGGTGTAGGGGTCGGTGTAGCCCGTGACGGCGCGCTCGGCCGACAGCAGCTTCTCCTGGAGCTCGCCGCCCACCACGCCCGCCGCCACCGCCTCCTCCACGGACAGCTTCTGGTTGCGCACGGGGTCGATGACGAAGCCCGTGGCCGCCTGCGCCTCCAGCAGCACCAGGGCCGTGCCCGGCCTCAGGACGCCCTTCCACATGGCCTGGTAGATGCTCATCTTCTCCTGCCGCCCGGGCTCGTCCTTGGCGGGGACCAGCACGCCCGCGATGCAGCCGGTGCCCTCCAGGTATCGTCTCACTGCCTCGGTTTTTGTTACGGCATCCACAGAGGTCTGCTCAGACTCCAGGGCCTTCAACATCTCTCCGGTGATGATGGATGAATTCAGTAGCTCAGAGGCTTTGATCTGTTTCCTGATCCCTCTGAACCATAGCAGCTTACTGTTCTTTTCCTTCTCACTGATTATTTCGAATATCACTTGTATCACCTTTTCTAATGCATGTGTTGTGTCTCTCTTATATTTTCGTACTAACTCAAATTTTTTGTCCTCTGTCACGTATTCAGAGTTCAGCAATTCCCAGACTGACGGCCTCTGGCCTTTAAACCGCCCCACTGTGACGTCCACCCGCTCAGCCTCAAGGGCGTGTCTGGTGGCCTCATCGATGAACTGGGCATCCAGTCCATCCTTGAGCACCGGGAACAGAACCCAGCCTGTCCTCTCATCTCGGTGGCTCCTCTCCTGCAGTTCCTGGTAAGTCACCTTCTCCTGAGTGTTGGGATCCACAAACCGTTTATTCATACACTTCTGCTCTGCCACCAGCGGGTACGTGTCCTGGTCCAGACAGCCACGTCTGTAGGCGGCATCCAGTGGAAGCCGGTGGTGGTGCTGCGGGTCCACGACGCCCCCCGTGGCCACCTGCACCTCAAGCAGTCTGAGCGCCAACTCCCGTTTCACCAGCTTCCTCTGCATTGCCTGGAACAAGGACAAGGTGTGTCCTGTGCCCGGGTCTGTGTATCCCCTGGCAGCCTTCTCAGCATTTAGGAGTCTCTCCTGCAGTTCCTCACCCACCAGGCTGGTGGCCACAGCCTCATCCACGGAGAGCCTCTGGTTGCTGTTGGGGTCCAGCAGGAACCCTGTGGCAGCCTGAGCCTCCAGCAGCTGGGCTGCAAATCCCATGGGGATAAGCCCTTTCCTGGTGGCCTCGTAGAAGCTCAGCACCTCACTGGTGGAAGGCGTGGTCAGCCCTGCGATGCAGCCACTGCCTTCCAGGCAGACCTTCACGTGGGGCAGGCAGCGGAGGTCCTGTCCCTCGGCTCCCTCGTTGTGTAGCGCATCCAGGGTGTTCTTATCGATGATTCCTGAGTTGAACAGCTCTGCAGCCGTCACTTCTCCTCCAATGGCTGCCAGCCTGATGCCCTTGTTTTGCTGTTCTGTTTCTTCGACCGTTGTGGTGATGATCTTCAGCAGCTGCTCTAAGCTGACATCCCCGTCTTTGTACCCCTGAACAAGCTCTTTCTTCCTTTCCTCTGTGAAGTACGGCGAGGTCAGCAGGTCCCAGAAGGAGACCACCCGCTGGGCAAACATGCCCACGTGCATTTCAGTAGTTTTTGACCGCAAGGCTTGCCTTGTGGCTTCGTCGATGTATACATAGGTTTCTCCTTTCTTTACGACTTGCAGCATGTAGAGCCCTGTCTCAGGGTCCTCCACGCAGCGCTCCAGCAGCTGCATGTAGGTGAGGTTCTCGTGCGTGTTGGGGTCGAAGAAGCCCTTGGTGTCATCACTGGGGTCCTCCAGCACACGGTTCATCTCCTCGTCGAAGTAGCCACGCTGGTAGGCCACATCCACGGGCAAGCGGTGGCTGTGCACGGGGTCGATGATGCCACCTGTGGCGATCTGGGCCTCCAGCAGGCGGATGCCGTGCTCGCGCACGATGAGGTCCTTCTTCATGGCCTGGAAGAGGGAGATCTGCTCCCCGGTGTAGGGGTCGGTGTAGCCCGTGACGGCACGCTCAGCTGACAGCAGCTTCTGGTAGGTTTCCTTGCCGAACATCCCTGTAGCGAATGCCTCCTGCACAGTCAGCTTGCGGTTCTCCACAGGGTCAATGAGGAAGCCGGTGGCCGCCTGTGCCTCCAGCAGCACCAGGGCCGTGCCTGGCTGCAGGACGTTTCTTCTCAGAGCCTCTGAGATGCTCATCTTCTCCTTGGTGTCCTTGATGAGGACCCCGGCGATGAAGCTACCCCCTTCCAAGTACCGCTGCACGTGGTCCATCTCCGCCACCTCCTGCACGGTCTTCTTCCCCTGACTCAGCTCATCCAGCGTCTTCTTGTCGATCAGCTGGGACCTGAACAGGTCGCTGGCTGACAGCTGCTTCCGGAGTCCCCTGAAGGTGGCCTGGGAGGGCTGCCTTTCTGAGGCCTCAACCAGGGTGGTGACAGCAGTGACCACCTGCCGCAGGGCCATGGCCCTCCCGGACTGGCAGAGTGCTGCCAGCTCCCGCCGCTTGTGGAGCCCTACATACTCTGAATGCAGCAGGTCCCAGAGCGAGATGCTGAGCCCTCTGAACCTCCCTGCCCCGACTGGCACCTTCATGGCTCTCAGGGCCACTGCCGTGTGGTCGTCCACCTCTAGCGCCATGTCCTGGGGGAGTGGCAGCAGCCACAAGCCAGTGTCAGCATCCAGGACACAGCGCTCCTTGAGCTGTCCGTAGGTCACCTTTTCCTGTGTGCCAGGGTCGAAGAAGAACTTGCTGTCCTCATCCGTTGAGGTCAGCATCCTGCTCGTCTGCTCATCCAGGAGGCCGAGCCTGCAGGCTGCTGCCTGGGGCAGGTGTACCCCGTGGACAGGGTCCACTGCACCCCCTGTGGCCAGCTGCGCCTGCAGGAGCGGGAGGCCCTCGCTCCGAGGCACGAGCCCTTTCTCCACCGCCTGCCACAGTGAGAGGGAGCCTCCCGAGCAGGGGTCCGTGGACCCAGCCACTGCCCTCTCAACCTGCCGGAGCTGCTCACTCAGCACCCCGGCCACCAGGCCAGCCTTGACCGCCTCCTCCACTGCCAGTCTCTGGTTGGTCAAAGGATCCACGAGAGAGCCAGATGCCACCTGGGCCTCCAGTAGTCTCTGCCCCAGGCCGGCGGGCAGGAGGCCATCCCTCACGGCCTGGGCAATGCTCACCTTGGCCCCCGAGGGCTGCAGCAGCACCCCGGCCACGCAGCCCGTACCCCACAAGCAGGCCTGCACCGTCAGCTGCTCGGCGACCTCGGCAGGCGACCGCATGCCCTGTGCCAGCGCCTCCAGGGTCTCCCGGGTGATGACGCCGGCGTCCAGCAGCCAGACGGCAGGCACCCCGCCACGGGGGCCGGGCAGCGTGATGCAGGCCCTCGCCAGGAGCTCCACTTCCTGCACCCACTTCCGCACAGACACCTGCAGCTGCTGTGTTGTGGTCCTCCCCTCCCTGAAGTCCTCCAGGAAGCCCCTCCGCTGCTCCTCAGTGAAGTGGCAGGACTCCAGCAGATCCCAGAGGGACGTGCCGTCCTCAGCCCCCTGCGTGGCCTTCAGGGTCTCCCGCACCTGCTCATCCGTGGTGACCGCAGGGGCACTTTCTGGCAGGGGCAAGAAGTGAAGTCCAGAGGCCTCATCCCTTACACACTGCTCCAGAAGCTGAGCGTAGCTGGTGTGTCCCCGGCCGTCAGGTGTGGGGAAGGTCTTGGAGTTGGACAAGGCCAACGCCATCTCCTGGTCAATGTAGCCACGCTGCAAGGCCATGAGCATGGGGAGGTGGTGGTGGCTGGTGGGGTCGATGACCCCGCCCGTGGCCACCTGGGCCTCCAGGAGGCGGACGCCCTGCTCCGCGGGGACAAGGCCCTTCTTCATGGCCTGGAACAGGGACAGCAGCTTTCCAGAGAAGGGGTCCGGGAAGCCCGTGACAGCACCCTCAACCCAGCTCAGCCTGCTGTAGAGCTCTGGCCCCACGAGCCCCCGGTGCACAGCCTCATCCAAGGACACGGTCTCCAGACTGTGGGGGTCAGTCATGGCCCCCGTGGCTGCCTGGGCCTCTAGCAGGGCCAGGGCCACTCCCGGCCCCAGTAGCTTCTGCTTCATGGCCTGGTAGAGGCTGACCCGCTGGGTGGAGGGCTGCAGGAGCACACCACCCACAGCCCCTGAGCCGCACAGGAACCTGTGGACGCTCTCCGTGCGGAGCAGGGCCTCAGGGCTGAGCGTCCCCGCCAGCACGTGGCCCAGGACCTCCTGGCCGATAACGCCGGCCTCCTGGAGGTGGCAGGCGGTCACCCGGCCCCGCAGCGTGGGGAGGGCAACGTCTGCCCGGCTCTCCGCCTCCCTCTCCAGCAGCTTCGAGACCTCCTCCAGGGACACCTGGCACCGCCGGAAGCTCTGCAGCAGCCACCGCCGGCGTGCCTCGCTGACGTACTCCGAGTTGACCAACTCCCACGCGGACACCCTCCGTCCCCGGAACCGCCCGTGCTGCACTGAGAGCAGCAGGCTTTGGAAGGCCTGCCGGGTGGCCTCATCCGCCAGCAGGGTCCGCGCACTTGTAAGTGGCAACAGATATAGCCCTGTGTTGGGGTCGCGCACGCAGCGCTCCAGTAGCTGCATGTACGTGAGGTTCTCGTGTGTGTTGGGATCGAAGAAGCCCTTGGTGTCGTCGCTGGGGTCGGCCAGGATCAGGTTCAGCGCCTCATCGAAGTAGCCGCGCTGGTAGGCCACGTCCACAGGCACGCGGTGGCTGTGCACGGGGTCGATGACGCCGCCCGTCGCGATCTGGGCCTCCAGCAGGCGGATGCCATGCTCGCGCACGATGAGGTCCTTCTTCATGGCCTGGAAGAGGGAGATCTGCTGCCCCGTGTAGGGGTCCGTGTAGCCCGTGACGGCGCGTTCGGCCGACAGCAGTTTGGAAAACACCTCGGGCCCGATGACACCAGCCCTCAACGCCTCCTCCACTGAGTATCTCCTGTTCTCTTTGGGATCGATGATGAAGCCGGTGGCTGCCTGCGCCTCCAGGAGGATAAGCGCCGTGCCTGGCCTGAGCAGCCCCTTCCTGTAAGCCTCGTGGATGCTGAGGGGCTCCTGGGACCCAGGCAGCAGCAAGCCGGCGATGCAGCCGGTGCCTTGCAAGTACCTCTGCACCGAGTCCAGGCTGGCCACGTCCTGGGCCGTGGTCTGGCCACGTTCCAGCTGCTCATAAACATCCTGGCCAATGATCTCCGCTCTCAGCAGCTCTCCCGGAGTCACGGGGACCCTGAGCCCAGCAAAGGTGGTTCTGGCAGTGGCTGCAGCCTGCTCGTGGGTGGCTCTCAGCGCAGCCGCCAGCTCCTCCACTGAGAGGGCCCCATCCTTGTGCTGCTGGGTCAGCATCACCCTCTGCTCCACGGGGACTGCTTTGGAGAAGAGCAGCTCCCAGAGGGATGCAGTCCAGCCCTGGGGCCTGCCCGCAGAGACAGTGGCCATGGTGGCACTCAAGACCTGCCGAGTGCTGTGCTCGATGAACGGGGGCCCCTGGGGTTCCTCCCCAGGGCTCTCTGCTGAGATGGGCAAGAAAGACAGCCCTGTCTCCAGGTCGGTGACGCAGCGGGCCAGCAGCTGCCCGTAGCTGAGGCTCTCATGCGTGCCGGGATCCAAGAAGCCAGCAGCCCTGGAGAGGTGCTGCTGAGTCTCTTCGTCCAGGCAGCCGAGGCACAGGGCAGCCTCCACGGGCAGCCGGAGCCGGCGGGCAGGACACACTAGCCCGCCCGTGGCCAGCTGGGCATCCAGGAGCCTGAGCGCCAGAGGCCGGTCCACTAGCTTCTTCTTCATGGCCTGGAAGAGGGGAACGCGAGTGCCGCTGAAGGGGTCGTGGTAGCCTGTCACTGCCTGCTCTGCCACCTGGAGCTGCCTGTGGAGCTCGGGGCCAACCAGGCCTGCCCGAACCGCCTCGTCCACCCGCAGCTGCCGGCCAGTGGCTGGGTCCACCAGCGTGCAGGTGGCGGCCTGAGCCTCCAGGAGCAGAAGCACAGTGCCTGTGGGAAGCAGGTGCTCAGCTGTGGCCTGGAAGAAGCTCTTCTTGTGCCCTGCGGGCAGCAGGACGACCCCAGCCACACCACCGGTGCCCTGCAGGTAACGCCGCACCTCGGCACGGGCACCCACATCTGGCACCACCAGCCGGCCCTCCTGCAGGCCTTGGGCCGTCTCCTTGTCCAAGACCCCCACCTCCAGCAGCTCGGCCAAGCTCACAGCCCCACCCAGGGTATGGAATGTGATCTTCAAGGGTAGCAGGGCCAGCCCCGTGCCGGGTGCCCGCACACACCTGCCCAGCAACTCCCGGTAGGGTAGCTGCTCCAGTGTGTTGGGGTCCAGGAAGCCCGGGGTGCTCGAGCCAGGCCCCAGCTCTGACAGCCCACGCCACGTCTCCTGGTCCAGGAGGCCCTGCTGGCAGGCCAGCTCGGGGGCCACACGCACCCCCTGGATAGGGTCCACCAGGCCCCCAGTGGCCAGCTGGGCCTCCAGCCAGTTCCACCCCAGTGCCCTGTCTACCACCTCCTTCCCAATCGCCTGGAAGAGGGCCAGCTTCTCGCCCCCATAGGGATCAGGGTACCCAGTGGCCGCACGCTCGGCGGCCAGCAGCTTCTCCTTGAGCTCCAGGCCCACCAGGCCCCGCTGCAGGGCCTCTGACACGGGGAGCAGCTGGCCCTGCGTGGGGTCCACCAGGCCCCCTGTGGCTGCCTGGGCCTCCAGCAGAGCCAGCCCAAGCCCAGAGGGCAGGAGACCCTGCTTCATGGCAGCGTAGAGACCCTGGGCCCGGCCCAAGGCCTCCACCCACACCCCGGCGATACTCCTGGCCTGGGGCACAGATGGGGCGCCAGCTCCCAGCATGGCCTTCACGGTCTTGGAGACAGCAGCCAGCCTGGTGCTGCCGGTGACCAGGATGTCGTGAGGAGGAGAGGCGTGGCCATTCATCGTGCAGAACTCAGCGAGGACCTACTTCTGCTCCCTGTGGGGTGGAAAGCCTCCGTTAGGGGCCCTGCGACGCCCCAGGCAGGTGGGAGGTCCACCCCACAACCTGGACCCACCTCCGGTGCCACCAGCCCTCCTAAGGAAGGAAGGGCAGCCTCCAGCTTCAGCCCCTCCTCTTGCCCCAGGGTCCCAGGCGGGGCTACTGGAGCACTGGGACCCCAGGGTAGCCTGGGGGTGTCGCAGGCTCCACTCTGTCCTACAGGCCACCCTCTGGCCGCAACCTCGTCCCGCTCCCCCGAGGGTCTTGGTGCAGGGGCTTGGCCTCCCTTCCCCCTCGGCCTCCAGACTGCTCCCGTCTCCTCCAAGGCCCTGCCCCACTGCCCCTTGAGTGGGCTCCACCGCCCGGGGCTCTTCCCCTCTCCCTGCCCGGTGACCCCTGCACAGCCTCTCCCACCTCAACCCCCTGCTGCTCAGGCCTCCGCTCCCTCCTGGCTCCCCACTGGGCTTCCCAGCCAGACCTCCGTCCTCTGACCTGCCCAGGTCTCCCGCCTCAGCCTGTGGCATCCCCTGGGCCACGGCCACTCTGTACCCACGCCCGGCCTCAGCAGCCCAGGAGGACCGAGAGCTCATGCCGCGGAGCTGGTGCTGCAGGCGGGGCCAAGCTCGGGTCTCCCAGCCCTCTTGGTCCCTGGTCCGCTGCTCAGCGCCCTGCACCCCCACGGCCGTCCTCGGCCAACAGTTGTGGGCCCCGGTCCCCTGACTGGTGCCAACCCTTCTGCTCCACCACAACCACACACCTCCCTCCTCCACCCCCTGGCCAGTTACCTCTCCCCAGCAGGCACATCCAAGACCTAACCAAGACCTGACACCCAGCACCTGCGACTATGACCTTATTTGGAAACAAGATCTTCGCAGATGTGATGATGTTATACCTTAGGGCGCAGTCACACTAGTGCAGGGAGGCCTTAACCCAACACGACAGTGTCCTCACAGGAGACAGACGTGGGGAGGATGCCCCGTGAGGGAGGCAGATAGGCCATGCAGCTTCAGGCCCCAGAACCAGCAAACGCTGACGTGTGGATCCCAGACCCTGGCACCTTGACTGTCAGAGAGTAATCTGTGGTTTGAAGCCACCCAGCTGCCCGGGGGCCAGTCCACACCCACGTTCCAAAGAACCACACCCTCAGTCCTGGGCCCGGTTACACCCATCCTCACCTCCTGACCAGCTGCTCAGAGCCCCACGCACCCTGGCCCACTCTGCAGGTGAGCTTGCTCAGGTGACCTCGGCTCCAGCCACCATACTGGACAGATGCATTTCAGATTCGACCTACCCGACCTCTGGGTCACCAGGCATGTGGCCCCTCCTCCCCGGTGACATTTCCCTATTCACCCTGACCACAGCTGGAGCCCAGCCTGTCCTGGGCCACACGGCCATGTCCAGCCCCTCCTGAACACTGTGCCCAGTGGACTCACAAGGAGCCTCAAGCTCTGCGGTATCCCCAGAGCCACTGCCTGGGAGCAGCTCCCCCTCCCAGGCTCTGCAGAGCTTGCACCCTAAGCTCTGCTCAGCCCCTCATGCCCCACAGCTGTGCCCACCCCGGGGGCAAAATCCTGTTCCCTCCTTCCCCGCCTAGATGCTGGACCCAGCCCCCAGTGGTGTGGCAGCTGGTCTGCTGCCCTGAGTCTGCGTTCGTGCCAGGCCCTGGCAGACACGGAGGCCGGGCCTGGATCCTTGCTCCCTCAGCCGCTGCCACTGGCCAGTGTCCAAGAAGCACCACCGCAGTCCAGCTCTCCTCAGGTGAGCAGGCCATGGAGGGCGGGTGCTCGGGGCACAGTATTTGGCTTTTGAAAAGACGGGACGAAGGCATCAGGTGCGGAGAGAGGAGGGTGGTTAAGATCCAGGCTTTGGGAAAGGTTACTAAAGGCTTCGAGTGACTTAGAGAGGCCCTGGTCTCCACAGGCAGGGCCGGCTGAGAGGGCTCTGTGGTGAGGGGCTCTGAAGGCTCTGAGCTGCCCCAGCTCACAGGCATGCCACACAGGTCCAGGAACCAGCAATGTGCAAGAAGGGTGACCCACCCCCCCAGGAGGGGAGCGGATCTTGCTATGGGAGGACGGGCTGTAAGGCAGGGGCTGGGCCGCAGTGCTGCAGGGGGCTCCTCCCCGCCCGTCTGGCAGCAAAAGCCGCGCCAGAGAGGGAGACTCAGACAAGGGTGAGGGTGGGCGAGGGTAGCAGGAGTATGTCAGCGAGAGGAGACCATGTGCCCCACGCCCCTGGCCCGACCCACAGGGGGCCCAGCAGGGGCCGGGATCGCTCCTCTATCCTACACGGCTCCCCGGGATGAGTACGGCGCCTGAGCAGCGGGGTTCAAGGACACGGTGTGACCTCGGTGCCCTCATCTCCTTCCAGCACCGTGGGCCAGCCTGTCCGCCTCGCCACCTGCCTCCTTGTCTCGCACCCCAGGAGCCCCCCGAAGCCGATCCCTGAGCCTGTGTCATGCTGCCGGGAGCCCTGCTGCCCACCCGCCCGGGGTCAGACCCACTCCCCTCCTACCGTGTGCCTTGCTCCGGGGTTGGCTTCAGACAGTGTGCGCTAGCCAGAGGGGCCCAGGAAACAGGGCTACCAGGTGGCCAGAGCTGCACCTGTCGCCTGCCGTCTGGCAGGGACCAGGGTGGGAGGGAAGAGGGGCACCTCACCACCGGCAAACAGGGGAGGGTTTCTGGGCCACGGGGTCAGGGGCAGCCAGGTGGGTGCTGTCGGGAGAGCGCCAGTGCCCAGAAAGGAGGCCCAGAGGAGCAAGGGGATCTCAGAGCACAGGGGGACGCGGGAGGGAGGGGGCTGCGGCCTGGTGGCCACGGGACCAGTCAAGGGGCTGGGAGAGGCCCCAGGCCCAGGAGTTCGCCCGACATGGCTGGGTAACGGCAGCTGGGCCGAGGCCTGTTTGGCCATCAGTGACCTTGGGGCTGGTTCGAGCCCCCGAGTCCCCGATCAGGCAGGACGTGAGGAGTAGCCTGGGAGTGGGGGCCTGGAGTCTGAAATGGGGACCTCGGGGAAGCAGCTGGACAGAGGGGTCCGGAGCTCGAGAGACAGACCAGGGCGCATGCGCGTGAGGGGTGTCCAGGGCCTCGGGAGTGGGGGCCCTGGGCAGACCAGACTCAGGTGTCCCGGGGCAGCGGCCACCAGAAACCTGGTGGCAGAAGGCATGGGTGGTCTCGCAGCTGGGGGAGGGGCCGACAGAGTCCCAGCCCTGGAGCAGGAATCTGAGAGGACCCCTTCTGGGTCTTCCTGGGGGCGGGCCCCCTTCAGGAGGCCCCAGGGGACAAGAAGTGGGAGGACAGTTCCTGAGGAGGGTGGGGCCATGTCTCTGAGGGCGGCACCCTCCACCCAGGGCAGCACACCAGTCTGGGCTGGGGTCTCAGGTGGCCTCTCTGGCTGCCCTCCTGAACCTGAAAAGGTTTAGTTGCTCAGTCGTGTCTGACTCTTGCGACCCCATGGACTGTAGCCCACCAGGCTCCTCTGTCCATGGGATTCTCCAGGCAAGAATAATGGAGTGGGTTGCCGTTTCCTTCTCCAGAACCTGATAAGAAGAGAACCAAATGGCCAGGCACCCTGGGATGGCACGGGGAGGCGGGGACTTTGGCCTCTGGCCCGCACTGGGCAGCAGAGCCAGCCCACAGCAGAGATGAGCGGCAGACGGAAGCCGGGCAGGGAGGGGGCGAGCAGCGGCAGAGCCCCCCACCCCGGCCTCCCAACGGCCTGGGGTGGCCCCACGCAAGGGTCCCGGTGCCCACCCTCCCCAACGGCAGGGCGCTCCCTCCACGGGTAGGAGCCTGTCTGCCCTGTGAGTTTGTCAACCCGACCGCCCGCCGAGCGCCCTGGGCCCTCGGACTGGCTCCGGCGGCAAACGCCCCCGGCCCTGCAAGGCAGGGGCCAGGCAGGAGGAACCGGACCTGCAGGGCCCCACCCAGGCGCGCACCCGTCCACCCGGAAACCGCGGGGCAGGCGAGACCCCTGCCCCACGGGCCACGTCTCCCACGTCCGCGCGGAGAACCTCAGCCTTCCCACCTGCGCCCCAAGCGCAGGGGCGGGGAGCGGGGGGGCCAACGGGCGGGACCCCGCCCCCCAGGGCTAGTTGGGAGGGAGCCGGGCCTCAGCGCGCCCCTCTCTCCCGGACCCTGACCTCCCAGCCACCTCCAGGCGCGTCACTACCCCCATCCCAGCCCCTGCAGGCAGGCCGGGGCAAGACCCCCCCCAGACGTGTGAGTGCGGCCCCACCTGGGACAGTATCCGCAGCGTTCCGTTCGCAGTCCCTCAGTTCGCCGCGGTGCCCGAGCCGGGCGCCTCCCGTTTTAAAGCCGCACAGGCCCCGCCCCCGGCGGCCCCGCCCTGGTCTGGGGGTGGCGGCGGGGTTGGGGGGCACACGGGGCTGCCCTCTGGTGGGGGCGCCCTTAGGGCGTGACGCGAGCCTGGAGTCCCACGCGGGGCTGGCCGACGCCCCACGGGCGCCCCCCGCCCGCCGCGGCCTGAGGGCGCCCTCGGTGGGGAGGGGGCAGCTGCCACGGAGCCCCTTTCGACCCCTCCCCTGGAGTCACGGCGAAGGAACGCGGAGGCCGCAGCGAGCAGGGTGCGCCGCCCGGACGGCTTTTGAATGGCATTTGCGAGGGAAATGCGGCCCGCAGGCCGTGTGGGCCGGCTTCGCTTCACAAACGTGACTTCGTTGCCCGCAGCGGGCCATGCGGCCAGCGTCCTCTGGTCCGCGTCCCCCTGCGCTCCAGGTCCTGCGCCCCGCCCTGGGGCCCGCCTCCTGCGCCGCTGCTGAGAACCCGGGCTGGACCAGGGCGTCTGCCTCCGTGACTGAGGGGCTTCCCTGCCTTGACCAAGGAAGAGATGAGGTTTGTGTGGCCAGCAGGTTTCCAGCCTGTCCGGAAGGGATGGCCAGGCCTTGCCCCGTGGCTCCAGCCCCCAGCCTGGGCTGGGAGCAGGTGCCCCCTGTCCCAGCACCCACCTCCCAGGGCAGGGGCTCCTGGAGGTGCCAAGGATGGAGGCCCAGAGCCTGGCCAGCACAACTCCCAGGACAGGAACCAGTCATGGAGCTTGCAGCCGGTTTTCCTCTTTCTGCCCAGAGGTCCCAGAGGATGGGGTGCAGCAGAGCCCTGTGGCCTGTTCTCCTCTGTCCCCAGTCCTGGCCCCTAGGGCATGTCGGGCCAGCTGCCTTCATTTCCGGGCCTGCTCAACTGGACTCTAGGACCCTGCCCACGATGTCCTCTGGGAAGTGAGCCCAAGCTGGCCTGTGGCTAGAGTGTACCCTGGACCTGCCATCGCAGGCCACCTTGCTGCCAGGCCAGGAAGCCCAGGAAGGGGCCAGCTCCTCGCTGTGGGCAGGACAGTGACGCTGCTCGGCTTGGGTCTCTCCCTGTGCCCCAGGGGCGGAGGGTGGGGGCAGACTGCATGTGGCCACCCTGCCCAGCCTCACCCGCTGGTCCTTGTCCCTCTGGCTCCTCTCCCCGTGGGGGCCTCCAGCTCACATCTTCCTGGGACCCTCCTGGGGGCAGGCCCGGGTCCCTGTCCTGCTCCCGAAGCCCTCGGGGTGCCTCTGATCAGGGCCCCTCAGAGCCAGTGCCTTCCATGGAACTGTGGTCCAGGGTTTCAGCCCCATAGCCTAGGCTTGCTGACACAGCAGGGAGGGGCCTTGGGGAACTGGGGTGGGGTGGGGGTGTCGGGAGGCCAAGGAGGTGGCCCCGGGCCCAATCCCGTCCCTGGCACCCAGAGTCTCTCTAGAGGCGTGCCCAGCCCCACAGCCCCCACCCCTGCCCAGAGCAGCTGCAGGTCAGAGGGCATGGATCACGGAGGGGTCTGCAGACACCCGAGGGTCGCCACGCTGTGCTGACCCCAGTCCACTCTGGAAGGTCGCTGTGAAGGCCACAGTCCTGGCCTCGGGTCCCCTCTGGCGCCTCCCCGAAGTGTCCAGCTCCTGTGAGGAGCCTTGTCATCAGAGCAGTCATGTAACCTGCAGCCTCTGAGACGCCCCACTGCCCCATCCCCTGGTACCTGCCACATCCAGGTCCCTGTCCTGTGCCGGACGCTGGCCCCTCATCAGCAAGGGAGCGTGACCCGGGCTGGGCCAGGTGGCAGCACTGTGCCCGGTGCTCAGCACGGAGAAGGAAAGGCAGCAGGGGTCACCTCTATTATGGGTCGCGTTGGTCCCCCTTAATTCATATACTGAAGTCCTAAGCCTGAGCCCCCCATAAGTGGAAATAACAACACTGCAGATGAGGTTACTTAGATGAGGCATGCTGGCGTCGGATGGGCCCTGACTAGGGTCCCTGTAGGAGCACAGATTAGGACACACACACATACACACGTGCACACACATGCACACATGTACATACACGCACACGCATGCACACACACCCAGAGGTGATGTGAACACACAGGAGAAGACACACTGGGAATGGAGCGGAGTCTGGAGCGAACTTGCACTCACAGCCCTGAGATTCTGCCCTGGTCCCGGCCTCCAGAGCTGGGAGTTGGTCGGTTCTCTGTTTAAGCCGCCGGCCAGTGAAGCTGGATCCTGGCTGCCAGTGCAAACAGAGACGGTCTGCAGTCTGAGAACTCAGCCAGGTAGAGCAAGTGAAGAAAGGGCTCTGGGATTTCAGAGCAGGAGGAACACCCTGAAGCTACCTTGGGCAAGCCCTAGCTTTTCCCCTCTTCAATATTGTGGGGGCGGGAAGGGGAGGAAGGCAGAGCCAGGGCGGAACCCACCCCGGACGCCCAGGCTGGGCTGTGAGGTTGCGTTAGCTTAGGAGAGACACCCCACCTACACTTGAGTGCTGGCCGTCCTCACGTTACTGCTAAGTCACTTGGTCATGTTCGACTGTTTGCAACCCCGTGGACTCCAGCCTGCCAGCCTCCTCTGTCTATGGGATTCTCCAGGCAAGAATACTGGAGTGGGTAGCCATGCCCTCCTCCAGGGGATCTTCCCAACCTAAGGACTGAACCCACATCTCTTGCCTCTTATGTCTCCTGCATTGGTGGGCGGGTTTTTTTTTTTACCACGAGCGCCCCCTGGGAAGCCTGGATGTCTTTATATTTTGCTCCACATAGGTTTTTTCTCTGTAATAACTGCAAAAACAGAAGTCATAAATAGCAACACTGTGGTCTGCATCAGGAGCTCTGCTAGACAGAGGAGGGATGCTGTGCCCAGATTGCTGGGGCTTCTCTGTACCCACCTCCACCCCCCGCCACACAGTTCAGAGTTTAGACAGTGCTGTCCCCAGAGGCATTGTCCTTGGCTGGCCAGACGCACCCAGGGGTGGCCCGCCTGTGCCCCCAGCCAGGACCCCACTGGGAGAGCAGGGAAGGCTTGTCACAGGGACTTGGGGGTGCGCAGCGGGTGGGAGCCTCATCTGGACACAGCCACAGAAACCCTTGCAGTCAACCTGCCGCCGGCTTTCCTGTCTGGCTGCATCTCTTCACAGCAAGCCTCCTCTGGACGGCCCTCCCTGGCAGACGGCGCCCCAGCCTGGCAGGAGCCCCCAGGTTGTCCAGCTTCCCTGGGGTCACCCTCTCTTCCCATAGGATGCCGTGGCCAAACCCCCATCCTCGCAGCTCCTGAGGCCCCTGCAAAGCTTGGGCCCCACGGACCTCAGGTCACAGCCCTCCTCACTGACCGCCAGCTGCACCAGCCAGAGCTGCCTCCTGTGGCCTTGGGCGCGAGGTCCTGCTCCTGAGCCTCTGACTGGCAGCCCCCAGAGGCGCCACCTCTGCCTGGAACACAGCCAGGAAGAGGCAGGACCACCCTGACACGTGGGCTTGGGCACATGCCCTGCCCTTCCCTGGGCACCTGGGCACCCACCCCACCCCTAGCCCACTTCTGGGGCCCTCACCAAGCCATCTGCCCTGGCCACAGTCCCCTTGCCCACGCCCTGTGAACCTTCACGCACTGAGTCTTATGCCCCCCACCCTGCCCACCCTGGGCCCTGGGCCCACATATATCCTGTGAACACACGCCCACTGAGTCCTGTGTCCCCCATGCTGCCCACCCTGGCGGGCACTGCAGGGCCCTCAGGCCCCAGCCTGCCCCCCACAGCTCAGCCAGGAGCCTCTCGCCCGGTCAGCAGCATTCGGCGTGTGCCGAGGGCCTCCCTGAGACTCTGGCCCGCTGGAATGAGCCCCCACCTGGGGGCTGAGGGAGCGGGCCCCCAACCCACGCCCCCGCAGCCTCACCTGGCCTCTGTCTGCGGGCTCGGAGGCTCCTGCAGCCTCACTTCCACCTGCAGTGCCCACTCCCCACCTGCCACCCGGGTCTGCAGGCCATCGCTGTGGGCCGGGGCTCATCCCAAGTCTCAGGAGGACCGGGGATCCCACGGTGCTCGCTCCCACCTGGCCCGCAGACCTGAACCCCCTGCTCCCCCAGCTGGGTGGCTCGGGTCCTGGGGGTCCTTGTGAGGCCTGCAGCTTTCCCCACTGTCCAGCCAGCTGCGGGCAGCATCCAGGGGCCCGGGGACGCCTGGGGTGGGAACGCGTTTTGTCCCAGCTCTGGGAGGCAGGGATGTGGGTGACCTCTACCCTACCAGGGCTGCCACCCCTGCACCAGGGCCCACCCCACAGACCCCAGTACCTTTGTCCTCTCTGAGGCCTGGGGCCTCCACCAGGCCCGGGAGACCCCTGGCGGAAGCAGGGCTCCTCCCCCCACCCCAGGTGGCCCAGGCTTAAGAGGGGGTTTCACAGGGACACGGCCTGCAGGAGGGGTACTGAGGGTGGCTCTGCTGTGGCAAGGCTAGGGGCCCACGACAGGGTGGAGCCCTGAGGCTTACTCTACCCTCTCACCACCGCTGCACGGGAGGTCAGGGCCCTGATCACGCCTGAGGGCCCCTCAGGGGTTACTGCCGGCAGCTCCCGTGGCCCGGTGGCCCCACGGCCTCATGTGTACCTGCCCCGTCTGCCCTCTGGCCCAACAGGGCCAGCAACGGTTCCCCCTGTCCTGCCAGCCACCTGTTGCCCAGGAAATGGGAGACAGACCTCAGCCATGAGGGCAGGGGCTGGGGAAGGGGCTGCAGCCTTGCAGCTGCACCCTGCCCCCCTCAGTCGCCTGCACAGTGGAGGGGTCGGGGGGCTGTCACTACCCACCCAGGCCGTATCCAGCCTCCCTGCATTGCTTGCTGTGGGGTGAGGGGAGCTGCTGCTGGAGATGGTGCCAAGCTTTCCCTGGGGGTCGGTGTAAACAGGGGAGGACAGGGCGCACGCTTTGGAGAGCCCCCTCCTGTGGGATCGGCGTGCCGCCCCTGCATTCTCCCCTCCCGCCCCCCGCAGAGGACCCTCCTGCCCCAGACCCTGGACCACCTGAGCGGCGTCTCCCTCCCTCCTCACTGACACCCCCTCCGCCTCTGGTCCCCCACCCTCAGGGCCTGCACACCACCCCCTGTGACTCCCTACACCCCGCACTGGTGGCTCTTGCTTCCGGGAACCACACACCTTGGCCACACCCGGACTGGGGGCAGGAGCCCCGCCTCCGGCCTGGAAACCCTGCACTGGGCGACGGCTGGCAGAGGGGCCCGGGGTCCTACAGGCTCACAGCTTTCTAATGTGTGTTGCGGTGGGTGATCCGCATTGCTTCATTCATCTGCTGATCCTTCTCCCCAACACTGGCCTCTACTAAGGGGTGGGCACTGTGTCCAGCAGACACGCCAGGACTTTTGCATGTCCACGCCACGCTGGGCTTCGATCTCCCAGGAACACCCTGCCTGGGAAGGAGGTGCCAGAGGTCAGGTCTGCAGAGGAGGGGACACAGGCTTCAGGGGAGCCCAGAGGTGCAGTCAGGCCCTGCCCGTGGCCCCGGCCTGCCTCTGCCCAGGCCTGTTTTTCACAGGGCTTATGCAGCTGTTGCCCTGGGAACTTCCATCAGAGAATGTGGGGCGGGGCGGGCGGGCCAGGGCAGGCTGACGGACGGACGGACGCTGTGAGCGGACCTGGGCCAGGCGACTCCCGGGAGGGGCTCGTCTGCCCCACACTCAGCACAGCCCACCCTCCAGCCCCAGGCCACGTGACAGCTTTGGGGGCTGGGAGGGTGTTCCCTCCTGCCCTGCATCTGGCAGGGTGTCTTCACAGGGCCCAGGGGTCCCCAGTTTCCCACCTGGTTTCTAGGTCTTGTCTCAGCCTCACCCTTCCCTGGGCCCCCACAGGGAAGGGGTGAGTGCCCGGGTCCCCACAGGGAGGGATGAGTGCCCGGGTCCGGATGTATCCCCCATCAGCCTCTGGTCCAGCCGGCCAGGGGCCCATGTCAGAGTCGGGAGGCCGGGGCACCCGGGAAGACCTCGGAGCAGATTTGGGGAAACCTCCAGCCTTTCCCACGGGGTAGCTAGGGCCGAGGTCCTGGTCTGAGCCACGCTCCTGCTGGCCAGGTCAGCAGCCGCCACCCAGTGGCCCGAGACAGCCTCGCCCTGCCTCCGTTGTGCACCCTGAGGCTCCCGTCACGCAGGGGCCAAGCGACGTGGGCGATCGGGATGGATGGTGGTGGCAGAGGCCCCGGCCCGGGCGCCCCCACACCAGGCATCCACCCGACCGACTCGGCTTGCTGGAGCCTGTGGCCATGCGTGCCCATTGTGTGTCCGTCCTGGGGCTCCTTCTCAGTGCCGTGCCCAGGCCTTTGCCCCCCTCCACCACACACACACACTTTGCAAATGCTGGGGCCCCTGCCCACCCGACCTGGCCCCCCAGAGAGGGGTGGGGGCCCAGGAGGGGCAGGGAGAGGGCCCTGTGGCCTCGCCCAGGCCCCACTCTCCAAGACGGGGTTGAGCCAGAGGGCAGATGCCAACCGAGCCAGACTCAGCCTTCAGACCAGCCCGGTCACACCGGGCCTCACAGCAGAGCTCCGGCTGTCATCAGGGTGGACAGAACTGGTGAACACCCTGTGTTGTGTCCCGAGTGGCGACGGGCCCGAGTCAGACTGGGCTGGCCCGAGGTGGGCCTGGTCAGAGTGGTGTGGACAGGCGAGCTTTGGCACAGTAGCGCCGGGTGGCTGGGTGCCCAGAGCAGGCGGTGAGCAAGCAGAGACTGCCCAGGAGGGGCAGGAGGGACTGGGGGTGGGGCCCTTGCCTCCACCTGGCCTGGGTTGAGGGCACGGGACACTGTCCCTCCAGTGCCCGAGGCCCTTCCCACTCTGGAGGCTCTGAACGCCTGCAGATGGGCTGGGATGGGGGTGTGGGGGGCATCCTCTGGGGGAACTGATTGAGGTGGAGGCCTGTCTGCCACCTTCCTGATTTTCAGGGAGCGTACAGAGAAAGAAGAGGCTTTTCTTGGTCAGATGCAAAGATTTACCCAGGAGAAGATGTAGCTAGAGTCCTGGTCTGTCACTGTCGAGTGCGTGTGTGTGTCTGTGTACTTGATAGCCCTGAGCACGTGGGCGAACCTGAGGCCCAAGGGAGGGCGACCGTGTGCCAGGAGCGGGTCTGGGCAGAGGCCCTGTAGCCCCCGTAGTGACAGGCAAAGCTTGTCTGTGTGGGTCACCAGAAACAGTGAACTGGGGGGCGGTCTCCACTGAGCCAGGGCTGGCCACCCAGGGCTGGGTCCCTCTCTCCCAACCTGCTCTCAGGCCCCCCAGCTGCCCCGGAGGGAAAAGCAGGGAGAAGGAAGCCGCTTGCTTCTTCCGGAGCCTTAGTTGCCCGGGCGTTGAACAACTTTCAGAAGCTTTGGCTGGCCTCTGGCCTCACTCCCATGCAGCCCCCTTGAGAGTCGGTCAGACCCTGTCTGCCGTTCATCCCCTTGGCCCAGCGTCACACTACTTGACCCGTCTGCCCCCTGCTGGGCAGGGCTGAGGGCCTGCCTTCCCGGGGAAGAGGCCTGTGTGTCTCAGGCCACGTTGAAAGCCTGTTCCCTATACCAGTTTCTCATCCGTGGACTTTGCTCTGGTGGCCATGACACAAAACTTCAGAAGGTGCTTTCGGCAGAGAAGAGGCTGTGCCAGCCCGTGTGCAGAGCAGCCGGGGCAGCAGGCCTTCAGGTGCAGCTTGATCCAGGTGTCAATCTGCCACACACGCTCTCCCCCTTTCTCAGCTTTACTTCCTGCTCTTTGGCTTCGTTCTTGGGGGGTATATGGCCCAGGTGGCTGCCTGGGCTCACGTCTCAGAGCAGGGGAAAGAAACCCAGACCTCTCTCTCCTGGAAGCTCCAGAGAGTCACACTGGCTTCACTGAGTGTCACTGGCTCACCCGCTGTTATGAGTTGAATTGTGCCCTCTCAGAAAGGTATGTTGAAACCCTAGCCCGGTACCTGCAGATCTGACATTATTTGGAAGTGGGTTTTTGCAATCGATGTGATCGGGCTAAGATGAGGTCTTTCAGGTGGGCCACAATCCAACCGCCTGGAGCACAGGTGAGGGAGCCACATGGACAGGCCACGTGAGGGGCAGACACCTGGGATGCAGCAGCCGGGACTGCAGGGGTGCCCCTGCAGGCGGGCAGCGAGCCAGCCGCTGGAAGAGGCCAGGAAGGGTTCAGAGGTCCAGACAGAGGTGGCCCTGCTGACCCCGTGGCTTCCGGCCCCAGCTTCCAGGACTGGGGGTCCTTCCCGGTTACTCCCAGCTGCCCACTTTGTGGGCCTTTGTTTCGGCGGCCCAGCGGAGCCGAGTCCATCCCTAGTCAGCAGCCTGGATGCCTGGCCAGAAGGTGGGAGGGGTGGCCCCCAGAAGGGGATGGGAGTGCGCTGACCTGGGAGCAGGAGGCTGACCCAGACATGGGCAGGACCCCGAGGGCTGAGCCATGGAAGGGGCCCCGCATCTCGAGCCTGGGGGTGGGGCTCAAGTTTACAGACGAGGTCACAAGCCGACACTGTTACACGTCTCGCATGCCTATTTCGTGGCTCAAGTCCTACTGGTTAGACGAGTACAGTTACAAAATCTCAGAGGATTCTTGAGGCTTCGGCGAGCAGAGGACACCACTAGAGAGTCCAAATCCACGTTTGCGTGATGGGACAGCGAAGCTGGCAGGCCCCCGGCACGTCCACATGTGTCCAGGCACCCTGCTGCCCTGCGTCGGGGCCAGTCTCCACCAGGCTCCACGGGCAGCCCTCTGCCTCTCTCTCTGAATCCCCCTGCCTTCTCCTTCCCCCGTGGCCTGGCACCTGCTGCCACTGTGTGCCCACACGCCCCTTGTTACCCTCCCTCCATTCTCTGAACGGAGCCAGCAGGGGGCCACTGCCCACCACCTTGGCCTCGTGACACAGGACTCCTGTGAGGCCTGCACGGCCAGACCCCGGGGTCCCAGGACCCCCTGGGCCTGGGGCAGGAGGGGAGACTGCCCGCTGGAGGCATGACGTGAGCTGCCCTTCATCCCAAGAAAACTCCAAGCGTTCGTGGGCCTTCCCTGGGGTCCAGAGCACTGCCTGCTGAGATGATTTCAAACTGAGGCGCCCACCTCACAGCCAAGCAGGAACTGCACCCACCCCCTGCAGGGGCCCAGCGGCGGCCCGCAGAGGCACAGCCAAGGCACAGCTCAGCGTCACAGTCCCTGAAGCGGGCGCTGCCCTTGGAGACAGGGTGGGCCTCGAGCCTGTAGCCCTGGTGCCTGAGCTGCTGTGGCCCCAGTGTAGGGAGCGGGGGTCTGTGCAGGCAGAGGTGGCAGAGCACGGCCTCTCCCTGCCTCATCCAGCACCCTGCGGCCCCAGAGGCTCCCTCCACATGCAGTGGGCATCTAGCCCGGCCAGAGCTGCCAGGCGCCCCTGGTGACTCCAGGCTCCACGTGCCAGCGGACCAGCAGGTGCTCTGTCCGGAGCCGTCGACCCGACCACCACAAAGAATTTAGGGCACCACTCAGAGGACTTGGGTGTTGAGTGGTGACCCAGGTCCCCTGTGTGTGCATAGCCAGCTCTCCTGCCCCCAGGACCAGGCCTGAGCCATGGGCAGCGAGCTGCCAGCAGACGGGAGGTGGAGGAAGGAGGTGGCTCGAGGCCTCTCGGAGGCCTTTCTCTTTCTCTGGAAATCACAGCAGCCCCGGTCCTGAGTGGGCAGTGGGTGGCCTGCATGAGGGGAGCAAGTGGACCTGAGCCGGCGAGCGGCTTCTTCCCACGGACCTCACCACAAGGGGTCTCCTGGCCGCTGGGGATGCACGTGGCCCGTGCGCACAGACACGTAAGTCCCGGGGGATGGCGGGGGGTCCACCCGCAGGCCCCAGCCCTGGTGAGCCCTGGGCAGGCCTCACTGCCCCCGAGCGGCCCGCGGGAGGCACCTACCACCCTGGACGTCCCTGGGCCGCGCCCTCTGGCCCTCTGCCCCGCCCCCACTGTCTCTCTTGGTTTCTCTTCCTGACAGAGCGCTCTCACCCAGATCCCTGCCAGGGACTCTCTTCCCAGAAGCCCAGCCCAGGGCCCAGGTCTCCTCCCCACGTAGACACACAGGTGGCAGCTGGTACGACACAGCCATTCTCAAGGAAGAACCTGTTGTTTTCATAGCACTTTGGTCAAAGTCTGTCCCCTCCCTTGGGAGGCTCCTTTGTGTCCAGCACTGCATCCCCAGAACCCACCATGGGTTCCCCGTGTGGAGGAGGGAAGCCCCACTCACGCCAGCCCTGCATGACGTCACCCTCAGCTCGTGGATGGGCTCGGACGTCAGCTCCCCCGGGACCTGAAGGATCCTGTCCCAGATGAGCAAACGCGTGAGGCTGGGGGCCCCACGGCTGTGAGGAGGGCCTGCTGCGTCTCTGCCTGTCCCCTCCAGGGCCACTATGGTCTCCGCCCCCAGCTTCGCTCCCCTGTCTCTACAACTCAGTAGCCCTGCCTCCCACCCTGTTATCCTCCCAACCAATTATTTTTTTGCTTCCAGGGAGGGTGCCGAAGACGAGCAGTGTGGCCTCAGGGGACACAGGGTGCAGGGCAGCAGGGCTCCCTCCCTCCCAAGGGGGTTGCCTGCCTCCCAGGACCCAGGCTGGATCAGCAGGCTCAGCTGGTACTGAGCACGGGGTGGGGACGCTTCAGGCGCTGATGGATCAGACCTCCCCTCCTCTGAGGTCAAAGCTAATGAAGAAACTGAGACAGGCACGGAGACTGTCTAGTGGTGGGGTCAAGACACCAGCTTCCAGCCACAAAACTGAGGCCGTGGCTTCCTTCGGTTCCTGTCACCTCTCTGAGCCCCAGCTCTCCCGCACTGTGCTGGACAGGAAGGACACACGTGTGTCCAAAGGCCACCCAGGCTGGTCTCCCCAGCCCCCATGGGTTGCCCACCCTCTCTCAGGTGGGCTGGCTGGAGTGCTGAGTGAACACAGCAGGGAGAGCCTACATCTCGGGAGCTGAGTGTGGGTCGGCATATGGGATTCTGAGACAATGGGCAGGAGAATGGTGACAGCCCCCAAAGGGACTCACCAAACTCATGTCTCCGGTTCACCTGCTAGTACAGCAGTTTATATACAGTAAGGGCTCGTCCTCTCCCCTTCCCTGGAGGTCAGGCCGCGGGGCCCTTGGAGGCTGGCGCACGGCTCCTCAAAGGCCCCAGGCTCCATCTGTGTTTCTGATCCGCCATTCTTAGCCTCAGCTTCCATCCTCACAGACAAAGAAAAGGCTGCAGGGGCTCCAGCTGTCACATCTACACACCAAGAGGGAAGAAGAGGAAGGCCAAGGGGCAAAAGGCAATCTCTTTTCAGCTGTGTCTCTCCCAGGTGTGAAATGGAATAGCTCTAAGGGCAACTTGGCCGTCTGTCCTGAGCAAGGTCGCAGGTGCGCTCAGTTGTGAGCCTCGCTGACACACCTGCGGTCTTCAGCAACAACTTCATTCAGGGTTATTCAGAGCCAGGGCTTCCCAGGTCGCGCTAGTGGTAAAGAACTCGCCTGCCCATGCAGAAGACATAGGAGATGTAGGTTCGATCCCTAGGTCAGGAAGATCCCCTGGAGGAGGGCATGGCAACCCATTCCAGTATTCTTGCCTGGAGAATCCCCATGGATAGAGGAGCCCGGCAGACTACAGTCCATGAGTCTGCAGAGTTTGACACGACTGAATGACTGAGCCTGCACGCATGCATTCAGGGCCGCCTGGCTGGCAAGGGCAGGAGGTGTGGGGTGATCCCGGCATCATCAGGGCTGATAAAGAGGCTGCCGTCTATCCTCACTGCCAAATACCAGGCAGCTGTAGGAAAGGCATGGCAACGCCGTGTGGGCTGCAGGACCAGGAGAAGGGCAGAGCAGCTGACGGGCCTGCTTTATGTGTGGCAACGGGGCGTTGGCGCTTCCTGGGATGGACGCAATCAACGATCACAGATGGTGCCTGGTGCCCGAAACAACAGAGATCTGTTCTCATGGGTCTGGGACCAGAGTCTAAAATCAGGGTGGGGGCAGGGGTGTGCCTCTCCCAGAGGGTCTTGTGGGGGAGTCCCTTCTGGCCTGGCCAGCTCCGGGGGCTCCAGACACCTCTCCATGCCGCCTCATTGCGGTGGGTCTCTGCTGGACCGCCTATCATTGGAGTCAAGGCCACGACAACCCAGAGTGGTCTCATCTCCTCACGCTTGATCCTACATTACAAAGACCCTTCCCCAGATAAGGCTGGGGTCATGGGCAGGGATTGGTGTGCGACTCTCTTTCTGGGGGCCACCGTCACGTGCACTGGCAGGAAGAAACCATCACTTGTATTTGTGCTGGAAAAGCACAAGGGCCATCAAGGTTCTCTTCTTGCAGGAAGCCCGCCATGTTGGGGAGAGGAGCATGAGCAGAGAAGCCTGGAGCAGCTCCTCTTCGGGGTGCGTGGGGGTGCTTAGCTCCCTACCTGCATGCACGCATCTCTCCCAGGAGCTCATCTGCAGGAGGTAGGCCTGCGCCCCCAATGCCCCTCCTCTCTGGCAGGCGGGGTCTCCATGGCAGTCAGAGAGCAGGAGGGGCAGGGCTGGGTGTGGTGCCAGCCTGACATCTTCGCACTCCTGATCTCCTCCACCCAGAAATAACAAAATAACTGAAGAGGGTGCGGGGTGGGAGGGGGCTGGCTGAGTTAGGGGAGGGGCAGGTATTGAGGAGGAAGTGAACACAAGTATGAACCTGCGAGTGGCCAAGATCAGATAACAAGTACAATGTGTTCCTGCAATAGAAAGCTTGGTTTATCCGATGGGAAACAGAAAAGGGGAAAAAAGAAAAATAAAAAACAAGACATCCCTGGTGACTCAGTGGTAAACAATCCAGTGCAGGAGACACGGGTTCAATCCCTTATCCAGTAAGATCCCACATGCCTCGGAGCAACTAAGCCCATGTGCCACAACTCTTGAGCCTGTGCTCTAGCATCTGGGAGCCAAACTACTGAAGCTGGAGAGCCGGTGCTCTGCGGCGGTGAGATCCTACCACAGTGAGAAGCCCACGCATCGCAACTGGAGAGTAGCCCCCACTCACGGCTACTAGAGAGAAGCCGGAGCAGCAACAAAGACCCAACACAGCCAAAAATAAATAATTACTTTAAAAAAAATTTCTAATAAAGCAGAGTAAATAGAATACATGGAATAAGGTGGTAGAAATCAGTCCAAATGTGGCAGCAAATGGCAACCCACTCCAGTATTCTTGCCTGGAAAATCCCATGGAGAGAGAAGCCTAGTGGCTACAGTCCACAGGGTCACAGAGTGGGACATGACTGAGCACACATGGCAGCAGGTGCGTGATGGCATGGGCTAAACTCACCAATTAGAAGAGACGCTTAGGCTGGGTTTGAAAAAAGAACCAACAAGACCCAACAGCGCGCTGTCAGCAGTGGGCAACGTTGGGACAGAAGCCATGTGAACTGAAGGGAAGCGGTCCTGGCCTCTGGCTGACAGGAGCCACACACAAAGTCACGAGGAGAGGGGAGCGTTGTGTGTCCCGGTTCAAACACAGCCCCCAGCAGCCCCCCCATCTATAAAGCCACGCGGGGCAAACACCCACCCGCAGCACACCCTGGCAGACACCAGGAGCTCAGAGTCACGGAAACTGGACAGACAAACAGAGGATGCAGCATAACTGTGGCCTCACCTGCTGGACGCCCAGACATCATAGGTGCTTGCCCCCATAGACGGAGCACACGCGCCCTCTGAGTCCACAGCAGACGTCTCTGCCCACTTATCCCCAAGGAGGTTTTGGAACATCCCAAATGGTCAGTGGCACCCAGGTGATCCTCTGACCAAAAAGAAATGAAATTAATTCATGGTCACTCAGCTAATCACCCAACCTTCACCAACAAAATTCCCCGGATCAGGGACACCCCCACCGCCACCCCATGCCCATCTTCACTGGCTGGATGTCCCCGGCCTGAATGTCAGGTGGGCACGTGCTGCCCCCGGGGACCACCCCACCCGGTAACCCAAGCAGTCAGTGGTGGCCGGGTCACCCCTTCCCTTCCCCAGCAGCCGGAACCTGGTGCAGCTGGGTCTCCAGCAGGTGGACAAAGTCCTGGGTCTCCTAGGCAGCGACAGGCAAGCCCGCACCCCCACTCCTGGATGGATGTTCTGTGTTAGAGAAATGAGCTTCAGTCTTATTGAAGTCACTACCCCTTGGTCTCCTTGTAGCATCAGCCTACTCTGTGCCCTAAGGGGACATACCATCTGGTGAGAAGCTAAACAGGTTACCCAAGAACCCTCAGATTCAAATGGAGATTTCAGAGCACAAAGTGCTGAGAGCACTGATAATGGAAATAGCACATAGATTTTGCAGGGTACAGTTGAAGCAGTCTTTTGAAGGAACTGTACAGTTTTAAAGACACCTATTGGGAAATAAGGTTCAAAACAAAAGGAGTTAAGAATTAAACTCAAGAAACTGGCAAAAGAAGATTGGAGCAAACCAGACACACAAAATACATCATAAATAAAAGATGAAAATCAACCAAACAAAAGATTAAATCAATAACAAACAACAAAGCCAATACTGTTTTTGGGGAAAGATCAATAAGATAAAGAGGTTTTTGGCAAGAATGATCAAAAAAAAAAAGAAGAGAGAGAGAGAAGGTGTAAAACAAAAATTAGAATAACAGTGAAAAGGGAAAAGCTACAGCTCTAAACAAGATCTCTAAAAAGTCAAGGCATTTCATACCCAAATACGATGGCCACATTCCTAGAGACAAAATACCAAAGCTGAACTTTCAATAAATAAATTGGTGGCTAAAAGCACTTTCCACCTCAAAACTTCCCAAACTTTTGAAAACTGAACTTTCAAAACAATTTTTTTTTATTAACTCATGATTTTTGTTCAAGAAAAAAGGAAAAAGAGAAAATCTACCAGCTCACGTTATGAAGCCGATGAATCATCCGTCTGAAAATAGAGAAGGAGAGTGCAGGACCCGGGAGTGCCGGCCCTGCACTCAGGCACAGGCAGTGTGGGGAGACCTTGCAAGCCCTGGGAAGTTGGAGCCCGCCCACCCGGGACCCTGATCTCTGGACCTGGACTCTGCGTGGCTGTCCCAGTTCTTACACCCGCACACTGGCTTGCAGAGGACAGGGCTGGCCTGGAGCAGTCCCAGGTCAGTGGCCCTGAGTTCAGCTTCTTTATAGTGTGTCCTGTTCTTACTTGTGGCTGTGGCTTCCTTCATGCGGTGCTTGGGTGCAAGTGCAGGGGCGCTGATTATTTGATGACTTTGGATGCTCCTGCTCTTCAGGCATGACACAGGCATGTGAGTGTCACTTGTGAAACAGCCCCTGTCCTCGATAGACAGGATGTGGGCAAAGGATGGGGTCAGCAGCCACAAGCTACCACAACTTCCTAACTGCGGAAGCTGGAGGGTGAAGGGTGTCCTTTATTCTCCCTCGTCTACTTTAGTACGTGTTCAAATTCCCCATGATAAAATATTTTTAAATAAAGCTAATTGGTTTCTTTGGGACTTCCCTAGTGGCTCAGTGGTAAAGAATCCACCTGCTCATACTGGAGATGCAGGTTCGATTCCTGGTTTGGGAAGATTCCCTGGAGAAAGGAATGGCAAACCACTCCAGTATTCTTGCCTGGGAAATCCCATGGACAGAGGAGCCTGGCGGGCTGCAGTCTGTGAAGTTGCAAAGTCTCTCAGATACAACCGAGAGACTAAACAGCAACATTTGGCTTCTACCCATCTTATTCCGGGGAAACCCACACACGTGCACCGTGCCTGTGGATCTTTCCTAGACAGACGTGAAGATTTGCCAAGTTGGTTCTCCCTTTCTTGACTTATTCATGAAGACTTTGGTCCCATCCAGGGCCTTTAGTCTCTTCCTTGAGCCATTTTGTGACTTAAAGGATTTAGCAGGTGCCAGCTTAATCCTCCAGGGATTTAACCCTGCGTGCAGTGTGGCCCCTGTGTAATCCTTGACTTAAGGCAGAGATCTAACAGGCTCCCATCATTCAGCCTGCTTAGGGCTGAGCAGCAGCTGTCTCTTCCCTGACATGACACTCGGGCTCCCTGCCCTCATCCTGCCTGCAAACCACCCCATTCTTGTTTAAGCATCCCTTTCACAAAACACAACCCACATATCACACAATTCACTCCTTAAAAGTATACAGCTCAGTGTGGCTTTTCAGCATGTCACAAGGTTGAGCAACCATCACCACCATATAATTCCAACATATTTCAACATTCCCTGGAGAAACCGCACATGTTTCCACAGTCCTCCCAGACTCTGGACATCACTGATCTACATTCTGTGGAAATAGTTCTCTATGGATTTGCCTGTCCTGGGCATTTCATGTTGGTGGGATCACAGAATGCGTGGTCTTGTGACCAGCTTCTTACCTACTGTAATGTTTTCTAGGTTTATTCATGTGTATCATGTGTCAGTATTTCATTCTTTTTTATGGCTGAGTAATATTTCATTGTATTGCTAGACCACATCTTCTTATCCATTCATTACTTGATGGACTTTTGTTTTCATTTTTAGCTATTATGAATAATGCTGCTGCTAACATTAGTGTATAAGTTTTTGTACAGACATATGTATGTAACTCTCTTGAAATTATTCCTTCATATTACCTGGGCATGGAATTGCTGGGTCGTGTGGTAACTCTATGCTGAACTTTTTGAGAAATTGTCAGACTATTTTCCACAGGAGCCGCTCCATTTCACGTTCCTACTAGCAGTGAATGAGGCTCCACTTTTTCCACCTCCTCGCCGACTCTTGTTATTTTCTGCTTTCTGTTTAGATACTTATTTATTTGGCTGCATTGGGGTCTTAGCTGTGGCATGTAGGAACTTTGTGGTGGCACGCAGACTCAGTAGCTGCTCCTCGGCACACAGGATCTTAATTCCCTGACCAGGGATCAAACCTGCATCCCCGGCACTGGCAGTCGGGTTCTTCTCCACTACCCCCACCAGGGAAGTCCCTTAATAAGTTTTTAAGTCTTCGTAGTAAATTTTAAAATTGATAAGTGTGAGTTCTCCAATTTTGTGGGTTTTCAAGAATGTTTTGGCTCTTCTGGGTCTCTTGTAATTCTACATAAACTTAAGATCAGCTTGTTCAGTTTTTCAAAAAAAAGGCTGTTGGGATGTTGACATAGACTGCACTGTTTGTGGAGTTAACTCAGGGAGTGATGACATTTGATGAAAGCTTCCCACCTGGGAACACAATGATTTTCCATTTATTTAGATCTTCTCTAATTTCTTTCAATAACATTTTATAGTTTTCAGTATACAAGTGTTGTACTTTTTGATTAAGTTTATTCCCATGTAACTTACTCTTTTTAACATGATGGTTTATAGAACTGGTCTCTTAATTTCATTTTTAGATTGTTCATTGTTAGTATGAAATGTAGCTGACTTTTGTTTATTGATCTTACATCCTATTATCTTGCTGAACTCACCTATTAGATCTAGTAGATTTCTGGTGAATTTTCTAGGGTTTTCTGTACTTAAGAGCATGTCATCTGCAAATAAAGATGGTTTCACGTCTTCCTTTCCATTTAGGATGCCTTTGTCTTTTCCTTGCCTAACTGCCTGGCTGGGGCCTCCAGCAGAGTGCTGAAGAGAAGTGGTGAAGTGGACATCCTTGCCTGCCTGACCCCAGTGGGAAAGCTGTTGACCTCTCACCATGAAGTGTGGTGTCAACTGTGAGTCCCTCTTGGAGACGCTTTATCAGGTGGAGAACATTCCCATCTGGTTGGTTAAGTGTGAATGAAGGTCAGGTTTCTTGGAATGCTTTTGTTGCCTCTATTGGTGATCATGTGGCTTTCTTTCCCTTATTTATTTAGTGTGGCTTGTAACACAGATTAAGTTTCACATGTTGAACGAACCTTACATTCCTGGCATAAATCCCATTTACTCACCGTATAATCCTTTCTATGTGCTGGTGGATTCAGTTTGCTGGTTATGCGTGCAGGCTCAGTTGCCCTGAGGCATGTGGGATCTTAGTTCCCTGACCAGGGATGGAAAGGCAAAGTCCCCAGCATTGGAAGGCAGATTCTTAAGCACTGGACCACCAGGGGAGCCCGAGAGATGTGACTCTTGCTGAGGACCCCATGTATGCGGTGAGTCACTTGCATTGCTGCTTTAAATACTCTCTGTGCATTTGGCCTTCAACAGTTGAGTTAATACGTATACAGGTTTGAATCTCTTTAGATTTATCCCACTTGGAGATTGTTGAGCTTCTTGGGTGTGTAGATTAATGTCTTTTAAAATCAAATTTGGGACATTTTGGTGATTCCTTCTTTGTATCTTCTTTATTCCCTTTCTCTCGCTCCTCTCTTGGGACTCTTATTCCAGGTATTTTCGAGTCTTAGCTGTGCCTTGCAGGTCTCTATAGCTCTGTTTATTTTTTTAATTTTTTCTTTCTGTTTCTTATACTGGATCATCTAAACTGAACTGTCTGCAAGTTCAGTGATTCTTCTGCCTGCTCAAATGTGCTGTTGAGCTCTTCGAGTGAATTTTTTATTCCTGTGATTATACTTTTCAACTCCATAATTTCTATTTGATTCCTAATTTTTTATTGTGTTAAAATATGCATAATGTGAAATTTGCCACTTTAACCATTTTTAAATGTACAGCTCAGTGGCATTGAATATGCTCACATTGCTGTGTAACCGCCACCACTATCTATCTCCAGGATGTTTGTTTTATCATCTGTACTGAAACTCTGTGCCCATCAGACACTAACTCGTCATGCTCCCTTCCTGCAGCCCCTGGTTCCCACTGCTCTACGCTCTGCCTCTATGAATAACCATCCTGGGGACCTCATTTAAGTGGAACCATGCCATGCTTGGCCTCTTCAGTTCAGTTCAGTCACTCAGTCATGTCCGACGCTTTGTGACCCCATGGACTGCAGCACGCTGGGCCTCCCTGTCCATCACAGCTCCGAAGCTTGCTCAAATTCGTGTCCATCGAGTCGGTGATGCCATCCAACCATCTCATCCTCTGTCGTCCCCTTCTCCTCCCGCCTTCAATCTTTCCCAGCATCAGGATCTTTTCAAATGAGTCAGTTCTTCACATTAGGTGGCCAAAGTATTGGAGTTTCAGCTTCAGCATCAGTCCTTCCAATGAATATTCAGGACTGATTTCCTTTAGGATGGACTGGATGGATCTCCTTGCAGTCCAAGGGACTCTCAAGAGTCTTCTCCAACACCACAGTTCAAAAGCATCAATTCTTCAGCACTCAGCTTTCTTTATAGTCCAACTCTCACATCCATATATGACTACTGGAAAAATCATGGCTTTGACTAGATGGACCTTTGTTGGCAAAGTAATATCTCTGCTTTTTAATGTGCTGTCTAGATTGGTCATAGCTTTTCTTCCAAAGAGCAAGCGTCTCAGTTTCATGGTTTGTCCTCTTGTGTCTGCTTATTTCTCAGAGCATAGTGACTTGAAGCCTCATCCATGCCATATCATACATCAATATTTCATTCTTTGTGAAGGCTGAATAATAGTCCATCCTGTGTATGCACCCAGTGATGCTTACCATCTCATGTATTCATGGATGCTTGTCCTCACTCATGTTGCATGGCCGGGGGTTGCTGGGGCTCTGCCTGCCCTCTCCACTTCAGGAGCCGGGCTGATGAGATGACCACTCTTGGATATCTCTGGTCTTTCTGGCTTAAGGAAAGAGAACTCTGGAAGGTCTTAAACAGCAGCTAAATGCTCTGGTGTGAAGAGGCCATGTGCCACGTCCCCTCATACTCCATTGGCCAACACTGGTCACACGGTCCCGCTGACCATGAGAGGGGGCAGTGTGGCCCTCTGTGCACTGGCGAGAACAGAGCTGGCACTAGTGAGCACACAGCCCCCCCCCCTCCATTCACAACCGCCGCACCTACCTACCCCACCTAAGTCATTCGGCCTTGCAGTTCATCCTGTTAGCAATGAGCAGTTGCCTTGGCACTGAATGCTGCCTTCTTCGTAAGCGATCTGGCGTCGTGTTATGAAATTTTCCTATGGTTTCTGCCGAGTGAAAACTGTCCGCCTTATCCCTTATCTCATGTGTGTAGTCGTACAGATGCTCCTCTGAACCCCAGACTTCACCGCACCTAAAGCCGCACCTGCTGCAGACCCAGGGATCCCCTCCCCAGTAACATGGCCACCCTTGAACAGCTCCGGTTTTAATACCTAGACCCCACAGGAGTTCTCATTCTAGCAATATTTACACAGGAACATTTTCTATGAATAGCACTCTGAATCGATAAAAGAACTTTAACAGAATGATGTGCGGGGGGAATGTTGATGAAATCTCAGACATGATGGCTGGATGATTGCCACCCTTCCAGGCTGTGATGGAAGCTCGGGGACTGACACCTGACCCCATGGGCGGTGGGTGAGCTGGGGCCACGAGAGGCTGCACCCCTGCAGACAGGCATGCTCACATCCGTGTTCATCCCCGTGTTTGGGAAGCACTTCACTTACACGTATGTGTACTTACTGACTGGATTTTAGTTATATTATAATTTTTCCCGTGTAGACTTCCAGCTGATATCTTTATGGAGAATGCCTAATTCTTGGGAATAGTCTTTTGCCATTAAATGGAAGAGGCCTGTATCTGAGCAGTCAATCACAGTACACGGCCTAAATTTTTCATATGATGTCTGTTCCGTAGCATGGATTGTTACCTTTTCCAGACTCTAAAATCTTCCTATGCTTACTGTTATTACTGCTGTACAGACCACATTTTCATGTTTACTAGGATTATGGATGAACGCTTTGTCCCCATCCACACTCATCAGTTGATTTTTTTCTTGTGCAAAGAGGTTGAAGCAAAAATAAAATATATAAACTTCTGAGCATCATATATCACAAGGTACCCAGGCTCTATAGTTTTTAAAATGTCACCATTTGGAAGAATATGTATTTAGTAAGTTTCCGAATGCACTGCACCTGTGGCTACTGTATTTGACGACAGGATTCAGGCCACAGTCCTGTGTTTCACATCCCCAGTGGGTGATTTCCTTCAGGATGTGCACTGCTCAGCTCTCTGGCCTAGGGGCGCCCACTGTTGAAGTGTGGCTGGTTCCAGACGTCGGAGCACCGGCCCTTCAGCAACTGGACCGTGTCTTCCTCAGGAGCCAGTTAGCGTGGAGCCTCCCAGACCAGACACCACGCTGCCCTCCTGTCAGGGGCTGGAGTAAATCCTACACTTTCGTGTCACTGAATCACTGCGCTGTACACCTGAAACTGACATAGCATTATAAATCAACTACATTTCCATTAAAAATTTTTTAAGTAATAGAGGATGGTAGTTTAAAGATTAAAAGAAAGAAAGCTGCAGTAAGAGACTGTTAGAAGGAGGCACTGTGCTGCCACCTGCTGGAAACTCTACTAATCAGTTCAGTCTGTCATGTCTGACTGTGGCCCCATGAACTGCAGCACGCCAGGCCTCCCTGTCCATCATCAACTCCCAGAGCTTACTCAAACTCATGTCCATAGAGTCGGTGATGCCATATAGCCATCTCATCCTCTGTCATCCCCTTCTCCTCCCGCCTTCAATCTTTCCCAGCGTCAGGGTCTTTCCAATGAGTCAGTTCTTCTCATTAGGTGGCCAAAATATTGGAGTTTCAGCACTAGCATCAGTCCTTCCAATGAATATTAAGGACTGATTTCCTTTAGGACTGACCAGTTGGATCTCCTTGCCGTCCAAGGGACTCTCAAGAGTCTTCTCCAACACCACAGTTCAAAAGCATCAATTCTTTGGCCCTCAACTTTCTTTATAGTCTAACTCTCACATCCATATATGACTACTGGAAAAATCATAGCTTTGACTAGACAGACCTTTGTTGGCAAAGTAATGTCTCTGCTTTTAAATATGCTGTCTAGGTTGGTCATAACTTTCCTTCCAAGGAGTAAGCGTCTTTTAATTTCATGGCTGCAGTCACCATCTGCAGTGATTTTGGAGCCCAGAAAAATAAAGTCAGCCACTGTTTCCACTGTTTCCTCATCTGTTTGCCATGAAGTGATGGGACCAGATGCCGTGATCTTAGTTTTCTGAATGTTGAGTTTTAACCCAATTTTTTCACTCTCCTCTTTCACTTTCATCAAGAGGCTCTTTAGTTCTTCTTCACTTTCTGTCATAAGGGTGGTGTCATCTGCATATCTGAGGTTATTAATATTTCCCCTGGTAATCTTGATTCTAGCTTATGCTTCATCCAGCCCAGCGTTTCTCGTGATGTATTCTGCATATAAGTTAAATAAGCAGGGTGACAATATACAGCCTTGGCGTACTCCTTTCCCAATTTGGAACCAGTCTATTGTTCCATGTCCAGTTCTAACTGTTACATCTTGCCCTGCATACGGATTTCTCAGGAGGCAGGTCAGGTGGTCTGGTATTCCCATCTCTTAAAGAATTTTCCACAGTTTTTTTGTGATCCACACAGTCAAAGGCTTTGGCGTAGTCAATAAAGCAGAAGTAGATGTTTTTCTGGAACTCTCTTGCTTTTTCAACGGATGTTGGCAACTTGATCTCTAATTCCTTTGCCTTTTCTAAATCCAGCTTAAACATCTGGAAGCTCATGGTTCACATACTGTTGAAGTCTGGCTTGGAGAATTTTGGGCATTACTTTGCTAGCGTGTGAGATGAGTGCAATTGTGCATTAGTTTGAGCATTCTTTGACACAGCCTTGTCTAACCCAAAGAAACTATGAGCCATGCTGTGTAGGGGCACCCAAGATGGACAGGTCCTGGTGGAGAGTTCTGACAAAAGGTGGTCCTCTGGAGAAGGGAATGACAAACCACTTCAGTATTCTTGCTTCGAGAACCCCATGAACAGTATGAAAAGACAAAAAGATAGGACACTGAAAGATAAACTCCCCAGGTCAATAGGTGCCCAATACACTACTGAAGATCAGTGGAGAAATACCTCCAGAAAGAACGAAGAGACGGAGCCAAAGCAAAAACAACACCCAGTTGTGGATGTGACTGGTGATGAGAGTAAAGTCGATGCTGTAAAGAGCAATATTGCATAGGAACCTGGAATGTTAGGTAGGGCCATGAATCAAGGCAAATTGGAAGTGCTCAAACAGGAGATGGCAAGAGTGAACATTGACATTTTAAGAATCAGCAAACTAAAATGGTTTAGAATGGGTGAATTTAACTCAGATGACCATTATATCTACTACTGTGGGCAGGAATACCTTAGAAGAAATGGAGGAGCCCCCATAGTCAACAAAAGAGTCCAAAATGCAGTCCTTGGATGCAATCTCAAAAATTACAGAATGATCTCTGTTCGTTTCCAAGGCAAACCATTCAATATTACAGTAATCCAAGTCTATGCCCCAATCAGTAATGCTGAAGAAGCTCAAGTTGAACAGTTCTGTGAAGACCTACAAGACCTTCTAGAACTAACACCCAAAAAAGATGTGCTTTTCATCATAGGGGACTGGAATGCAAAAGTAGATAGTCAAGAGATACCTGAAGTAACAGGCAAATTTGGCCTTGAAGTACAGAATGAAGCAGGGCAAAGGCTAATAGAGTTTTGCCAAGAGAACGCACTGGTCATGGCAAACACCCTCTTCCAACAACACAAGAGATGACTCTACACATGGACATCACCAGATGGTCAACACCAAAATCAGCTTGATTACATTCTTTGCAGTTGAAGATGGAGAAGCTCTATACAGTCAGCAAAAACAAGACCGGGAGCTGACTGTGGCTCAGATCATGAACTCCTTATTGTTAAGTTCAGACTTAAATTGAAGAAAGTAGGGAAAACCACTAGACCATTCAGGTATGACCTAAATCAAATCACTTATGATTATACAGTGGAAGTGACAAATAGATTCAAGGGATTAGATCTTATAGACAGAACACCTAAAGAACTATGGATGGAGGTTCACAACATTGTACAGGAGGAAGTTATCAAAACCATCCATGAGAAAAAGAAATGCAAAACGGCAAAATGGTTGTCTGAGGAAAGCCTACAAATAGCTAAGAAAAGAAGAGAAATGAAAGTCAAAGGAGAAATGGAAAGATATTCCCATCTGAATGCAGAGTTCCAAAGAATAGCAAAGAGAGATAAGAAAGCCTTCCTCAGTGATCAGTGCAAAGAAAGAGAGGAAAACAATAGAATGGGAAAGACTAGAGATCTCTACAAGAAAATTAGAAATGCCAAGGGAATATTTCATGCAAAGATGGCCACAATAAAGGACAGAAATGGTATGGACCTAACAGAAGCAGAAGATATTAAGAAGAAGTGGCAAGAATACACAGAAGAACTATATAAAAAAAAAAGATCTTCACGACCCAGATAATCACGATGGTGTGATCACTCACCTAGAGCCAGACATCCTGGAATGTGAAGTCAAGTGGGCCTTAGGAAGCATCACTACGAACAAAGCTAGTGGAGGTGATGGAATTCCAGTTGAACCGTTTCAAATCCTAAAAGATGATGCTGTGAAAGTGCTTCAGTCAATATGCCAGCAAATCTGGAAAACTCAGCAGTGGCCACAGGACTGGAAAAGGTCAGTTTTCATTCCAATCCCAAAGAAAGGCACTGCCAAAGAATGCTCAAAACTCTCCTAATAAACACCCACTTAGCCATCAACTGGGGGAGACAACTGAATAGTTACAGTGAAAATGGGTTGCAATTGTCTGTATCAAAAAGGTGACCGCCCTGCCTCCTTAGAGGGGAGGCTCTTGCGGTCACTCAAGGAGCCCCGGGGGTCTCTCCACTCCTGCTACCTGGCCTGGACCAACCCTGAAGATAGAGTTGATCCCCGAGGACCGGCTGGAGTGGCCCCTCCACCCTGGTGTAGCCATGGCCACGCTCCATTCTCAGGCCCCTGGAGGTGGTGGAGAGTGGGAAACACCAGCCTGGAGAGGGGGTGGAGGGCAAACCTGTGTCTCCACTGTCTGCATCCAGTGGCCTCAGGTTAGGCCAGGATGAGGAGGGGAGCTGCTCCCAGCTTCCACCCCTTCTCCTCTTGGCCGTGGTCCCTCAGGTGAGGCTGCCCCTGCAGGAGTGGGCGGTGAGGCCCTGACCCTTCAACACATTGCCCCCTGCAGGGCTCGGACGGATGTGGGGAGGCGCGTACTTGTAGTGTTGATTCCGTATCCCGATGTTATGATGTTGAGCGCCAAAGAATTGATGCTTTCAAACTGTGGTGTTGGAGAAGACTCTCGAGAGTCCCTTGGACAGCAAGGAGATCCAACCAGTCCAAACTAAAGGAAATCAGTCCTGAATATTTATTGGAAGGACTGATGCTGAAGCTGAAACTCCAAAACTTTGGCCACCTGATGCGAAGAACTGACTCATTGGAAAAGACCCTGATACTGGGAAATATTGAAGGCAGGAGGAGAAGGGGATGACAGAGCATGAGATGGTTGAATGGCATCACTGACCCAATGGACATGAGTTTGAGCAAGCTCCGGGAGTTAGTGATGGACAGGGAAGCCTGGCGTGCTGCAGTCCATGGGGTCACAAAGAGTCAGACACGACTGAGCGACTGAACAACTGGCTACCTCTACATCTTCTTTAGAGAAATGTCTGTTCAAATCCTTTGTCCATTACTGAACTGGGTTGTTTGTTTTGTTCCTGTTGAGTTTTAGGGGTTCTCTACATGTTCTAAATTATAATCATTTCCCAGGTATGTGGTTTGCAAAGATTCTCTTCCATTCTCTGGGTTGCCTTTTTACTCTGCCAATAGTGTCTTTGGATAAACAAAATTTTAAAATTTTTCATAAAGTCGCATTTCCCTTGTTTTTTTCTTTTGTTGCCTGTACCTTTGGGGTCATACCTAAGAAGTTATTGCCAAATCCAAAGTCATGCATCTTTTTTATTCTGTGTTTAACAGGTTTTAAAAAATATATATTTATTGATTTGGCTGCATCAGGTCTCAGCTGCAGCACATGGGATCTAGTTCCCTGGCCAGGGGTCAAACCCAGGCCCTCTACGCTGAGAGTGTTGAGTCTTAGCCACTGGACCACTAGAGAAGACTTTATAGTATTAGGTCTTAAAGTTAAATCTTTGTCCCACTCTGAGTTAATTTTTGTATACAGTGTGAGGTGAGCATCGCACTTCCTTCCTGCACAGGGACACCCTGTCTTCCCAGGACACTTCGTTGACAAGACGATCTGCTCCTCACTGAACAGGCCTGTATGAGGCTGCCTCTGGCCTGGGCTCCCCCTGCCCCAGGTCAGGCCCTCTGCCAGCAGCGCGTGTGGTTCCCAAGGGCTCAGCCTGGAGGACAGACTCAGCTCCGGGCGGGGGATGGCACTGCCTCAGCTCTGAAGGCGGGGCCCCCAAGGGTGCCAGCTCTCTGGCTGCGTCTGGGCACAGTTCAAGCCATTTCTAGACCAACCAGAGCCCAGCGGTCTGTCCAGGCCAGGCCTGCCAGCACCACAAGTGTGACGCCCGCTGGGCTTCCAGAACTGCTGGGCGCTCGCCTGCTCCCTAGCTGGGGTCCGCCATCTCAACAGTGAAATCTGTGATATTATGCGGTCACCCAGGGACCTTGAAGACGCAGGCGAATCAACAGCAGACAAACTCCCTTAGAATCAGGGGAAGAGAAACCGGTTCTGCAGTAAGGGTGGGTGAAGAAGGTCACACAGAATGTCCCCGATGTATCAGTAAACAAAGGATGTGGCAGCAACAGCTGGCAGCTGGCAGCCACACCTGCCGCACGGAGCAGCCTGCGGGGACGCAGGTGAGGCAGCAGAGGACTCTGGGCCCAGGTAGCCAGGGTGCAGATCAAAGGAATGGTTTCAATGAGCCCCGCCGCTCACGTCTTCCCACACATAGAAAGAAACTTGAGTCATCTGGTTTTCTGTAATGAACAGTATCTTTTGATGTTCTGACTGCCAGGTCTCTGTTGCAATAAGAGCTATAAATCCTGGCTCCTCCCTCACCTCGCCGCAGCTGTCCCTCAGAGCCGCCTGAGAGGCTGTCTTCTGTATGCCAAATAACACACGTTCTCAGCAGTCCCTGGCCTGGATCCACGGGGGTTGCCTCTTTGTGAAGGACCCCTTTGTCAGAGGCTCCTCCTCTGCCCTGATCCTGGTCAGGACTCTGAACTTCCATTCTTTTAAGGATCACTCTTAGATTTGTAACATGATTATTTAACCAAGTCCAGAATGAACTGAGATCCACACCCTTGTGGATTAACACATGTTAAGCCAGGTGTGCTTCCATTTTACACGTTACTGATGTCTGATATTTTAAACACACCTTTTCTTTCTCATTTTAACCTCTGCTTATTCCAATACGTGACTATCTCACCTGATGGAAGTAACTTGGGTTACATGGTGTGAAATGCAATTCACACTTTATAGCAGGAAAAGAAAAAGTTAAATAAGAAGCCTCTCCCCCAGGGTGCATCATGTATCTGCATTATACACCCACCAAAACTCCGCCAGCAGCAGAAATACCTGCTCAACCGCAAAGAGCAACATTCTCCAGCACCAACGAGACAACTCCCTAAAAGATAACATTCCTCCTTGAGCTTGTAAGGGATCACGTGACCCACTGGGATGTGCTTAGACCTGGGTTAGGGAAACTGTCAATAATACGTCTGAGGTGCAGCCCTCTGCTCATACACAACAACTTACACAGCCCATGTCTCCACTTCTAACCAGGAAAGAGTTTGCAGAGTTTTCTTACATGCTTTTTCTGGCTTATAATCCTCAGTTCAGTTCAGTTCAGTCACTCAGTCGTGTCTGACTCTTTGCGACCCCATGAATCGCAGCACTCCAGGCCTCCCTGCCCATCACCAACTCCTGGAGTCTACCCAAACCCGTGTCCATCGAGTTGGTGATGCCATCCAGCCATTGGCTCAAATAAAAGTTTCCATTTCTTTCTCAGATTGACTGTTTAATTTTTCGTTGATAATGGCTTTCTTCCAAATTTACCCTCCATCCAAGAATGAGGCACATTGGCCACGTCTCCTTGGGCCTGTGTGAGAGTCTCCCTGTAGAGACCGATTTGTGAAAATGCCAGGTACCAGGGGTTGTTGATATGTATGTTTTGACTGTCGGCTCCCTGTGCCCCCAAGTGTCCTCCAGCCCAGGGCAGCCAACGAGCCCCTTCCCATTGCTCTGCGTTATGTACGTTTCCAGAACTTTGTGTAAATGGGATCAAACAGCATGTGCTTTCTTTTTGTCCAGCTCTCTCATTCAGCCTAAGTGTCCTGAGAGTCAGCAATGGCGCTGCAGGTATCAGCAGTGAACTTTCACCGCTGCGCTGTTTTCCTGGTGTGCATAGCCCAGTGTGTTTACCCACCAATGTGTGGATGAACATCTGGTTACCCTGTGGTTTGGGGCCATTACCAGTAAGGCTGCTCTGAATATCCAAGTCTATGCATGGACACGTTGCTTCCTGCTGGGTGAATATATCGGACTGCGGTAGTTGCTGGAATATTCTGGTTGAAGGGACATTCCAAAGTGGTGAAGCATCCACCTTGCCCCCCAGCTTCATATAAGAGCTCCAGTGGCCTGACCTCTCCACCAGCATTAGCTTTGTTTCAGGTTTTCTAGTGGGTGTGTGATGTTCTGTCATCACAGGTTTAATTCATATTCCCTGATAACAGGTGAAGCCAAGCATCTTTCCATGTGCTGTTCACCATTTCTGCATCTTCATCCCTGAAGTGTCTGTTCAAAGCTTCTGCTCATTTTCAGGCTGGGATGGCTTCCTTTTATTAAGTGTTGAGAGTTCTTTGTATTAATATATTTCCGATACAAGTTTTATCAGTGATGTGACTTACGAGCGTCGTTTCCCAGTCTGTGGCTTTTTATTTTTGGCCCTGCCGCTTTGGCTTGCCTTGCAGGATCTTAGCTTTCCAACCAGGGATCAAACCCAGGCCCTTGGCAGTGAAACTGGGGAGTCCTAACCACTGAACTGCCACGGAATTCCCATAAATTCTTAATGTTGATGAAATCTGACTTTTCAGTTTTGTCCCCTATTGACTGTGCTTTTGGTGTTATGTCTAAGAACTCTTTGCTTAACCAAAAGCTCACAAAGATTTTTCTTATATATCTTCTTTTAGATTTTTGTGGTTTTAGATTCCAATTATGATCCATTCTGAGTTCACTTTTGAACAGTATGAGGTTCGTCTTCTGCATGTAGACATCCAGTGGCTCCAGCATCATTTGATGCAAGATTACTTTTGCTCCACTGACTGACTTTTGTGATTTTTACTTCAAATCAGATGACAATACACGCAAGGTTCTAATTTCTGGGCTTTATTGATGTATGTTGACATCAGTTCCACACAGTCTCAATTATTGTACGTTCACAGTAAGTAGTGCTTCCTGGTAGCTCAACTGGTAAAGAATCTGCCTGCAATGTGGGAGACCCCAGTTCCATTCCTGGGCTGGAAAGAGCCACTGGAGAAGGGATAGGTTATCCACTCTGGTATTCTTGGGCTTCCCTGGTGGCTCAAATGGTAAAGAACCCTCCTGCAATGTGGGAGTCTTGGGTTCGATCCCTGTGGGGCCTTGGAGAATTCCATGGATTATTCCATAGGGTCAAAAAGAGTTGGACACAACTGAGTGACTTTCACTTTTTTCACAGTAAGTCTTAAAGTTAGAGAGTGCAAGTCCTTCCAATTTGCTTGTCCTTTTCAAGCTTGTCTTGGCCACTCTTGCCCTTGCATCCTCATATGAATTTTAGGGTTAGCTTGTCAATTTCTTTAAAAAACAAACAAACAAAAACTGCTGGAATTGAGATGTGCTGCACTGACTCTGCAGTCTGGTTCAGAAAGAAGTATCTCAGCAGTATAGTTTTTCCATCTGTGAACAAGGTCTGTCTCTCCAATGATGAGTTTTTCAATTTCTCTCAGAAATGTTCTGTAGGTTTTTTTTTTTTTTTGCCTCTTGGCATGTGGGGCTTACCTATTCTGGACATTTCTCATAAATGGCCTCATACTATAGGTGGTCTTTTATCACTGGCTTCTTTAACGTAGCATAATATTTTCAAGGTTCATCCATGGGGTAGCACATATTAGTGCTCCATTCTTCTTATTTTAGCTGAGTGATCTTCCACTGTGTGGATTCACTACCTTTTATTTATCCATCATCATCTTATGGACACTTGGTATGCTTCTGCTTTTCAGCTTCTGTGAGCACCTGCGTACGAGTTTCTGTGTGGACACACGGATAGATGTGTAGGAGGGGTATTGCTGGGTCACACGGTGGCTTTATGTTTGACTTTTGGGAAACTGATGGAAGCTCCTGATTCTCAAAGCTGCAGTAGTACTTTACATTCTCACCGACAATGTCTAAGACCCCCAATTCCCCACAGCCTCTCCTGTTGTCTTTTTTACCACAGCCATCATCCTGCCTGGGAAATGGTATCTCACTGTAGTTTTGATTTGCATCTCCCTGGCTGATGGCTGATGACATTAAGCACCTTTTCATATGCTTTTCGGACATGTGCAGATCTTCTCTGGAGAAATGTCTGTTGAGCTCCTTTGACCTTTTTAAAATTGGACTTTTGTGTTTTTATTATTGAGTTGTAGGTATTCCTTATGAATTCAAGATATAAGATCCTTCTCAGATTATATGAGATATCTAAATATTTTCTCCCACATTATGGATTTTCTTTTCAGTTTCTTGATGGTATCCTTTGACATATAAAAGTTTTAAATTTCTATAGAGTCAAATTTATCTGTTGTTTCCATTGGTTGTTTGTGCTCGGTATTATATCAAAAACTTACTGCCTAGGGCACTTCCCTGGCACTCTAGTGGTTAAGATCCTGCATTTGCACTGCAGGGGGCTTGGGTTTGATTCCTGTTTGGAGAACTAAGATCCAGCATGCTGCATGGTCAAAAGACAAACAAAAAAATTATTGCCTAATCCAAGGTCATGACCATTTACATTTTCTTCTGAAACACACTTGGTATTTGATCCATTCTGAGTTAATTTATGTGTACAGTGTGAGGTAAGGGTCTCATTTCACTCTTCTGCAGATGGATATCCAGTTTTCCCAGCACCATTTGTTGAAAAGACTGTTCTTTTCCCTACTGAATGGTCTCGGCATCCTTGCAAAAAAATCAGTGGACTGTAACTATAACCATATAACTATGGTAATATGGGCTTATTTTTGGACTCTCTGTTCTATTTTATCCAACTATATGTCTGTCCTCATGCCAACATCACATTGCTTTGAATACTGTAGCTTTGAGGTAAATTTTGAAAGGGAAGTGTGATTTCTCCAATTTTGTTCATTTTTTCAAGACTGTTCTGAGTATTCTGAATTCCTTAATATCCGTATGAATTTTAGGATTGATTTGTCAACTTCTGCAGAGTCTGGGTGGAATTTTTATCGAGATTGAATTTGCAGATCAATTTGAGTACTGTTGTCTGAACAATATTAAATCTTCCGATTTAGTTCTTTAATTTTTTTTTAACAGTGCTTTGTAATTTTCAGAATATAAATTTTTCATGACTTTTGCTAAATTGATTCCCAAGTTTATTCTTTCTGATACTATTTAAATGGAATTGTTTTCTTAATTTTCAGATTATTATAAATGTATATAAATATAATTGGCTTTTGTATATTGATCTGTATCTCACAAACTTGCCGAACTCATTGGCTTTCATAGTTTTTTAGTAGATTTCTTAAGATTTTCTATATATAAGAGCATGTCATCTGCAAATAGAGTTTTACTGCTTTCTTTCCAATCTTGCTTTTGTTTCATTTTTGCTTTGCTGTCTGGGCTAGACTTTCAGATACAATGCTGAATAGAAGTGTAAAAAGTGGACACTGTTATTCACCTTATTTCTTAAGTGGTAAAACTTGGCATAAATTTAGCTTTGTGCTTCTCAAGCATCAGTGTGGGGAACACATGATCAGTCCTCAGAACTTCTCAGAGTTTGTGAAACTGTCAGAGTCAAGAGGGGCCTAAGACGATATGATGACTAAATATAATGTGGTGTCCAGGAGGGGTCCTGTAACAGGAGAAGGATGTTGTGTGAAAAATAAGAAAATCTGAATAGAATATAAATTTTAATTGACAATAACATATTGGTTCACTAACTGTGACATATTTATCATGTTACTAGATGTTAAAACTGAGTGTGGGATATATGGGAACTTTCTGTATCATCTTCACTATTTTTCTGTACATCTTGAACTATTCTGAAAGCTAATTTTAAACGGCATTTAAGTGCATGTTTGTTAAAATGCAGATTGTGACCCAGTGGACCTGCAGCAGGCCCCCAGAGCTGCATTTCCAGAAGATCCAGGATGCATGGCCTGCACTTTAAGAAGATTCCCCCTTTTGCAAATAAGTTTAAATGTCATCGCTTTGTAGGTAATCTCTTTTTCACTCTGGGATGCTTTCAAATTTTTCCTCAGGGAATTCCCTGGTGGTCCAGTGGTTAGGACTCGATGCTTTCACTGCCATGGCCCCTATTTCAATACCTGGTCAGGTAACTAAGATCCTGCAAGCCACGTGGTATGGCTAAAAAGTAATAATAAAATAAAAAATTTTCTCTTTGTCTTTAGTTCTCTATAATTGTGTTAGTGTGTTTTGATACGAATATGTCACTTGCCACATTTGAATTTTACTGTGCTTCTTTAATATGATGATTCATGTTTCTCATCAATTTGGAAAATAATTATCAGTTTTTATTTCTTCAAAAATTATCTCCATATGTGTTTTGAAATCTTCTTCTAGAACTACAGATAGACCAGAGTGGAATATTTTGTTATGAGCTGTCTGTTATCCTCTTTCATATTGCCCTTACCTGGGATGAATTCTGAGTCATTCATTCAGATCTATCTTCCAATTTACCATCCTTCAACTGATGTCTAATCCACTGTTGAATGAATCCATTGAGTTTTAAAAGTTTTATGTTTCATTCCCAGTGAGTGAAAGTCATTCTGTAGTGTCCGACTCTTTGTGACCCCATGGACTATACAGTCCATGGAATTCTCCAGGCCAGAATACTGGAGTGAGCAGCCTTTCCCTTCTCCAGGGGATCTTCCCAACCCAGGGATCGAACCCAGGTCTCCTGCATTGCAGGCAGATTCTTTACCAGCTGAGCCACAAGGGAAGCCCTTCATTCCTAGTAGTTCAACTAAATTCCTTTAAAATCTTCTCCAGTTTGTTTAGATGGAATCTCACTTATATTGTAAAATCTCTCTCACTTCATAGTCATTTTCAACACACTTACTATCAATATATATTCTTTATTGAATAATTCCAATGTCCTAAGTCCTTTGGATTCTAATTCTGCTTTTGCTTATGCTGATTTGTTCATAATGGCTTGTTTTCACTTGTTTTACAATTTTGAATTGTGAGATGGTGTTTCAAAGACTGGGTTTTATCTTTGGGAATTCTGCAAGGCGTTGGAGGCAAGATGCCCAGAGAAGGTTGTGTTTGCTCATGCCAGGCACAGACACAGCCAACCTGGGGCAAGGAACTTAACGTTTCTCCGCATGGGCTTCCCCAGAAAGCACAAGCGGAAGACCTGAGGTTACAAATGTGCAGCGGACAGTTCTTCCTGATCCGAGGAGGTTCCCCTGCCAGCATCTGCTGTGGTGGGGTGTGCCCAGTGCTGTGCTCGCTAGGCAGAGCCACGGGGAGGCAGGGGGCATGCAGCGCCAGCCTGTGCAGCCCAGGGCGTGCCCCACTCCCGAGGGTCTGCGGGAACCCGAGGCTTGGGGTTGGTAGGCTCAGCAGACTCCTTCGGGCAGTGTCATCCCCGCGCTGGAGTGTGGCTTCATTTCTCACCTGAGGATTCCCTTTTCTTTCTCGTGCCCTCAGGTGCCTGAGAAAGCCTCAGCTGGAAGAGTTACAGGTGGAGGGTTTTCCTTGGGATCTGGGTCTGTTCGAGCAGGTGCAGCCGGTGATCCACTCAGGGCCCGTTTGGGGGTGGGTGTGCCCATCCCCAGCTGCCACGGACTGGCACCAGCCCATTCAGCGAGAGCTGCCCCGCTCAAGGTGCCCACCCCAGGGCAGCACGCAGCCCATGGCTGGGGGCAGGGGATATCAGCCCAGACCACCTGTCACTGGAGAAACAGCCAGCAGAGACCACGCCTTCACCCAGTGGCCCTCCCTCCCGGATTCTCTTCTCACACCCTCTCCTGGGAGCCCCCCACCCCACCAGGAGCACCTGGATCGCCGTCTCGGGCTCTGCGTCTGGGAACTGACCTGAGACAGCTGGTGTCAGACGTGGTCTCTGGAAGCACTCTCCTCAGTGGGACCTGGGGCTGCAACACCCACCCGTTCATCTCCTGTTGGGGGGTGGACGCTGGCAGTCCTGGCACCTGGGATGGACGGCACTCAGGCTGCGTGCAGGGTGGGGGAGCGCACAAGCACGGGGGGTGTGGGTCAGGTGTCCTGTGCCACCCTTGAATGAACACGGGCAGCGAGGCTGTGACTCAGGGGCTCTGGAGAGGCCCAGAGGAGCCCTGGCTCAGATGGAGCACGTGTGGTATCCCCAGGGCCGGTCCTAGGATGCTCGCGAGGCTGGTGGGTCTGCACAGCTGGCGGCCCCTATCAGACACCCCAACACACAGCTGGGCAGCTGGCTGAGGGCCTGGGCCGCGCGGGGTGGACACCTGCTTAGGCGCACGCAGAGCCAGGGGGCGATGTGGGCAGCTGGCCCGCACCCCCGTGCCCCCAACTCCAGCCAGACGACGTCTTGCAGGGGCCCTCGCGACTAGACTGGAGGAGGAGGAAGCCTGGCCTGGCCCACCATGGCGGACGTGGTGTGTCGGGCTGACAGCGGTGAAGGAAATCCTGGGCTGGAGCCTCAGCCCTGCGCTGGGTGCTCTCCCCACCCTGAAGCCCCCGCCCCACGAGAGGAGAGGAGAGCGGCTCCTGGGCGGCATGGCCTGGCTGGCGGGTCAGGGCCTGAGAGGAGCAGGAGTGGACAAGGTGTGGGTGCACACGGGGGTGAGGTCATGCCAACGTCTGCTAAGAGCACTGTGCGGAGCAGCCACTGGGTCACCCGACCTGCACGGCTTGGCTGTGGGACGCTGGTCACCTGTGCTCGCATGTGGGCTCCCACTGAGGTGGCCCCGTGTGGGCTGGTGTGGTGCCCATCCCAGCCAGGCCCAGCCCCTCTTACTGTGCACAGCAGCCTCCTGGCAAGACCCCGGAGGTGACAGCAACGAGAGGCCAGCCAGCCACAAGGGGCGGACGGCCACTTCAGCTCGCTGCCCTGCCTCTCGGTTGCCCCCAGGATCCTTGAAACATCCCCTGGAACCTCAGCGCCTTCTGTCAAGGGGGGCTGCATGGATCCAGGGCCACAGGATGCCAGGCCCTCTGGAAGCTGCTGGTCTGGCGCAGCTGACCCCTGTGGGATGGCGTGTGGGCGGGACCTCAAGCCAAGGACCCCAAGAGGGGAAGCTGAGACGGCCCACCCCCAACAGGCCCGGGGCCCGCTGGGGTGCGTGCTGCTGTCCCTGCAGCCTGTCAATGAGACCCCCGTGGTCCTGGTCAGTGAGGGAAAACATGGCTATTCAGGGCAGGGTCCCTCAACTCACGGCCTCAGCGGCCACCCGGCACAGCAGCTGTTCGTCATGGGAGGCCAGTTGGCCCAGTGGGCACCTCTCATCCCGGCCGGGAGGCCCCTGACCACCGCGTAGAGAAGGGCTGCTGCCCTGGGGATGCTCAGTTTTAACTGCAAGCGTGCAAGAGAGAGAGCCCAAGGGCCTGGGGACCAGGACTCACCCCCAGGGATGAGGGAGGAGCAAGCAGACAGCTTCAAGCAGGACCTCAGCGGGGCTGTGGCTGACCCACTCACCCTCGTCTTTAAAGTTCTCCCAGAACGAATCCTGGAGAAATTGGAATCAACTGAACGTGATGAGCAGGGGCGTGGAGGGGCGGGCCGCAGCGGAGATGCCGACGCTCTGCCCACCGACCGCCACCCGTGCTCACAACCGCCCCCTTCCCTGGACGGCTACCCTTGGCCAAACTGGACCACGTACCCAGGGGTCACACTGCCCCTCTCACTGCAGAGGGTCACAGTCAGTAACCGACTGAGGGACCCCACCTCAGGTGTAAGTGCCTGGGTGCTGGGCAGGCAGACCCCAGCTGGCCGGGCCTCCACCTCCTCTGTGCTCTGGGGCGCTCTCTGAGAGCGTGGCCTCCAGCCAGCATCTTTACCCAGGCCAAGCTCAGAGCCTGGGGCTGCAGCACCCATATCTGACACACCACCTGAGCTCTGGACAAGAAGGGACACAGGACCATGGGGAGGTTGGAATTGCTTTTATTGGGGCGAGCGCAGCAGGCCCGCCGTGGTCAGGTTAGTGTTCTGCCCTCGGAGGCAGCTGAAGCCGGGTGCCTCCACCCACCACCTCCCTGGGTTAGTGGAACATGCAAAGCTCAGTCAGAGGGTGGAGGCGGGGGTGGAGCCGCCAGGGCCCGGGGCGATGGAGCAGGAGCGGGCGGCACCGGCGGGGAGGCCAGGTCGGCACAGACCGCCCCGGCCGCGTCCTGGGCCCACTCGGGGGCTGAGGCTCCCTGGAGAGGCAGGCAGGCAGCACCCAGGGGAGGGGTGCCCCACAGGTCTCGGGGGGCGTTGGGCCCACAGTGGGCAGAAGCCTACGGGGGCCTCGCTGTACCTGGCTGGCATGCCTGAGAGTTGGGCAGTGGCGAGCCTTTCACCAGGAGGGTCTGTCTCCCACCCCAGGTCTGGGTCCTGGGCGCCTGGGGTGCAAAGGGGGGCACAGAAGGCACTTACTAGGGAGCTGAGGCTGGAAGGCTGAAGCTAGAGGCCTGGGGTCTGGGGGGCCTGGCCTGGGCCGGCTGGGTCTGCTCGGGGACCTCACCCTCCCGTGGGGAAGGGGCTTCCTGAGCAGCCTAGGAGAGGAGGGTGACCAGGACTCGCTGCCGCCTGCGCAGAGCGAGCAGGTCAGTCCTGGAGACATAGAGGTGCTGGTCCCGACGGCCCTGCTGCTGGGGGCTACATCCACTGCCCAGGCAGGTCGGGCTGGGGGTTGGGTGGGGCTGGTCTACAGGGCTGGGGGAACCTCGCCCAGACGGAATTCCCTGGCGAGATGGGAGGGCTGAGTTGGGGGGCCCACCTCTGGACCCTCCAAGGCACCTGGCTGTGGTGAGTGGCAGGTAAAGAGGAGCAGGGAGACCCGGGGGACGGGGTGGTCAGTGGGGCTGGACTCGCCCCGTCCCCGGGAGACAGGCTGTCTAGACAGCAGGTATATATTAATACGTTAGTCTAGTCTTTTTGGTTAAACTTTAGGCACCGCTTGGGAGGAAGACACCTTTCAACATTAAAGAGAGACACCAGCGCCTGGGCGGGAGGCCACATGCAGAGCGGGAGGCGGGGAGCAGGAGGGGTCAGGCCGCAGCGGACTCGGGGCCCCCCAGGGAGGACGTGGGCCCTGAGGCGTAGCGGCGGCCATAGCCTGAGGAGGAGTAAGATGAGGAGGAGAAGGTCATGGAGAAGCCTGAGCCCGTGGCGTCGAAGCTGCCGCGACGGGAGCCAGCCCGGGAGCCGGTGCGTGAGCCGGAGCGCGAGCCGGTGGTTGAGCCAGAGCCGCTGACACTGTAGGGGCTGTAGTAGCCCTTGCTGGACTGGGCAGCGGCCTCCAGCAGCCGCAGCCCCGTGCCCTCCTCCACCATGCTGCGGTCCAGTGCGTCCTTGTAGGAGATCTTGAGTTTGGTCTTGGGGCAGGTGAGGTACTTGGAGTACGCGCTGACGTCACGCAGCTTCTGGGCGGTGCGGGTGTCCACCGTGCCGCGCTGCAGAGCCTCGTCCAGGGGCACACGGCCCGGCGTGTCGGGCTCGATCAGGCCGCCCGTTAGGTACTGCACCTCCAGGAAGCGCTGCCCCGCCTCGTAGTAGAGCCAGCCCTTCTTCAGGGCCTGGGCGGCCGACATCTTGGTCTTGGTGCGTGGGTCCTCGAAGCCGCAGAAGGCCTTCTGGGCCAGGTTGATGCGGTCCACCATAATCTTGTCCACCAGGCCCTTGTTGACGGCGTCAGTGACGGGGAAGCGTTCGCCGGTGTTGGGGTCGATGATGCCCCCGGTGCAGGCCTGCGCCTCCAGCAGCCGCTGGCCCGTGATGTTGTCCACCAGGTTGCGGTGCATGGCCTCTGTGATGGACACCTTCTCCAGGGTCTCGGTGTCCAGGATGCCGGCCACAGGGCCTGTCTCCTCCGTGGGGTCGGACCAGGAGGCCAGCTGGGTTCTGGAGACGGCCGGGCTGATGGGGTAGGAGGATGATGACCCCACGGAGGACGAGCGTGAGCGGAAGCCGCCAGCATTGCCTGAGAGCATGTCAGCGAACTCGGTGATGGAGAGCGTGCCGGCACGGTACTGGTCCAGCGCTGAGCGGTCGATGAGGCTCTTGGCGATGGCCTCATCGATGTCATACTGGCGGCCTGAGCGGCGGTCAATGATCATGGACTTGACCACGCCATCCGAGGACGAGATGGTGATCTCCTCCCACTCACACTCCTGCTCCGACAGCTCCAGGTAGGTCTGGTGGTCGATGAGGCCCTTGCGGTAGGCCTCGTACACGGACATCTCCTTGCCTGTCTCAGGGTCCACGATGACCACACGCCGCTTGCGCACTGAGGACTTGGAGGATGTCTTCCGCTCCCTCTTCTTCTCCTTCAGCGGCAGGAGACGCAGCCCCGTCTGGGGGTCGGTGACGCAGCGCTCCATCAGCTGCAGGTACGTGAGGTTCTCCTCTGTGTTGGGGTCGAAGAAGCCCTTAGTGTCGTCTGAGGGGTCAGTGAGGATCTCGTTCATCTCTTCGTCGAAGAGGCCGCGCTGGTAGGCCATGTCCACGGGTAGGCGGTGGCTCTCCTCGGGGTCGATGATGCCACCCGTGGCAATCTGGGCCTCCAGCAGACGGATGCCATGGTCCTTGAGGATGAGGCCCTTCTTCATGGCCTGGAAGAGGGAGATGAGCTTCCCGGAGTAGGGGTCCTTGTAGCCTGTGACAGCGCGCTCAGCCGACAGCAGCTTGTCCTTGAACTCGGGGCCCACGATGCCCATGCGCACGGCCTCCTCCACGGTCAGCTTGAGCCCCTTGATGGGGTCGATGACATAGCCGGTGGCCGCCTGCGCCTCCAGGAGCTCGAAGGCTGTGCCGGGCCGGATGATGCCCTTCTTCATGGCCTGGTACACTGACAGTCGCTCCTTGGTGACGTCAACAATGACGCCGGCGATGCTGCTGGTGCCCTCGAGAAACTTCTGCAGATTCTTGGAGACCTCCTCGATGGAGGTCAGGCCCTCCTGCAGCCGCTGCGCCGTGGCCTCGTCCATGACGTGTGAGCGCACCAGTTCTTCCACTGTAATCTGCTTGCGCAGGCCACGGAAGGTCAGTTTGCGGGCGTCCGAGAGCGGCAGGAGGAGCAGGCCATTGGTTTCATCGCGGCAGCAGCGCCGGAGCAGCTGTGTGTAGCTGAGGCGCTCATCCGTGGAGGGGTCCACATAGCTGCGCACCTCACTGGGCTCCGACAGCTGGTCGTGCGTGTCCTTGTTGAGGTAGCCACGCTGGTAGGCCACCTCCAGCGGGAGGTGGAAGCCCAGGCGTGGATCCACGATGCCGCCCGTGGCCAGCTGAGCGTCCAGCAGCCGCAGGGCCTCCTCGGCAGGGATCAGGTCCTTCTTCATGGCCTGGAAGAGCGAGATGGTCTGCTCCGTGTAGGGGTCACGGTAGCCGGTCACGGCCCGCTCAGCCCACAGCAGCCGGTCATGCAGCTCGGGGCCCACCAGGCCCTTCCGCACGGCTTCATCCACGGTCAGCCGCTCGCCCTTCACCGGGTCCAGCAGGAAGCCTGTGGCTGCCTGCGCCTCCAGCAGCAGGCGGGCCACCTCAGCACTCAGCAGCCCCTTCTTGAGGGCCTGGTAGATGGTGAGGGTCTGCCTGGAGCCGGGCAGGTAAATGCCGGCCACACAGCCCGTACCATAGAGGTAGTGCCAGGCAGACTCGGCTTCCAGCACCTCACGGAGGCTCCTGGTGCCCTCCCGGAGCAGGCTGTAGGACTCGCGAGAGATGACTCGGGCCTCGTACAGGTCCTCAGCCGTGAGGCGGCGACGCACGTAGTCGTAGGACGCCAGATTCTGCTGGCGCACGATCTCAGTCTTCTCGATGATCTCGATGATGATGATGATCATACGTTCCTTGGTCACACGGCCGGCCTGGAAGTCGGCCATCAGCTGGGCCCGCTGCTCCTCGGGGATCAGGTCGGACTGCATCACCTCCCACAGGGACATGGTGGAGCCCCCATGGGTGCCGCCCCCGGGGATGTCAATCTGCGTCTCCTCGAAGGCCCTCCGTGTCTCCTCCTCGGTGTACACCCGCGTGGTCTCCACCACCTCTGCCTTCTCCGGCCCTTTCAGTGGCAGCAGCTGCAGGCCCGTCTCGGGGTCCTCCACGCAGCGCTCCATCAGCTGCCTGTATGTGAGGTTCTCATGTGTGTTGGGGTCGAAGAAGCCCTTGGTGTCATCGCTGGGGTCCTGTAGAATGCGGTTTATCTCCTCGTCGAAATAGCCACGCTGGTAGGCCACATCCATGGGCACACGGTGGCTGTGCACGGGGTCGATGACGCCGCCTGTCGCGATCTGGGCCTCCAGCAGGCGGATGCCGTGCTCTCTGATGACCAGGCCCTTCTTCATGGCCTGGAAGAGGGAGATGGTGCTGCCCGAGTAGGGGTCCTTGTAGCCGGTCACAGCCTTCTCGGCTGACAACAGCTTCTCGTGCAGCTCGGGGCCCACGACACCGGCCTTCACGGCCTCGTGGACGTACAGGCGCTGGTTCCTCACGGGGTCCACCAGGAAGCCCGTGGCTGCCTGAGCCTCGAGCAAGAGGATGGCAGTGCTGGGCCTGAGCAGGCCCCGTCGCATGGCCTCGTAGATGGTCACCTTCTCCTTGGACTCCTCCAGGTAGATGCCAGCCAGGCAGCCGCTGCCCTGGAGGAGGGTCTGCACCGAGTCCAGCTCTGATAGGTCCTTGACTGTTGTTTTGCCATCCTTGAGCTGCTCAAATTGGGAGCTGCTGAGGATGCCGGCGGCCAGGAGCTCACTGGCCGGTACTGGGGCACGGAGACCGCTGAAGGAGAGCCTCTCCCGCCGCACGGTCTCCACCTCCTCCACAATGGTGATGACGATCTTGATGATCTTCTCCACGGTGACCTTGCCCGTGCGGAACTGCCGCAGCAGCTCCTGCCTCTGCTCGGCCGTGAAGTACTCGGAGCTGATGAGCTCCCAGATGGTCACTGCCCGGCCCTGGAAGTTGCCCACAGGGACCTCGACGGTGGTCTTCTGGAAGGCTTCGCGGGCCTGGACCTCGGAGTAGAGCTCCTCCTGCCGGGCCCGGGCTGCCTCCTCCGAGAGCGACAGCAGACTCAGTCCTGTCAGCGGGTCAGGGCGGCACTGTTGCTGGAGCTGGCTGTAGGTGGCCGGCTCCCAAGTGCGGGGGTCATAGTAGGTCTTGGCGTCATCTCTGAGCGCTGAGAGAGCTGCGCTGGTTTCCTTATCCAGGTAGCCGCGGGCACAGGCAACATCCAGGGGCACACGGTGGCTCTTGCTGGGGTCCACAGTGCCCCCCGTGGACAGCTGGGCGTCCAGTAGACGCAGGCCCTGCTCCCTGGGAATGAGGCCCTTCTTCAGGGCCTGGAACAGGGACACGCTCTGCCCCGAGTAGGGGTCCTTGTAGCCAGTCACAGCCTTCTCGGCCGACAGCAGCTTCTCATGCAGCTCGGGGCCCACCAGGCCGGCACGCACCGCCTCGTCCACAGTCAGCCGTGCGCTGGTGGCAGGGTCAATGATGTGCCCAGTGCCAGCCTGGGCCTCGAGCAGAGCCACGGCTGCCTCTGGCTGCAGCAGCTCTTTCTTCAGAGCCTCATAGATGCTTAGCTTCTGCCCCGCCTCCTCCAGCCACACGCCCGCAATGACGCCCGAGCCCCGCAGGGCCTGCCGCACGCCTTCCACCTCAGCCACCTCCTGCACGGAGCGCTCGCCCAGTTGCAGCTGGCGGAAGAGGTCCCAGTCGATGACCCCGCTCTCGAGCAGCTCGGCAGCAGGGACCAGGGCGCGCAGGCCCTGGAAGCAGAGCTGGCCCTTCTGCTCATGCTCCTCGATAACGGTGATGACGATCTTGATGATCTTCTCCACGGTGACCTTGCCCGTGCGGAACTGCCGCAGAAGGTCCCGCCGCTGCTCAGACGTGAAGTACTCAGAGTTGATGAGCTCCCAGATGGTCACTGTTTTGCCCTGGAACTTGCCGAATGGCGCTGACACAGTGGCCTTCTCAAACACGTCCCGGGCCTCTGAGTCAGTGTAGACCAGCTCACCACCCTTGGCAACCTGATCTGTGAGTGGCAGCAGCCACAGGCCTGTCTCAGGGTCCTCCACGCAGCGCTCCAGCAGCTGCAGGTAAGTGAGGTTCTCATGTGTGTTGGGGTCAAAGAAGCCCTTGGTGTCATCACTGGGGTCCTCTAGCACACGGTTCATCTCCTCGTCGAAGTAGCCGCGCTGGTAGGCCACATCCACGGGCACGCGGTGGCTGTGCACGGGGTCGATGACGCCGCCCGTCGCGATCTGGGCCTCCAGCAGGCGGATGCCGTGCTCGCGCATGATGAGGTCCTTCTTCATGGCCTGGAAGAGGGAGATCTGCTCCCCGGTGTACGGGTCCTTGTAGCCAGTGACGGCCCGCTCGGCTGACAGCAGCTTGTGGTGCAGCTCAGGGCCCACGACGCCCTCCTTCACGGCTTCTGTGACGGTCAGCCGCCTGTTCTGCACTGGGTCCAGGAGGAAGCCTGAGGCCGCCTGGGCCTCAAGCAGGATGAGAGCAGTGCCCGGGCTCAGCAGCTGCCTCCTCAGGGCTGCGTAGATGGTTAGCTTCTCGTTGGCAGGCTTCAGGAGCAGCCCAGCGATGCTGCTGTGGCCCTGCAGGTAGCGGCGCACATCCTCCCGCTGCGTGAGCTCGGCCACCGTGGTGCGGCCCTGTGCCAGACGCTGCAGCTCCTCTATGCTCAGGATGCCCGCCTCCTGCAGCTGCTGGGCTGGCACCTTCTGCCGCAGGCCCTCGAAGGTGTGCTCTGGCTCCGCGGCTGGGCCGTCGGCTGCGTCCTGGCCATTGGGCAGGGCTCTGGTGGCCGCCGCCTGAGCAGCGGTGATCTCAGAGTGGGCCAGTGCGGCCCGATGCTCCTCCTCCAGGTGCTCCAGCCGCTCACGCAGCCGGCGGTTCTCCTCCGCCAGCAGCTGCTCCTGCTGCTGCCGCTGCTGCTCCAGGAGCTGCAGCTCCTCCTGCTTGCGCTGCACGCCCTCCTCGGCCTCGCGCTGCCGCCGCCGTGCCTCCTCCATGCTGGCCAGCAACTGCTGCTTCTCCTGCTGCATCTGCTGCTGCTGTCGCTGCTGCTCCTCCCGCAACTTCTGTGCCTTGGCCATCTCATCCTGGAAAAGCCGCTCTAGCTTGGCCTTCTCTTCCTCGATGAAGCGCTCCCGCTGCAGCAAGCTGTCCTTCTCGGAGAGGAAGCTCTGCTGCAGGGCCTGGGTCTCCTGCAGCAGTTGCTCCTGCTGCACCGTCTGCATCTGTCAAGGGGGTAGGGGGCGGTCAGGGACACCCGGCAAGGCGCACCCTCCCCAGAGCAGACCCAACCCCAGGTCCCTGCCCTCCCCCACGAGATACCTCCTCGGACTTGAGCTGCAACAGCTCAGCCTCCTTCTTGAGCTTGTCCTTCTCACGTTCCAGCTCCGCGATGGCCTCCCTCAGGCGATCAGCATCCCGGTCACTCTGCTGCCGCTGGGTCTCCAGCGTCTGTACAAGTGTCACCTTCTCCTGCGTGGCGAGCTCTGTGCGGTGCAGCTTTGCACCGATCTCCTCTGCCTGCTTCCGGAAGCGCTGGGCGTCCTCCTCCGCGCGAGCCTGAGCCCTGCTCATCTCGGCCACGCGCAGCCTGAGCCGCTCGGCCTCCGCGCTCATTTCCAGCTGCCGCTGCCGCTCAGTCTCCAGGGTCCGCTGGAAGCCTTGCGTCTCCTGTGCCAGCTGCTGGGCCATCTGCTCCTTGTCCTCCTGCAGCCGGCGGGCCTGCTCCTGGGCCAGTTCCTTCTGTTGCTGCAGCAGCTCCGCCTCGGCCTTGAGCCGCGTGGCCTCCTGTACTGCCTGCATCTTCTCCTTGAGCATCTTCTCCGCCAGGGCCCGCTGCTGAGCCAGGTCCTCCTCCGCCAGCTGCCGCAGCCGCGCTGCCTCCTGAGCCGCCACACTCAGCCGCGCGGCCTCCTCCGCTACCTGCTTCATCTTCTCGGCCTCCTCCTGAAGAAGGCGCTGCGTGTTGTCCTTGTCGCGCAGAATGAGGGCACGGTTCTCCGCCTCGATGCGCGCCTTGAGCTTGCTGAGCTCCTCCATCTGGACGCGCACGGAGAACAGCTCCTCCTCCACCTGGCTGCGCTGGCGGGCAGCCTCCGTCACCTCCGCCTTCAGCCGCTGCAGCTCCTGGTCCAGGATGCTCTTCTGGTGGTCTGTCTCCTCCAGCTGCAGCCGCAGCGCTGTCAGCTCCTGCTCCACCTGCGCCTTCTGCCGCAGCGTCTGCTCTGCGAACTTCTTGTGCTTCTCCATCTCTGCGTCGGCTGCCTGCTTCTGCCGCAGGGCTGCCTGCTCCGCCTGCGCCCGCCGTGCTGCCTCCTGCTCGGCTTCCTTGCGCAGCTTCTCCGCGGCAGCCTGGGCCTGGGCCTGGGCCTGTGCCTGCTCCTCCGCCGCCTGCTTCAACCGCTCCGCTTCCTCCACGCGCTGCTGGGACTGTGCCGCCTCGCGCTCAGCCCGCTCACGCGCCTCCTCCGCCTCCTCGGCTGCGCGCCGGGCAGCCTCGGCCTCACCGCGAAGCCTCTCCAGCATGCTCTGCTCCTGCTGGAGGGTCTGCCTGCAACTCCTGCTCCTTCTGCTGCACCGCAAAGGCGTGAGCCTTCTCCTCCGCCTGCAGCCGCTTCTGGGCGGCCTCCTGTGCCAGCTGCAGCTGCCGTGCAGACTCGTGCTCTGCACGCTCGCGCAGGCGCCGCGCCTCCTCCACCTTGGCCTTGAGCCGCTCCACCTCCTCCAGCGCAGCCTTCCGCTGCCGTGCGGCCTCCTCCTCAGCCGCCAGACTCTTCTGCACGCGCTCCTCAGCCTCCCCCCGGCGGCGCCGCCGCTCCTCCTCTGCGGCCAGCTGCCGCTGCCGCGCTGCCTCCTGCTCCGCCTGCTCCTTGCTGCGCAGTGTGTCCTCTGCGTTGCCGCGGATGCGCCCCAGCTCCAACTCCAGCTCTGCCTTGCCGGCGGCCGCCTTCTCAAAGCTCGCCTTGAGTGTCAGGATCTCCTCCTCCACCTGCCGCCTCTGCCGCAGTGTATCCTCCACCAGACCCTTCTGCCGCTCCAGCTCACTCTCAGATGCCTTGCGCAGCTGCGCCAGCCGCTCCTCGATGTCAGCTTTGTGCTGGGCCGCCTGTTCCTCCAGTCTCCGCCGCTGGAAGGCCTCGTCTTCTGCCAGCCGCCGCAGGCGCTCATTCTCAGCTTCCTTCTCCTTGAGTGCGATCTCTGCCTCCGTCTTGAGCCGCGTGGCCTCGCTGATAGCGGCCAGCTTCTCGGCCAGCACCCGCTCGGCCTCCGTCCGCTGCCGTGCCGCATCCTCCTCCGCCAGCTGCCGCTGCCGCTTGGCCTCCTCCGCCAGGGCGCGCAGGCGGGCAGCCTCCTCGGCCAGCTCGCGGAAGCGTCCAGCCTCGGCTTCCAGCCTCTGCTTGGACTTCTCGCTGCTGGAGCGCGACTCCTCCTCGGCCCGTGCCTTGCTGGCCAGCAGCACCTCCATCTCAGCTCGCACTTTGGCCAACTCGGCCTCCAGCTCCTGGCGCTTCTGCGTGGCCACAGCTGCCTCACTCTGCAACCGCGCCAGCTCCTCTTCCAGCAGCTGCCGCTGCTGCTCGCCCTGCTCTGTCTCAGCGCGCAGCCGGATCAGCTCCTGCTCAGCGGCCAGGCGCTGCTGCGCAGTGCCCTCTGCCAGCTGCCGCTGCCTCTCTAGCTCCTGCTCCGCCAGCTCGCGCTGCCGCACCGCCTGCTCCTCTGCCTTGCCGCGCCGCCGCGCCTCCCGTTCTGCTGCCTCCTTCTGCTTCTCCGCCTCAGCCTGCGCCAGGCTCTTCTGCTGTGCCACCTCCTCCGCCTGCAGCCGCAGCCGCAGTGCCTCGTTGGCCTTGAGCTGCCAGCGCTCCAACTCACGCTCAGCCTCCTCGCGGGCGCGCTCGGCCTCTGCCTGCTGCTGCTCCCGGCGCGTGGCCTCTTCACGCAGCTGGACCACAGTCACGTGCTCTTCCTCGAGGGTGCGCTCCAGCTGCGCCGTCTTCTCAGCAAATGAGGCATGCTTGCTCTGCAGCTCGGCCTGGGCGCTGCGCTGTGCTGTCTCCAGTGCCACCTGCACCTGGCGCGCCCGCTCTGCCTCCGCCTGCCGCAGGCGCCGCTCCGCCTCCTCGGCCTGCAGCCGTAGCTCCTCCAGTGCCTGCAGGGCCCTCTGCTTTTCCCGTGCCGCCTCAGCCTCGGCCTTCACGCGCAGGGCCAGCTCGGCCTCGGCCTGCCGCTTGCGCTGGGTTTCGTCTTGCACCTGCCGCCGCAAGCGCTCCGCTTCCTCCTGGGCCTGCCGCTTCTGTGCCTCGGCCTCCTCTGCCCGTGCCCGCAGCGCCTGCAGCTCGTCCTCCGCCCCGCCGCGCTGGCGCTCTGTGGTCTCCAGCTGCAGGCGCACCACTCGGATCTCCTCCTCGATGCGTAGCCGGCTACGCTCGGCCGCCTCCACCTGCCGGGCCTTGGCCTGGATCTCTGCCTCCGAGCTCTGCCGCAGTTGCTGCAGCTCCTCCTGGATACTGCGCTTCTGCTGCTGCGCATCCACCGCCACCTCCTCCCGGCGCGCCACCTCCTCCTCCTGCATGCGCCGCTGCAGATCCTGGGCCTCGCGCTCCGCCTGCGCCTTCGCCTGGGCGTGGGCCTCAGCCAGCTGCCGCTGCTTCTCCAGTGCAGCCTCCACCGCAGCCAGCCGCTCCCGCTCCTCTGCCCGCTGCTGCTCGGCCAGCCTCTGCGGCCGCGGCAGAGAAAGGGGGAGAACCAGAGACAGTGGTGAGCACGCTGCGGCTGCTCCTGGGACGCAATTTGGTGCCACCACAGCTCAGCGCGGTGCAGGGGTCGGGGGAAGACAGAGGTGATGGCCTGGCCGAGGGGAATCACGTGCACCCCCCCAGGGCACTCGGGACAGCGAGCGCAGCCTGGCCCCACAGTGCTCACCAGCCCAGGGAAGGAGACCCAGGCATCCTCCCCTCTTCCCGCAGACAGGCGAAGGAGACAGACAGACAGAGAGAGAGAGCGAGCAAAGCAGGAGGTTTGCAGGGTCTAGGAGCCATGACCACCGCACAGCCCTGCCTGAGCACTGCTGATGTCTGTGGCCTGCTCTGGCCCCACTGAGACCCAGCAGGGCAGGTGACCAGCATGGGCATCCTGTGGACCCGACAGTCTGCAGTTCAGGTCAGGGAATAGGCTGCAGGTAGGCCAGAGGGCTCACCCAGGGGGCAGGAGGAGATGGATGGGCCGGTGCCCTGCCTCGCCATGGTGCCCCTCCTGGCCCCCACGACCGAACAAGCCCAAGTCCTTGCAGAGCACGCGGCCAAGTGAAAAGGCCAATACAGAACCCCGAGAAGGGACACACACAGCCAAGGGGAGGCCAGGGGTACATGCCAGCCATCGAGGGCAGAGCTGTGCAGCACCAGGCCTCGTAGGCTGGGCCGTGCTGTGGGGGCGCCAGCAGCCCAGGCACGGGGTGGGCAGCGCTGTTCCAGGTGCTCTCAGACGCATCCCAGGGGCCACATCCTGGGGGAGAGTGGTGGGCGGCGGGATGGCCTCCCCACCCTGGTAGTCCTACCTCCTCCTCCTCCATGCGCCGCAGGGTCTCACTGATGAACCTGATGTACTGGCTGGTGAGCGTGCTCAGCTCACTGTAGCGGGTCCGCAGATCCACGTACTGGGGGGAGAGGGGCGCCCAGTCAGCCCTGCCCCTGCCCAGAGCCCACCAGCCCCACCGCCCCTCGGCCTCACCTCCTGGATGACGCTCTCAGACCCCGACTGGACCTTGGGCTTCTTGGCCGGGGAGGCCACCGGCTCCAGCTGCGCCTTGTATGTGACCAGCTGAAGCTCGTAGTCCTGCAGGGACACACCAATGGCTGCCAGCTCTGCCCTCCCCACCCCACCCCTGAACCTGCCTGCAGGCTTTGCCCAGCACAGCCTCAGCCGGGGGGCCCCCAGAGGTCGCCCCCCACTGCACATCTCCCCCGGGGCCTGACGCTACAAAGCCTCACCTTGATGGCGTTGATGTACTGCTTCGCGAACCTCTGGCACTCCTCCACCTTCTCCGCATGGTGTTCAATCTCTTCCAGCAGGGCCTGGGGCATCAGGGTGGTCAGCGATCGCGGGGCACGCACACGCCCACCCCTCCTGCCCTCCTGGCCCGGGCCCACCTTCTCCTGCCGCAGCTGCTCACGCACAGCCTGGCTGTCGGCCAGCGGCACGGCCTGGATCTGCTCCTGCCGCCGCCTGGCGTCCTGCAGCCAGGCACCCAGCGGGTCCGCACTCTCCCGGTAGTAACGCAGCTGGCGGCCCAGCTGCTCGAGCTCACGCTGCCGCACATCGGTCTGGGCCAGCACGGCCTGCCAGCGCTCCAGCAGTTGGGTGACCCGCTCGCGCCAGCGCTCCACCTCCACGTCCCGCTCACCATGCCGCTGCTGCAGCCGCTCGCCCACCTCCTGCGCCCCCCGCAGCTCGTCCCGCAGGGCATCGAACACAGGCTGCTGTGCCTCTGCCTGGGCCCGCAGCTTCTGTTGGGCCAGAGCAGAGGAGCCGTTTCAGCCTGAGGCCCCGGCCGCCGCCCCTGACACCTTCAGGCCCTGGTGGTGGGGTGTGGGCTGGCGGCAGTACCTTCATTGCAGCCTTGGTGGCCTCAAGCTCTGGGAGAGTGGCGGGCACAGCCTGGGCCTCCTTGAGCTGCTCCTCGTGGGCCCTGAGTGCCTCCTCGGCCCCCTGTGTGCTGCGGATCACCAGGCTGATGGTCTTGAGCCTGGGGGAGGGCAGGGCCACATGAAGACAGGCTGGGTGAGAGGCTGAGGACCAAGGCTGGGCCCTGGAGGGTGGCTTATGGGGGAATGAACATCGGGGGTTCCCACGAAGCTTCTGAAAACAATCTACGAGCCACGCGAACGTGCATGCAGAAACCAACAGCACGGGAAAAGGTGCCCATGTCTGGGGGTGAGGGCAGGGAGGAGGGAGGGGTCCTAGGGAGGACTCCACATTCCCTGGGAGCACAGGAGGGAAGGGCCTGAGGGGGGGGGGCCCTCTCAGCACCCTGGTCCTCTGCTGTCACACCCACTGCCCATCTGACCCCACCTTCCACCAAGAAGCTCCTCCCCTGAGGTTGCCAGTGCCCCCCAAGCCGGGTTCTCACCCTCGCTGGACACGCCCCCTCCCCCCAGCATCCCCATCATGCGCCTGGCCCCTTGCCTCTGCACTCACCTTCCACATCTTGGTGACCTCCCCCCGACCTCCCAGTGTCCTGTGGGCGGGGGTGCCAGTCCTCCTCCCACTGCCCCCACAACTGCCCTCACCTCTCGGCCTGACCTCAGGAAGCCAGCCACAGGCACGCCAGGATGGAACCCTTCTGGCCACCCCTGCAACCCCCCAGCCAGGAACGCCTCTGCTATCCCTCAGTGGACCCTCCTTGTGGTCTCATCGCCCGGCCCGTCAGCCTGTGCGCACCCTCCCGCTCTGCTCAAGACCCCCTCGGTCTCCACCCCCGGCTGCTGACCAGCGCACTCACTTCTCCAGGTAAATGGCGGACAGGCTGCGGACCTGCTCCAACTTGCCCAGGGTGAGCTCCAGCTCTGAGCGCAGAGTGGGGGCCGCAGGAGACGGCTCGGGCAGGGCCAGGACCTTCTCAGCCTCGGCAGAGAGCCGGGCGACCCCCTTGCCCAGCCCCTCCACCTCCGCCTGTGCTTTCTGAGGAGACAGAGCAGGGGGCAAGCTGAGCCCGCAAGCCCTACAGGAGCCAGGGGTGGGGGGTGGGGGGTGGAGTATGGTGAGGTGTGGGGTGGGAGGGGCCGGGGGCCTGCCTGCTGCTCAGCGATGCGCTGGGCACACTCCCGCGCGGGCTCCTTGTCCAGCGGCAGCCGCAGGCGGTGCACTGTGCGCGTCTCGCAGGCCTCCAGCTGCAGCCGGATGTCTTTGAGCTCCGAGATGCAGCGCTGACAGCGTGACTCCTCCTGCTCACCTGGGGAACACGGCCTGCTCGCACACCACCCGGCCGCAGACGGCCCCGCACGAGCCCCCTCCACCCCCCGGGCTGCCCACGCCTACCCTGCTCCAGGCTCTGCAGCAGCTGCTGGTAGTGGCGGCTACAGGAGCCATACTCGCGCTCGGCCTGCAGCCGGTCCTCAGGCCCGAAGCCGCAGGCGTCCTGGCTGTCCCGCAGGAAGGCCTGGTAGTGCAGCTCCAGGCTGCGGAGGGCCTGGCGCTGCTCCTCGGGCTTCAGCGTGCGGAACTGTGGGCGGGTGGGCGGGGTGAGCATGGCCACGGGGAGGCCCACACCCCGCCCGCATGGAGCGCTCAGCGGGGCCGCCATACCCCGACCAGGGGCCAGGGGGGTGAGCGTAGCCGCGGGGAGGCCCACACCCCACCAGCCTCGAACACCCGGCAGGGCCGCCGTACCGTGACCAGGGACCAGGAGCGGATGAGCTGCACGTCACGGCTGAGGCTCTGCCACGCCAGAAGGCTCTTCATGTCCGTGTGCAGCTGATGCCACAACGTGACCAAGGCCTGGTGCTGGGCCTCCAGCCTGGCGGGCAGGGCACAGTCAGAGGTATCCAGGCACCTGCTCTATCACCCAGCCGGCCACCCCGTCCAGGACCACGCACCTGGCCACAGCCTCCAGGGCCTCCTGGTTCGGCGGGGGCACGAGGAAGCACACGGAGGGCACGGCAGCCTCACTGCTGGAGCCGCTGAGCACCTTCCAGTGGAATGGCTGTGCGGGGCCCAGCATCTGGCACTCATCGCCCTTGTGCACAGTCACCTGCAATGGCCAGAGCCGTCACTGTGTGGCCACGTCCAGCCCCCTCCCCGGCCCAGCCCGCCCGGCCAGGCCCTCACCTCCACCTGCTTGTAGTCGCAAACGGCCAACAGCGGCACGCGGCCCCGTGTAGGCTGGGCGGGGTTGCGGGGTGTGAGCTGCACAATGGCCTTGGCCCGCTTGGCCAGGCCTGAGAGGTGCCCCCTGTACTCGTTCAGCTGGTCCTTCTCGTCCTGCGGGGGGCGTGGGGGGTGAGGTAGGTAGGAGGGTCCGAGACCCTCTGTGAGGACCCTCACGCCTGCCCCAGGAAATGCATACATGCCCCCCGCTGCCCCACAATGCCCAGAGACCAGGGGGTCCTTCCCATGGTCCCTGGAATGTGGCGGGGCTGGGCACTCGCCAGGACAGGCCCTTGGGCTTCCACTGACCCCCTCCTCCCTGAGCAGGACCGAGTGCCCCTCCCCACGCCCACCACAGCTGCGTCATTCGGGGAGGGCACCACGTCGTCCTCTCCCTCTCCCCTCTTCCCTCCCTGGTTCTTGTGGAAGGGTGCACACCTCCTCCGGTTCAGCCCCTCTGAGGGACCAAGGACCACCCTGGGCTGCGGGTCAGAGTCCACATGGAAGCTGCCTGCACCTGTCCCGATGCAGGACCCCTGGCCAGCAGGGCCCCCAGCCTCTCCCCCAGCCCCCCATCTCGCCCGTCCTGAGCGCCATGCTCGGCCACCTCTGGGTCCACCTCAGCCCCACCTGCCCCAGACAGTCAGGCTCGGGATGCCAGTGGGCCTCCTACAGCGCGGGACTGACACCGCAAGGGCTGACTCAGGCCCCTACTTGCTCCCGCGGCCCCGAGGGTCGCCTCTCTACCAGCTATGGGCAGCCACCTACTCATGCCAGGCCCCTGCCACTAAGCTCTCATCCACCCACACCCATCCCGCTATGCTGACCTGCCGTCCAACCTCCCTTGATCCCTGCTGGTCCCTCCAGTCACCACCCTCTGCCTCCAGAGGGACCTTCCCTGAGCATCAGCCCGGACAGCAGGCCTGCCTCCCCCCATGCTGGCCCAGCCCTGGACCGCCCACGGCTGTGGCTGCCCTCCAGCCCCACCGGCCGCGCCACTGGGCCTCCGCGTCTGCCCATCACCCGCTGCCCAGCCTGGGCCGGCCGAGCGGCTCACCTGGGCGTCCTGCAGCAGGTCCTCCAGCCGTGTGACGGTGATGGAGCGGTCGCAGGTGTACTTCCTGTGCAGCGTCTCCTGCAGCTTCCGCAGCTGCTCCTCAGCCTCCCGCACATCTGAGAAAAACTGGGGCGGCAGCAAGTGGTCAGAGCCCCCGGCCCCGGCTGCCCCAGTGTAGGCTGAGGGACCAGGCCAACACCCGGGGACAGCGCTGACTAGGGTCAGGGAGACAGACAGTGCACCGACCCAGGGCACACCTACAGCCCAGCAGAGGGACTCCTCGAGGCCACTGCAGTGGGCTGGGCATGCAAGGAGCCCAAGGCTCACCTGGAAATAGGCGGTGTTCTCCTTCAGGTGCGCCTCGATGCAACAGCACAGCTGCAGCATCCAGCTCCACTGGGTCTGCAAGGCTGCCTGGAAGGACTGCCACACAGCACGCGGCCCATCAGGCCCTGCCCACCTCTTGGGCCGGGGGGCCCCAGCCTCCCACCCCACCAGCCAGGGGCCTTCCAGCCCCCCCCCCACCAGGGGTGACCAGGTGGGTCCCCCAGCCCTGCCCCTCCCCCCAGGGGCTCCTGGAGGGGGTCACTGTAGGCCTTTCTCACCTCTACCGTGGGCCGGGCAGGGTGGTCTTCCCGGAGCAGGCGGTCCCCAGTGCTCTGGATCTCTTTGATTTTCTTTTCTTTCAGCTCCAGCTCACGCATCAGGGCCTGACAGGGGCAGGGGCCTCAGGGGCAGTGCCAAGGCAGCACTGGGGACCCCATCTCCTACTGAGCACTCTCCGGGGCCTGGACTGGCTCCGCCACCCACTGAGGGCCCCTGCCTCACCGAGGGGCAAGGCCACCCACCGAGGGCCCCTGCCACCCACCGAGGGCCCCCGCCTCACCAAGGGGCCCCAGCCACCCACCGAGGGCCCCCGCCTCACCGAGTAGGCCTCCTTCTTGGCACCCATGTTGCTGTTGTGCTCGCTCCAGTCGAAGCCCACCTCTTCCTCCTCCTTCTCGCTCAGCCACATGAGCTCCTTGGTGGCAGCCGCCACGAAGCCATGCAAGCTCTCCAGGGACCGGAGGCGGGCCTTGGAGGAGTTCTACGGGTGGGCGGGTGCTGTGTCAGCTGCTGCCTCCTCCCTGGACCCCTCCCCGCACCAGCTTCCCGCCTGGCCCCCACTCACTAGCAGCTTGGCGTACTGCAGGTCCAGCCGACCCAGGCAGTCCCGGTAGGCACCCCGGGTGGCAGGGGACAGCTGGCCCTGTGAGAGACCAGCAGGGTGAGGCCTGCAACAACCAGGACCTGCCCACCCCTGCTGTCCACCACCCTCACACCCACTGCCCGCTCACCTCATCCGTGCGGGCCCGCTCGATCTTGGCCCGGAACTCCTCAACGGACTGGTGCAGGCCGCGGTGGCTGCCCAGCTGCGCCTCCACGCTGGGCAAGTCCACGCCCCACTCGGCACTGTCCACCCGGCGCTGGTTCTCCTCCACCCAGGCCAGCAGGTCCTGCAGGTAGCGCAGGGTGGAGTCCTCGAGCTCGGGGTGCCGTGGCGTGCCCCGAAGACGCAGGTTGTACTCGGTGCGGATGGCCACCAGACGCTCGTGCAGGCGGTAGACCCTGTGGGCAGGGCAGGGCAGGGGTCAGGGGGGTCGCGGTACAGGGCTGCCCGCCACAGGCCCTGGAGGGGCACGTCCCACCTGCGGTACATCTGCTCGCCCTGTGGGTGCCGCCCATCCTTGAGGGCCTGCACGTCGTTGAACAGCAGCCGGATCATGCCATCTGCCTTGTCCAGGTCCCGCTCCACCTCACCTGCCCGCTGTGGGGCCTTGCCTGTGGCCAGCAGCCGGATGTCCTACAAGGCAATCACCCTGACTCAGAGCCCGGCCACCCGGGGCCCCCGCCTCCAGGCCCAGCCCGTTCTTTCCCTTTCCTTCCCAGCCAGCACCGTACGTGTCTCTAAGGCTTCTGGCCAAACCCCCAGGCCCAGTTCTCTGCGGGGACCAGGGTCAAGTGCAAAAGCCTCGAGTGGGTCCCAGAGCCAGGAGCTTCTCAGCCTTGTCACCCATCACGCACCCTAGGAAAGTCCTCCCTGAGATAGCCCCAGCCCAGGCCCCATGGTCTGGGTCCCCTTCTGCCACATCCAGCCAGTAGGCAGCTCGGGGCGGGCCTGGTGCCCCACGGCCTGGGTCTCCTGCCACATCCAGCCAGCAGGCGGCTCAGGGCAGGCCTGGTGCCCAGGAGCCGGCTCTGCCCGGTCTAACAGTCAGAGATGGCCCTACGCCAGGAGGCAGGAGCAGTGGCTGCAAGGCGTGGCGGGCTTGGGGCTCCTCCCTCCGTCCAGCCTCCCTGCCCAGGCCCAGCCCTCACCGACTGCAGCAGGGCGTCGGCCTGGTTCAGCTGCTCCTCACACAGCCCAGCCTCCATCTGCAGCTTGCTCACGATGCGCTGAAGACGCTCCAGTCTGCAGTCAAGAGCAAGCACGGCCCCCCCTCCGTGAGTGGCGACCGCCTGCCAGGCTTCCCACCTTGGAGCACAGCTCCCTCCTGCTCCGGGCCTCCCTGTCGGCCTGTGGCTCACAGCTGAGCTGGCCCCAGTGTGGGTTTCCCAGCCCGGGGGTGGGGGTTTCCTCCCCGGGCAGTGACTCACCCTCCGGTGGCTTCCTTGCTGTGCAGGGCCCCACCCGCCCGCCCGCCTGCCCCCGCCCATGCCCGCCCACCTCTCAAACTCGCTGCGGAGCTGCTTCTCCCGCTCTAGGATGGCCACGTGCAGCTTGCCCCACTCCTTCTCCACGTCCAGCGGGTGGTAGCCAGGGGGCACTTTGAGCTGGCCTGCTTGAACTGCTCCCTGTGGGCAGAGCCAAGCTCAGGCCGAGGCTAGCAGCCATGGGAGTGCCAAGCCACCCAGGCCCCGGGCCCACCTGCCCTGAAACAGCCCTGGCCCCAGCTTAGTGATGAGGCAGGCCAAGCCTGCTGGACGGGACCCAGGGCCCCAGGCTCTGGGGCGGCTTCCCTCACCTCCAGGTCCCCCCTTACCTCCAAAGATTGGTAGATGCCCTTGGACCGGTTCTTGTCCGCCTCCTTGGCCGGAAGCTCCGTCTCCTTAAACTTCAAGAACTGGCACCACAGGATCTGTGGACAGGGGGTATCAGTAGCCAAACCTGGGTGCCCACAGTGGACACAGGACCCCGCAGAGCAGGGAAACCCACCTCAATCTCCTCATAGCTGGAGGGGAAGCGGTGTTCCTCGAAGGTGGCCGTGTGCGCCCGGATCCACTGCAGCAGCAGCAGCACCAACTCCCGGTACTCCTGCCAGCGCAGCTGCAGCTCCTGGCAGGGGGGGAGGCATGAGGGGTTGCTGGGGGCCCACTCACCCACTGCCCACCAAGCCCTGCCGGCCGGAACTCACATTAGCCTTCACCCCATCCTGCACGTCCGGCACACGGGGCATGGCGTCGTACAGGGACGAGACGTAGGTGATGATGGACTTCTCGTCGGGCTGAGGGACGTCCACATCTGCAAGGGAGGGGGTTCAGAGGGGCGCCGGCCAGAGGAACGGGGAGGGAGGAGGGGGCAGTGGCACATACCCTCGGGGTCCAGGAGACGTGTAACCCCCAGGTCCCGCTCTGCTACAGAGAAAGCCTGGTCCAAGTTCTCGAGGTTGGTCTGACGATACACCTTGTTCATGTCGATGAGCATGGGCCTGGGGGCAAAGGGGCAGGTGGGGCAGGCAGGCTGGGACACGGGAGCAGTGAGGCCCCCTGGGAAGGCCAGCACACAAACAGACCCTCCGCAGATCCCCGGGACACAGAGCCCCCAGCCCACACTGGCCCTGAGAGGTAACCCCCACATGGCATGGAGTCCTCCCCACACAGGCGGCCTGTGTGCAGGCCCCGCCCCCAGGAGCTCATAGGGCCTGCGGTGGGCAGGGGCCTAGGATGGGGTGCTAGCCTGTCTGGGCTCCTTGCAGCTACCCTGTCCACCAGGCCCTGGGTCCTGGGTGGGGGCAGAGGTTCCCCCAAGGACTGACCCTACTCAGGCCTCTTCTGGGGCATCTGTGTGGGGCCAGTGCTCGTGGCTGTGAAAACCAGCAGCCCTGAGGTCCTCTGGCCTCGAAGAAACCGGGAAGGGCCGGGAGGTGGCGAGAAGGGTGTGGGCTGGGCTGGGCCTCCCGGGGAGGCAGCTAGCAGCAGAGCCCATTTCCCCGGGCAGCGGCTCCCCGTGCGCAGCACACGCCTTCTTGCCGAACCCTTCGCCCCAGCATGTCTGCAGTCGCCCAGCCAGGGACTCGGGCGCCCCCGCCCACGCGGGCCCGCCCCACCTGGCGGCATACTTGTGCCTGTGGATGATGGCGTTGAAGAGGCGGCCGTCGCGCCAGCTGGAGGTGAAGTTGTCGCAGCGCAGGCCCTGGTAGCCCTCCACCATGCGCTGGGACCAGAGCAGCAGCTTCTCCTTGGCCGTCATGTCCTCTGACTGCCCGCTCACCTGGATGTCTGAGATCTGCCCGCACAGTGGGCAGGAGGCATGGGCTCAGGCGCGGCCCCACCTGCCCGGCCCCATCGGGGCACACGAGCCACCGACCAGCGGAGGCCAAGCGGGTCCTGCCCATGTCAGGGAGCCGCTGGGACCCACCACCCCTCAGCGTCACGAGCCCAGGCCACCCCAGGCAGCAGCTGCCACATGTGGGTGCTCTGGGCTCCCTCAGCCCAGCTACACCTTGCATCCCCCAAGGCAGGATCAGAGTTGGTGGAGGGCACGTGCAAGAAGCCCTAGGCCCAGAGAGGGCTGTCATGAGGTGCGGGGTTGGGGGTGGTCAGGGCCTCTCTGGCTGCAGCCTAGGCCTGGCCCTGCACTCAGTCCAATCCTTTGGGCCCAAGTCTGCCAGCTTGTCTGTTCCCAGTTATCTGTTTGTTGGTCAACCCGCCTGTATGACTCAGCTGCAGTGCCAGCCAGGCTCTGCCTGCCCAGCTTTCAGATTTGCAGCTTCCTGTGTGGCTGGGCAGGCAGTGGGTGAGTCAGCCCGAGCAGCGGGTGCCTCTCCAGAACCTTCCCCACAGCGGGAGGCCACACAGAGCAGAAAACGTGTGCCTCTGCAGGGAGAGCCAGGGCCAGAGGGCACGGGATAGGCAGGCCTTGGAGAGGCCTGGGCCTTCAGGCCATGGAGTTAGCACAGGGCTGCAGTGCAGGCTGACAGGAAGGCTCCAGGTGCCAGGCCGCACGCCCAACCAGGTGTCAGGCCCACCCCACAGGCTCTGGAGGCGGCAGAGGGTCAAGTGGGTGGCCACGGTACCTGGAAGTGCAGGATGATGGTCCAGATCAGGCCGAGGGTCAGCTTGGGGTTGCCGTCAGCAATGTCATCGTTCCTGATGTTCACCAGCTTCACCTGCGAGCAAGTGGGCCTCAGTCACACCCACAAGCCAGCCGGAGAAGGGGCCAGGGCCTGTGGCCAGGTGGACGCCTCACCTGGCGGTGACGGAGGTAGTCCAGGGCGATCTGTACGTTCTGCAGCTTGTGGAAGCGCATCCTCCCCTTCTCCCGTGGCTGCAAGGGGGGCACGCCGGTCAGCACCCCTGGGTGCCCATGGCACCCACAACTCTTACCCCAGGTCACCCACCCCAGCTGGGAGGGGGGCCGCTGGCTCAGGAGCCAGGCCCAGCAAGAGTTTTAGAAGTCCAAGGCCAGGCTGCGGGAAGGAAGGAGAGGGTGGGGAGGACACAATAGCCAGGAAGCCATGGGCGGAGGTAGTGGTTTGAGGGAGGGGTCCTCCTGCCCAGTGGTGGCAGCCCCTGTGGGTCTCCGGCCCCAGGCAGTGCGGCAGGTGGGCTGCTGGGCAGCTCGAAGCAGGGCCATCTGCCCGCCCCAGTGCCATCGACCGGGTGAGCTGGGCTCCTGGAGCCCACGTGCCGCCATGGCCAGTGGGCACATCCACTCACCAGGCGCGAGCTCCTGATTACGTCCCGCTCTCTTGGCTGCCCGGCCAGAGCAGGGCAAAGGATAAAGGGCAGAGGTCAAAGTTCAGAGTCCAAGCAGCAGAGAAACCAAAGCAGAGCAGAGCATGAGGTTAACAGTGTCAAGGCTTGAGCACGGTGGGCGGCGGGGCCGTGCGCCCAAGCACAGGGGTCGGGCGGCTCCCAGGCCAGGATGGACACTGACCAGGAGGTGTGGGTGGGGCTGAGGCCAGGCCGGACACAGAGGGGGAGGGGTCATGGGTGAGATCCCAGGAGGGGAGGCAGGCAGGGTCGCAGAGGGGCGGGTGGACACACGTACCAGGCTGTCCCCGGAGAGCACCTCCAGGAGGGAGATGAGGTTGTGGCCATCCCGGAGGTCTTCATATAGGTCACTGATGTGCCTCTGAGCCTGCGGGGACAGAGCGCGGGGCTGGCCCAGAAGGCTCGAGGCAGGGGACCCGCAGAAGACGCCCACCCCCGAGGAGGCACCTACCTCTGCCCTCCAATGCTAGAGAGACCAGGAGGAGGAGGAGGAAAGAGACAGGAGGCAGCGAGCCAGGGGAGGAAGCAGACAGAAAGGACAGGTTCAGAGGAGGGAGGTGGGCCCCGGGGCAGAAAGGGAGGGCCCGAGCGCGTGGACACCGAGGGGGCTCCAGCCCTCGTTTGGGCCGATGGCCAGGGCAGACTCCCCCACCACCGCGACCCTACACACACACACACACACACACACACACACACACACACACGCAGGCACTCCTGCACACTCCACCAACCTTGATGAGGTGCTTGTTGACCCACTTGGTGAAGGTTTTCTTCTGCACACGGTCCCGCTCATCTGGGAGAGACAAGGCCAGGTTACCTGGGCCTGGGAGAAGCTCCACAAGCCCCCAGGAAGTGACTGCCGTGTAGACACAGTGGCTGGTGCCACTGAGAGGGTCCTCAGAATCGCACTGCCCCCCCACCCAACAAGGCCCCAGGCAGTCCTGGATGGAAGCTGGGGGCCAGGCCCGTGGGTGCCCACTGCTGGGTCACCCAAGATGGAAGGGTCTGGAGCTAGCAGCCACACCTGAAGTCACAGCACACAAGTCCTGGCCTGCCCCACCCCTACACAGGCTGCCTCCCGGGGCGAGCAGGCTCGGACCCAGACTGGGCAGGGCTGGGCAAGGGGAAGCTCTGTCCCCCCTGCCGGGCGGCCTTTCCTGGGGCAAGGAGAGCCCTCCACCCCCCACCGCCCAAGGCCCAGAGGCCCCCACCAGCCTCTCTGTGTTGGGCATGGTTGGCTGGCCCCCCACAACTCTGCACCTGGGCCAACGCTTGTCTCAGGATCTGTCCCCCAAACTCAGAGCCTCAGACTCTGGGCCCCACCCCACCCGATGCCAGGCTTCCTGCGGCAAGAACTGGGCCCTTCCTGTTCCAAGCCTGCCCTGCCCAGCGGCGTGGAGTCCCGCTACCTTTCTTGCCCTCTGAGGCCCTGAGCACGGCCAGGTAGAGGTTGTCCTCTGAGCTTGTCCTCTTGTGACCCAGGCCCTCGGGCACCCGCAGCCGCTGCTGAGACATGGTGCCACCCTGCCCCTTTGGCGCTCTGGCCCTCAGCCCCCAGGTGCTGCACTCGAGGCCGCGGGGCACACCACGGCGAAGGTGCTCAGCACGGGCGCTCGCTCGGTGGGCTCTGCTCCCTCAGCTCCACTCAGAGCCCAGTGCGGGCCACTCCCTGCTCGCGGAACTCCCTAGGCGCTGTCCCCGCCCCAGGAGCCCCACCCCAGCCTGCACACCCCCAGAGAGGGAGTGTCCCAGCGGGAAGCAGGAAGGCAGCCCTTCCCCCACGGCCACACCTACAGCCGGGCAGAAACAGGAAACCCGGGGTTTCTTCACCCACCCTGTCCACAGCAGCCCTTGAGGGAACCCCGGTGCCAGGGGACCTGCACCTCACAGCACACAGACAAGTGTCAGGTCGCAGGGCACGGCACACCATGCCCAGGGCCACTCCAAAGGGGGCCCCCACAGGGAGGGGTGACTGAGTGCCACTGGGCCAGGGAGCCCAAGGCCACGCGTCTTCGTGGGGGGCACCGGCTCAGGCTTGACCCAGGGCCACCCCATGCCTGCCCAAACTGCCGGGCAGAGGGGCTCTAAGGAAGGACCCCCAAAGGGAATCACACCTGGCTTGGGGGGTGCCGGCTGCCTTCCCTGGAAACCCTCCTAAATCACCCCTCAGAGACCTACACGCCCTACACCCTACACCCTTCTAGGCTCCTCTGTACCCCTGGCTCCAGGGCCACCAGACTCCAGTGAGGGCTGGGCCCCTCCCAAGCAGCCCACCAGGCCCGTCCTGGAGCAGTGCCCCCATCCAAAGCCAGAGTGCTCCACAGGGCAGGAGGGGGCGCATAGCTGAGCGCTGACTCACCAGGCAGGACCGCCCAGCCCTGAGCTGTGGAACTCTGCCCCTGCGCCAGGAAGGGGGGCCCCAGGTCAGAGGGGAGCACCCTGAGGGGGCCCAGGCAGTGAGTCAGGGGAGGGGAGAGGGCCCAGGCAGTGTGACTCACGGGCAAGGAAGCTGCACCTGGGGCAAGTGGGGGCAGCCTGGGTGGGGGGCTGTTTGCAGGCGGGCGGGGCACATGGGTATCAGCTACTCAGGCAGTAAAGGTGGTGGGACAAAGGGCACGGGGTGCCGCCCGGCTCCCTCTCGTCTCGCACACGGCGGCCCTGGCGCGCGGGGACTGCCCAGCCGCCCAGCCACTGCAGGAAAGAATGCACCACCCTGACCACAGAATTTTCCAGTCGGAGACTTGGCTTGATGCGATCCAGCTGGGAGCTGCTGCCCCACCCCCGTGGCTCCTCAGGCCTCGTTTCCAGGAAAAGCTCACCCCACCCAGCCTGCTGCCCTTCTGTGGCCACGGGAGGGCGCCCACACCCCAGGGGTAGGGGCCCCTGGCCAGGTGGAGCTGACTGCCCCCACCCTACCCCAGGGGCCCTACCGCAGGTCACCTCGCTCCCCCACTCTGGACAGACCCCCCTTCTATGCAGGGCCCAGAGAGGCCCCATGGACACGAGCACTTCACCTCCCAGAGGCGCTTCAGGATCCCACATCGGACCCGGTGCTGGCCAGCGCCCCAGTGCAGGGTCACCAAGGACGGCTCACACCCACTGCCAGGCACCCCAGCCTGGCATCCAAGCTGGGGGAGTCCCCCGCCCCAGCCCCTCTCCAGCGTCCTCTCTGCCACTCAGGGGCTCCTAGGATACTGGCTTACAGTCCAGGACCTGGTTCCACCTCCACCTCCCAAGCCTGGCTCCAGCGCCCGGCTCCCTCCCCCCAGCAGGCCCTGCTGCCTCCAGACTCCCCCAGGGGTCTCAGAGGGCGTCCTCTCAGGCGCTCCCTGCAGCCCTGCAGGCCAGTCCCTCACCCCTGGCTGTAGGACGCGCCCTGCCCTGTCCATCCTATCCTGCCATCCTATTCAAGCTCTCAAATCAAAAGACCACCCACCCCTCCCAGGCCGGCCCAGCCCCGTGGCCCGCCCCCATAGGCCAGGCTGCTGCACGTTTCGGCCGGCACTCCCCAGCACTGCTGCTCCTGCCCCTCTGCCTGACTCCTGCCCTGTCCACCAGGCAAGTGTCCCTCGGAGCTGCCCGCGGCCCTCTGCAGGGTAGCGTTGCCCCCTTTTACAGATTTGTAAACTAAGGCAAGAATCTATGGCTAGTGGGGCCTCTCCCGGGTTAGGAAGCCTGGAGACGAGAAGGGAGCCCACGCCGAGAGCGCAGGGCGGCGCGGGGATGGCAACCCCGCCCCGGCCCCTCCCACCCCACACCTCCCGCGGGCAGACTGCCAACAGCCCGGTGCCCGGAACCCGCGGCCCCGGCCGGCCGGCCGGCCCGCCCCCGCTCCCCACCCCCTTCTCCGGAGGGAACACAGGAGCAGAGGGGACTCCGCCCCGCCTTCCTCCCCAGGTGTTTCCGCACCGAGCCTGGGGGCGGGGCTGCGCCTGGGCCGAGCACCGCCCCCCGGCCCCCGCGGCCTTCCCCGGCGCTTTCGGAGACGGGTGCCCCCTGCGGCACCACCGCCCCTCCTGCCGCACCCACCTACGCAGCACAGCTGCCCGTAGAGGTAGCCCCTGCGCGCCTGCTCGCAGCCCCCATCCAGCCAGCACGGCCGTTCCAGCACGACCTCCTTCTGCGCAGCGAAAGCGACGCCCGCCCCCCCGTGTGCCGGGCGCAGCCATGAGCCCGGACACCCCGCGGACAGCAAACAGGACGGTGCGTCGGCTCCCCGGCCCACGCGCGAGGCCGCCGGCTCCGCACGCCACACCCTCCCTGCCGCAGCCGCCGGGCCGGACGCTGAGAACCTGCCCCCCGCGGGCGCCCCGCCCCACGGGGACCTGAAAGCCGCGCCCCCGCTTGGAGGGAGAGGACCCGGCTGGGCCTGGGGGCAGGAGGGAAGGAGGCTGCCCCAGGACAGAGGCTGGGAACTGCCCGAGCCTGGCGTTCCCGGGACGAGCTCTGGCTCCCGCAGGATTTGCGGGGAAGGCCGGATGTGCGAAACAGGCAGCTGAGAACTGAGCAGAAGCACCGAAAAGGGGCGCTGAGGGCAGCAGGTCCAGGGCAGCGGCCGCAGGGAAGCCCCGTGCCCACGTGGGCACGAGAGACAAAAGCTGAGGCAGGGAGGCCCAAACCGAGCGGGGAAGCGCTGGCCTGAGCGTTTTATTGAACCGTTTTGTTGAACGTCCCTGCAGCTGAGTCACCAGCCGCTCCCCAGCCCCCGAAGCCACGCCCAGGAGCCCCATCCGGACTCGGACCTCGGCCAGGCTCCCGCGGAGCAGGCCCACCAGGGGCGGCCTTGGCCACCCCCACCGAGGGCAAGCTTCCCCGCCTCAGGCTGTGGCCCGGGCCGCCCTGCAGGTCCCCAGTGGGGCCGTCCCTCTGGCCAGAACCCCAGTACCCTGCTCATTCACTGGAGTGGAGGCAGGCCCCACCCAGTCCTGGGTCAGGCGCCACTGCCGAGTGCTATAGCCTCGAGCGAGTGACCTGGAACCGAGGGAGGGCAGCGTAAGCCCGGCCGCCGGTCCCGAGACGTTCCTGGGCCCCGGTCAAGGACGCTCAGGCACCTGTCCGGCTCCCACAGCCCCACCTCCTGCGGCGGCCCGGCCCCGCCTCAGTCCCCGGGACGCCGTCCTGCACCTGCCCGCTGCGGTTTCCGTGTTGACAGTCACCTGTGCTCGCCCCCGCACTGGCTGCTCCCTCCCAGACGGAAGGCTCTTGCCCCTTGCCGCCCCCTCCCCAGCTGCCCAGACCTCCCCCAGCCCTCCCTTCACGCCCTGCCCAGCAGCGGGCTCCAGGCTGACGGAGGCAGAGTCCCGGCCCTGCCCCAAACAAGCAGGCGGGGTCTTCAGCGCAGGGTACAGGACCGAGGGTCCACACCTAGTCTGGCCACGCGCCCGCGCGTTCCTCCAGGACAGGAAGGGGCGGGCATAGGGAAATTCAGGGGCGGGAGGGGGCGGGCCCTCAGCCCCCTGGCCGGGTGGCAGCGAGACACAGCAGCCCCTGCGGTGGCCACCAGCGGCCTTACCTTGCTCATCCTGCACCCGCGGGCGCCCCCTGCGCCAGTGCCACACGGCGGCCAGGGTGACGACGTGGCCCACGACCACGAGGGAAGGAAACAGGCTGCCTGAGGGCTCCATGGCTCTGGAGGCGCCGGCCTGTCCTCGCTGGCCTCCAGGCTCGCAGCGGACCCAACCGCTGTCAAAGACAGGGCGACTCGACGCCCCCATCAGCAGACAGGGAGGGGGTGGGGCAGGCCTGGAAGCAGAGCCCCGTCATCTGTCTCCGACTTAGAACATGACGTGCAGAGCGCAGATATAAATATCCCAGGAGGGCAGGCCAGGCCCGTCATCTGTCCCGACTTAGAACATGACGTGCAGAGCCAGGGCACCAGGGCCCGGCTGACTGGGCGGTGCCAGGCCCGCTCCCACGGTGAGTCCAACAGGGGAAGCCTTGGGTGTCAGGGTCCACCTGGGAGCAGGATGGCCCTTGGGCCTGGGGGCTCCTGTCCCTGTTGAATGGGGTGCAGCCCCCGCCCTGCTCACCCTGCCGGGCATGGACGGCAGTGGGGGAGCACTTGGAAAGGCCACTCTTGGCAAGCACTACCACCCCCGCACCCGCCAGGTCACCAAACACAACACCTGGCCCAGACGGCTGGGCGGGACAGCCTCCCAAGGTCAGGTCTCAGGCCAAATCGGGCCGGGCCTCCCCCCGCACCCAGGACGCTCAGCTGCGTGCCCTGGGCCCACACAGACCCTGGCAGCCGCGGGTCTCAGGTGTCCCAGGGCCGAGGTGCGCTCAGGAAGCAGACATGGGGGTCTCGGTCCCGTCCCATCCTCCCCGTCAAGTCTGACCCTCTGAGAACTCCAAGGAGTAAGCCTGCAGGCACCATCCTAGTCTGACCCTCTGAGAACTCCATGGAGGAAGCCCCGCATGTGACACCACACAGTTGAGGAAACTGAGGCACAGAACCGTCGAGGAGCTCACCCCAGCCCCATTCGACTGCCTGGAGCGTGTGAGCAGCTGGCAGCAGAGCACAGCAAACCACTCTTGGCCTCTGGCTGCCAGGGAAGGGGTAGCCCGGCCCACGTGGGGAGCCCAGGGGCAACGGGGAGGGGGTGGAGGGCCAGGCCTCCTGCCCATCAACCCCATGCTTCAGAAACTCAATTCTGAAGGAGACAGGCCTACAGGGGCCAGCTCTGGAGGCCAGGGCTAGGCTCCTCAGAGGAGGAGGACTCCATGCTCCAACACCGGGGAGAACCAGCTCCTGGAGGCAAGGAAGTCTGGGGCAGGGCCTGGCACCCCCAGACAAGTCCATCCCACCCCAGACACACCACAGGCGGCATCTCTGAGACGGAGCCGTGCTCATCTGGAATCTGCGGTCCTGCCCCTCCAGGGCCCCGGCCACAAGCTGGTGGGGAGAGCACAGCCCCAGCTGGAGGCCTGGACCCCTCCCTTCCGAAGGCCTGCACCGCAGCCCAGCCCTGCCCTACCTTGGCCCAGCTGAATCAGCTCCTCCATGCTGTACCTGTCCATGGCTGCCGACCATGAGCCTGGCTGCTCTGGAGCAGCAGAGAGGAGAGGAAGGGAAGGCAGGAAGGAGGGAAAGGGTGGGAGGCAAAGGGAGGGCTTGCGAGAGCCCTGGCCTCCCCACCCAGCTCTGGGAGCCTGGCTCCTCCTCACGGCCACCCCTTAGTCAGCGAGCTGGGCAGAGCCGAGGCCCAGTGGACCGACGGGTCGGACCAGCCTGCCTGCAATCCCTGAGCCCTCAGGTGTGGCTGGAGGGCCCTCCTCTGCCTGCTGGCCCAGCCCACCCAGCAGCCTCCCCTCCCAGCACTGGCCCCACCAGCCTGCACCACCCCAGCCCCTCCTAGACCCCTCCCCTGCCTCAGCCTCCAGGCCTTCAGCCTTGACAAAGGGACATCTCTTAGCTGAGGACCAACCTCTGCACTTCTTCCGTGCGGCTGGCCTGCCCAGCCACCACGGGACCCGGTGAAAGACAAACCTAATCGTGCTGTAACCTGCTTAGAAAACCTGCCAGAGTTCTGCAGGTCTCCCCGAAGACAACCAGACACAAAACTGGAGACTAGTGGAGGGCTGGCAGGGGCGTCACGCGCCGTGAAAGGGAGAGGCAGGGCTCTGCGCCTGCCGACAAGCCCGTGGGACAGTCAGGTGCGCGGCGTGCCCAGGAGCAGCCAGCCTCACAGGGCACCTGCACCCGAGGCACAGAGGCTGCTGGAGCACAGGGGTGAGCCTGTTTGGACGGCACCTCTTCTCTACTGAAGTTCCAGTTCTTTCTGAGTCTTGAGCCAGGCTCAATGAGAAATGAAATTCAGGTATGAAACCCATTCCCCCTGGGTCCATCACTCCAGTAACCCCAGGGGAACCCTGGTTCCTCCCGCCGCCTAGCCTGTCCGTCCTCCCAGCAGCTCTCCAACGCCGTCCTCCTCAGTCAGGGCTCGGCTCAGGGCATCTCTCACAGGGGCCCTCCTGGACCACTCCTCTTCAGCCCAGCCCATCCATCCCCAGATGCTGGGGGCTTCCAGCCAGGGACTCAGCCTGGGACTGACTAGTAAGTGGCGGAACCAGCAAGTGGACACCTTTCCACACGGATGAGCAGACCACCAGGGCAGGGGGGAAGGGGTCCACGGCTCCCTGGCCAGGGCTGGCCGGGCAGGGGCAGTCCACCTGAGCAAGGCCACTGTGACGAGCACGGCGGCTGGCCCCACGTGCTGACCTGCCCTTCTGCAGACTGACCAGAGGGGTGATGCTGTGAGCAAGTGAGGGGTCTGTGTGACACATCACTCGGTAACTTTTAAAGTATTTATTTCTTCATTTAATTTGGGCTTGCCAGGTCTCCATTGGGACCTATCAGACCTAGTTTCCTGACCGGACTGAATGCAGCCTCTGCATTGGGAGCGCGGAGTCACAGCACTGGACCGCCAAGGGAGCCCCTGCTGCTGTTAAGTCGCTTTAGTCGTGTCCGACTCTGTGCGACCCCATAGACGGCAGCCCACCAGGCTCCGCTGTCCCTGGGATTCTCCAAGCAAGAATATTGGAGTGGGTTGCCATTTCCTTCTCCAGTGCATGAAAGGGAAAAGTGAAAGTGAAGTCGCTCAGTCGTATCCGACTCTTAGCGACCCCATGGACTGTAGCCTACCAGGCTCCTCCATCCATGGGATTTTCCAGGCAAGAGTACTGGAGTGGGGTGCCATTGAAGGGAGCCCCACTTGATAATATTTAAAACTCTGACAAGTCGACAGTTCCCAATGTCTTCAGAACCTTCCTAGCCAAGCCACCAGGACCCCTGCAAACCTGGCCAAAGCCCTGTGCCCCACCCAACACCCGAGGTGCCCTGCGGTGGTGCTCAGATCCCGCTCGGCCTGGGGGACCTCAGGGAAGGGGGAGCCCACACCCGCAGGCCCTGACTCAGCCTGGAGCTGGAACTCATTTCCTGTTGGAAACTCTGAGCTGCCACCGGCGGCGGCTGCGGCCAGGAAGGGAAGACTGAGTCACCCCTCAGGGCTGGGGGCGCCCCCCCTGCCCACTGAGCCACACCCAGTCCCCCCTCCTGGCCCATGGCCAACTGCCCGCCCAGCAGCTCAGCCCAGCGCCAGCCCAGCCAGGCCACAGACGAGGAAGGAAGGAGAGAAGAGGAGGGGGGTTCATGCTCCCCACACCCACAACCAAGGAAGGGGGAGGGTCTGCTCTGCCAGCCAGAGTGAGGCAGGGGCCCCATCAAGGCGATGGTCAGGGAGGGGGCCAGGCGGAGACTGTCCATCAGGTGCTGTCAGAGCTGACCGCTGCCCAGCCTAGCACTACTGTCTCTGGTGGGGGACATGGTCACCTTACTGACAGGCGCGGGAGAGGCCGTGTGGTGAGCCCCGCCACCCACAACCTCCCTGACTCCCCCAGATGGGCTCCCACACCTTGGCCCTCATTAGTGGGTCCAGGCCAGATCTGGGCCTGCGCCTGGGTCCCCTGACCCCCCACTCTTTCACCTGGCAAACTCCTGCCCACCCTACTAGCTTCACCCCAGGCCCCCACCCACCCCCAGAGGCCATGTTCCTCCCCAGCTGGTGAGACACTGAGCCCACCCTGGGCTGGGGATCCGCTACCCACACTCGACACGGAGGCCAGTGAGCTCAGAAGCACAGGTGTGAGGCTGAGCTGCACAGGACCCTCTGCCCACCTGGGTGGTGCAGCAAAGGTCCTTAGGGACAGGGGGGCCACAGCACAGAGCACAGTGAGAGGTGCCAGCCCCTGGGACAACAGGGCCCAGTCCATCCTCTGGGACCCAGGTCCCACTGGGATGGATCCGCCTAGACCCCAGGCAGAGCCCTGTACTGCCTCAGCCACGGGTCTGCTCTTCCTGTCCCGGCCCAGGGCTGCCTACTAGGCCGTCACCCACCCCAGACTGACCAAGCACCCAGCCACCATATCACATCTGTGCCACACAACCGGGGGGCAGATGTCACCCCCACTGGACAAACCCATGGCTCAGAAAGATCAGGCAGTCATCAACACTTGGAGAGCGGCTGTACCCTGTCACATCCCAGGACCCCCTCTGCACACCCCCATCCCCTGCTGAGAGGGCCTGGAACAGACAAATCCCTGGGGCAGGGAGGGGGCAGGCAGGGCACAGGATGAGGGCGATGCTGGCGAGAGAGCCCAGGGTGCCAGGCTGTGCCGACAGCTGGTCCTGCCAGTCCGAGAACTGCAAGCCCCACCCCCAGCCCCGGGGTGTGCCTGGCGATGGGTGGCAGTAACCCACGGGCTCCTCCTTGGCCTACCCACCCCAAGATCCTGAAGCCAGGAGGAGGAGCCCTGGCGTCCACTGGCAAGAGCGCCCAGGCGGAGAGAGCGCCACCTGCTGGCAGGAGCAGAGCTTTTGCACACCCGCTGCCCACCCTGTCCACCAGGCCCAGGCCCCCCACCCCCGACCACCAGGCCCAGGCCTCCGCACCCCCATCCACCAGCTGGGGGCAGGATGCAGCTACCTGTGGGTGGGGCAGGCTCCAGCCCCTGCCTCGCCAGGGTCCCTGGGGTGGTGGCAGGCACCACAGGGGGCTCAGGTGCCCCCTCCTCAGGCTCTTTCCGGCGGTAGACCCACCGCTCCTCGCGGGCAGGGTCCTCGGTGGGCAGCGGCCCCCGCTTGGGCGGGCAGCCCAGGGGACCCGGCACGGCCTGCACGTGGGGAGTGCGGCGCGCGGGCGTCACCATGGCCACGGGGCGGCGCACACGCTGCAGAGAGGCAGGCACGATCTCCGGGGGCAGGTGCAGGTACTGGCGCAGGTGGGCAATGCCCTCGTTGGTCAGGTACCAGTAAAAGTGGCGCCAGGCGAAGGTCTCCCGCACAAGGCCCCGTGCCCGCAGGGAGGCCATAGTGCGCATGACCTGCAGGTTGGTGACGCCGGGCACGTGAGGGTGCAGGCTGCGGGGCCGCCGGTCCTTCTTGGCCACCATCACACCCTCTCGGAAAAGCACCTCATAAATGGCCCGCAGCTGGTCCAGCGGCATGAACATGCCGGCCACCATGGCTGCAGGAGCCGAGGGCGCGGGCGGGGCCCAGGGAAGAGGCCAGGAGACGCCCTGCGCACAGCGCGCAAACGGCCCCGGGGCAGGCAGGCTGCGGCGCAGAGCGGGAGTTCGAGGGCGCGGGCTCCGGGCTTGCAGCTCGCGGCACCGGGCTCTCTGGCTCCGTGCGATTCCTGCCGGCACTGCGGCCTGCCCACCGCCTGCGCGAGCCTCCTGCCCGCCCTTCAGGACGCTCAGGCCGGCCCCCTCTGACTCAGCAGCAAGGGCGGCCCCTCCCACCCTCAGCCAACAGGGCCCCTTGCAGGGTGGGGGGCACCTTGCATCGGGGCCACCCCCGAGGCAGGCCCCCTCCCGCAGAGCCAGCCAGCGGCTCCACGTCAGTAATTACATCAGTTTCTAAACACTTCCTTCAAGGTTCTAAGACTAGGGGGAGGGCGAGCTGCCGGGAGCAGCCAGGGACCCAGAGTCCAAAGGGTGGCAGAGGGAATCGGAAGGAGAGAGGGCAGGAGGGTCCTCAGGCCACGGCTGTGGCCTCAGGGCCTCAGGAGTCACAAGGACCTGAAGAGGGTGCTGCCCGTCTGGGCAGGGGGCGCTCCAGGTCTAAGGGAGGAGGGAGCTGGGGTCTTGGGGTCAGGGGTCTGGGGGCTTGGCAGGGGCAGCTGCTACAGCACACGGACAGGCAGGCTGCAGAAACCACTGGCTGCTGTCTATCAGGCAGGCAAAGGGACAGAGCCCCCACCTCCAGGTGTCAGACCCAGACACTGGCCGCCCTATTTAACACTTGCCATGCCGGGCCAGATCAAGGGTGGGCCAGGAGCATGGAGTCAGCTCCGAGTCCAGAGGACTCCGAGCGGGACTGGGGGGCTCAGAGTGGGGCCTCCACCCCCTACTGCCCCAGGCCAGCTGTCAGAGGCCAGAAACTCTCAGCTGCCACAGGAAATCAAAGTCACCAAGTCCGCCCCCCCAGCCCCTCTCACTCCCCAGAGCCTCCTGCGAGCCAGCCGGACAGATGCAAGGGAGCCCAGCTACACGAGGGTCTGGGGGCCCCCGTGATAGGGGGGGCCAGCCGCGGGGAGGGCACTGTATGCTGTACGTGAGGACTCTGGATCCTGGCCCGGCCACACCCAGAGGTCCCCGCCGGGCTCTCGCTGCCGCTGCCGAGGCTCCAATCGCAGACACGCCGCCCCTCCCCATCCCGCCCGATACCCCACTCTCCCACCTGGGGCTGCTCCCTCCACCAAGCGGACACACCCATTCCCACCAAGCGCGGCCAACCCGGGAACTGATTAGAAATAGGGCGGAGGCGGGGGGGGGGGGGATCCCGAGGTGGGAGGCTCCAGCGGGCAGGCTGCCAACAGGCGGCGCGCGGGGGCGGGGTTCTGAGGCCGTTGCCATGGCACTGCAGAACCGCTCCCAACACACACACACACACACACACACACACACACACACACACGCACGCACGCACGCACGCACGCACGCACGCGCGCCCAGAGTTGTGGCAGAGGAAACTGCAGGCACAGCCAACTGTGCCCACAGCCTTGCCCGCCGGCTCTCTGCGGCGCCGCTCTCCCTCCGCCGGCGGGCAGGGGGCCAGCGCGGCAGGACTCCGGCTCGGGGAGGGCGGGGCGCCGGCTGGGAGGATGCGGGGGTGGGCAGCGGCCGCGCCCCCTCGGCGGAGCGGCGCCCGCGCGCCCTGCAGGCCACCAGGACTTGTGGCTTGGGGAACCAACACGAGCTGTGGGTTCAGACCAGCACTCAGGACAGCGGCCCGGCCTGGCCCTGTGCCCGCGGAAGGCCACTCCTGGCCTGTCCCTCAGCCCTCTCTGAGACCACCGGCGCTCCCCCTGCCCACCCCACAGTCCTACGCTGACTTCCTCTCCCTCCCAGCTACCTCGTACACCCAACGCACATTTTCTTAGTTTGATTCTCCGATCTAACCTCCCCAACCCCCAAATACCCCACCAAACCAACCCCAAAGCATCCCCCCTCCCAAAATGATTTCAAGCCACACCCAAGACCCCCAGACCAAGGTCTCCTCCCACACAGCCCTGCACAGGCCTCAGCCCCGTCACCCCCACCCTTGCCATCCCCAGCACGAGAGGGCAGCAATTCGCGACGCTCAAGAAAGGGGGCAGGGCGCGAAGGGGCGTCCCCATCCCGCCCACCAGCCCGGCCTCGCGGGCTGAGGGGAGGAGCATGGAGGGACCTGGAGCAGGATCTTCCCGGCCTGACCCGCGCTGCCGGCTGCAGCACACCTCCCTCGGCCCTACTCCCAGCGCAGCCCCCCCCCCGCACCCCCAAGGTCCCAGCCCCTTTCTGCCCAGCCCCCACACTGCGGGAACCGCAGCCGCTGATTCAGCAAAGGGAGGACCCAGGCAGGCAGACAGGACGGCCCCCTCCATCCCACTCCAGGCCCCTCTGGGTCTCCAGGGCAACTAGTCGGCGCCCTTGGGCAGCCCCTAGCACCGCCCCCCCCATCCCAGAACAAAGAACCGCAGTGTGGACTTGCCCGGGGCCAGCCCGCCTGGCGCTTCCCCCCACCCCCACCCCACCCCCCCGTGATGCCCCAGGCCCGGCTGTCTCCCCTCAGACGCTGGGGGCAGGCTGACGAGCTGGGCGGGGACTCGACGGAGCGCAGGAAGAGAAAGTGCAGACCCGACCGGCCAGCAAAGGCCAGCTCCCCCCTCCGCCCCGCCCCCGCCGCCGCAGCTGCCCCGCCCCCCGACACACTGCGGGGCTGCGGGGCTGCGGCTGGAGCCCTCCCAGCCAGCCTCGGGAGGACCTCGCACCAGGTGCAGTCCCGGCGGGGCATGGGCCGGGCCTCCTGGGGCTCCAGCTCCCCACTCCCAAAGCTGCCCCCAGAGCTGCAGTCTCCTGCAGCTCTGTGGGGACTGCATCCAGGCAGAGGTCACAGTTTGGTCCACAAACCCCAGCCCCTGTCTCGGTCCCTGGCCTCGGCCCGCACCTTTGAGGGAGCTGATCTCTTGCTGGATGGCTCGCGAGGGGTCCATGTCTCCTCTGGGGCTGAGGGCGGCGCGGCCGCCGCCACGCAGACTCCAGCCCCGCACTGCACTGCCCAGGCCAGAGCCGCAGCCTGGGGGAGGAGCCGGGACGCGCGGGGCGGGGCTTGCCAGCCGGGGCGGGGCCTCGGCTAATCAACGCATAGGGCCTGGCCGGCCGGCGCATGCTCCCGTCGGACGCAGCCGGCAGCCCTCCGGCCTCCAGCTCTCGATCGCCTGACCCCACTGACCCCGGCCAGACTGCCAGGCCAGCAAGCTGGATCCAGGCGCGCCTTGCAGGCCCACCCCCACACACAGTCCCCCGACCCTCACAGCTGGCCACCCTCACACCTGGCCACCCTCAGAGTGCCCTGCTAGCCGCCCCTGCACGTGGCGTTCCTGACCTCAAAATCATGGCCACTCACTCCTTGCAGGAGAGGCCCGACAGTCTGGACCTCCTGGCGATCTCTCCAGCCAGCGCCCCAGGTGAGGCCCCAAGGTGGGTCCCACTGGGCAGAGGTAGGGCCCTTCATCACGGCTCACTGCCCCGCCTGCCATGCTCTCCACTTTCTCCCTCAGCTGGGGGCCCTCCTCCACCCACATGCTTCTCTGGGTCACCTCAGCCCGTCGGGTGACATGACCCCCACAAGTGACAGCCAGCCCCCGCCTCCCCACCGGGCTTGTCTCGGGGTGCTCCTGCCTCCCAGCTCTGGATGCTGACCCAGCAGCTCCGGCCAGCACCCTGGAGTCATCCCGCGTGCGTCGGCCCCGCGGGTCCTGGTGGCTCCACCATCTGGTCTGTCCATCTGCCACCCTCTGTCTGGGTCCCAGCACATCTCGCAGGGTCCCCACCACTCGCCCTACTGCTGACAGGATCAGTCTCCTGGATGCCAAGCGTCACTGCCGGCGCCCTGGGGAGAATGTCCCCGCTGGCACTGCCCCGTGGGATGAGCTCGGCCTCATTCATGGTGCTGCTGGCACACCGCTTCAAGGTCAGCCCCAGGCCGCGCCTCCCACTCCACCCTGGTCCTCTGTGCGGGGCTGGGGGCGCAGGCACCCTGGTCTCCCACAGGCCTACACCCCAGTCCTCCCTCCGTCCTCACCCAAGGCTCCTCCCTGGGGGCCCATGCCCTCCCCGGGCAGGCTGCCACCTTCAGGCGTCCACCCTTCCTGCTGCAGGCCTGCCGGGTGTCGGGTCAGGACTGGGGTCACATGATGATGCCACAGGGGCGAAGCCAGCAGCACCCACAAGTACAGGTTGATGAGCAAAGAAGCAGCTCACACCCCCATGGTCCCTGGGACCTGAGCTGAGCTCCTCCACCACAGCCAGGCCCCCTCCTTCCCAGCCCCTCTGTCTGGGACACAGTGCCCCCCAAGTCTCCTGAGACCCTGGCAGGTGTGGCCCCGGGCCAGGGCCAAGGGGGACCCCACCCCCACACACCCTGCTTGCCGGCCAGACTGTCCAGCTGCTCCCAAGGCCCTCCCTGCCTTCAAGTCCATGTTCCCCACCAGGGCTCCCCAGCTTCATGCTGTGCCTACCAGGACAGCCTGCCCTGCAGCAGCTCACTAGTGATTGGTGGGCAGGTGATAGGCACAGACAGCTTCTATGTAGGGTCCCCCATAATCACACAAGGGGCAGACTATTAACAGAGGTTTACCTCATTAATAGATTAAAGGAGAAAACCGAGGCATCAATCTCAAAAATTGCTGACAACTCATAAAAACTCCAGAGAAGGCCATGGCAACCCACTCCAGTACTCTTGCCTGGAAAATCCCATGGACAGAGGAGCCTGGTAGGCTGCAGTCCATGGGGTTGCGAAGAGTTGGACACGACTGAACGACTTCACTTTCAATTTTCACTTTCACGCATTGGAGAAGGAAATGGCCACACACTCCAGTGTTCTTGCCTGGAGAATCCCAGGGACAGCAGAGCCTGGTGGACTGCCGTCTATGGGGTCGCACAGAGTCGGACACAACTGAAGCGACTTAGCAGCAGCAGCAGCATAAAAACTCAATGGGATTTCTGATTTTTACAAAGTGGCCCAATATACTGGGAAAGGAGGTCCAGGGGTCCCTCAGTGTCTGAGGGGAAGTCGTGCCAGAACCCCAGCCAACACTCAAATCCGTGGATGCTCAAGTCCCTTATAAAAACTGGAGCAGTGTTTGCATATAGGCTAATACAGTGCAAATGCTACATAAATAGTGTCAGTCCCTTCAGTCATGTCTGAGTCCTTGTAACCCCCTGGACTAGCCTGCCAGGCTCCTTTGTCCATGGGATTTCCCAAGAAAGAGTACTGGAGTGGGTTGCCACTTCCACCTCCAGGGGATCTTCCGAGCCAGGGACCAAACCTGGGTCTCCTGCCCTGCAGGCGGATTCCCTACCGTCTAATCCAGAGCCGCCGGGAGCATGGAGATAACTGTGACTACAATGTGAACCCCAAGAGCACCCACAGCAAATTCAAGTTTTACTTTTTGGACCTTAAATGACTTAAATCCCCAGCGGCTGAACCATGGGTGGGAAGGACCAGCTGTTGACAGGAGACCAGACTTCCCTCTGAGTCTGACGGTGACACTGCCCCAGGGGCCTCCCCTGTGGGAAGTACTGGAAGTACTGGAGCAGCTGGTCAGTAAGACTCAGCAGGGTAGCCGGGATGTTCCCAAAGCCACGAGGCCAGAGGCCAGGGTGAGCCTCCGGGCTCAGCTGCTGGTGAGGTGAATCCAGGCCCATGAGGAGGAAAGGAAATCGCACACATGCCACTCTGACCGCAGCGATGACAAATGTCCTTTGCCTCCTCAGCACCTAAACCAGCACCATCGACCACCCATCAGAACCAACAAGGAGCTCACTAGAATGGCCGGCTTGCAACATCCTTCTAAAGACTGGAGAGATTTCTTATAGGCTGACAATGGTGAGGTAGAAAAAGAAGGGTGGGAGAAACCCTGCATTTGCAGTGCATGATATAAACTTCTCTGGCACAGATTGATAAAAACCAATCAGGACTTAAATTCAGAAAGCCCCACAGCACAAAGAAAGACCTAGACCCACATGCAGACTCACGTTCCCAGTGCAGGGGTCTGACCCCACAGGACCACTGCGCCCAACCTAGAGCTGCGTTCCTGACAGGTATGCCTGCCCCACACGCCAACTCTGTTAATGACTGCCACGTTTACCCGCTCACGTAATTTCATATCAGATCAGCGAGGTGCTGCTGTTTGTCTGCAGCCCTGACATGGGGTGCAAGGCAGGTGGAGGGAGCGAGCCCTCTCAGGTGCTGCAGAACCTGGCAGACAACCTTGTGTGTGTTAGTTGCTCAGTCGTGTCTGACTTTGCGAGTCCATGGACTGTCACCCTCCAGGCTCCTCTCTCCGTGGAATTTTCCAGGCAAGAATACTGGAGGGGGTTGCTATTTCCTACTCCAGAGCAGACACCTTAGGACCTTGTAAAAATATTGTGTTTGAATAGGAATTATTCCCCAGACACAGAGAAAAGTGCCCCCATCTTTTCCCTTCTCCGCCCTGCACATAATATGCAACTCACGGTCAGGACTGGCTTCCTCTTCAAATCTCTGAAATTTCTTTATGGGGAAAAATCAAGTAAACCCAAACATGATTCTTGGTTTTCCCCCTTTCAACACAAAAAGTGACCCCTCGCCTGCACTGTGGGGAGGTCCCCTGCTGCAGGCCTGCACCCAGCCTCCCTCAGGCACTGCCCCCATCCTCTGCTCTTACACGCACTGTGGTTTTTAGGCCTGATAGACACATTCACTGGCCTGGTTCCCACCATTTCACCAATACAATCCAGAAACTGGGGTTCTGGAATTTTGCCAATCTGATAGGTGAAAAAAAAAAAAAAAAAAAAAAAAAAAAAAAACGGCACCATGGTTCAGCTGGAGCTTAAATCTTGCTGCTTTGACCCAGAAATTCCATTTCTAACAACAGCCATAGACACACATGATCCAGTGACATAGCTCTTCTATGTAGTAGTTTCCAACAGCAAAAAAGCTGCACTAGACCAAATCTACTGTTCCATGGGAGGAGATCAGTTTCAATAGGATGCGGTCCTGAGCGGGGAGCTGCCCAAGGATACGACAGTAAGATGGTGCTGAGACCAGCGGGTAGCATGTGTGCCTGAGCCCAGTCATGCTCCTTCACTGACCGCTAACATGCCGTGGTGGTGCCGGACCAACTCCCCGTGCCTGAGACATGCCTTGTGTGCCTTCTCTCCCTTAGTACAGCTGCTGCCGACCAAAGACACAAATACATAAATAATACACAATAAAGAGAATATGATTACCATGCACATCATGAATTAATGTCATAGAAGGATTGTATTTGTTGTAACATTAAATAAAAAGAAGTTACACCTATCTAAAACACTACATTGGTGCAAAAGTAATTGCAGTTTTTATGCTGTTGACATTTGCTGTTTGATATCGGAATACCTTCTTAAATAAATGTGATTATGCTATTCATCATGTTAATGTGCATTTATCCCTTTTTGTTTTTCTGCTAGTAACTTATTACTTGCTGTTTATCTGTATTTTAGACTATGGAAATGATGTTAGACAAAAAGCAAATTGGTGCGATTTTCTTACTCACGTTAAAAATGGGTTGTTAAGCAGAGAAGACAATATCAACAACGCATTTGGCCCAGGAACTGCTAACCAACATACTGCGCAGTGGTGGTTCAAGAAGTTTTGCAAAAGAGACGAGAGCCTTGACGATGAGGAGCGCAGTGGCCAGCTGTCGGAAGCTGACAAGGACAACGACCAACTGAGAGCCGTCATCGAAGCCGATCCCCTCACAGCTACATGAGCAATTGCCAAAGAACTCAATGTCGACCATTCTAAGGTCATTTGGCATTTGCAGCAAACTGGAAAGGTGAAAAAACTGAATGAGTGGGTGCCTCATGAGCTGACTTAGCATGCGTGAGCTGATCGCAAATCAAAAAAGTCCGCATTTTGAAATACCGTCTTCTCTTATTCTACACAACAACAACAATTTCTTGAACAGATTGCAATGAGTGACAAAAAGTGGATTTTATATGACAACTGGCAATGACCAGCTCAGTGGTTGGCCTAGGAAGAAACTCCAAAGCACTTTCCAAAGCCAAACTTGCACTGGAAAAAGGTCATGGTCAGTGATTGGTGGTCTTCTTCCCATCTGATCTACTACGGCTTTCTGAGTCCCAGCAAAACCATTACATCTGAGAAGTGTGCTCAGCAAATCGATGAGAGGCCCTGAAAACGGCAACACCCACAGCCAGCACTGGTCAACAAAAAGGGCCCAAGTCTTCTCCATGACAACGCCTGACCACACGTCGCACAACAAACCACACTTCAGAAGTTGAATGAATTGCGCTCCAAAGTTCTGCCTCATCCGCCGTATTCACCTGACCTCTCACCAACCAACCACCACTTCTTCAAGCATCTTGACAATTTTTTGCAGGGAAAACGCTTCCACAGCCAGAAGGAGGCAGAAAATGCTTTCCAAGAGTTCACTGAATCCCAAAGCATGGATTTTTACACTATAGGAATAAATTTATTTCTTGTTGGCAAAAATGTGTTGATAGTAATGGTTCCTATTTCGATTAATAAAGATATGTTTGATCTTAGGTATAATGATTTAAAACTCACAGTCCAAAACCGCAATTGTGAAATACTTCACAATATTAGATTACAAAGTTACACAAAAACTAAGTTATACTATAAAATACAGTGCATATTTTTCTTAAAAACAAGCATAAAACATAAAGCTGTGGAGGTTTTACAGAACATCAGTCAACCACTCAAGCAACCTGGAGGGGCGTGGCATTGAATGGCAGCCCTGGAAGGCATGTTCACGTAGAGACCCATGGTGCCCGTGACTGTGACCTTTAGTGGAAATTGGGTCTTTGCAGATGTGATTAAGTTCAGGATATCAGGACGAGATCACTCTGGCATATCTGGCTGGGACCTAAACCTAATAATAGTGCCCTTATAAGAGGCAGAAGAGAGATTCCCAGAGGACAGGCCCATGAAGAAGGGGCAGAGGCTGCACGCATGCAGCCACAAGGCATGCCGCAGCCACCAGACCCTGGAGGAGGCAGAGGCAGGCAGGGTCATCCCTGGAGCCTCCAGAGAAGCCAATGCCATGCCAACACCTTGACTCTGGCCTTCTGGCCTCCAGAGGGGAGAGGAAGTTTCTGCTGTTTCGGACCACACGTTTGTGGTCATCTGTTATGGCAGACACAGGAAACTAATGAAGATATTTTTACCAGGAGTGACAAATGTCTAAAAGCGTGGTGCTGGTTTTGGAACTGGGTAACGGAAGAGGCTGGAGAACTTGAGGAGCATGGTAGAAAAAGCCTAGACTGCCTTGAGCACAAATCACCAGAAGCTGGAGGAAAGGTGATCCTTATTAAACACAGCAAAAAACTTGGCTGAACTGAGTTCCACTGTCAGGTGCAAAGTAGTACTTGCAAGAGATGAACTTGGATCTTTAGCTAAGGAGGTTTCCAAGCCAAGTGTGGGAGGTGAGACCTGGCTTTTACCTGTTCCTTACAGTAAAGTGCAGGAGGAAAGACGTCAATCATGGAAGGAAGAGAGCCAGTGCTGGTGATCCGGGAACTTCACACCTATTCAGGTTCAGGAGAGGCGACTGTGGGGAGACTCGCTGTGAGGAGAGAAAGCCAACGACATGACTGGACAGTTGTCTTCTGAAAAGAGCTGATGTCTGACTCACAGATCCAACCATCTCAGCACAAGCTGGGGTCAGAGAGGGGCCACCCGGGAAGGGGAAGCCTCCTCCCTGATGGCATGGGTCCCTGTGACATACACGGGAGACCCACACAGTCAATAAGGGTGCTGTATCAGCAGAAACACTGCCAGCTTGGATGGAATAGGATGAAGCAAAGATATTGCAATGCAGGGGTTCTGCAGGCAGGAAATGGGGCAACAGAGCAGCTACTCAGCTTCAAACATATGCCGCCCATCAAGGGAAAAATCGTGCCTTCCCTGATGGTCCCATGTCTAAGACTCCGAGCTCTCAATGCAGAGCATACGGGTTCAATCCCTGATCAGGGAACTAGATCCCACATGCTGCAACTAAGAGCCAGAGCAGCCTAATAAATAAATAGACATTTTTTTTAAAAAAGCGAAAGATGACTCCAAGGGCAGAGCCTTGGGCCCAGAGACAGAGGCCAGCAGAGATAAACGTACAGAGAGCAGAGCATCAAGCCCCAGATGGGTATTCTCAGGCCTTCAGCCATATTGGAACTTGCCCTGCTGGGTTGCAGGCTTGCTGGGGACTGGTGACCCCTTTATCTTTTCTTCCTCCCTTTGGGAGTGGGGCTGTCTACTCTATGCCTCTCCAACATTGTATTTGGGAAGTGTACAACTTGATTTCTAGCTCACAGGTCCACAAATTGAGACGGGTTTCACCCCAGCATAGACCACATGCAGAATCTTACCTATACCTGATACAGACAACTTAGATGAGATGTGGGGCTTTGGATGAGATTTAGGTGAGATTTTGGACTGAGTGTTGTGGCTGTAAGAATTTTGGGGATGCTGGGAGAGGCAAATGTCTTTTGCACGTGACAGACATGAATTTCAGAAAGCAGGTGGCAGTGCACTGAATGGTGGCTCCAAAACCAGACAGAACCCGTGAAAGCTACTTTTGGAAACAGGGTCTTTGCAGTTGTATTGAGATGAGGTCATCCTTCCAACTATCAGGAAGGCCTAAATCCAGTCCTAAGTGTCCTTACAAGAGACAGAAAAGAAGATGCAAGGGAGGCCATGCTGAAGACGGAGGCGACACTGTAGTGATGCAGCCACTGGAAGCTGGGGGGCTGGAAACGCAACCTGTCCCAAAGCTTCTGGGGGCGCTCGGCCCTGCTGACACCCTGACTTTAGACTTCTGGCTCCAAAACTGTGAGAGAAAACATTTCTGTTATTTTAAGCCACCCAGATTGTGGCGATTTATTACGGCAGCCACAGGAACCCAAAGCGGGGGTATTGCTGGGGGGCATTGCTGGGGGGCGATCTGTATTGTGAAAACACACATGAGGTCCTGTGGTAATAACAGTAAAGCTCAGGCGTGCCCCTTGAGGCTTAACTATGCGTCTGTTTGTCTGTTGTATAAACTTCCCATGTAGCCATTTATTTAATAAGAAAGGAGGAAAAAGATACATTCAAAACTTCAAAATATACACTCACTTGAAAGACAAAATAAGACCTGGATCAAGATCATAAAAGCCATACACCCACCAAAGACACCTGATGTGGACACTTCTTTCTGACTTCCTGCCGCCTGCCTCCCTTGCACCCCAGCCCCCCAGCCATGCCTTCCCCACTCCATGGCCCCCAGCCCCAGGCCCACCTGACCACCAGCCTGCCCAAGATCTACCAGCCTCCAGGGTCCTTCCGGGCCCTTCCTCCCTGCAGCATGGGCCCTGGATGCACCCCACCCCAGGATGCATATGGGTAGCAGACGCCCCCTCCGCTCCTTCCTGGCCCCAGGGCAGCAGGAACGGTCCCTGCCAAGCGCTGACCATCCATCTGGGAAGACCCTTTCCCAGCTAATCCATGACCCAAGCTCCCCCGGAGGAGGGGGGAGGAAGAGAGAACGGGAGCAAGCCCTGCTGGCTCATCTACACCAGGGGCCAAATTAGAAATACAATCATTTTTAAAAATCTCTCTTCATTTACTTGGCTGCATCGGGTCTCAGTGGCGGCACTCGGGATCTCTGTTGTGGAGGATGGGCTTAGTTGCCCCGCAGCATGTGGGGTCCTAGCCCCCCAACCAGGGCTCAGACTCAAGTCCCCAGCATTGGAAGATGGACTGTTGATCACTGGACCAACCAACAAGGAAGGCCCAAAACAAAATCACTTTTAATGATAGGCCAAAATGTCCAAATGTAAAGGGACCAGATGAATAAGGTGAGGTACTTCCACATAATGGAATACTTAGTACTGTATCCGTTAACAAGCATGAGCGTGCCAAGACCACTCAGTGGGGGAAGAAGAATCTTTTCAGTGAATGGTGCTGGGACAACTGGATATCCACAAGCAAAAGAGTAAAGTTGGGGGACTTCCTTGGAGGTCCAGTGGTTGGGACTCAGCGCTCTCACTGCGGGGCCCTGGGTTTGATCCCTGGTTTGGGAACAAAGTATCAGCAAACTGTGTGGCAAAAAAAAAAAAAAAAAAAAAGGAATAAAGTTGGACTGCTACCTCATGCCATATTCAAAAAATCAAAATAGATAAAAGAACTAAATGTAACAGCAAAAACTATAAAACTCTTGGAAGAAAACATACATATAAATCTTCATAACTTTGGAACAGGCAACAGTTTCTCAGATATGACACCAAAAGCATAGCAACCAAGAAAAAAATAGATAGATTTGACTCGCCATTAAAATCTCTTGGGCTTCAAAGAACACCATCAAAAAAATAAAACACAATCCATAGAATCAGAGAATATTTTTGCAAATCCTCTAATTGATAAGGGACTTATATCTAGAATACATGAAGAACACTAACAACTCAATAACAAAAAGGAAAAAACCCAAGGTAAACCCAGATAAAGTCTCTGAATGGGCACTTCTCAAAGAAGACACAGAAATAACCAATATGCAGAAGAAAAGATGCTCAACAGCGTCAGGAAATGCAAATCAGAATCAAGAGAAACTACTTCACACCCACTAGGATTGAATGGCTATAATCAAAAGTGAAGTCGCTCAGTGAATACTGGAGTGAGGTGCCATTTCCGGCTCCAGAGGATCTTCCCCACCCAGGGATCGAACCAGGGTCTCCAACATTGCAGGCAGACGCTTTACCGTCTGAGCCACCAGGGGAGCCCTAAAGGCAGATAATAATAAGTGCTGGTGAGGATGTGAAGAGACTAGAAATCTCACACATTGCTCATGGGATCACAGAACAGTGCAGCTGCTTTGCAAAGCAATCTGGCAGTCCTTCAAACAGTTAAATATAGAATTAACACTTGTTCCAGCAATTCCACTCCTTGGTGTATACCCAAGAGAGATGAGCACATACATTCACACAAAAACTGGCAGACAGGTGTTCACAACAGCATATTCATAATAGCCAAAGGTGGAAACAGCCCCCAAACCCATCACCCTAGGCAGAGGTAAACCAAACATAGTCTCTCCTTACCACGGAATGTCATACCACCATAAAAAGGAATGACGAACCACGCACTATGACATGGAAGAAATATTACACCACACAAAAGAAGCCAGACACAAAGTTAGATGATTCCATTAATATGAAATGTCCTACACAGGCAAATCCACAGAGATCTAAAAGTAGATCAGTGTTTTCCAGGGGCTGGGGACTATAAATATTCTGAAATCAATGGTGCAAATGACTTCACAAGTCTATTAATTTGCTAAAACCACTGAATTCTCTCTCTGTCCATCTCTCTCTCACACACACACACACTATGGTCACCCCAGCCAGTGAAACTAGGGACCCAAGATGTGACTTTCACTTTTTTTCTTTATATTCTCATAGTGCTTTTCTGTCTGTTTTTAGCACATTTTGCTTTTGACCATAAACAGACCAAAAGCCCTCTCCAGTGAGTCCCAAATAACTGCCAGACCCCAATCCTGCCCACTGAGTTCTGGCCACCAAAGATGACAGCCCATGCGATCACCCGCTCACCCATGCAAGCACCCTGAATCCTGGCTGAGAGCCTGGGGCTGGTGCCAGGGACACAGATAACCGAGTCCAGGATGGGACAGGGTGGGTCACGTGACGGGGTGCCCAGGGCTTGACAGGGAGCTGAGGGAACCCCTCCAGCCGGCACATGTCCTGCAGACGCGAGGACACTCCCCACACCACCGCCGCCACCCCACCCTCTCTAAGCCGGACATCTCCCAGGGGTGCCTCCAGCAGACCCCCTACCCCAGCCCTGCCTGGAGGACCTGCCCCCTCAACCACCCCCGCTGACATTCTTCACCTCTGCCCTCCCCACTCCACGTCCGTGCCCCCTCCAGGACCACCGCAGCTTGGTGAGCACCTTCCAGCCCCCCTCCCCCCATCCACATTGAGGCTCCCAGCCCCAAGGCACAGCCTTGAACTCTCTACAGGCTGCCCAGACCCTCCCAGCTGGACCGCCTACTCCCTGTCCTGGACTCTGTGTTCTGTCTGCCTGGACAGGCCTCTGGACCCATGTGCAAAGGGCCGCCATGGGGGTTTGGGGGGCTCTTTCACCACATACCCTCCTGCCACAGCCTGGCCTGCATCACCTGAACTCCCCCACCCTGCCCTCCCACAGCTGACCACAGGCCTCTGCAGCCTCCCCCAGCCCAGCCTGGCTCTTCAGCCCCGCAGGGATCTGCCCTGGAGCCAGGGGCCGGCAGACAGGAAGTGGAGAAGGCCCCGGGAGGGGCAGGACGCTGTGGGGAGTGCAGGGGATTTCCAGGGGAGTGACGCGTCCAGTGTGGACAGTGAGGTCCAGTGTGGACAGTGAGGTGCCCCAGGGTTTGGGGAGGGCGTAAAGGTCACGAGGGGAGGGCTGCAGAGGCTGGATTCTGGAGGCAGATGGGGAAGGTGCGTCCAAGAGGGCAAACAGGGCAAGGGTGGGGGCGGGGTGAATGCCAGCATGAGACGAGGCCAGGAGGCAGCGCCAGGCCCTCCCCAGCCAGTGAGTGACCAGGAGCGGGTGTGCAGAGCTGGGTAGGGGTCCCTCAGGGCCGAGCCTGCTAGTGCTCACTGCACTCCCAGGAGGGGAACCCCTGCCTCCTCCCTGCCTCCAGCCCAGCAGGCCTCACCCCTCTTCCCCACGGGGGGCGGGGGGGCAGCCCTCTGCTCCAGGGGCATATGGGCCAGGGCCTCAGGCTTCCATGGGCCCAAGGGGCTCACAGCCATCAGGCCCACAGCCCATAGCCCGGCCTCTTCTGCCTCCTTGAGGCTGTCCCTGGGCCTTGGCCGTGGCTCTGACCGGCACAGGCCCAACCCAGCCCCCTACCCATTCCCAAGGCTCAAGCCAGGAGCTGAGGGACTCGGGCCCTCCCAGAAGCCTTCCCTACCCCAACCAGCAGCCCCCACACCTGCTCCCCCAGTTCGCCACTCTCAGCCGCTCCAGGCCCATGCTGCCCTCAGAGCTGAGCCACGGCACTCGCCACCTCGGGCAGGCGCCCTGCACCCGTGGGTAGCAACCAGGCCAGCCTGGGAGGGGGCACGGCCAAGGCAGCTCCACACCAGTCCTAGAAGCCCTCAGGGTGCTGTCAGGCCTCGCTCCTGAGAGGTGGGTGCCACCCCAGGGAGCAGAGGGCCAGGGCTTCTCAGGCCAGGACACTCCAGCCTGACGCCCTGACGGGCTCTGGAGCCACACGGGAAGGTGCTGGACAGAGCGCTGTTCATTCTGTGCAGGCGTCCCCATTACCATCAGAGCGGCCAGTTCATGAACAGTTCTGTCCTGGGGCCTGCCAGGAGGGCTGTAGCCCAGGGGGGCGGCTGCCCCCCTGCCCTGGACGTGTCCAGACGGACGCCCCTGGGCCAGGCCAGCCCGCCCAAGATGCACCTTCCCTCCCTGCAGGCTCAGGAGCTCACAGTCACAGCAGTGTCTCCAGCCCAAATGACTGGTCACAGAGGCACGTGGGTCGGCCACAGTGCTGGCAGAAGCACACAGCACGTCCACCCGGCCAGGGCCCGGAAAGCCGTGAGTGGACGACCGCCCAGCAGAGATGAGCCTAGGGCCCGGTGAAACCTCCCCTGCCTGGGTGAGGTCAGTGGGTGGACAGCGGCTGCCCAGGGCTCCAGGCAAGGTCCCAGCAGGACCTCTCTCCCTGAATTGCCCTTGGGGGCAGAGCCAGCATAACCAGCCATGTGGACTGGGACCTGCTCTGGGTGAGCCCTGCCCAGCGCCCCACCTCGACCCTCGCTAAGCCTCCGCGGGCCAGAGGCCAGGGCTGCGCCCATGCCTGCTCAGGCTCACGCCCCAGGCAGCTGGGCTGCGGGCGGCGGAGAGCAGCGAGGCCTGGGCAGACCCTGGGGCCCCTGGAGGGTGGAGCAGGGACAGGGGTCTGCCAAAGCCCCAGAATGGGCTCCTGTAGAGAGGAAGAGGGGGCTGACCTGACTTCCCCAGCCCACGGCTGCTCCCCAGCAGATAGTAAAGGGGAGTCACAGGGTCCCTGCCAAGGCTGGGCGGTGGCCTAGGTGCTCACCAATTTGGGGAGGTGAGGAAAGACAGCAGCTATGCAACCCCCTGCCAGACAGAGGAGGCCACCCGCGCTCCTGGGGGATGCACCCAGCCGACGGGCAGGGGACAGCTCAGACTGACCCACGTGTCTGCTGTGCACGGACGCCGGACACAGGACACTGGCCGGGGCGGCCCAACCCACCCGCCCGCGCTGCACCATGCCCTATTAAGGGCATGACCACCGGACTCTGCCGAGCGCGCTGCCGGCGCCGTGCGTGTCGAGTGAGGCTGAGGGGTGGGCCGGGGGGCTGGGTTCCGATCGGGACGACCCCCGCAGACGAGGTGTCAGAGGCCGGGCTGCCCGGCCGGAGGACCTGTCAGGGCCGGCCGGCGGGAGGCAGCCCGCAGGGTGGGCGGGGGCCGCGGCCGTACCTTTGTACTTCTCGCGCACCTCCTCGTAGGCCTGGATGAAGTCCTGCTCGTCGGGCGGCGGGCCGGGCGGCAGCGGGGCGGCCATGGCGGCGGCGGGCGCGGGACGCGCGGGGCGCTGCGGCGCAGAGCGGGCCTCCTGTCCCCGGCGGCCACTCGGCCCCTGCGGCCGCGCGCGCCTCTTAAAGGGGCCGCCCCCGCCCCGCCCCGCACCCAGGATGCCCCACGGGCGAGCGGGCGGGCGGGGCCCAGGGGAGCGGCGGCCGCGCGCCCCGGCGCCTCCCGGCGTCGGAGGCTCCAGTCTCCGCCTCGCGCTCCTCCCGGCGGGCGCACACCCCCTTCCCGCCCCTGATCCGGTCGCCGGCCCAACGACGTCCCGAATTCTGCGCTCCCGGCCCGGCAGTGGCCCCCTTCCTCGCTGGCCGCCAGACCCAGCGAGCTCACCTGGCCGCCCCCGGCGCGCCCACCCGCTTCCGCCCCCGCCGCCGCTACCGAGAGCTTTCCATTGCAACCTGGGAGACCGAGTGTGTTTTCAGTATGAAATTCTTACGCTAAAAAGAAAAATAAAATTTAACTACGAATAAAAAGGATGAAATCAGGAATGTACAGAAGAAAATGATATTTTTTAAAGACAACGTCTTTGCCACCCATCAGATTGGCAAACGCCGTCTCCCAGAGCTGAGAAACGCCCTCCCCTGGAACGCCTCGGCAGCGTTCCTCCAGCTGGAAACGCTGCACACCCGGTGTTCAGAAGCCCTCGGCTTCCTGTGCTCGCAGGACGGCACGGAGGGATGAGGTGGGGGCGCTGACGGCGCCGGGGCCCGGGCTGCGGTAGCACGTTCAGGGTTCACCTTCCCTTGGATGAAAAGGGGCCTCGTTCCTTCGCATCCAGATGCTATGTGTGAAAAAGACCGGCGGTCCCGCCGCGTCCACAAGGCCCGGGGAGCGGCACCCTCCAGCACCCGGCACCCCACAAGCTGTCCCTGTGCTCCCACCCACAACGTCCCTCGCTGCCGCCTGCACCATCCCGCCCAGCACTGGGCTTCCTGGCCTCTCTCACCCACGTCGGCCCACTCTTTCGGCCTCCTGCGGGGGCGCCGCCCGCCGCGCCCCACCACCCCCTCATCATCATTCTGTCCTGCCCACGGGACTGACCTGGAGACCCCCAGCTGGCTCCTCCCTTCGCAGCACATCCCGCCCCTTGCCTCTGGCCCTGGGTCACCTACTTCCCAGAGGGCGCAGCCGCTCTCCGCTGCCAGCCCACACGGTCGAGGGGGGGCTTTCGCCGGACCTTCCCCGTCCTCCTCCAGGATGGCAGCTACTGGAGGCCAGGCCGGACCTTGGCTCAGGGCGGGGCTGGGGCTCCACCAACAAGGTGGTCCCTCCTGTCCTGCCCCTACATGCATCTACTCCCTAGGAGGCGGCTCTGCCCCAGCAACCTAAGGAAGTGTCACCATCACTGGGGCCTGAGGGCTCGTCCTGAGAGCTGCGAGGCGCCCTCCGCAAGCTCCACCTCCGGCCTCGTGCAGCTGACCGCGCGCGGCCAGCAGGTGGCGCTGTGCTGCCCGCAGTCACCCGGGACCAAGAGGCCCGCTCTGCCCTGCAGGCCGCCCTCGGGCCTCTCCTCCGAATCCCGAAGCCCCGCACAGAGCACACAGCAGGGGCTCAGCCAACGGGCGAGAACTAATGAACTGGAGAGGCCGAGTTCCTGAGCGTTACCTGCAATGCGGATGACTGCTCTTTCGGCAGGGTCCAAGACACTCCCATTTCCTCCGGGGCCACCTCCACCTCGCCGGCTCCGCTGGGTTTTCTCCAGGTTCCAGGGCAGCGTGTCCCCAGGGCTGGGCGAGCCACTGCCCCCGTTGGAACCATCCTCAACCACTGCCCGAACCTCCTGGTCCTCGCCCGACATGGCCTCCTGGAGAGGGAGCAGGAGGGGGTCACACCTCTGTGTATGGGGGCACACTGCCCCACACTGACCTACACATCTTAACCTAAACAGGGACCCACCGCAGGCGCCCTGTCACCTGGACACCGACACCCACGCCGCTCCTATGTCCCCCCTGGTCCACATGCTGAACCCTCTCAACCCGGACAGGACGACCCTCTCCCGCCGTCCATGGTTGGCCTCACCCCTCCAGCTCATTCTTCAGACACCCACACAGCGGCCCCCCACCCAAGACACTGACCTCACTCCCTGCAGCGCCGAGACACTGACACCCCCCACCACTCACTGTCACTCCCTTGTCTTAGGCACCCAAACACTGGCCCCTCCACACCATCGCCCAGGGGCTGACCCCATCAGAGGCCACTGGTCCCAACCTCCACCCCATCACACAGACACTGGCCTCCGGCCCCTCCGTGCCAAACCTGGACCCAGTCTCCCCTAATCCTCCGATCAGCAAGCAAGGCAGGCCATGGGGAACCACTGGCTGCTGCCCCTCCCCTCAGAGGCCTTGAGGGAAGGACCCAGACCTCAAGCGGGCGACACTAGCTCTACCTCCAAGCTGTCCGAGCCAACAGGGCTCCCGTCGCCTTACCCCACCCCAGCGCAGCCCCACCTCGGGCTCCGCAGTGAAGCCCTATAAATAGCTGAGGCCGCACAGCGTGGGCCGCGGAGCTCTGCTGCAGCGACGCTGGGAGGGAGCCTGGGCCGCCGCGCCAGCAGCCCACCCTGCGCGACACGCACACGCCCGGCTGGGGCCGCAGAAGCGCACCCGCACCGACGCGTGCACGCCCCTCAGCGCCCGGGCCCCCACGCGCGGGCGTGCAGCAGGTGAACGGGGCTCCGTCCTGGCGGGGCGGGGCTGGCGCGGGGGCACAATGTGGACTCTGTGCCTCCGCTCCCAGGCTACAGGCGGGGAGGAGACGGCGGGCACCGAGCTGGGGGCCGCCCCGCCCCGGCCTAGCCCGCCCCACACAGCCCCTCCGCACCCTGCCTCCCGGCCAGCCCCCCGCCCGGTGCCCCGCCGCCAGCCGCACCCCGCTGCCAGCCTTTCCTGCCCACACCCCGGGCACCGCCCGTCCAGTTCCGCAGTCTCCGCGCGCGGAGGTGCCATCCTCCCGAGGGAGGAAGGGCCTCGACGCAGCCTCTGGTTCCGGGCTGCCCCCACCCCATCCCGCGGCTCCCGCCCGCCGCGCGCTTCCCCGTTCCGGCCCAGGTCTTACGCGCGCGATGGCTCAGCTCCGCTGGGCTCCCCCGGTGCGGCCGGACTGCCGGTGCCGGGAGAGCTGCGCAGACTGTGCGGGCGGGGCGAGCCCAGAGCCCCGCCCCGGCCCCTAACCGAGCGCCGCCCGTGCAGTTCTGGCGCCCGAGTGCGTGAGGGGCCGGGGCCGGAGCGCGAGCGCGGCTTCTCCGGGACAGTGACCCCCAACCCCGCCGCGGGGCACGGCCCACTCCCCGCGCACAGAGGCCGGCCCGTCGCCAAGGAGACGTCGTTAGGGGAGTGTGCGTGACTCTAGGGCGACGCGGAGTCGCTCGGGGGTGCTCCAGGTCGGCATCCGCCCCCAAGTCGCAGCGGCCCTGCCTCGGCCCCGCCCCTAGCCACCCCCAAAACAGAAGTCGGAACCGGAGCTCCAGCAGGGCCCCCGCCAGGTTCCACAGGCACGTTTATTCAAACGACACAGTCATGCTCGGGCGAGGTCTGGCCCGGCCACCCTCCTCCAGGGCTCTGTTGACCCCTGGTGGTTGGGCCAGCCCAAGTGGGGGCGGGGGGAACCCGGCCCAAGTTGGGTCGCAGCACCACAGCAGGAGGCGGGGCGGTAGGGCTGTGCGGGGCGGGGAGCCTGGGGAGCGGGAGGCCGGGCAGAGGAGGGCCTCTAGGGTCAGGTGGCTGCGGAGTTGCTCAGGAGCGCAGGGGCGTCTCCGGGGAGAGACCGAGACCTGGACTTGTGCTTGCAAGTGATGAGGTGGGTGGGCAGCGCCTGGGTGTCGTGGAAGATGACGAAGATGCTGGGCCGGTGGAGGCAGTCCACCGCGCTGTCATAGCGCAGGAGTGCGTGCCCAGGGGGCCGCGGAGGGGGTGCCCGCAGCCCGCGCTGGCCTTGCCCGTAGTCACCGGTCAGCACCCGCGCCACGAACACTGCCTTGTGGCCCTCGGCATCGGGGGGCGAGTAGCGGTCCAGCACCGACAGGGAGGCGCGCCTGGCGAAGTATACACCCTGTCCGTAGAGGGCGCCTGCGGGGGGTGGGGAGGAATGCATGGGGTTGGGGGTCAGGGTGGTTCCGGGGAGCAGAGCCCACGCCCCCGCAGGGACCCAGGCTCACCATTGAGGCCGCAGAAGCTGCGGTTGAAGCCGTGCGCACAGATGTCGGGGACGGTGGGCACCGCGGTGCCGTGGTACAGGACCTGCTCCGCCGGACGCTCACAGCGCTGCTCCAGGCGCTCCCAGTGCAGCTCGTACTGCTGCTGCAGCAGCGGGTGTAGCACGCGCTCCACCTGGCGGGCGGTGGGGTGGGCGGGGGGAGGGGGGGGGAATCGGTCAAAGCCAGGCTACTTGTGCTTCTGGGCCACCCGGCAGGGCTGAGCTCCAAAGCAAGGGGCCCTCTTGGAGGAGTTCAGAGCCCGGGGAGACCTCACAGATCCTGCCATGCACTCAGTAGCCCACATAAGGCTGACCTTCGCCACCTGCACAGGGCCCCGAGTGGCACTGGAGGGCTTCCGGGGGGCCTGCAGGTGGACCACCCATCCACTAACCAAAACCCAGCGCCCAAAGCCAGGTCTCTACAGAGAGAAGCTGAGCCCTGTGCCTGCACTGCGGGCAGGACTTCACCCCCAACGCCAGGAGAAGCCCCGGACTTCCCAGTGATGGGAGACTTGGTGACTATCCTGGTAGTCAACAGGGAGGAGCCAACTCAAGGACCCAAAAAGTTTCTAAAGAAATTCTATTCACTTCAGACAGATGCAAAAGAATATTGTATCCATGAAACAAGTCTACCTACTGTGAAAAACAAACAGTCTGAAAATTAGAGGGTTCTTACATTAAGGATGGAATTGCTGAACTGCATCCAGTGGGTAGGCTAAATAATAAGACGAAGATAGAGATCAGGAAGTGACTCAGAGTGCAGAGCTAAAGAAAGAGTTGGGAACTGTGAGAGGACTGATGTGGGAGAGGGGCCAGGAGGTCTAAGATCTCAGCAGTAGGAACCCCGCAAGAAGACGCCAGACAGGTGATGGGAGCAAATGAGGGCTTGATGGAAGACAGTTTCCCTGAGCTGAAGGCGGCATCTTCAGATGGAAAGAAATGCCAAGGACGATGGGAGAGGCACACCCATGGCCCCTACCTGCTGGGAAAACATCAGCCTTCAAAGTAAAAGGGAACTTTACAAGAGTACACACACACACACACACACACACACACCCCAAAGTTGATATACAAAGGTGGAAAAAATCTTACATTCTCATCCTGGGCTTCTCACCACTAATACTGGATGCTAAGAGGCCACAGAAGGGTGTTTTTTTTTTTTCTTACCTTTCCAAGAACAAACAAATTTTGAGGAAAGAAAAAGAGTTAAGTCTTCCAAAGATCTGAAGGAAAACATATTTTCATCCTGATCGCTATACCCAGCCACACTATTTATGGTGAAAACAAAAAAGGACAGATTAAGGCACCTAAGAATCAGCCGTGCTTAAGTTCATAGAAATGTTTTAATAAACACACAGCATCTTTTGTTTGAACAAACGTCAATATCAAGTTGTCGTTGCAAAGGGCAAAATAAATTTAAAAGTCCAAGATATTTATTACTAACTCAAGGAGATTCTTCTACTAAATAGAAAAGGAATCTACTGAAGAGGGTAATGGAGTCGCCAGGAGAAGCCCAGCAGCCAAGGACCACAAAGAAAAACAAAGAGAGTAAATTAAATTAACAGCCATTCATCCTTGACTCCTAGAATATTCTCTTTCAGGCAACATGGTTTTAATAACTAGGTTTTTCCTTCCCCTTTGCCTCTCTGGTCCAGTGGTAAATATCTTTTCATTATCATAATATATTGACCAAACTAAGGCCCAAACATGAGTTTGAGCAAGCTCCAGGAGTTGGTAATAGACAGGAAAGCCTGGCGTGCTGCAGTCCATGGGGTCACAGAGTTGGACATGACTGAGCGACCGAACTGAACTGAACTGATGGCCCAAGCATGGAGCTTCATGACAGTCAGATGATGATGTTGGTTTGTCAACCTTGCCAACATAAAAAAAAATGTCACTGACCAAATGTGAGATGGAAGAGGGAAGAAATGATGGGGGGGAGGGAAGCAGGAAGCCCATTCTCCACATCTTCTCTGGAGGGAGGCAAGAGACAGTCTCTAAAATTAAGTGGAGAAAAGACTCAAGCGGACCACGTCAGTCACAGAGGTCCAAGCGGACCACGTCAGTCACAGAGGTCCTGCTGGAAGAAGCAAGCACAGGCAACTAGCCAAACCTCGAGAGGAGCCCGGGGCCCAAGTGCAGGAGGTCTGTCCTCCTCGAAGGGCAGGGGTGATGGCTGCTAAGTCCAGAAATGGAAGGAGAGTCCTCCCCCTGGAGTTAGAGCAGTAGAACCAAGAGAGCGGTGGTGCTGCTGCTGGCTGACCGGTCCAGGGCTGGGCAAGACCTGGGGTTCTGCATTTCTGACCAGATCCAGGCTGCTGATGCTGCTACCCCCACCCCCAGGCCCACCCACCCACAGCTTGGTGCCTCAAGAGTCAAAGGGCCGCCTGGCTTCCCAGCTCCCGGCTGGCCCCAGATTCCTGCCCCTCGGCCGTGAGCGTGCGGCCCAGCTCATGCCCAGTTATCCTGTCTCTGGGCACTGCTCTCGCACTCGCACACCAGCCAACCAGCCTGCTCAGCCTCCTCCTCAGCCTTCCTTCTGACCCCACGGGCCCTTGGGACTCCACTGCCTCCATCGTCCTCCCCATTGCCTTGCAAGCCCCTCCTTCTCAGCCTCCTTTTCCCTCCTTCTGGCCCCCCACCAGTAGTTCCCACCCTTTTCTGCAACGCAACCATGCTCAGAGTTGCCACCTTTTACAAGTGAATGCAGGAGGAGGCTGCAGCCATCTCGCTTCTTGCTGGAGCTACCCCCGTGGAAGGCAGAGGAGCCCCCAGAGGTGCAGTCTGTGGAAGGAGCAATCCTCAGAGCAGCCACGAGATGGCGCCGGCACCCCACGCTCTGGGCGAGGAGGTTACGGCAGGCACCAGACTGTCTCCAGCAGAGTGGGCACCTGGGCTGGGACCTCCAACCTCCACAACTCTCCGTCTCCCTGTTCCACACTTGGGAACACCCTTCTGGCAGGAAACGGGGCTGGTGAGCCCCAGGCTTCCCTGCCCACCATGGCCTTTAACCCGCTGGGTGGCTTCTGGCCATGGGCTCTGCAAAGCAAAATGTGCCAGGAGCCCCAAGGCCAAAGGCGGCAAGACAGAGTGGCCTCACCCGCACCACGTGGATCCTGCCGCGGGCCGCGTCCAGCGTGTCACAGAAAGCCTGCACCACTGCCTGGAACTCACTGCTGCTCTCAGCGAGACGCTCCAGCCTGCCCAGGGGCTCCTTCAGCCTCTGCTGTGGCACTGATGCAGGAAGGAAAAAGGCTGCGGGCCATGCCCGGGGCACTGGTCTCCTCTGCCCTCCCCGCCCCTTCCCAGGCTGCAGACTCACGCATGGAGCAGGAAGCCGCCAAGGGAAAGGCCGAGCTCTGATCCCGGGGGCCAGCCAGCAGCACTGCCAGGTGGCGGGCCGCATGGGTAGGCTGTACCCCAAAGCCGCGGAGAACGATGTGGCCACCACGCAGGGCAACACTCACACCGTGGCACTGCTCCAGGCGAGCGCACAGCTCCGTGGGCAGCACGCAGCCCGGGCCCCCCACCAGCTCCTCCCTGAGGTGCACCTCCAAGGCAGCCTCCAGGGCCCGGTCCAGCTCATCCATATCCCGCTCGAAGGCGGCGTGCACCTCCAGCTGGGCCCAGCCACCGGGGCCCTGGCCCCAGAGGAGCTCCTGCTCTCCCCTCGGCGGGGGCGGCTCCAGCAGGGAGAGGGCCAGGGCCTGCTGCAGCGCGGCCTCCTCCTGCTCGGCCACCTGGTCCCGCGGCTCCAGGGACCGGTAGAGTGCCAGCTGCAGCTCGGCCTCCTCCTGCAGCCTCCCAGGCGCTCTCATGCTGGGGGACGAGGGCCCCTCCCCAGACCTGGGGGTCGTTGCCTCCTCTTCCGGCTGCCCCTCAGGCTCCTCCTCCCCTAGCTCCAGCGGCAGCCAGTCTTCCCCATCCAGGCCCTCCAGGGTAGCCAGCAGCTCTCGGACCTCCTCTGGGGGGCAGAGGCAGCCAGTCAAGGGTCGAGCCCAGCCAGGACGGGGCAATCAGGGGCCGGGAGGAAGATGGAGATGGGTTGGAGGGTATCTGCTCAGCAGACGGGCGCAGTGGAGAGCAGCGTGGAGGCTGAGGTCAAGAAAGGGCTGCGGCATGTCCTGGGGCCCGGGAGCCCTACCCAGGCCTGCGTTCTCCTGGTCACTGTCTGGATCGTCTGGAGGCCACGGGGTGGGGGAGAGGCCAGGGAGGGCCTGCAGGGCCTCAGTGGGGTCCACCTGTTGGAAGAGAGTGTCAGGGCCCCAGGACACCTGCCCCCCAAGGTGTCTGAGCAAGGGTGGAGGCAGAGCCGGGCAGGGGTGACAAGGGGAGGGCGGAACAGGCTCCAGGTACACCTCTTCCAGGTCCGCGTCCAGGACGGCCCCAGCCAGATGCTCTGTCCCAAAGACACACTGGAACCGTGCCTCCAGCTCCCGGAGAAGGTGCTGCCCCTCTGGGCTCAGCAGGAACCTGACACTGCCTGGGTGCTTCAGGCTCAGCATGTGACAGCTAACGCTGCCCAGCAGACTTTGCAGAAACTCCTCAGCTGCCCGGCACGGGGCCAGGGCTCCGCAGAGCTGCAGGACCATGGGGCGGGGGTGGGGGGCAGTTGGCAAATTTAGGGCACAGGAAAGGCACCCGGAGCCCCCACTAGCAGATGAGGATAAAAGGTGAGGACTCCTCAGAGCTGCTCACCCGGAATCCAGTTGTATCTGATCCCTCGAGCGGGAAGAGGGCCACGTCTCCCAGGCCGGCGAGAAGGTCCTCATGATAGAGCTGAATGAAGCGCATCGCTCCCGGCTCCATCGCCAGCACTGTCTCCACCAGGCCCTCCTGCCCCGGTGACCCCGTGGACCCCAGGCTCACTGATGCCACCTGCTCTGAAGACCGCACGGTGATCTCCACTGGGTCCGGAGACCCCACAGTCCTCGGGCTCCCCAGCCCCTCCTCTTCTGAAGGCCCCTCGGGCCCTGAGCTGACTGGCCTGGCCCGTGCCAGCGACAAGCTGTCCCAGTGAGGGCCTGTGCTCAGAGAGGCTCCTGACTGCCCTGGCACCTCCTCAGAGCCCAGTGTGACATTCTCAGCACAATGCTGTGCCCTTGCTGGTCCTCCTGCCTCCTGAAGAATATGCTCGGGGGCCCCAGGCCCCAGCTCAGCCAGGCAGCTCCCTCCACCAGTGTCCTCAGCGAGCTCCTCAGGCTCCAGGACGTCGTAGTGGGGGACAAGGCTCAGCTCTGAGCCCTGCAGCCGGTGGTCCTGCTGCAGCACCCGCTCGGCCGCTTGGAAGAGGGAAAGAACAGAAGATCATTGGGGCTCCAAGCCATGGTGGGGGACCACCCTGTCCCACCCCACTCACCCCACCAGTGCCGGAAGGAGACCACGGTGCCCAGGTGCCCCGGGAGGCTGCGCATGCCCTCCAGGGGACCCCCGCCGCTGCGGCGCTCATTCTCCAGGTACAGCTCCAGCAGCAGCAGGTCTGCAGGCGGGCTGCCTCCTACCACACGCACTGCCCGGGCCTGGGGCACCCAGGCCAGGGAAACCTCAGCCCCCTCCAGGCCCAGGGCCCGGGCGTGCTCCTCCAGGACACCAGCTTCTGTGGGGAGGATGCAAGTCAGCGCAGGGTGCCTCCCCTAACAGGCAGGCCGCTCCAGTCCTGCCTCTTACCTGCCTCAGAAAGGGGCTTGGGCAGTTGCACCAGGACACGATCTGGTCGGGGACTGGCCAGGGCGTGGCAAGGCTGCTCCGGGTGCCCGGCGGCACAAAGCAGAGCCTGGACGTACTGCTCCAGGAGCTGGGGTGTGGCGCCAGGAGGCAATCCTTGGAGCAGCAGGCGCGCAGGGGCGCGTGGTGGGGCTGGCCGCACGCTCAGCCGAGCCCCCTGGAGAGTGTGCTCCTGCCGGGCCAGGACCCTTGCGGCATCTGCGGGCGGGGGAGCGTGTGGTCAGGGCCGGCGGCCAGCCAGGCCCAGGCTGCCCCTTTCCACTGGTCCCTCACCTGCAGTCTCCTCAAAGATGAGGATACCCCCACGGCCGAGTCTCTGCCAACTCGCCACAGGCCCACCCCCAGAACTTCGGCGGTTCTCGAAGTAGAGTGTGAGCAGCTCATCCGGAACGCTGGGGGGCAAACCACTGAGCTCCACTGCTGCCTCCACCTCCTCCATCGCCACCCTGGGGCCGGAAGAGGGGGTAGGCAGCAGCCCCACTGTTCTGCCTCACGCAGCCCGGTCCCTCGGCAGCGGTCCCTGAAGCTCCCTTCACTGTGCAGGCGACCTACGTCCCCCACTTTCGCTCCCCGGCCCCAGCCTGGGCCGCCCCAGTCCGGGCCACTCCAGCCCGGGCCTTCAGCCGGGACTCCCTCCCCACACCCTGCAACAGGAAAGCAAAAGTGAAACTGTTGCAGGAAGGGAGGAGCCCACAGTGCCGGGCCAGTATGGCCTTTCAGGTGCTTCCCGCCTCAGGCTCCTCCTGCAGGAAGTTCCAGCCCCGCATCATCCCCCACCCCAGCCCTCAGCCCACCCGTCCTGGCTGTCTTCTGTTCCACCCCAGCCCAGTGGCTGGCAGGATGGGGGGAGTGGCCCCTGGAGGTCCTCCACTCCCACTGGCCCTTCCCTGTGAACCTCAAGACGACCAATCACCCTCCCTGGTAAATCCGCCGGTGTTTTTGAGCCATTGCCCCCAGCTCAAAGATCTCAAGCCTCTGTGTTCCCTTCCCCCACTGCAGAGACTTTGGATCTGGCTGAGGCTGGTTTTCAACTCTCCCCAGCAACCTTGGCGCTTGTGCTTGCACTCAGCCTTCAACAACTCAAAGGTGGCCGACGTCCCACCTTGCGAGGGCGAGCAGCTCAGCTCCTGACCCTTGAGGGGCGGCCTCCTCTCAGCAGGTCCCCATCACTGCCGGCCCGAGGCACTGCCACGCCTCTCACCCAGCTGCACCTTTAGAACCCACACTCCCTCTTGCCACCCAGCCGCCCCTTCCCTGGTGCCCATACTCCATTGGCTTCCAGCCTCTCGAAGAGTTATGCCCACAGTGCTCTCCACCCCCAGCTCCCACTTAGCCCTCAGCCACGAAAACTCCCCTCAGCCCCTGCTACTTCTACAAGGGATTGAGGACCTGTCCAGCCTATACCCTGAGCTGCCCCCACCTGCCCAAGCCTCTGTCATCTCTCGTCTAGATCACGTCTCTGACTTCTGAACTGATCTCTCTCTGCCACTCCTGCCCTCTCTCACCGTCCATCCTCAACAGAGGGCAGGGTGTGCCTTATAAGTCGCACCAACAGCTGCTAGAGATTGGACCATGGTGAAGCCAAAGTCCTTTGGAAGACCTGCCAGGCCTGACTGACGAGGCCCCAGTCCCTGCTGGCCAAATGCCCCAGGCATCCCCCACGCTCCGCCATTCAGGGCAGCAGACCCTCCCTCCCTGACGCCTTTGTACTGGCCCTTCCCTCTTCTAGACCAGCCTTTCCCACAGAGCCACCTGGCCACCCCTCCCCCCAACTAGGCTCTTGGGGCAGGTTTAACTTGAACTTAAAAGTCTTCAAGGACCTTCCTAAAGCTCTGACCTCAACTTCACATTTGTCATTTTTAGGTTTTTTTCTTTAAAAAAGGGCCCTCAAATTGTATGAGCTTCTAGTTGTACAAAACCTGAAGTCACCCCTGCTTGCTCTATGCTTTGTCTTCTCATGGAACTCATTGTCAACACAGGTCCGTCTAGTCAAGGGTATGGTTTTTCCAGTAGTCATGTATGGATGTGAGAGTTGGACTATAAAGAAAGCTGAGCGCCAAAGAATTGATGCTTTTGAACTGTGGTGTTGGAGAAGACTCTTGAGAGTCTCTTGGACTGCAAGGAGATCCAACCAGTCCATCCTAAAGGAGATCAGTCCTGGGTGTTCATTGGAAGGACTGATGCTGAAGCTGAAATTCCAGTACTTTGGCCACCTGATGCGAAGAACTGACTCATTTGAAAAGCCCCTGATGCTGGGAAAGATTGAAGGCAGCAGGAGAAGGAGACGACAGAGGATGAGATGGTTGGATGGCATCACTGACTCAATGGACATGAGTTTGGGTAGACTCCAGGAGCTGGTGATGGACAGGGAGGCCTGGCGTGCTGCAGTTCATGGGGTCGCAAAGACTGAGTGACTGAACTGAACTGGAATTCATTGCCTTCTAACACAATGTATAATTTACATATTATACCTATCCCTGCTGTGGAGGATCTACCCCAGTGGGCAGTGTGCCAGAACAACTCACATCATGACGACAACATTGTTCAATTTGGGGGAACCTTTGTGAGTTAGTTTGTAAGCTGATGGTCACTCGAAATCAGCCACGATGGGGTATTTATGCCAAGGACATGTGCAAAGGCACAGATTAGGGCTTCCCCACATTGGGATCAGTTTTTCAACATGGAACCAACACACCCCCTGCAAAGGACAAAGCTTTTCCCAACCACTGCCAGGCCTGGGAGAGGCCACCATCCAGGAGCCCAGAAAATATGGTAGGACTCCTAGGCCCCAGAGGGAGAGGCACTCCTGCAGGGGCTCCAGGAGACAGTGCCCCAGGGGATGTCCCTGATTGGGGCAGGCAGCGCTTCTTCTCAAGACCACTGAGGCCCAGGTAAGTTAACTTGACCTCTGGTCCTGGGGCATCTCTAAGCTTCAGTCCCTCAGCAGAGAAACGGGGCTAAGAACGCCACCCTTACTATTTGTGAGTTTGTGAAGGTGAGAATAAATGGTCTAGTAGGGACCTAGACTAGCTTAATAGAGAGGACTGAGCAATTATACAGTTAGGTCTCTTGATCTGGGATAGACTTGGATGAAATGGAAAGTGGGGTTTCAAGGTCAAGGAGGGACGGAGAGTGCTGGTCAAGACTCAGCAAATCCCAAATTTTAGGAATAAATTTCTCAACTCTCTGACCCAAATTGGAGAGGCCAGGTGTCAGCCTCCAGGTCTACAGCTCTCAGAGCTCAAGCCCAACCCTCGGTGGACGGAGCGCGAAAAAGACGCCAGCAGGGCGGCGGAATGGGGCAGGGTCCATCCGAGAGGCTACGCGTTACGGCAGAGCCCCGCCCCAGGCCCCGCCCAAAGCCCCGCCCCGTCACAAGGCCTTGCTGCGTCTCCCGAGCCGCAGGCGCAGGCCCAGCCAAGCCGGCCGCGTAAGCGGGTGCGGGTGCGAGTGCGGACGAAGCGGCGGCCGACCCCGCGGCCGCGCAGCAGACACTGGGCGCAGCGTCCTGAGGCGCCCCGCGACTGGTGAGTCTCCGGCCCTAGCCCAGCCGCGTGTCTACCGGTTCAGCCGGCCGGCCGCTGCCACCCCCGCGCGATCCCTGCGCAGCCGAGAGGCGTCGCGGTGGGTCAATCGGTCGGTCCCGCCGCCGCGCGGCCCGCAGGGGCCGGGGAGGTGGGTGCGGCGGCGGCGGCGGCGGCGGCGGCGGGGGGCGGGGAGCCGGAGGACCCCGCGCGGGCAGGCGGGCGGGGACGACGCGCTGCGGCGACAGTAGGACCGCTGCTCGAGCGCCCCCCAAACGGGCAAGAGGGCCCACGCCGCCCTCGGTGCGGCGTCCGTGGCCGCCGCCGCCCGCCTCGCCCCCACGTCCCCTTTGTTCCCCTGCACGCCCTCTGGTCTCTTCCATCCCCCACACACCCCCGCAACCTGCTGTTCTTGGCGTACCCCTCCGGCAGGAAGCCCGGCAGCCGATCCAGGCCTGCTGTCCCCACTCGGAAGCGAGGGACGGGCGGGCCCTGCCCTGGGAGAGGGGCTCAGGGCTCTGGTTGGTCACAGATGGCTTGGGGATTTCCTGGGATAGAAATAGCCGCCTGCCCTGGCCCCTTAAAGCTGCTTAAGGGGCGGGATGTGAAGGGGAGGGTCCGGACACACCTCCACACCTCCCCGACCGCGCCCCCGGCCGACACCCAGGATGAGCTCTGACCGGGAGGCGCCAGCAGCGGTGACAGGGCCCCTCGAGGTGCTTGTGAGAAACTGCGGAAGCCCCAGAATCCCGAGGCTGACAAAGTCATCCCCTCGTCCCTCCCCTCCTCCCCCTCTGGGGTCGGCCTGTGGCAGCCCCTGCTGAAGCCGCCTGCGCAGCCACCGGCCCCCACCCGCCTCTCCTGGCCCCCCAGCTTGAGACTCCCGCTAACCTGGGGCAGAGGTCATAATCCCCCTCCTTCCTGGTTCCCGGCAGCAGGTGGGGCGCTTGGCTGGCTTCTGTCGCGGCAGGCTAACTGTTCTCTCTCTGTCCTCTAGGGGGAGACCACAGAAGCTGAGGCCATGTCCCATGAAAAGAGTTTCTTGGTGTCTGGGGACAGCTATCCTCCCCCCAACCCTGGATATCCGGGAGGGCCCCAGCCCTCCATGGCACCCTACCCAGGGGCCCCTTACCCACAGGCCCCGTTCCAGCCATCCCCCTATGGCCAGCCAGGGTATCCCCAGGGCCCCAGCCCCTATCCCCAAGGTGGTTACTCGCAGGGTCCCTACCCGCCTGGCGGATACCCCCAGGGCCCCTACCCCCCAGGGGGCTACCCCCAGGGCCCATACCCCCCAGGGGGCTACCCTCAGGGGCCGTATCCACAGAGCCCCTTTCCTCCCAACCCCTACGGACAGCCACAGGCCTTCCCAGCACAGGACCCGGGCTGTGAGTATCGGGGCGGGGCAGGGCGAGGGCAGGGGCTCCCACATGAGTGAGGGGCGCTGACTGTGCCCTTCCTTCTCCTCAGCACCTCATCATGGGAACTATCACGAGGAGGGGCCCCCATCCTACTATGACAACCAGGACTTTCCTGCCACCAACTGGGACGACAAGAGCATCCGCCAGGCCTTCATCCGCAAGGTGGGCCTCAGGGGCTGGGGGTGCGGGTGGCTGTGCTGGTGGGGCTCTGAGCCGCCTCCCTCCCCAGGTGTTCCTGGTGCTGACCCTGCAGCTGTCTGTGACCCTGTCCACCGTGGCTGTGTTCACCTTCGTCGGGGAGGTGAAGGGCTTTGTCCGGGAGAATGTCTGGACCTACTACGTCTCCTATGCCGTCTTCTTCGTCTCCCTCATTGTCCTTAGCTGCTGTGGGGACTTCCGGCGGAAGCACCCCTGGAACCTTGTTGCGCTGGTAACTCCCAGGGCCCTGCCTCCGCACCCTGCGCCTCAGGCTTTGGAGCAACAGAGGGGGTGGGGGCGGGGTGCTGAAACGCTGTCTCCCCGCAGTCGATCCTGACTGTCAGCCTGTCCTACATGGTGGGCATGATCGCCAGCTTCTACAACACCGAGGCGGTCATCATGGCTGTAGGCATCACCACGACCGTCTGCTTCACAGTGGTCATCTTCTCCATGCAGGTGAGGGGCCCCCTGGGGCAGGGCTGCCGACCCCTGGGGCCCAGAGGCCCCCTGGGGTGGCGGCAGCCAGTGTTTCCTGTGCATGTCTGTGCCCGCAGACCCGCTACGACTTCACGTCCTGCATGGGCGTGCTCCTGGTGAGCATGGTGGTGCTCATCCTCTTCGCCATCCTCTGCATCTTCATCCGGAACCGCATCCTGGAGATCGTGTACGCCTCGCTCGGCGCTCTGCTGTTCACCTGCGTGAGTGACGGGGCCATGGCCCGGGCGGGGGGCTGGGTGGGGGGCTTGTCCCTCACACGGTCGCGCTGTCACCCCCAGTTCCTGGCAGTGGACACTCAGCTGCTGCTGGGGAACAAGCAGCTGTCCCTGAGCCCGGAGGAGTACGTGTTCGCTGCACTGAACCTCTACACGGACATCATCAACATCTTCTTGTACATCCTCACCATCATTGGCCGTGCCAAGGAGTAGCCCGAGCCCGCTCGCGTGGGGCCCCTCAGGTGGCATGCCCAGCCTGGCCCCTGCCCCGGCGTGGCAGCTCCGCTCAGCTACTCTCTCTCGTCCCCGTGCACCGCCTGGGGCAGGGAGCCCCCCGACCCTCCCATGTGTACACGCAGACACTTCTGTCCGGACCCGCCACGGCCAGCATGGCGCCTTCCAGCTGTCCTACCCCACCACAGAGCAGTGGGGCCGGGTTTCCATGCCCCCTCCCGCCCACCCAGTGTTGCATGAGCCCTGTCTGCCAGCCCACTCCAGGGTCTGGGGGCAACACCAGGCCTCAGGGGCGAGTGATGGAGCCACGAGGTGAGGGTGCACGTCTCCCCTCCTGTCCCTGCTCCCCCGCCTGGCGTACAGCCTCTGCCCCCACCTCGCACTGGAGTGCTGCCCTCTGGGGGACCTGCGGGGTGAGGGTCTCGTCCCTGTGCTGAGCCCTGAGGGCAGAGAGGAGGAAACAGTCCAGGTCAGGAGGGTGCCTTCCTCTCATTCTGCTGTCTGTAAAATTCCAATAAACAGGACCCTCCGCGCTCTGTGTTCCCTTCCTCACTTGTCACTGCCACTTCCTCCGCGAGGCAGGGAGGGGTCTGGGCATTGCCAGTGCGAGGTGGCGAGCAGGACCGGGACCGGGACCGGCGTTGCTGGCGGGGCCTGGCTCTGGCGGAGGGTGAGGGCAGCAGCGTCTCACTGCCTCCACTGCCCTCCTTGCAGCCTTCCCAGCCACATCCTGAGCGCGGTGCCAGGAGGCCCAGCTGATGGACAGGATCGGGGGCTCCCAGATCACATGCTGTCTGCCACTCATGCCTGGGACCTGCCTGGTGTGATGGAGGGTCCTGTGAAACCTCACTGCCACCCACCCCAGGCCTGAGGGGAATCAGCACGGATCACTGAACCCCCCCACCCAGGCAGGACTGTCCTGCTCCTCTGGCTCTGAAAGGCCCCCGGGAGCCCATCAGCGGGCACTAGACAGGTGGCACTGCATGCCCCCCAGACACCTGCAGACCAGGGCCCCCAGGGTGAAGCGGTATGGAGACCCTGAGGCCCCCTGGCCTGCCTCTGGCGCCTTCCAGCAGTCTCTCCAGACCCCGCCCCTCCGTGGCCTCAGCCCCAGCTGGTCCTACATGGCCTGCAGCTCTCACTACCCCACCTCCAGAGCCTAACCCCCCACCGCAGCTCTGAGATGTGCACCTGCCACTGCCCTTATCCCCGCCCTCCTCACAGAGGGGTCCCTCCGCGGCCCTGAGCCCTCCTGAGCCCCCAGCCCAGTGGACACACCTGACCGGCCTTTACCCATGGGACCTGCTGTCCACTTGGCTTGAGACCCCTCTCCCAGGGCTTCCCCAGCTCCTACCCGCCACCCCATTAACCGAGTCCATTAACCGGTGCCAGCACCCCAGCATCTCTGAAGGGACGCCCACTCTATGCCAGCACCACCACGCCCACAGGCACCTCGGCCATGGCCTACGCCGCCCCTGCCGCTCCCACGTAAGCCCTGTCAGCGTCCACTGGCCCCCCAGGCCGAAGACGCGTGTCCCCTCTGCCCTCGTCCATCCCGCCCCACCCCCTCCCCGCCCACGTCCCTCCCTGAGCTGACAGCTCATCCCCACTAGGCCTCTGCCTGCCACCAGGCGTGCTTCCGACACTCAGACCACACCACGTGCCTGATGGCAGCTGGCAGCACGAAGTCCACGTTCCCTGAAGGCTGCTGGAATGGCCTTCCGCTGCCCCTATGCCCCTCAGCCCAAAGTGGACCTTGCTCAGCCTGAGCCGTCAGCAGGCCCCACTCCCCTGGGCGGGCTGCACACTGCCTCCCCAGAGCCCAGCTCACGCTGCATGGCAGTTTCGCTCCACGCCAGCGCCGCCGCCCTCAGTCACTCTGCTTGGAGCCCCAAGCCAAGTGTGCAGGGCCAATGTCTGCTCAGGGAATGCAAGGAGGACAAAATCTTGACTAGACAAATCCTTGGTGGAAGCTCCCGGTGACCATCAGGGGCCAGAGGTGTGGGCCAGGGAGAGGTCGGGAAGCTGGGGCACACGGAGCAGAGGCCGCTGCGGGAGGGGAGGTCAGGGCTGCACACAGATGCGGGCTTGAGCTTGCCCTGCCAGAGAAAGGGACAGGCAGGAGCCACAGCTGAGTGTGTGTTCAGGAAGATGAGTCCAGGGAGAGAATGTCCAGAAGAGGGGCTGGGTTCCAACAGGCACAGGGAAGAAGCAGACAAGATGGCAGAAGGGAGCAGGGCTCAGGGCAGCTGGCAGCGGCACAGGGGTCACAGGGGCCCAGTCGAGGTGGGCAGGGCATTTCTGCCAATGGAGTTTGGTCTGCTGTGTCCGCCATCGCCGGGAAGGAGATATGGGGCAGCTTGTGTCTAACCGGGTGGGTGAGTGTGAAGAAGCTACAGGAGGGGTGAGGTCAGCCAGGGAGACTGTTCAGGTGAGGTGAGGCAGCCCCTAGCTCCCAGAGCTTGCCTGGCGCACTCAGATACGGCCATGGTGGTCTCTGGTGTAGGACATGCAGCTTCACACAAGACCAGGTCAGACAGGGCCCACCTGTGCCAGATCGGGTCGAGACAGAAGACTGCTCTGTCATCACGTCTGAACACAGGCCAGATGCGGGCATCGTCTACGCCGTAAAGAAGACCTACTGTGTGCATCCTGTCCTGCCTCATCTGAGCAGCTGCTGGCTCTTCAAAATGGGCAGCTTTAGCCGGCCCCTAGTCTGTCCTCCTTCCAAAAAGTTGCTGTCGAGATACACAGTCTCAGGATGACTGCCCCACCCCGTTCACCAACAAGTCCTTCCTGGGCCCCCTCCTGGGCCCCTCACAAATGCACAGTAAGCCTCTCTTACTGTGTCAGACACCCAGGGACAGGGTGTTGGTGGGCTTCCTCTGGAGCCTTGAGGAGGACTAATTTATTCTTCAATCAAAATGATTATTTATGTGACTGATCAGTAAGTCCATTCATGTTTTCAGATTAAACGACACATGGGACTTACCTGGTGCTCCAGAGGCGAAGGCTCCGTACTCCCAGTGCAGGCAGTTCCATCTCTAGTCAGGGAACTGGATCCCACATCCAGCAACTAAGGGTTCCCACACCACAACCAAAGGTCCCGGCGCCACAGCTAAGACCTGGTGCAGCTAAATCAATATTTTTTAAAGAAAGATTAAAGGACACAGAGTCTCAGCACCATCACTGTGCCCACTGAAAAGTACCATGTGGGCAGCACCAGACCCCATGTGCTCAGCAGCCCGCAGGTGCCCTGTGCTGCCCTCAGCCTCTGGAGCTGGAGGAGCCTTCAGGACACGCATGCGACCTGCACATCCTGACACCCAGGCCTGCATCTAGTCCAGAGTGGCTGTGCTGTCGGCGTAGACCGTGGAAGGAGTGGGAAACTCTATGCGGCATGAGCCGCCCAGGCACCAGCTGCCCTAGGACCGGTCAGAGGGCGCTGCCGACTCTGGACTCCGGTCAGCAGCAGCATCAGTGGGAAGCACTTGAGGCGTGCAGGCAGCAGAACTGAAAGCCCAGGAAACATGCGGAGGCCCATGTTGGGGAGAAGGTGGAAGAGCGAGGAGGTGAGACCACAGTGGAAGGTCAAGGTCAGCATGTCAGCTGTGGACGCAGAGCTCGAGTCCGAACTGTTCTGCAGGTAGGGATGAACCACTGGGCCCTTCCAGTGAAGAGCCTGGAAGTGCTTTGAGTAAAGGCAGGAGAGTCAGCGAGGCCCACAGCGAGGGCCTGGCCTGGGGGCATGGGGCGCTAGGAGGGGAGGCACTGATGGCAGGCACTGTGGCTCCCCAGGGAGACCTTTCCCACTGAGCCTAGATGCTGCACCCCAGGCAGCAGCGTGGCTTGGCCCATCTGCTGCCAAAATGTTCTGTGTTCCTGAGTTCTGCTTTGTCTCAGGTTTGTCAGGAACTGGGGACCTTGCGGAAATCCCCAGATGCAACAATGCCCACCACACACACACACACACACAGCTGAACATCTCAACTCCCATCTATGCTACTAGAGAAGGCCTTGTGAAATGAAAGCCTTCCTGCCATACCGGTGGGCAAGAAATGTCACAGCCATCAGCTATTTCAGGCCTCCAAATGTGAGTGAGGGCTCCCGAAAGGGAATGCAAAGCCTGCAGCCTAGCAGATGCCGCCACCCCTACAGTGAATGCTGAAGAGCCATCTCCCGCTCCTTAAGGTGAACCAGGAATCAAGGATGTAAACAATCCAGAAACAGAGTTTGATCCCAGAGAGCTGACGGGCTTCCCAGGTGGCCTTAGTGGTAAAGAACCCACCTGCCAATACAGGAGACATAAGAGATGCGAGTTTTATCCCTGGGTTAGGAAGATCCCCTGAAGGAGGGTATGGCAATCTACTCCAGTATTCTTGCCTAGAGAATCCCATGGACAGAGGAGCCTGATTTCAAAATTTACTGTAAAGCTGTAATGATCGAGACAGTATAATACTGTCCTAAGGGAGACATACAGATCAGTGGACAGAATAGAAAATCCAGAAATATACTATACATATTTCTTTAAACAAATGGTAATAGAACAATTAGATATCGATATTAAAGAGAAAGAACCTCCACCCTTACCTTACAACAGATACAAAAATTAACTTGAAATGGACCATAGACCTAAATATGAAAGCTAAAATTATAAAAACGTCTAGATAAAATGTAGACAGATTTCCTAAATAGGACACAAAAAGCACAGACCATTTAAAAAAATTTTTGATAAACTTAAAAGCTTTTTCTCTTGAAAAGGAAATGAAATGACAAGCCACAGCTTGGAGAAAATATTTGCAATACATGTATTTGCAAAGGGTTACAGTTGTATCTGGACATACAAGTGTTGTTGTTGTTGTTCAGTCAATAAGTCCTGTCTGACTCTTTTGCATCTCCGTGGGCTGTAGTGCACGAGGCTCCCCTCTCCGTGGGATTCTCCAGGCAAGAATACTGAAGTGGGCTGCCATTTCCTTCTCCAGGGGATCTTCCAGACCCAGTCTCCTGCATTGGCAGGCAGTTTCTTTACCTCTGAGCCACCAGGGAATGTTGTAATTGGAAGACACTCAACATAACTTTTTTTAAGTGGGCAAAGAATTTTAGGAAGCTCATAAAAGAAGATCCAGAGGAACTTCACCAGCAGTCAAGTGGTTGACTCTGTGCTTCCACTGCAGGGGGTGCAGGTTTGATCCCTCATCAGGGAACTAAGATCCCGCAAGTCTCTAAGCCAAAAAAAAAAGAAAGAAAATTTCTTTAATTGAATAAAAATGAAAATACAATATATCAAGTTTAAAAACTACATATAAAAAAGAAGATATGCAAATGGCCAGTAAGCACATGAATTATTTTCAAAATCATTAGCCATCAAGGACATGCAATTTAAAACTACAATGAAATACCACTCTACATTCAGTAGAACAGCTAAAATTAAAAGATTTACATTAGCACATTGCCAAAGATGCAGAGCAACTGGAATTCTCATTTACCGTTGGTGGAAAAGTAAAATGGTATAACCATTTTGGAAAACAATCTGGCAGTTTATAACAGATATTTACAGAATGAAAACCACAATCACAGAGAACTAACCAAACTGATCACATGGACCACAGCCTTGTCTAACTCAATGAAACTATGAGCCATGCCGTGTAGGGCCACCCCAAACGGATGGGTCATGGTGGAGAGTTCTGACAAGATGTGGTTCTCTGGAGAAGGGAATGGCAAACCACGTCAGTATTCTTGCCTTGAGAACTCCATGAACAGTATGAAAAGGCAAAAAGATAGGACACTGAAAGATGAACTCCCCAGGTCGGTAGGTGCCCAATATGCTACTGGAGAAGAGTGGAGAAATAACTCCAGAAACCCTGAAGAGATGGAGCCAAAGCGAAAACAACACCCAGATGTGGATGTGACTGGTGATGGAAGTAAAGTCTGATGCTGTAAAGAACAATATTGCATAGGAACCTGGAGTGTTAAGTCCATGAATCAAGGTAAATTGGAAGTGGTCAAATAGGAGATGGCAAGAGTGAACATTGACATTTCAGGAATCAGTGAACTAAAATTGACTGGAATGGGAGAATTTAATTCAGATGACCATTATATCTACTACTGTGGGCAAGAACCCCTTAGAAGAGATGGAGTAGCCCTCATAGTCAACAAAAGAGTCTGAAATGCAGTACGTGGATGCAATCTCAAAAATGACAGAATGATCTCTATTCGTTTCCAAGGCAAACCATTCAATATCACGGTAATCCAAATCTATGCTTTAACCAGTAATGCTGAAGAAACTGAAGTTGAACGGTTCTATGATAAGCTACAAGACCTTCTAGGACTAACACCAAAAAAAAAGATGTCCTTTTCATCATAGGGGACTGGAATGCAAAAGTAGGAAGTCAAGAGATAACTGGAATAACAGGCAAGTTTGGCCTTGGAGTACGAAATAAAGCAGGCAAAGGCTAACAGAGATTGTCAAGAGAACACATTGGTCATAGCAAACACCTTCTTCCAACAACACAAGAGAAGACTCTACACATGGACATCACCAGATGGTTGACACCTAAATTAGATTGATTATATTCTTTGCAACCAAAGATGGAGAAGCTCTATACAGTCAGCAAAACCAAGACCGGGAGCTGACTGTGGCTCAGATTGTGAACTGCTTATTGCCAAATTCAGACTTAAATTGAAGAAAATAGGGAAAACCACTAGACTATTCAGATATGACCTAAATCAAATCCCTTACAGTGAAAGTGAGAAATAGATTCAAGGGATTAGATCTGATAGAGTGCCTGAAGATTTATGGACAGAGGTTCGTGACATTGTACAGGAGGCAGGGATCAAGACCATCCCCAAGAAAAAGAAATGCAAAAAGGCAAAATGGTTGTCTGAGGAGGCCTTACAAATTGCTGAGAAAAGAAGAGAAGCAAAAGGCAAAGGAGAAAAGGAAAGATATACCCATCTGAATGCAGAGTTCCAAAGAATAGCAAGGAGAGATAAGAAAGGTTTCCTCAGTGATCAATGCAAAGAAATATGCAGAGTACATCATGTGACATGCCGGGCTGGATAAAGCACAAGCTGGAATCAAGATTGCTTGGAGAAATATCAATAACTTCAGATATGCAGATGACACCACCCTTATGGCAGAAAGCAAAGAAGAACTAAAGAGCCTCTTGATGAAAGTGAAAGAGGAGAGTGAAAAAGCTGACTTAAAGCTCAACATTCAAAAAACAAAGATTATGGCATTTGGCCCCATCACTTCATGGCAAATAGATGGGGAAACAGTGACAGACGTTATTTTCTTGGGCTCTAAAATCACTGCAGATGGTGACTGTAGCCATGAAATTAAAAGATGCTTGCTCCTTGGAAGAAAAGCTATGACAAAACTAGACAGCATATTAAAAAGCAGAGACATTACTTTGCCAACAAAGGTCCGTCTAGTCAAGGCTATGGTTTTTCCAGTGGTCATGTATGGATGTGAAAGTTGGGCCATAAAGAAAGCTGAGTGAGGAAGAATTGATGCTTTTGAACTGTGGTGTTGGAGAAGACTCTTGAGAGTCCCTTGGACTGCAAGGAGATCCAACCAGTCCATCCTAAAGTAAATCAGTCCTGAATATTTAATGGAAGGACTGATGCTGAAGCTGAAACTCCAATCCTTTGGCCACCTGATGCGAAGAACTGACTCATTTGAAAAGACCCTGATGCTGGGAAAGATCGAAGGTGGGAGGAGAAGGGGACGACAGAGGATGAGATGGTTGGATGGCATCACCGACTCGATGGACATGAGCTTGAGTAAACTTCAGGAGTTGGTGATGGACAGGGAAGCCTGGCGTGCTGCAGTTCATGGGGGTCGCAGAGTCGGACACGACTGAGCGACTGAACTGAACTGAATTGTATGATCTAGCAGTTCTATTCCTATATTTTTATCCGAAGATTTATATACACGTGTCCATAGAAGCTTTATTCATAATAACCAAAAAAAAAAAAAAAAGGAAATGACTGAAATGTCCAGGGACAGGTAAAGGAATAAACTCATTGTGATAGTCATGTAACAGAATACGACTCATCCATAAAAAGGAACAAACTAGTAACGCGCACAACCACAAGGATGCCTCTCAAAAACGCCAGGCTAAACAAAAGAAACCAGACACAAAGGAACGTACACTGTCTGATTACTCCTCCAGAGAAGACTAACCTGCTAGGACCAGGGATGGGAAGTGAGGATTACTAGGAAAAAGCACAGGGAAACTTTGGGGGTAACAGAAAAATTCTATACCTCATTGTAGTGGTGATTACATGGTACATACATTTTTCAAAGCTCATCAAATTGTTTGCTTAAAATGCGTACATTTTATTGTGTGAGAATTACACCTCAATAAAGTTTGTTTGTTTGTTTGTTTCCAATGAATGTGGGCAAAAGGTTAACAAACCACTTCCTCTTCTGCTTGAGAATTTGACCTTTGGTTAACTCTCTGGCTATGTTCCCTGGTAACCAGATACAGGCAGAGTGTTAATGATTTAACTAGGGACACTGCTTATGGTAACAATCACCCCTATTGGAAGCTGCGTGTGGACAGGGAGAAACTAGAAATGAACCATGAATGCCTGAGAGAAGCCATAACCCTGAGCTTCCTGGAGGAAAGTGACTCCTGAAGCAGAGCATGTCCCTTGTGGAGACTCTGGAAGCTAGGTCTATGTAACTGTTGCAAGACATATGGCTCCTATGAGGCTTAGGATTTGGAAGCCCTGCCCAGTGTGGATTTCATCCCCTTGTGTGTGGGCTAGCACCTAAGATCCAAACATGTAGTCTTGATGGCTATATAAACTGCTCCATGGGAACCTCCCTGGAGGTGCAGAGACCAAGACTCCATGCTCCCAGTTCAGGGGGCCCAGGTTCTATCCCCAGTCAGGGAACTAGATCCCACATGCAGCAATTAAGGGTTCCCCTGCCTCAACTAAAGATCTCGCGTGCCGCAACTGAGACCTGGTGCAGCCAAATAAATAAACAAATAAATACTTTTTAAAAAGATCACTTCATGATTGCTTCAGAAAAAGATGATGTAGCCCCACTGCTGGCCATCTTTGTTCCCTGCATGTCTGAACAGATGGTTGCAAGGGTGGTCTTTGGTAGTCTTGAAGGTGGAGCTGGATATTTAATAGACTAAGAAGACCCCCTGATGGACATGGCAATGTGTATCTCACAAATGGCCATGAAACATGATGACACATTTACCTCATAAATTATCAAGAGATTGCAAATCTAGTCATAAAGCAGTGCCAGGCACAGAGTAAGCACTCAATAGACATTTGTTGACTGGCGGAATGAAATCAAGACTGCAGAGATATCAGTTAATATCAACTGGAAAAATATCAAGAAGTCTGACAATATTGAGTTCTGGAGAAGATATACAGCAACTGGATCACTTCATACTTTGCTGGTTAAGTAAGTCAAACAGCAAATCAATTTGACATTATCTTGTGAAGTTGGAAACTTTCATTTCTACAACCCAGAATTCTACCCCTAGATATGTCCAAGATAAATTTCTGCACATGTACGCCTGAGGACATGTATAAGAAAGTTCATGGTGTCTGTTCATAGTAGCAAAACAAACATCCACAGACAAGATTATGGATGTATAAACTATTGTACATATCAAAATGAAAGAATGACAGCTACATGGAACAATATTATAACAAATTGTTCTCTGACCACAAAGTAACTAAATTTAAAATTAACAATAATTAAAAGTACATTTGAAACTAAAATATTCTTTGTTGACTGCTCTTTGAAGATGTAGATTTTCTCACAGGGACACTTCCCAGTTTGGGCCGAACAAATGTGGTGCTGGACTGCCCAGCACAGCCCAGGAGGGCTCACCATTTTGGTATTGACACCACGCTGTCCATGCAACAGCTGAGGAAGCCAACACACACACTTTCAAAGGAACAGCGCTCCCTACCACCCACCACCCACAACCCAGGATACATACAGTCCATGCTCTCTGACGGGGCCTCAGGGCCCTGAGTGGTCTGCCCCTGGTGACCGCTCAGCACCCCTCAGTTCCTCCTCTGCACACCTCAGCTGCACCAAACTCCCTGGACTCCGGGTCTCTGTACCTTCCCCTTCCTGTCCCCAAGCAACAGCCCGCTAACCTAGCTCCTTCTGAGAGATAAGATCTTCAGAAGTCATTCCTCTGGGACGAGCCCCTGATGCCCCACCAGGGCCAGATAGCCTTTGCCTCAGTGTCCCCAGTCAAGCCCTCGCCCGCCGTGTGCCCCACTCACTGTAATTCTCCGTGATGTGTGTGGTACCACCACAGTCACCTGGGTGCCCAGCAGGGCACATGGCACACAGTTGGTGCTCCATAAGTCTCGTCCTTTTTGGATTGCCTTGTGTATTAAAGAGCACACAGCACTGTCTGAGTCCAGTGTGGAGGTGTGGTGGCAACGGGAGGGCTCCCTCAATGTGCAGGTGACATCCACAGAACAAGGATTAGTCCCCCCACGGGTGATTCCCTCAAGGGGCCTGGGAGAGTGTCCCGGCCGCCTGGAGGAGCACTCTATCCCGGGGACATCGGGAACAGCAGGCAGGATGCTGAGTGCCAGTTCACAGACTGTGGCTTCCAGAGGTTTGGGAACCACCCGAGTCCAGCAGCTCCGCTGTGTCCAACCAGCATAAGAAAAGCCGCAAGACTTTTGAGGAAAATGGGGCTAGAAGCACAGTATGCAAAAATGTCACCAATGACACATTCAAAAAGTCTTAACGTGATAAAAATGACAACACAGGTTTACATATGTTATGTGGTTAAGAAATACAGGAATACTATAATAAATGTGGGATTTACCTTGAAGAAGACGTGAAGCCAGTTTACAGAAGTGGGTAGGGGAAAGGTTGTGGCTTGTGGGTTGTGAAGTGTCTGAAATTGGATGGGAAATTGTAACACGGATGTAGGGGGTGTGGCTCAGCACGGTGCTGACTGGTGAACTGAAGCAGCTGGCAGATGTCTGAGGTGTGTGTCTTGCACATTTCTAGGTGGTTGTGGTCCATTCAGCTGGGTGCAGTTTTTACTTTCTGTTTTCACCTATTTTTCATAAACAAAACTGCACGTAAACAAAGGAAGTTTGAGACTTCCCAGGAGGTCCAGTGGTGAAGACTTCACATATCTACTGCAGAGGGCATGGGTTCAATCCCTGGTCAGGGAACTTAGATCCCGCATGCCACACAGTGCGGCCAAAAAGAGAGAAAAAGAAATCTGCCTGTGTTCAAATTGTTCCCAAATATATCAATCATGTTGAAACAAATTCACATTTTCAAAACAAGCATTTTAGCAAAACTGTATTTTTTTAGGATTCCCTCCTGTAACCAGATTTTTTCAGTAACACCACAAACTAAGAGATCCAGCTGAACCAAATAAGGGTACTCACCCCATGGACAGAGGAGCCCTGGTGAGATGTGATCCATAGGGTTGCAAAAAAGTCTGACATGACTTAGAGACTAAATAACAACAACAACTACATCATAAAATTGTATCATGAAATTCCTCAAGCTGTGGCTCAAGGACCCACACGGGCTGAAGAGCGTCCTGGGATCAGAGTCTCCCACCTGAGGGATGTCGACCAGAAGCACTGTGGTGGAAGATGCTATGGGGAGAGGGTTGGAGCAGGGAGGCTGAACACTGATTGGCCTAAGTAGGTGTCCGTCATCACCACCAAGCAAATGAGCCTAGCTCTAGAAAGGCCTCAGGTCACAAACCCGGGACTCCATGGCAGATTCTGAGGAAACTGGTTTGGGAAGGTCTTTACTTCGGTCCGCTGCAGAAGGGAAGAGAGAAGAGACACAGTCCTAGAACCAGGCAGTAAGGGCTGGCCAAAAATATCACAGGAAGAAGTAGGGGCAAGTGTGCCACCCAGATCCAACCAGAGCCCAGGTGACGGTGAATAAGCTGACCCCTGGCCCAGAGCCTCACCCAGGGCTCACTTGCAGGCATGGGAGCTGGGGAGGCCTCCGGGCCAAGGGCAGGGAGGCCTGAGTGGCAGATGATGGGGATGGCCAATGCCCCCAGGTTGGGCTCTAATCCTGTGTCAGTCCCACTATCTGACCCTCAGCTTGGTGAGCTTATCAGCACAACCTGGTGTGTGCTTGCCGGCCTCAAGTTGCTCCCCTTACAGCAGCTATTCCTCTGCAAGCCCTGAGCGTGGGCAGATGAAGACCCCAAATGTCCAAAGTCTGTCACCGCAACTGGGTGTCGAGCCCTACATGCAGGCCCTGACCTCACCTCTGGGTCATTTGACCTTCAAGACAAACTCACTTCCCAAAGGTGATAGCCCTGCCTGCAGTGACCTCACGGTGCCTCTCCTAGCCAGCCAGCAAAAGGCAAGCCAAGATTTAAACACCGCTCTCCAGATTCAGGCCTAAAACCAGGTGACCCGGTCTCCTGCCACTTCCCTCCATGTTCACAGAGACTCCTGATGAAAGGCCCCTGACGGTTCTACTCAGATTGGACTGAGCTGAGGGCTGGGAGCGGGTCTGCCCTTAGCTGCAGGGCTGGCCAGGGCCTGTCGCAGAGGCACCCGGAGCAGGGATGGACATGGCTCACAGGAGATGAGCAAGGGCTGGGGAGGTGTGCAGCAGGCAGAAGTCGGTGTGTGCAAGGAGGTGCGGGTGGGAGGTGCGGGCAGGCGGGGATGTCTGGACTTTACCCAGAAGCCGAGGAGCGAGGGCGGCGGCTGGGCCGGGCAGCACCCGTGAACTTGCTCTGTGGGGCTCACTTAGAGCCCAGGAAATGCTGGAAGTAGAACTGAGGACCTAATAGTGACGAGTGTCCTGCAGTCACAGGTCATATAATCACGTGAACTGTCTGTTAAGCGCCTTCCTCCACTCAAAACCCTCCAAGCCTCAGCATCTCACCAGGTGCAAGATCCAAAGTCCCTGTGTCCCCCTCAACACCTCGCCTCTGTCTCTACTTGGCCACCTCTCTCTTCAGGGCTCGTTCCCCTCCACTTTGCAGGCCTGCTGGGAGGTCTAGAAAGTGCACCACAGCTGCTTGCCATGCCCAGGGCCTTTGCACTGGCTGTCCCTCCATCAGGAAGGTTTTGCCCTCAAAACTCTCACTTCCTGTCCCACACCCGCCTCCCGTCTCCTGCCAAGAGCTGCCTGTCAGAGAGGCCCTCTGACCTCTCTGCACTGCGGGCCTCATCTCCACCTGCTCACCCTTCCTCACATCACTCCTCCTCCCGCCCTGCATCACAACCACCCTCACCCTCCTTCTCTCTGTTGATGGCCCGCGCGCCCGCCAGCAGGCAGCAGGCTTCTGCTGGGTTCCCTGCAGTGGTGAGAGGTGGTGGCGACACTGGCCGTGGAGCAGATAGCCAAACGCAGGGTCCCAACAGAAGCCTTACAAGCTGGCGTCACGAGCTGGCTGACGGGGGACTGAGGCTTTGGAAGGCCACATGAACGCAGTCACCCCTTACCTTACTGGCAGGAGGTCCTTGGCTAGGGTCCCCCACTCCATGCCCCTCTGTCTCCCCTCCCAGGCTCTGAGAGTGTCCTCCAGTCAAGGAGGGCCAAGGAGCTTGAGCTTCCCCCTCCTCCTCCAGCTTCAGGTCTACCCAGCCCTGGGCAGCTCCTGGCCGTGGAAATGGAGCCAGAGAGAGCAGAGGTTCCTTGTTTGCCCCCTGCTGTCCCCCAAAACCGTGCCTGCCACCTGACAGGCTGTCAAGATCCATGGGCTGATTGGAAAATGCATTTAGTTCTTCCCCTGAGCCAGATGCAGCCCTTGCTGTTTTACACACGTCACCTCATTTGGGCCTCACACAGCAGGGGGAGGAGGTAGCACATCACCCACCACAACAGATGAAGGGACAGAGGCATGCGGATGGGGGCCGCTGGGGCCACACGGCCAAGCTGAGGCCCGACGCACAACCACTCATGCTGCTGATGGGAGCACCTGAGGTGGGCTCCCACGCTGGGGTCTGCAGTAGGAGCAAACGTCAACCGAGGGTCAGGGTGAGGAGTGACACAGGTCTGGGGTGAGGCTTTTGGAGTCTGAGGGCCTGAACCCCAACCACACACCCCCAGCCCCCTCCCCTCTGTAATGCTACCCCTCCCTCCTCCTTCTTGCTGCCCTCAGATGATGCTTCATAAGAGGCCAAGAGGGCCCTACAGGAGATGCTGCCGGGCTCCAGGGCCTGACAGAGCCCTCCTGTCTCTGTCCTAGCCTCTAACTCCCGCCCTTTATGAGGGGTGATGGGATGACCCCCGTTGGTGACCGAGGTCTCATTTCCAGAACACTCTGTCTCTAACCAGCACCTGGAGAGGCTTTCCTCTGAGGCTCTCTCCCCGACTCTGGCCAGAAGGACCCCAGGCTGGTGCACAGGGTCCCCTGCTCCTCCCAGGCCACTGCCTCCCCAGGCCTCTAGAGCCAGGGAGAGGCAGCCGTTCCCTCAGAAACCCAAAGGCTCGTCCTCAGACACTCAGCTAGCACCTGGCCTGTTTCTACCACTAGCCAACGTGCCTTCTCCAGCTCTGTGGTGGGAATTCTTTGATAAAAGAGGAAAGAAGTTTGAGTCTTTCTTGAGCACCTATTGTGTTCTGGGGCCTGTCCCGGGCTCAGGGGTGCAGAGCAGCAGGTGCTATGGCCTTCGTCAACCCACAACAGTGCCTGAGTCTTCCCCAAGTGGAGCCTGCATCCAACAGAGGGTCAGAAAGACCTCTTGGCAGCTGTGCAGAGAGGCTGAGGCTGGAGGCAGGAAGAGCAGGCCAGAGACTTGGCAGCCTGCCCCAAAGCCTAACTTTGACAGCTGGGAAAAGGCGGGAAGCATGAGCTGGTCGTGAGGACCTGGGAAGCCCAGGCACTTGGACGGTAGTGCCTTGGTGCCTCGCCCAGAGGAGGAGGTGTCTGTACCATCTGCCTGGGCCGGGGGGTGTTAAGACTGTCAGCAGCACTGGAGGGTGCTGGTAGTCAGGTGCCAGCTGACCCTGTGGGGCACAGCCTGGGCAGATCCCTCCCAGGAGCTCGCCATCAGCACCAGGATGTGACTGTGAGCTGGTATTGCTCGACGTGCGCTGGCCACATGCGGACTGACCCCTCCCCACAAGGGGGACGAGAAGCGAAAGGGAGTGCAGACAGAGGGCTCCAGGTTAAATAAGGGTCCCTGTTCTTCAACCATCTTCTTGAGAAGATGGCTTTAAAAGGGAGCTTGTTAAACCTACAAAGCATCCTCAACCAAGATGGGAGCAAAGATCCCTGAGGGCCTCGCCAAGCTGGCATGCTGAGCGGAATCTAATGAGACAAATCTGATGGGGACAAACTGTGCAAAAGCCAGTGGCCCAACACCAGAGGGTGTCTGACTCAGCATAAGTGAGTGGGAAAACACTGAAGTTTTGTCTGCAGAGAATTCCTGCTGAGCCCGAGGGGAATGCAAGTCCCTGTGGCATTTCTGGCCTGTGCTCTTTGCAGGCTTGTGCTGCTCTTTGAGGCACAGGAGGCCTAAAGCCTGTTACCTTTCTGACTACTGACTCCTGGGGGACTTCACCCACTCCTGTGGCTTCATTTGCCGTCTAAAAGCTGATGAACCCAAAATGTATACTAGCATACACGGTGAGCTCTCCCCTGGGACCGGAGCAGAAAGCATTGCCTCCTTGAATGAACTCCTTGCAGGTTTCAACCCACTCTCAGCAGCACTTCCAAGCCTGATTCGGGGTCTTTGCTGTAAATTTGGTCTTGCTCCCTCTGGGTTGGTGTCACCAGCGGCTCTAGCACACATGCCAGCAACTGTGATGCTAGCCCTGTTCACACCTATGCTGGATACCAGGCCACCCAGTACCCACCGAAATTTTCTCACCACATCCACTTTGTTCCTTGGCACCACCCGTGCTCAAGCCACCTGCGTTGCTTGCCTGGGTAACAGCGGCAGCCTCCTTACTATGTTCCACTCAGCAGCTTTCTCTCCGGTCCATTCCCACACTCCCTTCTTAAAGCCCTTCAAGCTTTCACGAGGCCCTTAGGATGAAGATCAACAGCCCCACAGCCACCAGGCCAGGTCAGAGTCTGGGCCCTCTGTTGTACTCCGCACACACAGCAGCTCTTCTCCTCCGGCCCATCACTTCAGCCAGCCTCTTTCAGTTCCTTCCATGGAGCGCACTGACCTGGGGCCTCTGCATGGACCGTTATGCCTGCTAGAAAGCTCTTCTCCCACCAGAGACTTCCCTCGTATCATCTCAATCATCACTTCCTCCGGGAAGGCTGCCCTTAGCTGACTGGGTCTAACCCACCCACCATAACTTCTCTGGGCACCACGCATTCATCACAGCAGTAATTTGACATTTATGTGTGATTGTTCAATTCACAGCTGCTCTCCTCTGTACTCAATATGGCCAGTAAGGTGGGGACCATACCTGATTATGACATTGAACCCCCAATTTCTAGTACAATGTCCTCCATATAGCTGATGTTATATACATATATACATATAAAGAAAGCAGTACTGGTACAAAGGGAAATACAGATGGTGTATCAGAGTTTTTACATACTAAGAGATTTATTTTAAGGAACTGGCTCACACAATTGGAAATAGCAAGTCCAAAATCTGCAGAGCAGACCAGCAGACGGGAAACTCAGACAATTTCTAAAACAGTGCTGAAGCACAACTACTTCTTCCCTGGAAAAACCTCACTTTTCTCTTCTTAAAGCTTTCAAATGATTGCTTTCAGTTGGTTAACCCAATATAAAGCCCACGCACATGATTGAGGATAATCTACTTTACTTAAAGTCAACTTTCATAGCAATGACTAGGCTAGTGTTTGACCAAATTCCTAGGCAGCACCATAGCCCATCCAAGCTGACACAGAAAATGTAACCATCACAGACGTTAAAGAAGGCATCAACCCAAGGAGAGGCCAACAGTGAGATAATACTGGAGGTGGAAGAGGCTTGGACCATGATAAGCTTATTTTCACACGCTGGAGGAGATCCCAGCAGAGATGTTCTATTAAGACCAGAGCACGTGGAGAGGAGATCTCCTCTAAAGAAAGCTCAGCCCTGGTCCCCAGGGCCAGAGTGATTCAGCCAGGATTACAGTCTGGGGTGTCGGAGTAGGGTGGGGGTAGGCCTCCCATTGTGAGGTCCAGGTAGAATGCTCAGCTCAGACTGACCCCAGCCCTGGCTGATCTGCGACTCCATCCTCACCCTGACTCTCCTGTCAAGCATGAGCGCTCTGGCTTATACCAAGATGTCACCACCTCCTCCTGTTCAAGAGCAGATACTCACAGAGCCAGTGGAGGTCACGAGGACATGGCCTCACTCAGCTGCTAAGTTCAGACCTGCAAATTTCTTAGTAGATGGCTCTAAATGGGGGAAGGGCTAGAAGGACTCAGAGATCTGCGTTCTTAGAAGCTGATGAGGAATGCAGTCTTGGGTTCTTGAAGGACAATAGGAAAATTCAAGAATCCAGAGAATAATGGGCACAGGAGGGGCATCGCAGGGGAATTTGGAATAGGGGAGCTGAGTTAACAGAAATGGAAACTCCAACTTGTAGGAAGCTGAGTACCTGGACAAGGGAGCCCCTGGGCCAGCCGCCAGAGAAAGGCTCTGAGTGCCTGGGGCCAGAAGAAAGCATCGCTGGGTGTCCAGGTGTCCAAGACAGAATGTCTCCAAGAGGAGGTTGACAACTAAATCCAAGATCCCGAGGAAAGGGCACCCCCTCTAGGAAGGAAGGTGACGAGTTTTCATTCAACAGATGTTCACTGGTCATCTCCCTTCACGGTACCTGGACCTTTGCTGGATGCTGGTGAGTCACACAGTCCTTGCCCTCGATGTGAAGTGAGTGAAAAAGGCTAAGGAGCTAACTGCATAGGCCCAGGCAAGTGCTGTGACAGAGGACATGTCTGTGGGGGCAGCCTAGAGGGCGGCGATGGGGAAGCTCCACAGTGGAAGCACCTTGAGAGGAAAGCTGGCTGGACAGGGAAGGGGTGGAACATTCCAGGCTGCAGAGGGCTGGCACATAGGCCTGTAGGCTTGGAGATCTGAGCCTGTTAGAGCAGAGAGAGCACGGAGGAGGTGCAGCCTCTGACCTCACAATACCCAGGCCCACTGGGCCAGCCTTGCAACTTGCAAACTCTGGTGCCCTCCTCCAGCCCGGGTGAGGCCCGAGGCCCTGGGCAGCCTCCAGGTGCAGCGCCCTCCTGAGGGCCGCACCCTTCCCGCTGCCCTGGGGCATGTCTCTACTCACCAATTATGAGGGGCTTCGGCATCAGATCGAGAGGCTGGTGCGGGAAAATGAGGAACTGAAGAAGCTTGTGCGGCTCATTCGGGAGAATTACGAGCTCAAGTCAGCAATCAAGACACAGGCGGGTGGCCTGGGCATCAGCGGGTTCAGCAGCGGGCTCGGTGAGGCGGCGGCCAGCGCTTCTCCACACCAGGGTAACTGCAAGAGGCCTGAGTTCAAGAAAAGCAGGGAGGGAAGGGTGAGACTGCAACCACAAGGGAGGGAGTCTGTGTGTTCAGGTCTGGGGAGAAGGGCGTAGACAGCAACAAACATGGGGTCAGCAGGCCCCCTGGTGAGGGGAGGCGAGGACACAGGACAGTCAAGATAAAAGGACAAAACTAGGTACCAGCCCCATTCGCCTGACAGCAGGAACCCTTATCCGAACCCTCCCCTCAGGTGAACTTGCAAGCAGCTCCACAGACTGAATTTTCCAGCCCTGAAATCCAAACATGCTGCCCCACGGGACCGACCCAGCACCCACCCTCAGCTTCTCCACCTTGCCCCTCCACCCTCCCCTCTCCCCCTCCCTCAGGACCCCAGGCCTCTCCCCTGTTCCTCTCCACTCCGAGGAGAGCAGAAGGCAGCTAGCCACCTGAGTCTAAAAGCCAAGGAGAGAAACCAGAACCGAAGGTTGAGGTTTGAAATCACTAATGCGTGACACCCCTGGGGCTGGAGAGGATGTTGAGAGTGGGATGAGACAGAAAAACCAGCAAAGAAGTTAGAGGTGTTTGCAGAAAAGCAGTTAAAGTGATGACCTTCAGGGCTAGGCCTGGAGCTTAGGGACTGGGCCAGGAGGGTGTTCAGAGGCCAGGAAGCCAGAGAGGCTGCACAGTTGAGTGTGGGGATGGCAAAAAAGGATGCACCAAGAGAACAGAAAGCTGTGGGCACGGAGTGGCTGGTATTGAAGCAATCAGAGGGAGAACTGCCCAGGGTGTGGCAATAGGCTGTCACAGCATGCTGGTGAGGAGGTGATGAAATGCCTCCGCATTTGTTATATCCACATCCTCTCTGTCTCTACAATGTCCTTCCTGTCCTGGATAAGGCTGTGTGCCTCCTTCCCAGGAGCACTTCTGCACCCATACTTGGTGTCCACGCGCCCCTGTGGAGACCCCACTCCATCAAAGGCCCTGTTCCTTGCCATCCTGCTGCCCCCACCTCCACTCTGCTCATCAACAGGTGTGAAGCCAGCCTCCTTCACTGAAAGAGGACTCTGCTCTTTCAGTCTCTACCACTTAAGGCTCTATAGCTCTGCAGCGGACCTTGACACTCCGCTGTTCTAGAAAGGACACAGGTGGCTTCCTAGGTGCCGCATCCTTCTCAAACTCTGTGTGCCACTTGGTTATTTGGCTACGAGGTATGTGGGGTCTTAGCTCCCTGACCAAGGATCGAAATCGAACTCATGTCCCCTGCATTGGAAGGCAAAGTCTTAACCATTGGACTGCCAGGGAAGTCGCTGCATGGCACTTGGGACTGATAACCCTCCTCTTTCTGAGTTCCAAGGACACCTTCAGCGGGGTCATCCTACCCGGTCTCAGCTCATAGGCTAGTTCAGGCCCTGCCCTCCAGCCAGCCTGCCCACCTGGGCTTTTCCCTATTCACTAGAAGTGGTAATCAGGCCAAGGAATCCCTGGAACTCAGCTCACTCTAAACTAGGCATGCTTCTGATTAAGAACTTGACTTTTGACCTGAGGCTACTCCCCCTCAGGTCTGGGCTCCTTCCCCTACAGTCCAGTACCAGTTGGAAGCTGCCTCCCCTCGCTTTCTGTCCACTGGGTTTCCCACCTCCCAGCTTCGCTGTGGTCTGGAACTGGGCTTCACAGTCCTCCCTTACTGGTCACAAGCACAAAGGTCCCTCTCCTCTGAAAGGGTCTACCATCCATGATTGCGAGACAACAGACAGGGCAACAGAAATGATATGCTTGGGGAGATACAATATTTAAGAAATGTTACACTTCAACAGAATGGGAAAGACTAGAGATCTCTTCAAGAAAATTAGAGAAACCAAGGGAATATTTCATGAAAAGATGGCCACAGTAAAGGACAGAAATGGTATGGACCTGACAGAAGCAGAAGATATTCAGAAGAGGTGGCAAGAATACACAGAAGAACTATACAAAAAAAGATCTTCATGACCCAGATAATCACCATGGTGTGATCACTCACCTAGAGCCAGACATCCTGGAATGCGAAGTCAAGTGGGCCTTAGGAAGCTTCACTACGAACAAAGCTGGTGGAGGTGATGGAATTCCAGTTGAGCTATTTCAAATCCTAAAAGATGATGTTTTGAAAGTGCTGTACTAAATATGCCAGCAAATTTGGAAAACTCAGCAGTGGCCACAGGACTGGAAAAGTCCTGCTTTTCATTCCAATCCCAAAGAAAGGCAATGCCAAAGAATGCTCAAACTACCGCACAATTGCACTCATCTCACACGCTAGCAAAGTAATGCTCAAAGTTCTCCAAGCTAGGCTTCAACAGTACGTGAACTGTGAACTTCCAGATGTTCAAGCTGGTTTCAGAAAAGGCAGAGGAACCAGATATCAAATTGCCAACATGCACTGGATTATCGAACAAGCAAGAGAGTTTCAGAAAAACATCTATTTCTGCTTTATTGACTATTTCAAAGCCTTTGACTGTGTGGATCACAGCAACCTGTGGAAATTCTTAAAGAGATGGGAATACCAGACCACCTGATCTGCCTCCCGAGAAATCTGTATGCAGGTCAAGAAGCAACAGTTAGAACTGGACATGGAACAACAGACTGGTTCCAAATTGGGGAAGGAGTACGTCAAGGCTGTATATTGTCACCCTGCTTATTTAACTTATATACAGAGTACATCACAAGAAATACTGGACTGGATGAAGCACAAGCTAGAATCAAGATTGCCAAGAGAAATATCAGTAACCTCAGATATGCAGATGGTACAACTCTTATGGCAGAAAGCAAAGAAGAACTAAAGAGCCTCTTGATGAAAGTGAAAGAGGAAGTGAAAAAGTTGGCTTAAAATTCAACATTCAGAAAACTAAGATCATGGCATCTGGTCCCATCACTTCATGGCAAATAGATGGGGAAACAATTGAAACAGTGACAGACTTTATTTTCTTGGGTTCCAAAATCACTGCAGATGGTGATTGCAGCCATGAAATTAAAAGACGCTTACTCCTTGGAAGAAAAGTTATGACCAACCTAGAAAGTGAAAGAAAGAAAGTGAAGTCGCTCAATCGTGTCCAACTCTTTACGACCCTAGGGACTGTAGCCTACCAGGCTCCTTCGCCCATGGGATTTTACAGGCAAGAGTACTGGAGTGGGTTGCCATTTCCTTCTCCAGGGGATCTTCCCAACCCAGGGATCAAACCCGGGTCTCCCACATTGTAGGCAGATGCTTTACTGTCTGAGCCACGAGGGAAGTCCTATGACCAACCTAGACAGCATATTAAAAAGCAGAGACATTACTTTGCCAACAAAGGTCCATCTAGTCAAAGCTTTGGTTTTTCCAGTAGTCATGTATGGATGTGAGAGTTGGACTATAAAGAAAGCTGAGTGCTGAAGAATTGATGCTTTTGAATTGTAGTGTTGGAGAAGACTCTTGAGAGTCCATTGGACAGCAAGGAGATCCAATCAGTCCATCCTAAAGGAAATCAGTCCTGAATATTCATTGGAAGGACTAATGCTGAAGCTGAAACTCCAATACTTCGGCCACCTGAAGTGGAGAACTGACTCATTTGAAAAGACTCTGATGCTGGGAAAGATTGAAGGCAGGAGGAGAAGGGGACGACAGAGGATGAGAAGGTTGGATGGCATCACCGACTCAATGGACATGAGTCTGAGTAAGCTCCCAGAGTTGGTGATGGACAGGGAAGCCTGGCATACTGCAGTCCATGGGGGTCACAAAGAGTTGGACACAACTGAGCAACTGAACTGAACTGAACACTTTAAGAAATTAGACTGTGATTCACAACTCCCAAGCTAACCAAGCAAGCCTTCTTCTTTTAGGTTTTGTTCTTGAGAGAATTGTTGGACCACTTCTGCTCTCCCAACCCTGAAGGGTCAAGCTTGGAGGGTTAGGAAAAGATTTCTGGTAATGAGCCCAGACAGCTGGCCCTGAAGTGGAAAAGGGACATTCCAGGAGGAGGAACAGTCTGTGCAAAGGCCTGGGCCAAAGGTTGCAGGAGTGAGAAACAGATTGTGCTGTTAAAGCCTGTGGTGTGTGCATGTTGTTTAGTGTGTGAGTGTGGGTATGGAGTGGGGTGTGTGTGACATGTGAACATGGTGTTAGTGTGTATGACCCGTGAGTGTATAGTGTGATATATGTGTAGAGTGTGTGGTATAGGTGGGTAAGCAACTAGTATGTGTAATATGTGCGCCTTGGGAGTGTGTGTTGTACAAGTATGAAAAAAGTTGTGTGTGTGTGTGAATGTGTGAATGCAGTATGTGTGGTATATGTGAGTGTATTGGGTTGCTATGTTTATAGTATGTGGATAATCATGTACTTTGATGGAATAGAATAGTATGTGTAAGTACGTTTGTGAATGTGTGTCTTAGTGTGGAACATGTATGAGTGTGTGGTGTGTGGGTATTAGAGTGTGTTTATGTTACATGTGCTAGTGTGAGGTATGTGTGCTAATGTGAGGTATGTGTGTACTGCTTGCGTTTGTGAGTGTACATGAGGGACTGGGGGTCAGTTAGAGGTGCTGATGGAGTTAGATGCCAGCAGCGCTCAGATGCCGAGGACTGCGAATGACATACTGAGGAGCTTGGACTTGCTCCCAAAGGCAATGAGCAGACGCTGGCGGGTTCCTACAAGGAGTAATCATATTTATGCTTCCGAAAGACCATTCCCGCTGCTGTGGGGAAATGGAGTCAAGGGAGATGAGAGTAGGGTAGGAAAATGGATTAGACTGCGGCTCTTGAGTCATCCAGGTAGGAGATGATGGTGTGAACTAGCGGTGGAGAGAGACTGATTCAAGTAACTTAGTAAGAAAATGAACAGCTCAGATGTGAGGGATGAGAGTCCAGAATGTGTCTGTTGCTCTGGCTGAGGGGACTGAGGGCATCATTTCCCGAAACCGCAGAGCCCTCCACTCCCACAGCAGCCAGGGCAGATCTCTGCAGCTGCCTCAGAGGATCTTCGGTCGCTCACCTCCCCACCCTGCCTGTTCCCCCTGCCCGTTCCTTGTGCTTGGCCTTCCTCATAGAGTCAGGCTCTTAGTCTCAATATGCTCTTATGAACTTGATTTTTGATTCCTCTTTCTGGGCCTACTCTTCTCTTCCCTTACTCTTGTGCACAGCACGACCTCCTAAACCCTCCAGTCTAGTCCTCTGACCCTTCTCCCATTAGGAGGAACACAGGATGTCAGCTTGGGCTTGTGGGTGCTCACAGCATGTGTGCCAGGCCCCTCATGGTGCAGGACAGAGCCCAGGTGGGAAGAGAAGGGGTGTAGGATGAGGCTCAGGGGCCAGGGGGTGGCTCTCTCCAGGCCACCACATTCTGGCACAGAACCCCAGGGAGTACAAGAGTCCTATCAAATCTGACCTTCCAGGTTGTCACAGAGCTTTATTTTTCAGGTAAGCGGGTAGAACATAATTAAATAGTTTGTTAGCTTGATTGATAACTTTTAACTATATTGACATATCATATATAAGACTCCACTAGTGCTCTCAGTGAGGGTGAGCCTGGGAGAAGGAAATCCAATCTTGGAGGAAGAGAATAAGTTGTATTTTGCTCTAAGATATTCTCATGACACCCACCTGCAGCATCTAGGAGGGAGTGGAGATATGAGCCTGAGGCTCAAAGGAGAAATCAGGGCTAGAGAGAAAAGATCCAAGAGTCCTTGAAAACTGAAGTCACAGGAGTGGTTGAGACTATTTGCGAAGAGAGAAGAACAGTAAGAAGAGGTTGTGAGAACAAGTCTTGAGTCAGGACAGGTAGAGAAGCTGGCAAAGGAGCATTCAGACAGACAAGGGAAACCTCGAAAATGTAATGTCACCATTATGCCAAGAGACAGCTTCAAAGGGGACAGAATTGTCAACAAAATAAAGGCTGCCTGAGAGGTCAAGCAAGAAAAGTGCTAATGGTTTGGCATTATTAACCTTGACTAGAGTGACTTCAACCCCACTGTAAGTAGGAAAGGCCCACCAAGTGAGGTGAAGAGTGAATGAGAAAATGGAGAGAATAGATGGTTGACACTTAGTTCATGAAGTAGGATTTGGAGGGGCACTAGTTGGAGAGGGGCCTGGAGTCCAGAGCTGCTTTTCCTGATGGCAGAGGCCTGAGTTTATTTCTATGTAAAGGGAAGATACAAAAGAAAAAAGGGACACTTTCTAGAGCAGAGCTGCCTTAACTGAAGGAAGAACATGTCTTCCCCTGTCTGAGAAGGGAAGGAGGAAGGAAAGGGGAGTGAGAATGCTAGGTGGGAAGCTAAAGAAACTCCAGAAACATGGCTTTAATTTTCTCTGTAAAACTTTAATTCTCTGAGAGCAATGGTGGAGAGAAAAAGATGAGGAAAGTCTGAAATAAAGTAAAAATGGCAGAAGGAACTGAATGGAGAACCTGGGAGGTGTGTAACGGGCCCAAATGATGCTGGCATATATGGATTTACAGGAAGCAGCCACCAGCCTTCTCCAGTAGCATTTGATGGGTGGGGCAGGGGCAGACACGGGGGAAGCAGGCAGGCGGAGCTAAGGGCCTCTCAGCAAGAGTTCGGGCACATCAGAGAAGGAAGCGGGCACCAGCTGGGCTGTCAGATAGAATAAAATAAAGAGGCCAATGTACTAGAGATCTACAGGCTGGCAGGGATCTTGCAAGAAAGGCAGAAGGTACAACTTTGTGGGCAGACTGGGCAATCTCAGTGACAGGAAATCAGTAAACTATTGGCTATTGGGTGAATTAACTTCACAGGAAGAAAAACCATGTGGTTTATGTTGTGAATGTGGCAGGTGGGAGGTGGAGCCAGGATGGGATTAGGACTGCAAGGCCTGATGCTCCTGAGGGCTCAGGGACTGTGCCAGGATGTGTCAAAGATGGAAGATGGATGGGGATTCAGGGCATTTGGAGTAAAGAGGAAATGAAGACTACACTGAGGGCTCAAGTCACTAAAACAGTGACTGCCTGCCAAACTGGTTCCTCCCTACAGAGGTGATCAGGACAGGGCAGGTGGTCAAGCTAGGAAGGGCTCTCAGGGCAGAAGGGCTTCTGTTGTTCTTTCTGCTGGGCACCCTCCCCTACTCCCCACCCTTTCCTCACCTAAGCCAGGCCCCAACTTCTGCTGCCCCTTGTCTTGCCTTGGGGTCTGCAGGCTGGTGGAAGTTTCCTCAGGCAGGTAGCTGTCTTTTCCCGCTTTTCAAAAGGCCTTTTACCAGCCCTGCGCCACACAAACTCCATCCCCCTCCCCCCAATCCGGAGCTTTCACTAACCAAAGGTCTTTACCTTGTCACCTGGTCAGGGCCTCCTTCCTCACCTCAGGAACTGTGTTCTTGTCGTCCCCCCATCAAGACCCATCCTCCCCCAAGTCCCAATTTCCTACCTTGGGCCTAATACTACCCCATCCCCCCACCCCAACCCTACACCCCACCCCTGACGCAACACCCAACCCTAGGGATTTAACCGCCTAGTTCCACCCCTAGTGGGAAGCCATCCTTCCCTCAGGAACTGCCTTCCTTTTGGAACCCTTGTCTCCCTTCAGAACCAGCCCCCTCAGGACTCGTCCTCCCTCGGAATTCACTCCCCCTCAGAACCCTCACCCCTCTCAGGACCCACCCGCCATCAGGACCTCCCCGCTCAGAATCCTTCTCCCTCAGAACCCTCCCCCCTCAGAATTCCCCTTCTCAGGACCCACCCACTCAGAACCCCCCAACCCCTCTCAGGACCCCAGCTCACCCTCAGCCCTTGCCTCCCTTTCGGGACCTCTGCCCCCACCTCAGAACCGGCTGCCTCTCAGGATCTGTCAACACCCTCCTCTCTTTCTTCCTCCCGCCCTCTGGCCCTCTGAACCTTGGCTCTGGCAGCCCTTGCTCACTGGTCGGCTGGGCCTCCCGCGGTTCGGCCTTAAGCAATTCTTTACCTCCTAGACCCTCTGGCCCCGCCCCCAGGGCAGCCCCGGGACGATAGCTCCGCCCACAGGCCCCGCCCCTCGAGCTGACCTCTTACCCTGGCTCCGCCCCTACGCCGCTCGCGCCCCGCCCCGTCAGGGCCCAAGAGGGCGCCCAACCCTCTCCGGGCACCCAGCTAGACCTCCGCAACCTCGACTGTCCCACGTCTCCGTCCCCATGAGGACTGGGATCTCGGTGGCCCTGCCGCCCTTACCCGGGTGTGGGCCCGGCCGGGTCCTCGTGGGGCCGGCATTCTCGAGCGGGAGGCAGGGTTCTGAGGCCGGCGAGGCCGCGGGCGGTGGGCAGGCCCGGGAGCGATGGCTGTGGAGGCTCAGCCGCCCAGAGCCCGAGGCCGGCTGGGGAGAAGACGCTTGGGCTCGGCCGAGGGCATATGGCGGTCACGTGCTGACAGACGCGATGAGGGGCAGGAGACCCGAGTAGGAAACAAACTGCATTGGTAAATATAAGACATTTGCTTTAAAAAAAAAAAAAAAAGAAACTTTAATTATCCGATGTAACAAACAAAGCTTCCTGAACCCTAAATAATTCTTATGTATAAAATAAATAAGTGCCGTGAATCTAAGCTCTCTTTTAAGTTTCTAATACTGTATGTAGTAATATGGGACTTCCCTGGTGGCTCAGCGGTAAAGAACCCACCTGCCAAATGGAGATGTGTCTTCTATCCCTGGGTCAGGAAGATCCCCTGGAGAAGGAAATGGCAACACACTCCAGTATTCTCGCCTGGGAAATCCCATGGACAGAGGAGCCTGGCAGGCTATAGTCCAGTGGGACTGTAAAAGAATCAGATACGAATTAATTAAACAACAATAACAACATGTAGTAAAGTACCTACGAACATTTCAACTCACAAATCTAAATCAGTAAAACATAAATTATAATAAGATTAAAACAATCAATCACCTGCACATTTTGCTTGAGAATACAAAACTATAGGACTGAAATCCCTTAAACCAAGGCTTATCTGGGATCCAGGACACTGTTTGCTCAGGACACTCCTGTTCATGGGAATGCCCCTGTAGTCTTGTGGTGAGGACTCTGTGCTTTCAAGTGTCCCCACCCCCCAGCCAAAATTTCAACAGGCCACTCCTGAGATTCTCATTACTGACCATTATGGGTCAAAAACCTGTGGACACTGTGTCCACGACTGAGGCCACAACAGTCTTGGCTCCAAGCAGTGGACACACTCTCCCCCAGGAGCTGTACCCACAGAGTGTGCAGTGCCATCCAGGGATGCACTTAAATTGGCCCCTGAACCTTGCTTGTATCTTTACTGCAACCCTAAATGCCTCCAATGAGTCTTTTTGTTAATAACAGTTTTCAGTTCAGTTCAGTGGCTCAGTCGTGTCTGACTCTTTGCGACCCCATGGACTGCAGCATGCCAGGCTTCCCTGGCCATCACCAACTCCCAGAGCTTGCTCAAACTCATGTCAGTGATGCCATCCAACCATCTCATCCTCTGTTGGCCCCTTCTCCTGCCTTCAGTCTTTCCCAGCATCAGGGTCTTTTCAAATGAGTCAGTTTTTCCCATCAGGTGGCCAAAGTATTGGAGCTTCAGCTTCAGCTTTAGTCCTTCCAATAAATATTCAGGACTGATTTCCTTTCGGATGGACTGGTTGGATCTCCTTGCAGTCCAAGGGACTCTCAAGAGTCTTCTCCAACACCACAGTTCAAAAGCATCAATTCTTTGGTGCTCAGCGTTCTTTATGGTCCAACTCTCACATTCATACATGATTACTGGAAAAACCAGAGCTTTGACTAGACTGACATTTATCTGCAAAGTAGTATCTCTGCTTTTTAATACACTACAAAGGTTTGTCATAGCTTTTCTTCCAAGGAGAAAGCATCTTTTAATTTCATGGCTGCAGTCACCATCTGCAGTGATTTTGGAGCCCAAGAAAATAAAGTCTGTCACTGTTTCCATTGTTTCCCCATCTACTTCCCATGAAGTGATGGGACCAGATGTCATGATTTTCATTTTTTGAATGTTGAGTTTTAAGCCAGTTTTTTCACTCTCATCTTTCACTTTCATCAAGAGTCTCTTCAGTTCCTCTTCACTTTCTGCCATAAGGGTGGTATCACTTGCATATCTGAGGTTATTGATATTTCTCCCAGCAATCTTGATTCTAGTTTGTGCTTCATCAAGCCAGGCATTTTGAATGATGTACTATGCATATAGGGCTTCCCTTGCTGCAAAGCTGGTAAAGAATTCCACCTGCAATTCAGGAAACCTGGGTTTGATCCCTGGGTTGGGAAGATCCCCTGGAGAAGGGAAAGGCTACCCACTTCAGTATTCTGGCCTGGAGAATTCCATGGACTGCATACTCCATGGGGTCGCAAAGAGTCGGAAACAACTGAGCAACTTTCATTCACTCACTCACTCTGCATATAAGTTAAATAAGCGGGGTGACAATATACAACCTTGATATACTCCTTTCCCAATTTGGAACCAGTCTGTTGTTCCACGTCCAGCTCTATCTGTTCCTTCGTGACTTGCATACAGATGTCTCAAGAGGCAAGTCGGGTGGTCTGGTATTCCCATCTCTTTCAGAATTTTCCACAGTTTATTGTGATCCACACAGTCAAAGGCTTTGGCATAGTCAATGAAGCAGAAGTAGATGGTTTTTTGGAACTCTCTTGCTTTTTCTATGATCCAACAGATGTTGGCAATTTGATCTCTGGTTCCTCTGCCTTTTCTAAATCTAGCTTGAACATCTGGAAGTTCTTGGTTCAAGTACCGTTGAAGCCTTGCTTGGAGAATTTTGAGCATTACTTTACTAGCGTGTGAGATGAGTGCAATTGTGCAGTAGTTTGAACATTTTTTGGCATTGTCTTTCTTTCGGATTGTAATGAAGTCTCAACTCTTCCAGTCTTGTAGCCACTGCTGAGTTTTCCAAGTTTGCTGGCATATTGAGTGCAGCACTTTCACAGAATCATTTAGGATTTGAAATAACTCAACTGGAATTCCATCACTGCCACTAGCTTTGTTCATGGTGATGCTTCCTAAGGCCCACTTGACCACATTCCAGGATGTCTGGCTCTAGGTGAGTGATCACATCATCGTGGTTATCCGGGTCATGAAGATCTTTTTTGTACAGTTCTTCTGTGTATTCTTGCCACCTCTTCTTAATATCTTCTGCTTCTGTCAGATCTATACCATTTCTGTCCTTTATTGTGCCCATCTTTGCATGAAATATTCCCTTGGTATCTCTAATTTTCTTGAAGAGATCTCTAGTCTTTCCCATTCTATTGCTTTACTCTATTTCTTTGCATTCATTGCTGAGGAAGGGTTTCTCATCTCTCTCTGCTAGTCTTTGGAACTCTGAATTCAGATAGGTATATCTTTCATTTTCTCCTTTGCCTTTCACTTCTCTTCTTTTCTCAGCTATTTGTAAGGCCTCCTCAGACAACCATTTTGCCTTTTTGTATTTCTTTTTCTCGGGGATGGTCTTGATCACTGCCTCCTAAACAATGTCATGAACCTCTGTCCATAGTTCTTCAGGCGCTCTGTCTATCAGATCTAGTCCCTTAAATCTATTTCTCACTTCTACTGTATAATCATAAGGGATTTAATTTAGGTCATACATGAATGGTCTAGTGGTTTGCCCACTTTCTTCAATTTAAGTCTGAATTTTGCAATAAGCAGTTCATGATCTGAGCCACAGTCAGCTCCTGGTCTTGTTTTTGCTGACTGTATAGAGCTTCTCCATCTTTGGCTGCAAAGAATATGATCAATCTGATTTCAGTATTGACCATCTGATGTCCATGTGTAGAGTTGTCTCTTGTGTTGTTGGAAGAGGCTGTTTGCTATGACCAGTGCATTCTCTTGGCAAAATTCTGTTAGCCTTTGCCCTGCTTCATTCTGTACTCCAAGGCCAAATTTGCCTGTTACTCCAGGTATCTCTTAATAGCAATTTTATTAAGATATAATTCACGAGACTTCCTTGGTGGTCCAATGGTTAAGACTTTGCGTTTCCAATGCAGGGGCCACAGGTTCAATCCCTGGTCAGGGAACTAAGATTCCTCATGCCACAAGGCAAGGCCAATAAGCAAACAAAGATATAATTCACATACATACCATACAACTCACCCATTTAAAGTGTACAATTTAATATTTTTGATATATGCACAGATATGTACAAACACCACCATAATCAGTTTTAGAACTCTTTCATCACCCCCAAAAAGAAATCCTTTGGCAATCACATCCTACCACTCAATCCTCCTCAGCTCTAAGCAACCACTAATTTACTCACTGCTATTATGGAGTTTGTTCTGGACATTCCATATCAGTGGATTCATATATAAGTGGCTTTTATGGCTGGCTCCTTTCGTTTAGCATGATGTTTTCAAGGTTTATCCATGTTGTAGCATGAATCAGTACTTCTAGGTGGAAGATGGGGGAAGTTGTTTTTATGGATGAATAATATTCCATTAATGGATGTACCACATTCGTTTATCCATTCATCAGTTATGGACTTTTGTTTCCTCCTTTTGGCTATTATGAATAATGATGCTGTAAGCCTTTACAACTCGCAAAGAGTTGGACACGACTGAGCAACTGAACTGAACTGAACTGAAGCCTTCACATACAAGTTTTTGTGTGCATAAGTTTCCATTTCTCTTGACTATATATCTGGGAGTGAATTTGCTGTGTCCTATATAACTCTACATTTAACTCTTTGAGGAACTGCCAGGTTGTTTTCCAGTGGAGCTGCATGATTTTGCATAGCCACCAGCAATGTAGGAGCATTTCTGTTCCTCCACATCCTGCCAGTACTTATTTTCTGACTTTTTGATTATGGCCATCTTAGTGGGTTTGAAGTGGTATATCATTCTGATGTTAATTTGCATTTCCCTGATGACTAATGAGGTTGAGCAACTTTTCATGTATTTATTGGCCATTTTCATATCGTCCTTTAGAAATGTCTGTTCAGATCTTTGGTCCATTTTTAAATTGGACTATTTGGTTTTTATTATTGAGTTGTAAGAGCTCTTTATATAATCTGGATATAAGTCCCTTATCAAATATATGATTTGGAAATATTTTCTCCCATTTTTTCTTTTCAGTTTTTGATAGTGTGCTTTGAAACACAGAAGCTTTTAATTTTGATGAAATCCAACTTATTGTTTCTTTTATTGCTCTGATATCTGTAAATCAACTAGGGGAGTATATGCTATCTTCATAATATTAAGTCTTCCAATCCATAAACACAGGATATTTTCCATTTATTTAGAGTTTCTTTCATTTCTGTCAACAATGTTTATAGTTTTCAGAGCATAAGTTTTGCATATCTTTTGTTAAATTTATTCCCAAGTATTTTACTCTTTTTGATGCTATTGTCTTAATTTTACTTCTGGATTGTTCATTGATAGTATATGGAAATACAATTGATTTTTATAGACCTGCTGATAAATCTTGCACTCTGTATTCTAAGGACCACAAAACTCCTTCAGCTAGTTACCTGTTAACTGATTGAGTTTGGAATCTCACATGGCTGTCACAGGGCTCACAGTTTATAGGGTCATTCTGTGGACAATTCCTAGATTGACCCTTTTTTTTCCCCTTTTTAAATTTTTTTTACTGAAGGATAATTGCTTTACAGAATTTTGTTGTTTTCTGTCAAACCTCAACATGAATCAGCCATCAGTATACATATATCCCCTCCCTTCTGAACCTCCCTCCCATCTCCCTCCCCATCCCACTCATCTAGGCTGATACAGAGCCCCTGTTTGAGTTTCCTGAACCATACAGCAAATTCCCATTGGCTATTTTATGTATGGTAATGTAAGTTTCCATGTTACTCTTTCCATACATCTCACCCTCTCCTCCCCTCTCCCCATGTCCATAAGTCTATTCTCTATGTCTGTTTCTCATTGCTGCCCTGTAAATAAGTTCTTCAGTACCATTCTTCTAGATTCCATATATGTATGTTAGAATACGATATTTATCTTTCTCTTTCTGGCTCACTTCACTCTGTATAATAGGTTCTAGGTTAATCCACCTCATCAGAACTGACTCAAATGCATTCCTCTTTATGGCTGAGTAATATTCCATTGTGTATATGTACCACAAATTCTTTATCCATTCATCTGTCAATGGACATCTAGGTTGCTTCCATCTTCTAGCTATTGTAAATAGTGCTGCAATGAACTATGGGATACATGTGTCTTTTTCAATTTTGGTTTCCTCAGGATATATGCCTAGGAGTGGGATTGGTGGGTTATATGGTGGGTTCATTCCTAGTTTTTTGAGGAATCTCCATACTGTCTTCCATAGTGGCTGTATCAATTTACATTCCCACCAACAGTGAAAGAGCATTCCCTTTTCTCCACACCCTCTCCAGAATTTATTGCTTATAGACTTTTTGATGATGGCCATTCTGATTGGTGTGAGGTGACATCTCATTGTAGCTTTGATTTGCATTTCTCAACTAAATAAGTGATGTTGAGCATCTTTTCATGTGTTTGTTAGCCATCTGCATGTCTTCTTCGGAGAAATGTCTGTTTAGGTCTTTTTCCCACTTTTTGATTGGGTTGTTTGTTTTTCTGGCATTGAGTTGTATGAGCTGCTTGTATATTTTGGAAATTAATCCTTTGTCAGTTGTTTCATTTGCTATTATTTTCTTCCATTCTGAGGGTTGTCTTTTGACCTTGCTTATAGTTTCCTTTGCTGTGCAAAAGCTTTTAAGTTAATCAGGTCCCACTGTTTACTTTTGTTTTGCTGCCGTTACTCTAAGAGGTGGGTCATAAAGGATCTTGCTTTGATTTATGTCATCAGCTGTTCTGCCTGTGTTTTCCTCGAAGAGTTTCATAGTTTCTGGTTCTTACATTTAGGTCTTTAATCCATTTTGAGTTTGTCTTTGTGTATGGTGTTAGGAAGTGTTCTAATTTCATTCTTTTACATGTAGCTGTCCAGTTTTCTCAGCACCATTTATTGAAGAGGCTGTCTTTCCCCATTGTATATTCTTGCTTCCTTTGCCAAAAATAAGGTACCCATAGGTGCATGGGCTTATTTATGGGCTTTCTGTCTTGTTCCGTTGGTCTATATTATTGTTTTTGTGCCAGTACCATACTGTCTTGATGACTGTAGCTCTGTAGTATAATCTGAAGTCAGGAAGGTTGATTCCTCCAGCTCCATTCATCTTTCTCAAGACTGCTTTGGCTATTTGGGGTCTTTTGTGTTTCCATATGAATTGTGAATTTTTTAATTCTAGTTCTGTGAAAAATGCTATTGGTAATTTGATAGGGATCACATTGAATTTGCAGAATAGTCATTTTCACAATATTGATTCTTCCTACCCAGGAACATGGAATATCTCTCCATCTGTTTGTGTTGTCTTTGATTTCTTTCATCAATGTCTTATCATTTTCTGTGTACAGTTCTTTTGTCTCCTTAGGTAAGTTTATTCCTAGAAATTTAATTCTCTCTGTTGCAATGGTGAATGAGATTGATTCCTTAATTTCTCTTTCTGATTTTTCATTGTTAGTATATAGAAATGCAAATGATTTCTGTGTATTGATTTTGTATCCAGCAACTTTTCAAAATTCGCTGATTAGCTCTAGTAATTTTCTGGTACTATCTTTAGGGTTTTCTCTGTACAGTATCATGTCATCTGCAAACAGTGAGAGCTTTACTTCTTCTTTTCCAATCTGGATTTCTTTTATTTCTTTTTCTTCTCTGATTGCTGTAGCTAGGACTTCCAAGGCTATGTTGAATAATAGTGGTGAAAGTGGACACTCTTGTCTTGTTCCTGATCTTAGGGGGCATGCTTTCAGTTTTTCACCATTGAGAATAACGTTTGCTATAGGCTTATCATATATGGCCTTTACTATGTTGAAGTAAGTTCTTTCTATGCCCATGTTTTGAAGAGTTTTAATCACAAATGGGTGCTGAATTTTGTCAAAGGCTTCTTCTGCATCTATTGAGATTATCATATGAATTTTATCTTTCAATTTGTTAATATGATGTATCATATTGATTGATTTGTGTGTATTGAAGAATTCTTGCATTCCTGGAATAAACCCAACTTGATCATGGTGTATGAGCTTTTTGATGTGTTGCTGAATTTTGTTTGCTAAAAGTTTGTTGAGGATTTTTGTATCTATGTTCATCAGTGATATTGGCCTGTAGTTTTCTTTTTGTGTGTTGTCTTTGTTTGGTTTTGGTATCAGGGTGATGGTGGCCTCGTAGAATAAGTTTGGAAGTGTTCCTTCCTCTGCAATTTTTTGAAAGAGTTTTAGAAAGACAGGCATTCAGTTCAGTTTAGTCGCTCAGTCGTGTCCGACTCTTTGCGACCCCATGAACTGCAGCACGCCAGGCCTCCCTGTCCATCACCAACTCCTGGAGTCTACCCAAACCCATGTCCATCGAGTCGGTGATACCATCCAACCATCTCATCCTCTGTCGTCCCCTTCTCCTCCCGCCCCCAATCCTACCCAGCATTAGGGTCTTTTCCGATGAGTCAACCCTTCGCATGAGGTGGCCAAAGTATTGGAGTTTCAGCTTCAACATCAGACCTTCCAATGAACACCCAGGATTGATCTCTATTAGGATGGATTGATTGGATCTCCTTGCAGTCCAAGGGACTCTCAAGAGTCTTCTCCAACACCACAGTTCAAAAGCATCAATTCTGCGATGCTCCGCCTTGTTCACCGTCCAACTCTCACATCCATACATGACCACTGGAAAAACCATAGCCTTGACTAGACGGACTTTTGTTGGCAAAATAATGTCTCTGCTTTTAAATATGCTATCTAGGTTGGCCATAATCTTCCTTCCAAGGAGTAAGCGTCTTTTAATTTTATGGCTGCAGTCACCATCAACAGTGATTCTGGAGCCCAAAAAAACAAAGTCTGACACTGTTTCTACTGTTTCCCCATCTATCTCCCATGAAGTGATGGGACCAGATGCCATGATATTAGTTTTCTGAACGTTGAGCTTTAAGCCAACTTTTGCACTCTCCTCTTTCACCTTCATCAAGAGGCTCTTTAGTTCTTCACTTTCTGCCATAAGGGTGGTGTCATCCGCATATCTGAGGTTATTGATATTTCTCCCAGCAATCTTGATTCCAGCTTGTGTTTCTTCCAGCCCAGCGTTTCTCATGATGTACTCTGCATATAAGTTAAATAAGCAGGGTGACAATATACAGCCTTGACGTACTCCCTTTCCTATTTGGAACCAGTCTGTTGTTCCATGTCCAGTTCTAACTGTTGCTTCCTGACCTGCATACAGGTTTCTCAAGAGGCAGGTCAGGTAGTCTGGTATTCCCATCTCTTTCAGAATTTTCCACAGTTTATTGTGATCCACACAGTCAAGGCTTTGGCATAGTCAATAAAGCAGAAATAGATGTTTTTCTGGAACTCTCTTGCTTTTTCGATGATCCAGCGGATATTGGCGATTGGATCTCTGGTTCCTCTGCCTTTTCTAAAACCAGCTTGAACATCTGGAAGTTCACGGTGCACGTATTGCTGAAGCCTGGCTTGGAGAATTTGGAGCATTACTTTACTAGCATGTGAGATGAGTGCAATTGTGCAGTAGTTTGAGCATTCTTTGGCATTGCCTTTCTTTGGGATTGGAACGAAAACTGACCTTTTCCAGTCCTATGGCCACTGCTGAGTTTTCCAAATTTGCTGGCATATCGAGTGCAGCACTTTCACAGCATCATCTTTCAGGATCTGAAATAGCTCAACTGGAATTCCATCACCTCCACTAGCTTTGTTCATAGTGATGCTATCTAAGGCCCACTTGACTTCACATTCCAGGATGTCTGGCTCTAGGTGAGTGATCACACCATCGTGATTATCTGGGTCGTGAAGAGCTTTTTTGTACAGTTCTTCTGTGTATTCTTGCCACCTCTTCTTAATATCTTCTGCTTGTTAGGTCCATACCATTTCTGTCCTTTATCGAGCCTATCTTTGCATGAAATGTTCCTTTGGTATCTCTAATTTTCTTGAAGAGATCTCTAGTCTTTCCCAATCTGTTGTTTTCCTCTATTTCTTTGCACTGATCGCTGAGGAAGGCTTTGTTATCTCTCCTTGCTATTCTTTGGAACTCTGCATTCAGATGGGTATATCTTTCCTTTTCTCCTTTGCTTTTCGCTTCTCTTCTCTTCCCAGCTATCTGTAAGGCCTCCTCAGACAACCATTTTGCTTTTTTGCGTTTCTTTTCCATGGGGATTTTCTTGATCCCTGTCTTCTGTACAATGTCACGAACCTCTGTCCATAGTTCTTCAGGCACTCTGTCTATCTGGTCTAGTCCCTTAAATCTATTTGTCACTTCCACTGTATACTCATAAGGGATTTGATCTAGGTCATACCTGAATGGACTAGTGGTTTTCCCTACTTTCTTCAATTTAAGTCTGAATTTGGCAATAAGCAGTTCATGATCTGAGCCACAGTCTGCTCCCGGTCTTGTTTTTGCTGACTGTATAGAGCTTCTCCATCTTTGGCTGCAAAGAATATAATCAATCTGATTTCGGTGTTGACCATCTGGTGATGTCCACGTGTAGAGTCTTCCCTTGTGTTGTTGGAATAGGGTGTTTGCTATTACCAGTGCATTCTCGTGGCAAAACTCTATTAGCCTTTGCCCTGCTTCATTCTGTACTCCAAGGCCAAACTTGCCTGTTATGCCAGGTGTTTCTTGACTTCCTACTTTTGCATTCCAGTCCCCTATAATGAAAAGGACATCTTTTTTGGGTGTTAGTTCTAGAAGGTCTTGTAGGTCTTCACAGAACCGTTCAACTTCAGCTTCTTCGGCATTACTTGTTGGGGCATAGACTTGGATTACTGTGATATTGAATGGTTTGCCTTGGAAATGAACAGAGATCATTCTATCGTTTTTGAGATCGCATCCAAGTACTGCATTTTGGACTCTTTTGTTGACCATGATGGCTACTCCATTTCTTCTAAGGGATTCTTGCCCACAGTAGGAGATATAATGGTCATCTGAGTTAAATTCACCCATTCCAGTCCATCTTAGTTCGCTGATTCCTAGAATGTCGACATTCACTCTTGCCATCTCCTGTTTGACCACTTCCAATTTGCCTTGATTCATGGACCTAACATTCCAGATTCCTATGCAATATTGCTCTTACAGCATCGGACTTTACGTCTATCACCAGTCACATCCACAGTTGGGTATCGTTTTTGCTTTGGCTCCATCCCATCATTCTTTCTGGAGTTATTTCTCCACTGATCCCCATTAGCATATTGGGCACCTACTGACCTGGGGAGTTCATCTTTCAGTGTCTTATCTTTTTGCCTTTTCATGCTGTTCATGGGGTTCTCAAGGCAAGAATACTGAAGTGGTTTGCCATGCCCTTCTCCAGTGGACCACATTCTGTCAGATCTCTCCACCATGACCCATCCGTCTTGGGTGGCCCCACACGGCATGGCTTAGTTTCATTGAGATAGACAAGGCTGTGGTCCATGTGATCAGATTAGAAGACAGGCATTAGCTCTTCTCTAAATATTTGACAGAATTCTCCTGTGAAGCCATCTGGTCCTGGGCTTTTGTTTTGGGGGAGATTTTTTATCACAGCTTCAATTTCAGTGCTTGTAATTGGGTTGTTCATAATTTATATTTCTTCCTGGTTAAGTCTTGAAAGATTGAACTTTTCTAAGAATCTTTCCATTTCTTCCATGTTATCCATTTTATTGCCATACAGTTGTTCATAATAGTCTCTTATAATCCTTTGTATTTCTGGATTGTCTTTTGTAACCTCTCCTTTTTCATTTTCGATTTTGTTGATTTGATTCTTCTCTCTTTTTTTCTTGATGAGTCTGGCTAAAGGTTTGTCAATTTTGTTTACCTTCTCAAAGAACCAGCTTTTAGTTTTATTTATCTTTACTGTTGTTTCCTTCATTTCTTTTTCATTTATTTCTGCTCAGATCTTTATGATTTCTTTCCTTCTACTAATTTTGGGGTTTTTTTTTGTTCTTCTTTTTCCAGTTGTTTTAATAGATAATAGGTTGTCTATTCAATGTTTTTCTTGTTTCTTGAGGTAGAATTGTATTGCTATAAACTTCCCTCTTAGAACTGCTTTTGCTGCATCCCATAGGTTTTGAGTTGTTATGTTTTCATTGTCATTTGTTTCTAGAAATTTTTTGATTTCCCTTTTGATTTCTTCAGTAACCTGGTGGTTATTTAAAAATGTGTTGTTTAATCTCCGTGTGTTTGTGTTTCTTACTGTTTTTTTCTTGTAATTGATATCTAGTATCATATCCTTGTGGTTGGGGAAGATGCTTAATATGATTTCAATTTTCTTAAATTTACTGAGGTTTGATTTGTGACCCAAGATGTGGTCTATCCTGGAGAATGTTCCATGTGCATTTGAGAAGAAGGTGTATTCTTCTGCCTTTGGATAGAATGTCCTGAAGATATCAATGAGATCCATTGCATCTAATGTATCATTTAAGACTTGTGTTTCCTTATTAATTTCATGTTTTGATGATTTGTCCATTGGTGTGAGTTGGGTGTTAAAGTCTCCTACTATTCTTGTGTTACTGTCAGTTTCTCCTTTTATGTCTGTTAGTGTTTGTCTTATATATTGAGGTGCTCCTATGTTGGGTACATAGTTATTTACAATTGTTATGTCTTCCTCTTGAATTGATACCTTGATCATTATGTAGTGTCCTTCCGTATCTCTTGTAATATTCTTTATTTTAAGGTCTATTTTTTCTGATATGAGGATTGCCACTCCAGCTTTCTTTAGCTTCCCATTTGCATGGAATATATTTTTCCATCCTCTCACTTTCTAAACTGACCCTTTTTTAAATCTCAGCTTTCATCTGTGCTCATATATAATCATCGGAGAAGGCAATGGCACCCCACTCCAGTACTCTTGCCTGGAAAATCCCATGGATGGAGGAGCCTGGTAGGCTGCAGTCCATGGGGTCGCTAAGAGTTGGACACAACTGAGCGACTTCACTTTCACTTTTCACTTTCATGCATTGGAGAAGGAAGTCGCAACCCACTCCAGTGTTCTTGCCTGGAGAATCCCAGGGACGGGGGAGCCTGATGGGCTGCTGTCTATGGGGTCGCAAAGAGTCAGACACGACTGAAGCAACTTAGCAGCAGCAGCAGCAGCATATATAATCATATTCTTCATATTTATTGAACCCTTCCTGTGGCCCAAGCACTGTTCCAGGCACAGGGAAACAGCAGCACACAAACAAAGCCCTGCTTTCATGGAGTTTCCATGCAATTTGAGGGAACCAGGACAAACCAGCAACTTGATGCAGAGTGTCTTAGAGCGAGATAAGTGCCAAGAAGGAAGTCAGGAGAGGGGAAGGAGCAGGTGGCCTGGAGGAACCTGGCAATTCTGGATGGAAGACCTCCCTGAGAAGGTCTCACGAGAGGGATGAGTGGCAGTGTGGGGCCAACCATGCACACAGGAAGAGCAGTCCAGGCAGAAATGAGTGAGTGAAAGTTGCTCAGTAGTGTCCAACTCTTTGCGTCCCCACGGACTATACAGTCCATGGAATTCTCCAGGCCAGAATACTGGATTGGGTAGACATTCCCTTCTCCAGGGGATCTTCCCAACCCAGGAATCAAACCCAGGTCTCCCACATTGTAGGCAGATTGCAATGGGACCAGCCAACACAAAGACAGAGGCAAGGGCGTGGTGGGGGAGTCAGTGAGATGGTCTCAGAGACCATGAGGACCCGGCCGTGCAGAGACTGTCTTCTCTCCCGAGTCCTGGAGATGCTGCCTGTGTCATCCAGAGCCTAGGCTCCTGGAAGAGGAGATAGGCTGAGGAGGACAGACACTCAGCTTGGATCTCTATGCACTGTCACCTCTGCCCCACTGCTGCCCAGTCCCTCACACCCTTCCTCCCCATGGGCTCTTCCCTTTGGGCCATAAGCTTTACCATCTCCTCAATCCTAAAGCAAAAATTCCAAAAAGTCAAAACAAGAAATCATCAAAGACTGCAGGATTCTGAAATTGTAATTTATTTGTTTGAAAAAAATAACAAAACTTAAAATATTTGGCAGGACATCCTGGCAGTGTAGCAGCAATGTACAACTCCCAGGACTTCTAAGGGAACATCAGATGTTCTAAGGGGTCTTAAAGCATAGAGGCAGTGTGCATTGAGAACCTGTAAAATGTCTGTTTTCAGGGGGAGAAAAATAACAAAAATTAATATAGTAGAATTTTTGTCGCTGGGAAAACTGGAATCAATAGAATCCCCCAACTGAAATCAGCTCGATAAATAATGGCATGTACACAAGATGTAAACCACTGTGGCCACAATAAGCACTGTTTTCCAAGAATGACACAGCTGGAGAGAGCATCTCCCAGAGGCAGGGCACATAAGGACACAGGGACATACAGTCACTACACACGTGTGCATGGCCTGGGAGCCAGGAACCGCTGGCTTCACCTTTTTTTAAAGGGCTGAGAGAAAAATCAAAGGAGAGGACTATTTCACAACATAGAAGAAGTCCATGAAATTCAAATATTAGCGTTCAGGAATTTTTGCCTCCACGCATCCACGTCCGTTTGTTTCCACGTTGTCCGTGGCTGCTTTCAAGCGGCAACGACAGAGCTGAGAAGCTACAGAAGGAGTGGCCAGGAAGGCTGGAGCTCTGTAGACAGCTCCTCACTGAGGGGTCTTCCAGCCCCTGACCCACACAGACACATGGAGAAGGTCTTCACAGATCCTTACAGAGAGGTCTGCCAGTCTCTGATCCCATAACCACTCAGAGAACGTCTTCAAGGCCACACACACAGAGCTTTGCGATATGACGCATTGCGGGGTGACAGGTCAACCAGTGGTTTTCATCACTTTTTGACTTTTCTGTATTTCCATTCTTTGTCTATAATAAGCATGTTCTGCTTTTTTTATTTTTATAATGTGGAAGCTTTCCATCAAACTGCACCCTCACAGAAACCTTTCCTGTGCCCTCCCCAGAGGACTTCTCCCTCAAACAGCGGTCACTCGGCCATTCCAGGGCAATCTCCTCAGTAACCAAGGGCAAACAGGCCCCCAGGCCGCATGCAGGGGTGGGAGCAGCAGGCCCTCCTGTACCCACATCCCCTGTGACAGGTAGGCAGGGGCCAGGCACACCCTGGGCTCCAGCCACTTCAAGCTCCGGCCCCCTGAGGGTGCCTCATGTTGTGAGGCTCAGCTGTCCTTAGGAGGACAGTGGTCAGGAGGCCCAGGCCCACCTCTCCCCACCAGGGCACAGAGGGGTCAACTTGGCCACCTGTGTGTTCAGACCATCCCCTCTTCAGCGAGGGGTGAGCAGCTCAGGGCAGTGGCCCGTCTGAGGGGCAGGTAGCATGGAAGGTCCTGGCAGCAGGGGCAGGCGTTTAGGGAGGTGATCCTGGGAGGAAGCAGGTACCCTCAGAGGACAGAGACGAGGAGCCAGACCCTCACGTGGGATCCGCCTAGAGGTGAGGCTCAGAGAGAGTTGGTCAGCTCGTCAGAGGCAGATGGGCCTCGTGGGCCAGGCCCTGCCACAGTGGGAGAGAGCCTGGCGTCTCAGTGCTTTCTCTGTGTCCCCCAGGTGTCTTCCTGCCCCCGTCCCCGGCAGCAGCAAATGGACCCATCCTGGAAGAAGTGGGGATTGTGGCTCTGGCACCCCTGGCCGACGTGCTAAACAGCCCGCAGCCCAGCCCCGTGGCAGGCCCCATCGTGAGCCCCCTGGCAGGCCCTCTCAACACGCTGCTGCCCGGCCCGGGGCCCGTCTCCCAGAGCAGCCCACTCACCAGCCTCCTGAGCAGCCACCTGGCCAGCCCCTTGGCAGTGCCCCAAGTGGGCACACCAGCCAACTCCCTGGGCCCACCCTCCACTGGCTCCCTGACGCCCAGCAGCCCCCTGGCGGGCCCCGTGGCAGTGTCCTCAGGGGGCACACCAGCCAGCTCCCTGGGCCTGCCCTCCACTGGTCCCCTGATGCCCCCTATGACAGGCTCGGGGGTCCTCTCCCTGAGCAGCCCCCTGCTCACCTCCATGGCTGCCCCTCTAGGCGTCTCTCAGAACGTTCTGGCCAACCCCACGAACAATCTGGTGCTGTCAGAGGCCCCACGGGTGCGGCTGGCAGAGCCGCTCCGAGGATATCTCCCGGGACCCCACCCCTCGGCTGGGGGGGGACCTGCTGCCACCTCCAAAGGTAATAGATGCGGGGACAGGGGGTGGGCCCTGCCAGGCCAGTCCCTGGTCCAGCCTGGCTCTAATCTGCCTCCTCTCCTTTCTGCCCCTCCCACACATCACTAGTCCCACTCTCCACTGAGCACCCCCAGCCAACCCAGGAGCCAGAGCCCCTTGGCATGACATTTGTGGATGCACCCATCCAGACCTCCACCCCTGTTGGTGCCCTGGGCACTCTGGGCCCCGTGACAGCCTTCTCCTATGGCACCTCAGATGCCCAGACACAACCTGGCGGCCCCCAGGGACAAATGGTCCCTGCCTCTGTCCCTGTCTTGACTGCCTCCAACATCGCCATCCTTGCCTCTGCCCCTATCCCCACCCCCCCAGCGACCACCAGCTACACCCCCTCAAGCACGCCACACCCCTCTGCCCGGACACACCACTCCCCATCCCGGCCCTCGCCCACCCCCCACTCCCCTCTGCGCAACCCCCACTGCTCCCCGCGAACCTCGTCCTCCCCGGCTTCAGTCACCGACACCCGTGGTCCACGCAACCCAGAGCAGTCTCGGAAGAGCATCCTGGAGTTGGAGCGGAAGCTAGCCCACCGCAAGAGCAGCAAGTTCCCCAACAGCTCTCAAGGTCAGCGCGAGGCTGGGGTCCCCTCCACTGCCCACGGAGACCTCCCCAGGCACCCCCTGGGCTGCTGACCACAGCCACTGACCACTCTGTCCGCCCCTGTTGTCCCCAGAATCAAAGCAGCTGGCCTGGGAGAGGCTGGTGGGGGAGATCGCCTTCCAGCTGGACCGCAGGATCCTGTCCAGCATCTTCCCTGAGCGCGTGAGGCTCTATGGCTTCACAGTCTCCAACATTCCGGAGAAGATCATCCAGGTGTGTCCTGCCCATCCCCACTGGCCACCGGAGGGCCCGCCCGCCACTGCAGGGATGAGGAGCTTGCTGGCTCTCGAGGGGCTTCTGGAGGCCAGCCAGGCAGAGCACAGCAGAATCTGAGGTCACCCAGGACGCAGGAAGCCCAGTGCTCAGTCCAGTGGCCAGCACGTGTCCAGGGCGCCCAGCTGCAGGGGCCTGTGTCCCAGCCCCATGGGAGGCCTTCCCAGAGGGCAGAGCAGCGAGGGCCCGGCAGGGTCAGATGTGCACTCCCAGCCTTTCCACTGCCGTGGCCTCTGGACCTCCGAGCCCCGCTCCCAAGGGCCCTTCCCCAGGCTGGCAGAGCTGAGGCCTCAGCCTTCTTCCCCACGGGGTCTGAGTCCTCAAGAGTCACGGGTGGACACCGAGGAGGCCCGTTTCAGAGCCTCTGAGCAGCTGGCGGCCTGGTGGCCATTAAGGCTGGGCTAATTCCAGTGCATTCCCAGCCTGCCGTCCACTGAGCCCACTACTCATGAGGGACACGGACGACGGTGCTTCCCAAAGGCGTCTGGGCACTTCTCCTTGCCGCCACCGTGTACTAGGCGCTAACAAATGGGAGCCTGGGGGGGTGGGGTGGGGCGTGGGCTGGACACCTTTGGTCCCTGTCCCCAAGATGAGCTGAGGCGCGCCCTTCCCCACCGACTCGCCCATAGGGGGCACGGGGGTGGGGCACTGGTGGGCGTGGCAGCATCTGCCTCTCAGCCTTCATCCGCGGGGAATGAGGCTTCTGTGCCCCTTCCTCTCAGGCCGTCCTCCTCCGTGGACGAGCTGTGGGCCTCAGTCTGAGTGGGCAGAAATGACGTTCGGTTATAGTGGGCTCATCAGTTCCCCGGGGTTGCACTTGCCTTCTCTGTTTGTTAAGGTGTCCTTTGGTTAGGTTTTTAATTTTCCTGTGGCCAGAATTATCTGCCTTTTTCTTTTTCTGTAGTTCTCAAGTCTTATTTAAGGTGTCTCAGGCTGGAGCTGCCAGCCCGGCTTCAGTTCCCTCCTCCAGTCCACGTGTGTGGGCTCCGGGTCCTCCCGTCCAGCCCTGCCAGGAGAGGATGTCCTAATCCTGTGGCAGAGGGACCCTGAGCATCCTTCTTCCAGACTGTAGTAGTTCCTCTTGGCCCTTTGCTCTTCAATGTGAATTTCAGGGTCTGTCAAGTTCCAAGAAAAACCTATTTCAAAGGTTTAGGTTTTCATTGGTTTACAAGTTGAGCTGGGGATTTCCCATCTTTGCCCTGTTGGTTATCCCTGTGTTGCTGATGTCAGCAAGGCCCACTTTGACGACCTTTGACCTGTCTTGGTCAAGGAAACACCTGGAGTAACAGGCAAATTTGGCCTTGCAGTACAGAATGAAGCAAGGCAAAGGCTAATAGAGTTTTGCCAAGAGAACACACTGGTCATAGCAAACAACCTCTTCCAACAACACAAGAGAAGACTCTACACATGGACATCACCAGATGGTCAACACCGAAAACAGACTGATTATATTCTTTGCAGCCAAAGATGGAGAAGCTCTATACAGTCAGCAAAAACAAGACCAGGAGCTGACTGTGGCTCAGATAATGAACTGCTTATTGCCAAATTCAGACTTAAATTGAAGAAAGTGGGCAAACCACTAGACCATTCAGGTATGACCTAAATCAAATCCCTTATGATACAGTGGAAGTGAGAAATAGATTTAAGGGACTAGATCTGATAGAGTACCTGATGAACTATGGACGGAGGTTCGTGACATTGTACAGGAGGCAGGGATCAAGACCATCCCCAAGAGAAAGAAATGCAAAAAGGCTACATGGTTCTGAGGAGGCCTTACAAATAGCTGAGAAAAGAAGCAAAAGGCAAAGGAGAAAAGGAAAGATATTCCCATCTGAATGCAGAGGTCCAAAGAGTAGCAAGGAGAGATAAGAAAGCCTTCCTCAGCAATGAATGCAAAGAAATAGAGGAAAACAACAGAATGGGAAAGACTAGAGATCTCTTCAAGAAAATGAGAGATACCAAAGGAACATTTCATGCAAAGATGGGCACAATAAAGGACAGAAATGGTATGGACCTAACAGAAGCTGAAGATATTAAGAAGAGGTAGCAAGAATACACAGAAGAACTATACAAAAAAGATCTTCATGACCCTGATAACCATGATGGTGTGATCACTCACCTGGAGCCAGACATCCTGGAGTGCAAAGTCAAGTGGGCCTTAGGAAGCATCACCATGAACAAAGCTAGTGGAGGTGATGCAATTCCAGCTGAGCTATTTCAAATCCTAAAAGATGATGCTGTGAAAGTGCTGCACTCAATATGCCAGCAAATCTGGAAAACTCAGCAGTGGCTACAGGACTGGCAGGTCAGTTTTCATTCCAATCCCAAAGAAAGGCAATACCAAAGAATGTTCAAACTACCACACAATTGCACTCGTCTCACACACTAGCAAAGTAGTGCTAAAATTCAAGCAAGGCTCCAACGGTACGTGAACTGAGCACTTCCAGATGTTCAAGCTGGATTTAGAAAAGGCAGAAGAACCAGAGATCAAATTGCAAACATCCATCAGATCATACAAAAAGCAAGAGAATTCCATAAAAACATCTACTTCTGCTTCATTGACTAGGCTAAAGCCTTTGACTGTGTGGATCACAACAAACTGTGGAAAATTGTTAAAGAGATGGGAATACCAGACCACCTGCCTGCCTCCTGAGTAATATGCATGCAGGTCAAGAAGCAACAGTTAGAACTGGACATGGAACGATGGACTGGTTCCAAATTGGGAAAGGAGTAAGTCCAGGCTCTATATTGTCACCCTGCTTATTTAACTTATGTGCAGAGTACATCATGAGAAACGCTGGGCTGGATGAAGCAGAAGCTGGAATCAAGATTGCCGGGAGAATTATCAATAACCTCAGGTATGCAGATGATACCACCCTTGTGGCAGAAAGCAAAGAGGAACTAAAGAGCTTCTTGATGAAAGTGAAAGAGGAGAGTGAAAAAGCTGGCTTCAGTTCAGTTCAGTTGCTCAGTTGTGTCCAATTCTTTGGGACCCCATGGACTGCAGCTTCCCTGTCCATCACCAACTCCTGGAGCTAGCTCAAAGCTGGCTTAAAACTCAACATTCAAAAAAGGAAGATCATGGTATCCAGTCCCATCACTTCATGGAAAATAGATGGGGAAACAATGGCAACAGTGACAGACTTTATTTTCTTGGGCCCCAAAATCACTGCAGATGGTGACTGCAGCCATGAAATTAAAAGATGCTTGCTCCTTGGAAGAAAAGTTATGACCAACCTAGACGGCATATGAAAAAGCAGAGACATTACTTTGCCGACAAATTTGTGAATAGTCAAAGCTATGGTTTTTCCAGTAGTCATATATGGATGTGACAGTTGAACCATAAAGAAGGCTGATTGCTGAAGAATTGATGCTTTTGAACTATGGTGTTGGAGAAGACTCTTGAGAGTCCCTTGGACTGCAAGGAGGTCAAACCAGTCAATCATAAAGGAAATCAGTCCTGAATATTCACTGGAAGGACTGATATTGAAGCTGAAGCTCCAATACTTTGGCCACCTGACTCAAAGAACCAACTCATTGGAAAAGACCCTGATGCTGGGAAAGATAGAAGGCGGGAGGAGAAGGGGACGACAGAGGGTGAGATGGTTGGATGGCATCACCGACTCAATGGACATGAGTTTGAGCAAGCTCTGGGAGATGGTGATGGACAGGGAAGGCTGGTGTGCTGCAGTCCGTGGGGTCACAAAGAATTAGACTTGACTGAGCAACTGAACTGAACTGTCCTGGACTGCAGCCATCACTCCTGCTGTGTCATGGGTGCAGGTGTGATGGCTATTCAAAAATGGGCACATGACACAGAGAAGCACAATATTTATGTCTCTAAAATGCTGCATCTGATATCTAGTTGGCAAATATTACATTAAATTGTAAGGTAAAGTCTAGTTGCCCATGTAGATTAGACATCAAACTGTGGAAAGAGGTTTTTAGTTATTTGAAACTGCCCATTTAAATGGAAATAAGCTCGACCTTTCAGACGCCTAGGCTGTGCAAGTCCTCCCCTTCCCCACCACTCCTCACCCTGCCTGATGTTACTGCTTATACTGGGCAATTTCAGTCACAGCTGTAAATGGCAACTCTCCAGAGAAGAAGCAAGAAGAGGAGGTAGAATGTAAGGCAATTTTTCAGTGTTTATGAAAGTCAGTACTTCCGCCAATACTCCAGCACTCCAGCCTCCACCTTGCCGGCCTCCGGCAGATGGAGCCAAATGAAACCCAGGTCAGGAAAACAGGCCTGTCCCAGTGTTGCAAGGTGGCTCAGGGTTGCCCCTGCCCGAGGTCAGAGGTCGCTTTGGCTGAACCCTCACATGAGCCTGGTGCTCCACTCACACGACCACCCAGGGAGGGGCATACGGAACTAACTGGAGAAGGCAATGCTTGAGCGGACTGGGCGACCCTAGCAGGTGGTGTCTAGGGAACCAGGGGCAGAGGGTGAGCAGGGCCAGATGGGAGCCTTGTGGGTCAGCCCTGGCCCTGGAGCTGGAGCAGCGGGAACCACACGGGGGCTCTGTGGCCAAGCCAACTCCATGCACTGCCAACCCACTGTTCCTTGGGCCCGGGGCAGCGGCACCAGTGACAGGTACAGAATTTGCAGGACCAAGTGCACAGGAAAACACAGTGCTCCTTGTTCAAAAACTAAGAACCTCGAGATTGCTTCAGCAGAACTTCAAGCTGAGGGCACCAGAAGGCCGTGAAGGGAGGGGCTGGGCGGGGGGGTGCAGGGCCGGCCCGGGAGGGACAAAGTAGGTGAAGACAGACCCCAGGCCCAGACGCCAGAGCTGGCAGCCAAGTGACAGCAGACCTCAGTGCTGGGGCTCAGGGCCTCGGCTCTGGGCCTGGGGTTGTCAGCACATCATGAGGGCTGGAAGGGACCTCCACAGGGTGGGGGCACAGGGTGCTAAGGATGGGGTGTTGGGACAGGGGGGCCTGGAGAAAAGCCTGAGAGGTAGGAGGGCTGGACCCGGGAGGAGGCCTGGGAAAGACCCTGGGTGGCATCTTCCCGGTCAGGCAACCCTGGGGGTTTTGGGAGGTCCCCTGGTGTCTCGTCACCAGCAGCCACACCCTCCATCCTCTGCTGCTTGTGGCCCCAGCTCAGTCCGGTTCCAGATGGTGGATGGAGCCAGTGCTGGGGCTGCTGGAACCTCTGTGCTCAGCCTCAGCCCATAGGGTTCCCCCCACCCTGGACCCCTTGAGGCGCCTTGGCCAGGTCCTCCAGGACACCTCCTTGCAGGGCCCGCCCTCCGATCGTGATCCTGGTGGAACCACACCCCTGCAGCCTCCTTCCCCCCCACATGCTTGCCTGCTCATGGCCCAGGGTGGAGCCAAGGGTCCCTGACTGCTGCTGTCCCCTCAGGCCTCCCTGAACCCCACTGACCACAAGCTGGACGAGGAGCTGTGCCAGACGCTCACGCAGCGCTATGTGAGCATCATGAACCGGTTGCAGAGCCTGGGCTACAACGGGCGGGTGCACCCAGCGCTGACGGAGCAGCTGGTGAATGCCTACGGCATCCTGCGGGAGCGGCCGGAGCTGGCCGCGTCTGAGGGCGGCTCCTACACAGTGGACTTCCTGCAGCGCGTGCTGGTGGAGACTGTGCACCCCAGCATGCTCACCGACGCGCTGCTGCTGCTCTCCTGCCTCAGCCAGCTGGCCCATGACGATGGCAAGCCCATGTTCATCTGGTGACACCACCATTAAAGCTCCCCTCGGCCGCTGGCCGCTGGGCCCAGGCACGTACTCCTGGCTGCTGCCGCCTCCTCTGGGGCCCTTCTGTCCTGTCTGCCCTGAGGGCTCCTGCCCCTCGGGGCCCCCGGAGAGAGCCCCAAGACCAAAGTTCGGCAGCTGTCTTGCTGAGAGGGTGTTCCAGAGGCCCCACATCTCCCCTCACATGGCCTGAGGCCTGGAGTGGCCAGAGCAGGAAGCGAGAAGGAGCCAAGCTGGCAGGGGGTGTGCGCACAGCCCTGGCCACCTGCTGGCGGCCAGGGTGAGGCCTGGGCCCAGACCCGAAGGCAGAGTGGGTTCCAGAGGAGGCTGTGGGCACAGGAGTGCCTCCCTCTGCACTAGGCAGGGACAAGGAGAGTGGGGACATGACTTCTGGACCCTCATCAAGGGCAGGGGGACATTAAAGGGAGGGGAACCAGGAGAGAGGCTCACTCACACCTGGGCACTGGGCAGCCCAGGGAGGTGGGGGCCCTGCAAGGCCAAAGGCTCCCGCAGGAAGGGACTAGACTGGGAGAGTCAGAGCTGGGAGGGCAGCTCCCCTCTACTGAAGGGGTGCGGCTGAGCAGCACAGGCTGCAAGGAGAGCAGAACAGGAGAGCTGGAGTGGGGTGGGGTAGGAGGGGACACAGGAGGTAACCTATAGACTTGGAGGAGGAGGGCTGGTGGGGAGTGCAGGATGCCGAGTGTAGGCCAGGGTGCTTGTCCCTTCAAGACCCGCATGAGGAGTGGAGAGGGCCTTCCTGCAGAAGGGGAGGAGGCCAGAGGTGGTGATGGGGATGTGGACCCCAGCCAGGAGGCTCCCCGAGCACCCACTAGCCCAATGATCACTAAGGGACAGAGGAGCCACCGGGCATGGGTTCATGTCAGCTACCAGCAAGGGGGTACAGAGGAGAGGGGGTTAGGGTGAGCTGGGGTCTCTGGCCCCAGAGCTGCTGCCTCTCTGCAGCCTTACTCCCCTCCCCCCAGGCCTCCTACTTCAGCAGATAGTCAGGCCCCTGGGAAAGGCAGGGAGGGCCCCTGCGTACAGACAGGCAGAGAGCCGTAGATGCTCCTGTCTGCTGAGAAGGCTGAACGACAGGACAGACGGTAGGAACAAGCACACCCAGCACCAGACCTTGAGTTCTACCGGGGATCCGGGATTTCTGGAAAACGGGGCGGGGCGGGGAGCAGAGTCTCTTCTCTGCGTCGGCAGGCGGCAGGCGGGAAAGGCAACCCTGGCCCAAGCTTCAGAGCGATTTAGGAGCCAATCATAGGAGCTCTAGGAACCTCTTCGCAGCTCGAAAGATGGGGGCCCAGGGAGCGGAGGGCAAGGCAGCACCTGAACAAGGCCACGCAGCTAGGTCCTGGGACCCAACAAAGTGGCTCCCATCTGGCTCGCGGGCCCCGCCCGGAGGGCCAGGACGGCCGCGTAGAGCCGAACCAACGGTCCTTCCCCTAGATTGGAAGCTTCTCGTCGTAGGGCCACAGAGCCGGCGCAAAGCTGGCGGCTGGTTAGGCTGGTTAGTCTGCCCCTCATCTGCGGGCGTATCTTCGTACTCAGGTGCTGGACGTCACGAACAGGGGCACAGGTAGGGGTGGGGTATACGCCGCAGTCTGAGCAGCAGAAGCGAAGGGCCACTGCGCGCTGACTGACGAGGAGGCAGAGAGCTGGATGCAGCGCGCATCGCACTCCCGTCCGGCCGCCGCGCCGGCCCGTGTTAAAAAGTGTCGGCCTCCGTTGGGTGTGGGCTGCACCCAGGAGCCGCGCTGGTCCGCGGCTGGGGACCGTGGCTGGGGGCTGGGGGTTCTCCTTGCGACATTTAGGGGAGGGCGGGGCAAGGAGCTTCTGGGGCGGATCCAGGGTCCCTTCCGCTTTCCTTTTGGTTCTCTCCAACGGCCGCAGAGACTCCGCGCGAGTGAGCGGATGGCGGTTTCCCGGGCGGCTCCGCCAGCCTCCGCACCCCCAAGCTCGCGAGCACAGCGCCTTCCCGGCCCCGCGTACAAGCTGTGCCACGTGGCCTTGACCCCTGTGACTGCCCTGCAACTCCCGCGGACGAACGCACGGATCGACTCGCACGCTGGAAGCCAATGAGTCGTCGGAGAGTCACGCTGCCGAGGAGCCCTGTGCGCCATGCCATCCCCGCCCGACTGGCCCCCGACGCCCTGCGCCCTACGACCCTCGCCCTTCCCGCACCCTGTGCTGCACGCTCTCCACCGCCTGACCCGCGCGCTGCTTTTCCCGGCCTACTGGGCCCTGGACCAGCTGCTGGGCTGCTGGGCTCCGGCCGAGAGCCGGAGCGAGCACAGCTGGCTGAGAACAGCAGCGGGTGCCGGGGGCGCGCTGCTGCTGCTGCTCGCGGCCCTGCCCCTGACTCTCCCGGCGCTGCTGCTCTGGCTGCTGCTGCAGGGCTGGAGACGCCCCTTCTGCTACCAGCCCCCTCCGCGGTGCTGGGCGCCCCCTGCGCCCTGGTGCCCCCCGCACTGAGCCCGCGCGCAGCTTCGGCTTCTTCAGCGCAAACCTGTGCCTACTCCCCGACGGGCTGGCGCGCTTCAACAACTTGCCGCACACGCAGCGGCGGGCCGCGGCCGTGGGCGCTGTGCTGCTCGCCGGGCTGCGGCGTTCGCCCTATGTGGCTACGGGCTGCGGTTCGCCAGTGCAGGCGATGCCGGGCGGGGTGCTGACAGGCGCCATGCCAGCGAGTCTGGACTTCGTGTGCCTGCAGGAGGCGTTCGATCTTCGCGCAGAGCGACGCCTGGTGAGCCTCCTGGCAGCTAATCTGGGCCCGGTGTTGTACGACGTGGGCACATTCGGCCTGCAGCCCGACCTACATCTCAAGTTGCTGGGCAGTGGGCTGCTGCTGGCCTCGCGCTATCCGCTACTGCGCGCCGCCTTCCAGTCCTTCCCCCACGCACGTAGCGAGGATGCTCTGGCCTCCAAGGGACTGCTTTCCGCGCAGGTACCTGTCCCCTGGCCGTGGCGCTCCCGGACCAGGGAGGGGCGGGGCATGGAGTGGAACACGCGAAGGAGAGCCAAGGTCGTGGTGTTGCAGGCGCAGCTGGGCATCCTGGACGGGTGCCGCGTCATGGGCTTCCTGCACTGCACACATTTGCACGCGCCCAGTGGTGAGCCCTGCCGGGTTCGTAAGGAGGCGGCCCCTCTGCGTGGCGGCGGCGGCGAGTCCCAACCCTGGCCAGCGCCTCCCCTCCTCGCAAAGTTTATTCACTGCCCCAGCCGCCGCGAGTCCCTCGGTGGGCTTACGGATCAGGATGGGATGGGGCGGGAGGCTAAGCTGAGTGTCCAGGATGCGGACACCGGCTCCTCCGCCGGGCCCCGCAGAGGACGGGCTCCTGCGCTGCAAACAGCTGACAGTGCTCCTGGACTGGGCCGAGCAGTTCGAGGCGGAGAGCCGCCAGAGTGAGGAGGCCGTGGCCTTCAGCGTGCTCCTGGGTGACCTCAGCTTCGACAACTGCTCGCTATGTGAGACGGCCCGCCCCCTCAAACTTCCCCTCCCCCCCGCCCCGCGCACAGACATACACGCACACACCCCGAGCGCCGCCTCTCCACAGACCACCAGCAGGAGCAGGAGCACCAGTTTTTCAGCTGCTTCCGGGACCCCTGCCGGCTGGGCACGCGCCGGGAGCAGCCCTGGGCCCTGGGTACGCCGGGGCAGGGCACCCGGATGGAGGCGGGCAGACCTCAGGAGGGCTCTGTGGAGGCGCCCACTGATACCGCCCTTCCCCGCCCACCCCAGGGACGTTGCTGAGACCCTCCGAGCTCCGCCGCTCCGTGGCCTGCTCGCCGGAGATGCTGCGAAGGTGAGTGGCTACCTAGGGGTCAGACAAGGGCAGGAAGGAGGGCTGCCCTGACCCTGGTGACATGGCCACTCCTCAGGGCCTTGGAGCAGAAGAAAGGGTGCCGCCGCTACCTGGCAGGCCCTCCCCGGGGAGGCTCCCCAGCTGAGTCCTGGCGGGCCGGTGCCTGGACTACATCACCTACCGCAGCGCACCTGGAGGCCTTCTGAGCCCGGTAGGTGCCAGAGCTCAGGGTGTAGGCCTGCCGCGCCAGGGCGACTCTCCAACCTGCCTCCCGCCCTGCAGGAGGTGGAGCAGGTGACATTCAGCACTGCCCTGGCCGGGCTCACAGACCACCTGGCCGTGGGACTTCGGCTCCGAGTGTCCATGTCCTCCTAAGGCCAGCTCGAGGGAGGCAAGTGCCAGAATGGGTGGAAAGACGGCGGGTGACACAGAACGTGAACCTGGCCAGTTGCCAGGGGGAAAGGCGACTTCAGGGATCTTTATTGTGTGGGCCCTCCTTCACACAGCCTCCTGGGCCCTGCGGTACTCATACACGCTGCCCCGCTCAGGGAAGGCTAGGGGCTGCAAGGGTGAACCCGGTAGTGGGGCGGGGTCCTCCGGGTCCCCGTAGCCCCCACCGCCTGGTGTGTGGAGACAGAACACGTCCTGTGGAGCAGAGGGGCAGGATCAGCCTGGGCTTGGCGCTGCCCTGCCTCCCACTGCAGGCCCATCCCCACCGGACAGCGCGTCCATATCGGCCAGCTTGGACCACGGAGCCCGGGTCTTCGGCCCCCTATTCTTTCAGGAGCCAAATTAAACTCGGTCTCCGCAATTCCATTCACCCTCTGTGGGATGAGGGCCACTGGGGGTGGGGGGGTGGGGAGTGGGGATGAGACAGTTCAGGCTGCAGTCCTTACCCCGGGGTACACGGGCACCGAGGTCTTCCCACCCAGGTTCACTGTCCGGCCGTCCTTCCGGATGAGTAGGTTTAGGCCCCGGGCACCGGGCTCACCCCCTGCAGGAAGAGGCAAGATGGGAGTGGCTCAGGAGACAAGGAAGTTAGAGACGGGGGTGGAGGGGGGGGGGGGGGGGGGGGGAGGGAGTGTTTAGTGGGGAAATAGGAGGGTGGATGGGACAGGAGGTGGCGGGGGGGGGGGGGGGGGGACAGACCCCCTGCGGCGATGGGGGCTGGGCGGGGGGGGGGGAACCACTTACCCATCAGGCCATACGGCTGGAAGGCGCGGCGCTCGGTCAGCACGGACAGCAGCGCCTCCTCGCGGAAAAGCAGCTCGCGGATAATGCCATCGCCGCCCCGGAAGCGGCCGCGACCCCCGGACCCCAGCCTTAGCTCAAAGCGGCGCAGGATAACCGGGTACCTGCACGGTCCCGGGCTCAGCCCAGCCGGCCCCGCCCCTGCGCCGCCCGGCCCCGCCCCTCCGCGCGGTCACCTGCTCTCCAGGATCTCGGGGTCGGTGATTCGCGTGTTGGTCATGTGGCTGTGTACGCCGCTGCGCCCGTGCCAACCCGGGCCCGCGCCCGCGCCGCCCGCTACCGTCTCGTAGTAGCCCATGTGGGCGTTGCCCAAGGTCACGTTGTTCATGCAGCCCTGGCAGGGGCAAGGGGTCGCTGCTCTGGCTGCGGGTGCAGCCCCTCCCTGCCGCCCGCAGCCCTTCGCCGCCTCCGGTAGCAGAGAGGGTCCCCCGGTCCCGCCGCACCTGGGAGGCGGCGCAGGCCCCGAAGGCGCCCAGGATGACGTCCACCACGCGCTGCGACGTGAGCACGTTGCCGCCCACCACGGCCGCGTCGGGGGAAGGGTCTAGGATGGAGCCTTTGGGGATCACCACGCGCACCGGCGCCAGGCAGCCCTGAGGGCAGAGGGCGGCTCTCAACAGTGGGGGGGGGGGGGGGGTCGGGGGGTACACCACCTGCTCCCTAGGATCAGGCCGACCTTGGGCTGACCTCGCCTGGGCTCACTCGGGGTGACGCGGGCTTGGGGTGGAGCCGCTGTCCCTGCACACATAACAGCCCCGCGCACCTGGTTGAGCGGAATGTCGCGGCCGACCAGACAGCGAAGACAGTAGATGAGCGCAGACAGCGTGATGGCCCGCGGCGCGTTGAGGTTGCCGAACACCTCCGGCCCTGAGCCGCTGAAATCAAACACCGCGCTACCCTGCCCACCAGAGTGGGAGAGAGGTCAGCAGACCGGCGGGCGTGCCCGTGATGCCCGAGGAGGTACCCCCTCCCAAGACTGACCTGACTCAGGTTGATCTGCACTCGGAGTCGGATGGGAGAGCCGTCGTCCATGTGGTCCTCTGCAGACACCTCCAGGGGCAGGCCCCGGGCCTGCCGGGCGGTTCCAAAGGCCCGGAGCATGTCCCTCACAGCGAGCTCTGCGTTTGCCTGGTGGGGAGTTCAGCATCAGCCATGCCCCTACTGGGTGGGCCAGGTGCCCCCTCCTGTTTTGCCCACCCGCCTGGGGGCGAGCACAGAGCTGCCCTGCGCTGCTGCCCCCAGCGCACCTGAATGTGGCCCATGTAGGCCTGCACCACATCCAGGCCGTACTGCCCAATGAGCTCGCCCACCAGCTGGATGCCTTTCTGGTTGGCTGCCACCTGAGCGCGCAGATCCGACAGGTTGTCGTGCAGGTTCCGTGTCCCACTGCAGCCTGGAATCTTGCCTGGCGCCTGCAGGGCTTCGGTCACCGCTGAACAGATGGGACTGCCACTGAGCCACCTGCGAGTCCCAGGCAGGGCCGCCTGGTGCCCTGCTCCTCTGCCACGGCACTGCAGGCTCCACGTGTCGGCCCAGTGCTGGCTCCCTACTACTCTGCTGTCTCTTCCCCCATTGACTGAAGCTTCTCACACCCCAGTCCCCCAGTACACCCTAGGATGGACAGGTAGCTTTGCTGTGACCGCACATGGGCTGGAGGTACTTGGGGTAGGGGCAGGGGGCAGGTTCCCTGAGCAAACTCCCCCCCACCTCCATTCTTCCTGCCCTACCTCCCCACTGGCCCACTCTCCAGCCTTTTCTAGGGCCCCCGCCAAGAGGAAAAACCACTTCCCTTACTTAACCCTCCCCCCCAGGGCCCACTACTCACGGCCACAGCCCATCACTTTGAAAGAGCATCAGTATGGCTGTCTGTCCCCCCACCCCCGGCCCCGGCAGACCTGGACAAGGCCTCCACCCCTGGCAAGCAGTACAGGTTCAACCCCAAGGACCACTCCGTGCCTCGGGAAAGCACCTCTCCTGAGTCTGGGTCAGGGTCCTCTCTGAGACTCCCTGGCCACCAGGTCCTCTGCCTGCTCATGTCCCTCAGGGATCCCTGCCCTGTGCCCCCACCCCACACTGACCAAGGCAGCAGCTAGGCTTTGGCCGCTTTATCTGTGTCCTCAGCACCCACAACAGCACATGGTCCTGTCACCCCACCTTCCACCCTGCCCCCATCACCTGTTCTCACTCTGAGATGCCCCCGGGGCTCTCGCCCCTGGCAGCCTCACACTGGCCATCCTGCCCCCAGGTCCCACAGAAGCTGCTGCCCCACCTCCTTAGTGACCACAGAGCCAGAACCTCCATCCTACAGCTGTCCAAACATCATTCCCTCCCCATGCCCAAATCTCACCAGATACCAACCCTGACCTCCAAACCACCTTCACCCTTGTTCCCAGCTTGAGGCTCAGAATCTGCCAGGGCAGGTAGAGCCTTCACGCCACCCCACCCCCCGCCTGGCCTGCAGGCCATTCTCGGACCCTCCATGTTCTGCACGTCAGCAGGGGGCTCACCCGGTGCACCTGCAGACCAGCTCAGGCCCAGCTGAAGCCCTTCACAGCTGCCCCACCACCCACACCCCTGACCCAGGCCCAGGGAAGCTCTCCAGCCCCTGGCACCCCTGTTTCTCTGCAGCCCCCAAACCCAATGCAAACCCTGCACGAATTATAAACAGAAGCAGCTGCCCACCTTGAAGCAGGCTTCTCCCTCTCCTGCACCCTTGGGTGCCCTGGCCAACTCCCCACCCCCAAACCACTGAGGCCTCCCTGGGCCCAGGCACAACTTAGCTCAGCGCCTCTGATTATCTCTGAGAGATACTGTGCAACCACCCTGCCGGATCACCGCCTGGCTCCCCCAGCCTGGAGGCTGGCCTGGGGGGAGGGCGGGCAGGAAGCAGCCAGGTGTGCCAGCTCAGTGCCACTCACTCTCTTCCTGGAAGACTCCCCCCTGCACAAGTTTGAAGGACAGGAAGACTGCACCCTCCTGCTGCAGGCTGGTGGAGTGGGGGGGCATGGAGCCCGGTGTGATGCCCCCAATGTCCGCGTGGTGCCCGCGACTGGCCACATAGAACACAGGCCGTGTCTGGCCCGGCCAAAACACCTAGGGGTGAGAGCGACGGTCAGCAGCTCCAGGGGCCCTCCTCCACAGGTCCCTGGGCAGCGCCCCTCACCGGTGTGATGACAGTCAGGTCTGGCAGGTGGCTGCCCCCCGCACTGGGGTGGTTGCTCAGCAGCACGTCACCGGGGTGGAGGTCAGCCCCCAACTGCTGGATCTGAAGCCAGGAGATAGGTGCAGAGTGGGGAGGGGGCAGGGCTGAGGGGTAGGGGGGTCAGGGGAAGGGGTCCCCCAAACCTGGAACTGCACTGTCTCCTGCATGGCACCCAGGTGCACGGGGATGTGAGGGGCGTTGGAGACCAGCCCCCCATCGGGCCCAAAGAGGGCACAGGAGAAGTCCAGACGCTCCTTGATGTTGGTGGAGATGGCTGTGCGCTGCAGGATGCGGCCCATCTGCTCTGGGGGCACAGAGTGACCAGATGCCCACTGGCCCCATGCCACCCACAGCCCGGCCTGGGTACAGAGGGGCAGGGCCCACCACCTTCAAGGCCTCTGAGTCCTAGACCCAGGACCCAAAGTGGGTGACGGTCTACCTAGACACGTGAGGACATGGCCAGACCATGTCTTGCTCATGCCAAGGGCAGCACTTCCCTTCCCAGCCCTGCCTAGTGCCCCCATCAACCCCACGCCCTGCCTCCTGCAGTAAGAACCCAATGTTGGTGGCCCCAGCAAGCACCTAGCCTGACCCTGAGCCTGGGTTCCCTGTTCAGAGCCCAGATCACACAGTGCTGGGAGGAGAAAAGCGCCCCCCTGCCCCAGACCTGCAGGTGCAGCAGGTCCATCCCGGAGCCAGGGCCACACTGCCTGCCCCACTGGTCAGAGGCTCCGCTTCCGCCCTTCCCCTGATCGCACTTTCTCCCTGCACACCCCTGCCAGGCACCCCAGCACACACTGCCCGATGTGCAGAGCCCAACCCTGCACCTCAGGGAGCAGGCAGGGGAGCAGGACTGTGCAGCCACTCACCAGCGATGCTCATGAAGCGGTGGGAAAAGATGGACAGGTGGATGGGGTCAAGCTGCGCGCCCACCATGCTGGCCGTCTCAGCCCCCACAGAGATGCGGATGTCCCCAGTCTCAGTCACCTCTGCCTGGCAGCCTGGCTCCACCAGGATGGTACTGGGGGCAGGGGAGCAGAGCAGCTGGAGGAGCCAGGCCAGACCCCCACCCAACCAGGGACCCCACATGCCCAGGCCAAGAAACATCCCAACCGTGAAGGGACCCCAGAGTCTTCCAGACTCCTGAAGCTGGGGCCAGAGAACTGCCCACCACCCCCGACCAGGGCCCCACAATTCCCCCTGGCCCTCACCCCATGCACCCCCACCCCAGCCAGGCCTAGCCCACCTGTTGCTGTCAATGATGAGGCAGGGCCCCTGAAGCTTGTGCCCATAGCCCAGCTCTCCCAACAGGTACACGGGGGTCTCCTGGTAGCCCCCCTCAAAGTAGCACTGGGTCATCTGAGGAGAGTGCAGGGTGAGCAGGGTTCTAGGCCAGGAACTCTCCCTGCATCTCCCCCTCCACGCCTGTCCTCGCATCCCAGTGGCTGTGGGGGGGTGGGCACAGGCGGGATCACCAACCTTATCTACCCGGGGAGGCCCACTATGGGCTTTTGGGATGTCCTCGAGGCGAAGGCCACTGCTGCCGGTGCCCCTGACCCGCACGTCGTCCACCACCACCGGCCGCTCGGCAATAATGAAGCCAAACTCCCTCATGTACCTGTGTCCCGAGGGGGCTGTCAGGGGTGGCAGCCAGGTCAGCCCACGCGCCCGGACTCCTAGGGGGCGGAGGTCACATACCTCTCTACGAAGGCTGCCCCAAAGTCACCCGCTCTGGGCGAGCAGGCAGTGGCCGGGTGCTGGTGGGCAGACACCATAAGGGCACAGTCCGTGCCCTGGTAGCGCAGGTGCAAGAAGCTCTCGGTGCTGATCTGGGACCTGCGATGGTGGCAGGCAGGGCACTCGCAAGGGGGGCCAGGTGGGGGCACCTCCTCCAGCTCTCAGAGCCCTGCCCTCCCCAACTGCCGCTGACAGGACCCCAAGTGAGGTGGCCTGGCAGCCCCCAGAGCCCCACCTGGGGAAGCCCTGGGCCCGCAGGGCCTCCACACACTGCTCCTCCAGGCGGCCCAGCCTCTGGTCCAGCTGCGCAAAGGTCTCGGGAGCGTAGGGCAGGGAGCAGGGCTCCTGCGCCTCGTGCACCACATCGGCCAGGGCCAGCCCCAGTGCAGACAGCAGCCCACTGTGCCTACGGGACAAGGACAACAGGGCAGTGGGTACAGTGCCTCCCACAGTGGGCCTCCCCCTGGACCCACGCACTGCACCCAGACACACCTGTGAATGTGCACAGTGTCCATGCCCAGGGCCCGGGCGATGGCACAAGCATGCTGCCCACCAGCTCCTCCAAAGCAGGCCAGCACGTGGGCCGAGGGGTCATGGCCTCGTGCCTGGGGAACCAGAAGGGGATCAGTGGCCCCGCCCACCCACCTGGCTCACCCATGCCCCCCACAGGCAAGGGCAGCGGTGGGCGTACCTGCGTGAGTGCACGGATAGGCCGACACATGGCCTCGTTGGCCACACGCACAAACCCCATGGCCACCTCCTCCAGGCTCAACGGGGAGGCCGGGCAAGGCCCGTTGGTCAGGAAGCTGTTGACCTCAGTGGCCACAGCCTCCAGGGCCTTTCGAGACGCCTCCGGGGACAGTGGCTGGTCCTCTCCCGGCCCAAAAATGCAGGGGAAGGAGGCAGGCAGCAGGCGACCCAGGACCAGATTAGCATCCGTCACTGTCACAGGGCCCCCTGGGAGGTGTGCACAGTGTGGGGGCTGGGGGCTGTAGGTGGGTGCCAGGCGTGGCCAGTGGAGAGGGGGGCAGCGGGGGAGGGGGACGAGGCTGGGCTGTGCGGGAAGGGTCTCACAGAGAGTATGCCGGTGCTTACCTTTTCGGTAGCAGGCAGGGCCGGGGTGGGCTCCGGCAGACTCTGGCCCCACCACGAAGAGGCCCGACCTTTGGAGAGGGGACCGACTTTGGAGGCGGGTTGAGAGGAGGGGCTGGGGGTCCCTGCACAGGTGCAGGGTGGCGCTGACCTGAAGAAGAGGCGGGAGCCTCCACCAGCTGCCACCGTGTTGATATCCAGCTGGGGGGCCTGGAGGATGACACCAGCGGTGCTGGCCTCGAAAACGTGCTCAAACTCCCCAGCATAGCGGCTCACGTCGGTAGACGTGCCTGGTGGGGGTGGGGAGCAAGGAGACCCAGATGCCGCCCAGCCGGCAACTGAGGCCCCCCGGACCCCACCCTCGGGCCCTCATACCTCCCATGTCAAAGCCGATGACAGGCTGGCCGCCCTCCACCCGGTAGGTGGTGGCTGAGTAACCAACCACACCCCCGGCAGGGCCGGAGAGCACAGCACGGGAGCCGCTGAAGGAGTCCATGGGCGCCAGCCCACCGTCGGAGCGCATGAACAGCACCTGCACGTCCTGTGGGCGGGCTGGCGGTGAGGGGCGGGGTGGTGCAGGCCAGGGGCGGGCAAGGAGGGGATCTCACCTTGAGCTGACCCTGGAAGCCACAGCGGAAGCCCTGCACGTAGCGCTGGATGGTGGGCGTGAGGTAGGCGTCGGCACAGGCAGTGTGCCCCCGAGGCACGATGCGCACCATGGGCATGGCTTCCGAGGACAATGACACGTGCGCGAAGCCCAGTTCCCGGGCCAGGGCGCCCACCTGCTGCTCGTGCTGGGCCCACCTAGGAGGACCGAGCGCCACTGAGACTCGCGCGCCCCGCCCGCCGGCCCGCGCCCCGCCCCCCCCACAAACCACTCACGTGTACGAGTGCATGAGCACCACGGCCAGGCTGCGAATGCCCCGGGACAGGAGCCCTTCCAGCTTCCCTCGCAGGCCCCCCAGGTCCACAGGCTGCTGCACTTCCAGCAGGTCCCCTGTGCATCCTGCGGGGAAGCCGCCGGGCCGGGGTCAAAGGCTGTCAGGGCCTGCTGCCCCGTCCCCAGCACTCGGCCCCGTACCTTTCACGGGTGTCCCAGCACCTGGCTCCCCTCGATAGAGCACCACCCGCTCGTCCACTTCCAGCACCTCCTCGTACAGCGTCTCGGGCATGGGCACGGCCTGAGGGCGGGCAGAGGCTCAGAGGAGGCCCAGGCCTGAGGGTCCTTGCTGGGGTCCTGCGTGGATGGGGCGATGCAGGCTAGGGGATGTGTCCCGGCGGGTCAGTCCACAGCCCCAGGAGACACAGTCAGACTGGATGGTCCCAGGAGACAGTCAGACTGGGTGGCCCCAGGAAGGCTCACCCGGGGCGGCTCTCTGCCCCCAGGCATCTGAGTGCTGCGAGCTGTCCACCCTCACGGAGCTGCTCTGTCCCAGAACCCCACAGAGGGGGTGAGGGTCAGCGTCCAGGATGGGGCAGAGCGGAGGACAGGCCCAGGACAACACGTGGCCACTCAGGGCTGGGAGGGATGCAGCATCCCACCACGAGTGCCCAGAGCGTGCTATCAGCTGTGGCCTTGGGCTGGCACTGACCCTTCCAAGGACTGCCCTCCCTGAGGGGCCCGGGCGCCCCAGGGAAAACGCGCTCTTCGGAGTCAGCCACCGCTGGCGTGGATGAGCTCACCAGGTCAAAGAGGTCCAAGCGGGCCTGGGTGCCCACATGCAGCAGGTCTCGGAAGCCCCGTGTCACCAGCAGCGCCACCCGCTCTCCCTGTCGTTCCAGTAGCGCATTGGTCGCCACCGTGGTGCCCATGCGGATGCTGGCAATGCGACTGGTGTCCAGCGGCCGGTCCCGCGGCAGCAGCACGCCCCCCTCCTGGAACCACGTGGTCAGCCTTCAGGCCTCTGGCCCCGAGACCCCTCCACCCGCCACCCTGCCCTGCCCACCTGCTCCAGGATACGGCGGATGCCCTCAGTGGGGGCGTCTGCATAGTTGGCAGGGTCTTCCGAGAGCAGCTTTAGGACCCTCACGTGCCCCCCTGGGCACTGGGCAAAGACATCTGTGAAGGTGCCTCCACGGTCGATGGCAAAATGGAAGCGCCCCTCTGGGCCACCCATGGTGATGGGGCTGGAGTCCAGCAGCGACTCTTCAGCCGGCAGTCCTGGGAGAACTAGCCAGAGGCAGTGGGTCAGCAGAAGGGGCTGGGGGTCATCCACAGGCGGGTAGCCCTGAGCAGAGCTGGAATAGGGAGAGGACGGGATTCCAGGCCCAGAAGGGGCCTTGGGTGGAGTCGGAGCTGGGCAAGTCTGGGCTGGGCCTAATGCCCCCTGTGCCCACTCCCCAGTTCCAGTGCCCAGGGCTGTGGCGGAAACCCAGGGCTTCCTGGAGCAGGACTTTCGAGGAGGAGGTGCAGCGAGAGCCCTCGGGCTGGGGTGTAGGGACCCTTTAAGCAGGAAGAAGCACGTGCGTTGAGGGCAGATGAGAGAAGGCCCACTGCCCGAAGGCTTGACCTTGGAGCAAGAGGGGACGGGGACTGGACGGAGCCTGCGCAGACGACCGGCCAGGGCGGGGTCCGGGAGGCGAGGAGGAGCGCGCAGCGGGGGCGATCGGGGGCAAGGGGTGCGGAGAGAGGAGCGGGGAGGGTCCCCACCTGGCCTGTCGGCTCCGGGTCGCTCGCCCTCCGTTCGGCAGCCTGCCCGCTCCCGCCCCCAGCCCGGAAGCGGGACCCGCCCCCCGCACGACCGGTCCCGGCGCTCCGGACTCTCCAGTTGCGTCAGGATCGGGCGGCCCGGAACCGTCCCCACCCTCGGCCGCGAGCCATCCCGAGTACGGCGGGGCGGGGCCGAGCTGGGCCGGAGGGCTGCGGGCGTCTCCAAGCCGATCCCTGCGGAGGCGGCGCTGTGCCGGCGCTGCCCCACCCCGCGGCCCGGCCCGCGGGCACCTGGGCTCTGCGGCCCCCCGGCCCTGCGCCGGCCCGGAGCTCGCTGGGCGTGAACGCCCCGGGAACCCTCTTCCAGGTGCCCCGGGAGAGGGGAGCAGGCTGCCCAGACGAGCTCTGACTGCGCCCCAGCGCTCCGCGGTTGCGGGGGCGGGGAGGTCGGGGAGCGACGCGGGAGGCTGGAATTGAGGGCCCCAGCAGCCAGGGGTTCGAGCCCTGGAGAAAGTCTTCACTCCCCACAGGCGCTGTGGGCAGGAGGCCCTCCACACCACCCTCCCTGGCCGACTCGTGCTGATGTCGCCAGACAGCAGGTCGGTCCCGTGGGAGGATGGCTGCCCCTCCCCGGCGTGTTCCCCTGTGGACTGAAAGCTGCCTGGGTGCCTGCCCAGGTCTGAGGTGGGCTCAAGCTGTGAAGGGCTCCAGAAAAGGAACGGTGGGGGATAGGGGGCTTCCCAAGAGCAGCAGCAGGTGAAGGGGGGGGCCCCCTTACCTCAGGGACCACGCAGACAGGAAGCCAGACAGGTAGGGACATCGTCCACGCCCTGGCCCCCATCCCACCCCTGGCTTTGCACTCTCTTGACTCTTGCTGGCCCTTGAAGGCTGGTCCCAGGAGGAGAGAGGTAAGTGGGCTGCTTTAAGGGCACAGGCTCTGGGCTGCACCCAGGCTGCGGCGGGGCTCCCCACTGAACTGAGGCCTCCAGCCACCTCAGCATCCCCTGTATGTTGCGGGGTTGAAGGGCAGCCACATGGCTCCCTCCCTGTGGTCTGCCTCTGCTGCACCCCAGAAAGAGTCCCTGCTCCAGCCCCCCTTCCTCCGCAGCCCCTGTCAGCACCTGACAGGACGCGGCCCAGGGGCACAAGGGGCCCCCACTTTGCTACACGGCTGAACGAGTGGAGCCTGCGGCCCCCACAGAGTCCCGGGCCCGGCGCGCACCTCTCTCCACATCCTTGAGCTTGATGGTTCTGCGCCGGGGCAGCCGGGGGCCAGCGGCCACCTCAGCCAGGAGCCCGGGGCCACAGAAGCTCAGGCTGCTGCCCCGATTTCTGAGCACCAGCTTCAGCTCCTGGTTCTCCTGGATGAGCTGCACCAGCCGCCACAGCTCCTCATTCTCCTGTGCCAGCCGCTGGATCTCCTGCCGCAGGCCCTCGTAGCTGCTGAGGAGGGACATGCCCGGCAGTGGTGGGCAGCAGCTGCTGGCAGCTGGCAGGCTGTCCAGGGGGCAGTGGACCCCACCATTGTGAGGTCAGTGGCTCCCCAGCCCCCACCGCAGCCACATTCCGGGGCTTCAGAGCCAGGACCCAGCAGTTCCGAGCACCCTGAGCAGGGCACCCCCCGCCCTCTGGCCTCTGGCTCACGAGTAGAGGAGACCAGATCTGCCCCAGACTTGGGAGTCCCTCTCGGAAGCCCCTCCTGGCAGACAGAAGGTTCTGGGTCCCAGCCTAGCATGGTGGTGTTGCAGGACAGAAGCTGAACGATTCAGGCGTCCCTCCTCCCCACTGGCCACCCGCTGGCCACCAGCTGCTCATGCCAGGTTGTGGGGCTGGGTCACTGGCCACAATCCCAGAGGTGGTGGTGGCCAGCACATCCTCTGAAGCGGGCAGGAGGGTGGACGTTTGAGCTGCCCTGAGGGAGGGGGTGTGTCTGGCCCAGCAGCAGGAGGAGCTGGACTGACCTCAGAGACTCTGGTGGGTCAGAGCTTGGGGGCGAGGTGTAAGCCCGCGAGCACCTTAGGGTAAGCACTGGAGGTCCTCTTGTGCAGGTGGCAGGGAGTGTCATTGTCCCATGAAGGACAGGCACCCCAGACGAGGCACCACGTTCAGGGCCACAACCTCAGGGAACGGGGTGGGGCAGGCAGCAGGGAAGCCCCAGCAGACAATAAGGATGGCAGTTCCTGAGGGCAGGGGAGCCCCCTCAAAGGCAACGACTGGGTTTGTACTTGAGAACATATGAAGGCCTTTCTTCCTTCTCCCCATCTGTTTTCTAACAGGATGGTTCTGTGTAGTTGCCATATTTTGAGTCATTTCTTCCATTATGATTATGATTTATTTCATGTCGATTTTTCCTTTTCGCGGGCCTGCTCACTGCAGTTTCCACTTGTTAGCCAGTAGGGCAGAGGAACCTGGGAAAGATAAGACAAGGCCTCCCCCTCAACACCACCCATGGGTCGGGGCATCACTCTGGGAGGGGCAGGCTCCCACTGCCCCACCTCCCCCAGACCCCACCCAGGGTAAGACCCTAGGCAGAAGGACTAGCAGCTCCAGAACACGGCGGAGCAGACGGACTCTCCTGGATGCCGAGTGTGGAGCCAAGGACAGTGGAGGTCTCAGTGAGGAAAAGTTACTTAAGAGTTCAAACATGTTACCAGAAACGTGAAGGCTTAAAACAGCAGACATTTATTATCTTCCAGACCTAAAGGCCAGAAGTCCAAACTGAGTCTTATGGGCTAAAATAACAGACAGTTCTTTCCGGAGAGTTCTGGGGAGAGTTTGTTCCTTGCTGTGTCCAATGGCCAGCACTCCCTGGCTTGTGGTTGCCTCAGTCCACAGCTCTGCCTCCAAGGTCATCTCTCCTGCTCTTCTGCACCCAAATACCCCTTTGCTGCCACCTTGAAAGGACACTCATGTTTCCATGGGGGCCCTGTGGATACTCCAGCACACACGCTCCTTCTCAAGACCCTTAGCTTAATCATATCTGCAGAGTTCCTTCTGCCATAGAAGGTGACATTCACGTCTCCGGGAATCAGGACCCAGCTATCTTTGCGGGTATTCTTCAGCCTATTATGCCGGCTGGATGGGGGGCAGACTTGAAAGTGTTCCCCAGCTGTACCCTGATTCATCAGCAAAGGACAGCTCACCACTGGCTCGGGAGCTGAAGCACAACCTTTGCCCAGCAGGTGGCTGAACGCTCCGCTGACTCAGATTCGACTTCTCGGCAGCCGGGCTTGACTGTAAGAAGATGGTGGGGAGGCTAAGTAGTGACGTCAGAAGCTGTGCACCATGGAGGAACAGACTCCACAGACTGGAACTAATGAACTAACAGCAACAGCAACAAGGCCAAGGAGGAGCCTGCTGGTCACAGCCGAGTTCCTGCAACAGATCAGTAACTCTGCCAACTGGCCGCTGGCTCCTCTTGGGATGGACCACTGCTGAGATGCATCCATGCTGCCCCGGGGGTCTGGGGCAAAGGCCAGATTCACTGTGAAGTCACGAAGCTCAGGATCCCTCTAGGTCAGGGCCTCAGCAGAGTGTTCACAGGGTTGTACACTCTGTAAAATTTGCAAAAGCATGTCATCACAGCGAGGTTAAGACTAGCTCTTCCCACTGCACCCAGCATTGTGTCATTTCTTCCCCTGCTATTGGGGATGGGAGGGGGCATGGTGGGCTCTGCTCAGGCAGGCTGAGGCAGGAGCAGACACTCCCTGGTGTCGTTCAGGTATTGCTGTCGTTCTGGTACAGGTGTGGCTCCCAGGAACACAGCCACCCCTGTGCTGCGCATCACCAACATTGGGCTGATGGAGTTGGCTAATGTCTTTAATTCAAAAAACATCTAAAATGTGATAAATAGCCCCTAAAGGCCCTGAAATCTTAGGGCTCATATGTAAAAGAAATCTGATAGAGGTTTTCTCAAATTTAATTCTGAGAATGTACACAATATTAGATAAAGACTTTCCCTGGTAGCTCAGATGGTAAAGAATCTGCCTGCAACGCAGTAGACCAGGATTCAATCCTTGGGTCGGGAAGATCCCTTGGAGAAGGGAAAGGCTACCCACTCCAGTATTCTGGCCTGGAAAATTTCATGGGGTCACAGAGAGTCGGACACGACTGAATGACTTTCACTTTCACTTTCTAGTATTCTTGCCTGGAGAATTCCATGGGCAGAGGAGCTTTGCAGGCTACAGCCCATGGGGTTGCAAAGAGTCGGACACGACTAAGCAACTAACAAACACAGCTAAAGGGAGATGATTGGATGCCATCACTGATTCAATGGATAGGGATCTGAGCAAACTCCAGGAGATGGTGAAGGACAGGGAAGCCTGGCATGCTGCAGTCCATGGGGTTGCAAAGAGTCGGACATGACTGAGTGACTGAACAAGTTAAAGGGGCTGTTACCTGAAAACAACTTTACTCCTAAGCTATCAGTTCAGTTCAGTTGCTCAGTCATGTCTGACTCTTCGCAACCCCAGGAATCACAGCACGCCAGGCCTCCCTGTCCATCACCAACTCCATGAGTCCACCCAAACCCATGTCCATCGAGTCGGTGATGCCATACAGCCATCTCATCCTCTGTCGTCCCCTTCTCCTCCTGCCCTCAATCTTTCCCAGCATCAGGGTCTTTTCAAATGAGTCAGTTCTTCGCATCAGGTGGCCAAAGTATTGGAGTTTCAGCTTCAACATCAGTCCTTGCAATGAACACCCAGGACTGATCTCCTTTAGGATGGACTGGTTGGGTCTCCCTGCAGTCCAAGGGACTCTCAAGAGTCTTCTCCAACACCACAGTTCAAAAGCATCAATTCTTCGGCGCTCAGCTTTCTTTATAGTCCAACTCTCACATCCACACATGACCACTGGAAAAACCATAGCCTTGACTAGACAGACCTTTGTTGGCAAAGTAATGTCTCTGCTTTTTAATATGCTGTCTAGGTTGGTCATAACTTTCCTTCCAAGGAGTAAGCGTCTTTTAATTTCATGGCTACAGTCACCATCTGCAGTGATTTTGGAGCCCAGAAAAATAAAGTAAGCCACTGTTTCCAGTGTTTCCCCATCTATCTGCCATGAAGTGATGGGACCAGATGCCATGATCTTAGTTTTCTGAATGTTGAGTTTAAAGCCAACTTTTTCACTCTCCTCTTTCACTTTCATCAAGAGGCTCTTTAGTTCTTCTTCACTTTCTGCCATAAGGGTGGTGTCATCTGCATACCTGAGGTTATTGATATTTCTCCCGACAATCTTGATTCTAGCTTGTGCTTCATCCAGCCCAGCGTTTCTCGTGATGTACTCTGCATATAAGTTAAATAAGCAGGGTGACAATATACAGCCTCGACGTACTCCTTTTCCTATTTGGAACCAGTCTGTTGTCCCATGTCCATTTCTAACTGTTGCTTCCTGACCTGCATACAGGTTTCTCAAGAGGCAGGTCAGGTAGTCTGGTATTCCCATCTCTTTCAGAATTTTCCACAGTTTATTGTGATCCACACAGTCAAAGGCTTTGGCATAGTCAATAAAGCAGAAATAGATATTTTTCTGGAACTCTCTTGCTTTTCGATGATCCATCGAATGTTGGCAATTTGATCTCTGGTTCCTCTGCCTTTTCTAAAACCGGCTTGAACATCTGGAAGTTCATGGTTCACGTATTGCTGAAGCCTGGCTTGGAGAATTTTAAGCATTACTTTACTAGCATGTGATTTGAGTGCAATTGTGCAGTAGTTTGAGCATTCTTTGGCATTGCCTTTCATTGGGACTGGAATGAAAACTGACCTTTTCCAGTCCTGTGGCCGCTGCTGAGTTTTCCAAATTTGCTGGCATACTGAGTGCACCACTTTTACAGCGTCATCTTTCAGGATTTTAAATAGCTCAACTGGAATTCCATCACCTCCACTAGCTTTGTTCATAGTGATGCTTCCTAAGGCCCACTTGACTTCACATTCCAGGATGTCTGGCTCTATGTGAGTGATCACACCATCATGATTGTCTAGTTCTTCTGTGTATTCTTGCCACCTCTTCTTAATAACTTCTGCTTCTGTTAGATCCCTACCATTTTTGTCCTTTATTGAGCCCATCTTTGCATGAAATGTTCCTTGGTATCTCTAATTTTCTTGAAAAGATCTCTAGTCTTTCCCATTCTATTGTTTTCCTCTATTTCTTTGCACTGATTGCTGAGGAAGGCTTTCTTATCTCTCCTTGCTATTCTTTGGCTATAGCTAAGTTATAAAAATAATCTTTGATTAAACATGTTAGAGGGGAGACTGAACTATCCTGTCTCTATATATAGAAGGGGACATCATGAAAGTGTCACCATCTTAAGAGGCCATCAGATTTTGCATCTGAAAAGCACAGGGGAAACATGTTAGAGAAATATATCAGGAAGTCAATTGAGGACATTATGGTTTTTTTGTGTGTTTTGTGATGTTTGTGATATCGGTCAACTTTAAAGATTTGCGTTGAGACCTTCTTGGTGGTTCAGTGGTTAAGAATCCACCTTCTGAAAGAAAAAAAAAAGAATCCACCTTCCAATGCAAGGGATGCAGGTTGAATCCCTGGTTGGGGAACTAATGTGCCACGTGCTGCAGGGCAACTAAGCCCTCACGCTGCAAAGACCCAGTGCAGCCAAAAAAAATGTGTTTTGTGTTGGGACTTCTTTCGTCACTCTATTTCCTTTATTTTGGATATATGATCTTGTCCTCCTTCTTAAAAAGGGCCCAGAGATGGCTCTCCTTCAGAAGACGTTGCAAAGTTTCTGTGTCCGGGAACCCAGGTTTCAGGAGGGCTCCTGCCATTCCCCAGTGAGAGGGGCTCACTGCACCTCAACTCTTTGTACAAACAAATGTGGTTTATGCTAAACTCCTGCTTTCCTCCTAGGAGTCTAGGCACATACCAGGCAGAGGATGCCTATGACTGTGACCAGCCCCTATGAACACCCTGAACCCTGAGTCTCCAGTGAGCTGCTCTGGTGGCCAGCATGTCACACACGGTGTTGCAATTTGTTGCTGGGGGATGGAGAGTGTCCCGAGATTTCTCAGGGAGAGGACTCTGGAAGGGAGCATCTGGTTTCCTCTTACTTTGCCCTAGCAGGCTTTTCCCTTTGATTTTCATTAACATCCTTTCCCTCAAATCCTGGTCATGAATACAGTTGTGTGTGCTGAATTCTGTGAGTTCTAGTAAATAACTGAATCCAGGGCCAGGGCTGCTCTTGGGAATCCTCAACACGGCTCCCAAATTTATATAAGCTTCATACCCCTCAAACCTGAATCCACCCAGGTGTGTATGCTGTGACTAGAACACAAAGGCCAGAGAACCAAGTTCTCATTCCTGAGTTGCCCATTCCTTAAACCAGAGATGATGCTGGGGGTAGGCGGGGGGGACACTTCCATGAGGGGCACAGTAAGGCAAGCACTGATGTGGAAGGAACAGCCACCCCCTAGTCACTCTGGGCTCCTTAGGCCCAGAACCAGCATTATTCTGATTATCCTGAGCTGCCAGGGCCAACCATGCAACAGGCAGGGCACCCAGGGGCTTCCACCTGAGTCAATGGACTACAGCAATCTTGACCTAGTAGGAACAGAAACAGAAGTATCCACAGTGCTGAGAATAAGGCCTGTGTGACTCCACCGGTAACCTGCTCAGTCCAGCTGAAGAGGCGAGGGTGAGGACACTGAGCCAAGCAGAGGATGACGGCCATCACGGCCATGGACCAGGCGCAGTAACAAGGCCTCGTGCGGCAGTATTCTAGACCACCTGGGAGAGGATACTGTGCCTGGGACTTAGGCCCAAGTCCACCACAGCATGTCCGTTCCACCTGCTCTTCCCACAGCTTGACATTGAACTGCTCCTATGGGCAGGGAGGGGGGACCATGTCACCTCCCCTTGAGCCTGGCAGACCTTTGTGACTGACTGCCTTGACCCAAAGTCTGGCAAGAGTGGCACTACCTGAATTCCAGAGGGTATGTCTTAGAACGCCATGAATACCCACTTTGTCTTGGGAGGCCACCTTGGTGCCGCGCTCTGCGGAAGCCCAGGCTGGATGAAGAGGCCACATGAAGGTGTGCCGTCTCTCACAGCCCCAGTTGAGTCCTGGCCAACAGCCAGCACCTGCCACCAAAGATGTGAGGGAGGAAGGCTTCACGACAATGCTGGTCACCATCTGCAGTGACCACAGACAGGAAAGCCCCAAATGCACACTGCCCTCAGCCCCTGTGAATGTCGCCTCCCTGTGGTCAGTGTCACAGCTGACACTGACCACAGGGGCCCCTCCGTGGGCACCACAGCAACAGTTCTGCAAGGACCGGAAATGAGGTGTGGCGCCCTCGGCAACTCTGCTGATTTATCCATGTTCAAACCTGAAGCATGGGATCTGGTTTCTAAGCACTGCAGAGGGGCTGAATAATGCCCTAAGTTTAGTCCTAAGTTGTGTCTGACTCTTACAACCCCATGGGCTAGAGCCCACCAGGCTCCTCTGTCCGAAAGATTCTCCAGGGAAGAAGACTGGAGTGGGTTGCCATTTCCTTCTCCAGGGGAATCTTCCCAACCCAGGGATGAAACCCAGGTCTCCTGCACTGCAGGCAGATTCTTTACCATCTGAGCCACTGGGGAAGGCCGAATAATGCAGATGGGGGGTGTGGGGGGCGCAGAATGAGCTCCCTGATGGTGACCTTGACCACCAAGAGGGATGTGGAAACAGGAGGCAGCTGTGGAGGAAAACATCTCATCCCTCCTCCTGTGAGCCCCTCTGCAGTTCCAGAGCACTTGACTGACACAAGACGCTGGACTACATCACGCCAGGAAATGTAAGAGGAATGGCAGTAACCCTCTGAAGAGGGAAGGATTATGTAAAAAACTTTTAACATTTATTCCAGGTGGGAGAGGAGGGAGAATGTAACTCCCACAGTCTTCACTCAGAAAGTCACTGCTCCAGCCCCCAGAGACCGGGACACACATCCACTGCCCAAAATGGGGTGGCTGCTGGGTACATTCTACTTATTACTTGATACTCGTATCAAGCAAAAAATTACTAACAGTTCCACAGGATTACTTGGGACAGATTTGGTAAAATATTTTTGAGTTAAATGCAGAAGTGTATGAAACCCCATTTTTAAAAATAACCAGAGTTCCAAAGGCCACTATATGGTTGTACATGTACAACTAACTGCATGTACATGTGTCTGTGTGTGACTTGGATGTAATCATGAGTGTGGAGAAAAACATGGAACCATTTTTTAAGCTATAGTGGACAAGAGGATGCGTCCAGAGAAACAAGGCAACATGGAAAATTGAAACTAAAAAATATGGTCTAAAAAATATGACCATGTGTATGTACAACATAAATATGTCTGCTTTCTAAACGGACAAATGTAAAAACTAAACGGTTAAACACACACACACACACACACACACACACGAGAACAGAGCGTGTGTCTCAGCTTGGGAGAATAGCTGCATTTAAGACCAGCAGTGGCGGCTATAGCCCGCGAACCTCGAGGGAGATGCCAAGCGTCAAGCAGAAATAAAGGTGCGCCAGCGGTGCGGGGAGCGCGGGGCTCAGCGGAGAGGCAGAGGGAGAGGCGGCGCGCAGCGGGAGCCCCCCCACCCTGGGTCCCGGCACAGGCCCGGGCCGGCGGCGACCAAGGCGGCGTGGAACGGGCAGGCCTGGATGGCAGAAGGAGCCGCTCCCACGACCAACCCGGGAAGAAACGACAACGCGATTCCACGTCGAGCAGGCCTCCAGCCCTGCAGCCGCGAGCCCGTACCCCAAGAGGTCACAGGGGCCCCTCCGCGCGCACCACAGCCGCAGTTCCGCAAGGACCGGAAATGAGGTGTGACGCCCTCGGGAACTCTGGGAGACTCGCAGGGCTCCGGAACAGGAAGTTGGAGTGGTGCCCCGGAAACCGTAGGCCCCGGGAATCGGAAGTGGGTCTACCGGGAATTGTAGTTCCGCCGAGCGCTGAAGCAGGGCTAGCAGCCCGGCGGCATGGCTGGGCTGGAGCTCCTGTCGGACCAGGGCTACCGAGTGGACGGGCGGCGCGCTGGGGAGCTGCGCAAGATTCAGGCGCGGATGGGCGTATTCGCGCAGGCCGACGGTTCGGCCTACATCGAACAAGGCAACACCAAGGCGCTGGCGGTGGTCTACGGGCCTCACGAGGCGAGTGGGCGCGCGCGAGCCGGGCTTCCTCCGGGGGCGGCAGCTGCGGCTGTGCGGGACTACCAGGCTGAGCGGAGGCCTCGGGGATGAGGCTGGCGCGCGCCGCCTTGTGGGGCCGCGGCCAAAGACCTAACAGTGTCCTGCACGACGGTGCCTGCCTTACCCTAGGCTACGGTCTCCCGCCGCCGCCACTCCCCTTTGTTACTCCTAAAACCGCCAGGGCCGCTCCCCCTCGCTCCCTCACCTCTCAGCTCCACTCCGACGTCACCTCCGGGTGCCACCTCACCCCACCCCACCCCCACCCCACCCTACCTGTCAAGTTCCCTCCTTTACATCCACACACTTACCTGGTTTCCTGCATCCGCCTCCTCAGACATGAGTTTAGCTTATTTCTCACCGTTTGTCTCCTCACTGGAACAAAAACTTCGTGAATACAAAGATTGTTAGTAACACCGCTTGGCTTTATCACCACTCCAGCGTTGGAGATTTAAGGCCAGACAGGTAGAAGTAAGCATGACACGCTTGCAGAGCAGAAAGGCTGGTGAAGGGGAAGAGCAGGGGTAATTCCAAATGAGACTGAGGGATTTCTAGGGAAGCAGGAACTCAGGACCTTTGTAAACAGGGAAAAGATTTAGGATTTTTATCTCATGCATGGTGGGAACCCTTTGGAAGGTAAGCAGTATATGTATTGTGTAGAGGAGGTAGAATCAGACTTGATATATGTAAACAGACTCTCGTACAAACGAAGCATGGGTCGAGAGAGGACGAGTCAAGGGTGGAAACATGGAGGCCTGTCAGGAAAGAGATCCAGGGGTGATGGTGGCTTAGAGCCTGGCCCAGTGGCCCTCCCTCAGGCTGTGTTTTGCAGGTAAAGTGGTTGCTTGTTGGGATGTTGGAGGTAGAGGGAGGAGGGGCCTGGCTCATGTGTTCTCCCCCACCCTACCCCAGATCCGAGGCTCCCGGGCACGAGCCCTGCCTGACCGGGCCCTGGTGAACTGTCAGTACAGTTCTGCAACCTTCAGCACAGGCGAGCGCAAGCGGCGGCCACACGGGGACCGCAAGTCCTGTGAGATGGGTCTGCAGCTGCGTCAGACCTTCGAGGCAGCCATCCTTACACAGCTGCACCCACGCTCCCAGATTGACATCTATGTGCAGGTGAGCAGGCAGCAGCCCTCAGCCTGGGGAGGGAAGAGAGAAAAGGGGAGGGGTTAGGGGTCAGCGGCTTGAAGGACTGATGCCACTGGCGGGGGGTGTCCCTGCAGGTGCTGCAGGCAGATGGCGGGACCTACGCAGCTTGTGTGAATGCAGCCACGCTGGCAGTGTTGGACGCGGGGATACCCATGCGGGACTTTGTGTGTGCCTGCTCAGCTGGCTTTGTGGATGGAACAGCCTTGGCAGATCTCAGCCACGTGGAAGAAGCAGCTGGGGGCCCCCAGCTGGCCCTGGCCCTGCTACCGGCCTCAGGCCAGATTGCACTGCTTGAGATGGATGCCAGGCTGCATGAGGACCACCTGGAGCAGGTGCTAGAGGCCGCTGCCCGGGCTTCCCGGGATGTACACACCGTACTGGACCTTGTGGTCCGGCAGCATGTACAAGAGGCCTCTGTCTTGCTGGGGGACTGAGCACATGGCCAGCCAGGCCCAGAATAAACCCAGGCACCTTCCACTGTATGTTTATCTCTCCCACCCCACTTCCTTGCCCTTGGATCCTGGCCTGGTGCTAGCTCCAGCAATGACTAAGGGTGCGCCTCCCAGACATGCACTACACACTCCTTGCAGCCTCAGTCCTGCTCACCCTGCTCACCAGGGTGCTTCAGGTGAGCACCTTGAAGAAGGGGGGATGTCCCTGGATGAAAGCAGCCTGGGCCAAGAAGGGATTGAGGCAGCTGAGCAGTGAGACATGGCCTGGTGTAACGAGCCACGCCCCAGGACCATGGAGTCAGTCGTTCTCATCCCAACACATCCGGAGTCCTGAGCACAAGTCCTGAGGGGTAGCTCTGTTTATTCACCATGATCATGTGGGGGCCATGTCCCACATCCTCTGGATTGTGGCTTGGACTGAAGGGTCTCTTGCCCCCTAGGAGCCCTTTGGGCCTGTCCTGCTACTTACCTTGGGCTCCAAAAGTACAACAGACACATAATGTCACCTGGAGTCTTCTCAGTTCTGACCCTAAGTCAGACACTCCCTGCTGCCCCAACCACTGCACCTTCCTCTTCAGGCTCCCCCTTCTTCCATCTCAGACCTGAGCCGTGACCACCAGCCCCTGCAGCCTGAACCAAGGGTCTGCTGCTTCTCTAGTATCCCAGGCACCTCCTGGCCTGGACAGGGGTGCTTCCCACTTTGTACTCAACACACCCCAGCTCCTTTGAAACCCCTTGGCCAGTAGTCTCATGCACTTGCTTCCCTGTGGTCATCTGACCCCAATGATCTCGGTTCTGGGCACATGCTTGATTCCATTCGGCTGTCTTCTGTGACCGACATCCATAGGAGTGGACCCGCCAGCGCCTTGGCCTCTCTGTCCGCGGAAGCCCCCTTACTTCCTACCGCGGCACTCAGACCGGTCAGTGCCAGCGGTAGCACCTTCAGAAATCTTACAGTCTATGCTCTGATCGCCGCTTCTGGTTTTACTCCCAGCTGCCGTATTCATCACCCTTCTCTGATAACAGTTGGAGCCGAGCTTTCTCGAGCCGCCGGTAGTCTTTTATTGCCTCCGGCGCCGCACACTGCGGGCAGCCTACTAGGAGGCCGCTCTCCGCGGGCGGGGATCCAGGACCCGGGTCCGCGCCCTCCACAGCGGTTCTGCTCTGGGCATGCGCGGCGGCGCGAAGGCTGTCGGGACCGGAAGTACGGGCGGGCGCGGAGCCCGGGTCTGACAGGAGCGGCTTGCGGGGCCGGCTGCGGTAACTGGCGGTGGGAGAGCTGTCCCGGAGCCGCCCGGCCCTGCCATGGGCTTTCTGTCGGACCCGGTGCGCCGGCGCGCCCTCTCCCGCCTCGTGCTGCGCCTCAACGCACGCGCATCGCTCTGGTGAGGGCGGGGCCCCGGGGGCAGAGGCCCCTCAGACCGCTCGCGCCCGACCCCTCCCGCCCACCGGGATCAGTCGGGGCCTCAGGCTTGGGGCTCAGCTCTCCCGTCGGGCGTCTCGGATCCCAGGACTCGGTCCAGGTCCCGCAGATATGTCCCCTCCACCCCCAGTGCAGAGACAGCGGCGGGGCCTCTAACGCTCCGGTGGTCCCTCCGTCCCTCTCCCCGCAGCGTGCTGAGCTACGTAGCGGGCATCGCTTGGTTCCTGGCGCTGGCTTTCCCGCCACTGACGCAGCGCACTTACATGTCGGAGAACGCCATGGGCTCCACCATGGTGGAGGAGCAGTTTGCGGGCGGAGACCGTGCCCGGAGCCTTGCCCGGGACTTTGCTGCCCACCGCAGGAAGTTGGGGTGAGTGGCAGAGCCATGGTTATCAGGGAAGCAGTGCCAGTCAAGGCCAGTGAACTCTGCTCAGAAGCTCTCTTTGTGTCTCCAGGGCTCTGCCAGTGGCCTGGCTGGAGCGTACGATGCGGTCAGTGGGGCTGGAGGTCTACACGCAGAGTTTCTCCCGGAAACTGCCCTTTCCAGATGAAACCCACGAGCGCTATGTATTGTGGGGGAGGGGTGTGCCTGCGACCGTGAAACACCTTGAGGGGACGTGGGTGGGGGGATGTCCTGGGGCCAGAGCAATCACTGGTGGGCATTCTAGGGCTAGAAGGGGAGGCTCTCAGCCGCCTCGAGTGCGGTCGTGCTGAGGCCCCTCAATACTGCGTGCAGATGGTATCAGGCATCAACGTGTACGGTATCCTTCGAGCACCTCGCGCTGCGAGCACGGAGTCCCTGGTGCTCATCGTGCCCTGTGGCCCTGACTCTACCAACAGCCAGGCTGTCGGGCTGATGCTGGCTCTTGCTGCCCACTTCCGGGGTGAGGCTCAGGGGCTCCTGCTGGCAAGAGAGGGTTTAGCCACCGCCTCAGACCCTGCTGACCCGCTTCTGGTCTCTAGGGCAGATTTACTGGGCCAAAGACATCATCTTTCTGGTGACGGAACACGACCTCCTGGGCACTGAGGCTTGGCTTGAAGGCTACCACGACGTCAATGTCACTGGTGGGTGCTCTTGCCCGGCCCTGGCCCCTCCCAGGGCCACTGTCCTCACTGGCCCCTTGTTGGCAGCTCACTCACCTGCTTCCACAGGTATGCAGTCATCGCCCCTGCAGGGGCGGGCTGGGGCCATCCAGGCAGCCGTGGCCCTGGAGCTGAGCAGCGATGTGGTCACTAGCCTTGACGTGGCCGTGGAGGGGCTCAATGGACAGCTGCCCAACCTGGACCTGCTCAACCTCTTCCAGACCTTCTGCCAGAAAGGGGGGCTGCTGTGCACACTGCAGGGCAAGGTAGGGCCACCTGCCTGGGTAGCATGGGACCTGTGTATCGGGCCTATCTGACTTTGTCCCCAAATCTTCTAAGCTGCAACCTCAGGATTGGACCTCAATAGATGGGCCACTGCAGAGTGTACAAACGCTGCTTCTCATGGTTCTGCAGCAGGCCTCCGGCCGCCCCCATGGTGCCCATGGCCTCTTCCTGCGCTACCGCGTGGAGGCCTTGACCCTCCGTGGCATCAATAGTTTCCGCCAGTATAAGTATGATCTGGTGGCAGTGGGCAAGTAAGTGGCTTCTGATCTCCCCTTTGCATGCTTGGGGCAGGGTAGTGAGTGGGTGCCTGGGGGTCTGGCCGTCTTTGACCCTGGCCCACACCCAACAGGGCTCTGGAGGGTATGTTCCGCAAGCTCAACCATCTTCTGGAGCGCCTGCACCAGTCCTTCTTCTTCTACCTGCTCCCTGCGCTCTCACGCTTCGTCTCCATTGGCCTCTACATGCCGGCCGCCGGCTTTTTGCTCCTGGTCCTCGGTCTGAAGATATCCTCTGCCTCCACTGTCTGTTTGTGGCTGGCTTCAGGTCCCCCCACTCTATGCTGGGGAGAGCTCTCCATCCTCGGGGCGGGGGAGTAGGAGTGAGCCCTGGGCCCCCCACTGGGCAGAGCCCATCACATCTCTCATCAAGGTCCTTGACTCTTCCACGCTCTGGAACTGTGGATGCAGCTGCATGAGGCTGGAGTGGGTCCTGAGGAGGCTGGGGGGACCTCTGGGTCCAGTTCCCCCCACCCTCCACCACAGGTGATGGTTTCCCCTCTTGCTATTGGGGTGAGCTTTTAGGGTCCCAGGTGGTAGTTACTGCTGCTGCTCAGTCTCAGCTGCAGTGGGATGGGGAGGGTCCTTGGGACTCCCTTAGTCCTAGGATCTGTCTCCAAGTGCCTGTGTGCCCTGCAGGGCGTGGGGCTGGCCTCGCTTGTGGCACCCTTGCTGGTCTCCCAGGCCATGGGCCTGGCACTCTACATCCTACCAGTGCTGGGTCAACACATGGCCACCCAGCACTTCCCCGTGGCTGAGGCCGAGGCTGTAGTGCTGACCCTGCTGGCCATCTACGCAGCTGGCCTGGCGCTGCCACACAACACCCACCGGTGAGGAGCAGGGCTGGTCATGGGCAGGTGCACCCTGGACGTGCAGGCGGCTGCCTCTGAGCCCCTTGCCTTGCAGGGTGGTGAGCACACAGGCCCCAGACAGGGGCTGGATGGCGCTGAAGCTGGTGGCCCTCATCTACCTGGCACTACAGCTGGCCTGCATCACCCTCACAAACTTCTCTCTGGGCTTCCTACTGGCTGCCAGCATGGTGCCCGCTGCTGCAGTCACCAAGCCCTCTGGGCCCCGGTACGTGATGCTCAGCCCCCACTGCAGAGCCTGCACCCCTTACCACAGCTTCCACATCACACGTTCCTCCTCCCCTGCTTGGTGCCTCTGCTTCCCCCACAGGCCACTCTATGCTGCCCTGCTGGTGCTGACGAGCCCAGCAGCTACACTCCTGGGCAGCTTGTTCCTGTGGCGGGAACTGCAAGAGGCACCACTCTCCCTGGCCGAAGGCTGGCAGCTCTTCCTGTCCGCGCTGGCCCAGGGCGTGCTGGAGCACCACGCCTATGGCAGCCTGCTCTTCCCGCTGCTGGCTCTGGGCCTCTACCCCTGCTGGCTGCTCTTCTGGAACGTGCTCTTCTGGAAGTGATGGAGGCAGCTGGGAGTTCCCCACCTTCTCTTCTTCCTGGGAAATAAACAGTTCTGTTTCAGCTGTCCTTTGGGCTCCTTGCCCGCTGTCTGCTGTGTATGTGGGGCCATAGGCCCTGTCACGAGAAACTGCCTGCAGGGCCTGGCACCCTGTTCGGCTGCTTCTGGTCCACATCACGTGGCAGGAGTGAGGGCCCCAGTGCCAGCCTTGGGAGGAAAGCCTGGGTGGACAGACCTGATTGCAGCCCCAAGTGGATTCTCCCAGCTTGGGGGGGTCTCTGTGCGTCATGGTCCAGTGCTGAGCAGGAGGAAGCATGGCGGGCAGAGCTTGGGGGCCAGATGGGAGCTGAGCGCCCAGAGACCCCCACAGCGCCATCTCCAGTGATGGAACTAAGGGGACGCGGGATACAGCTGGATCCCTGCACAGGGGGCCCCAGGTGTGGGGAATGGCGGCCAGAACTTTGATGTGGGCTTGGGGTGCAGCAGGAGGAGCCCCTCTCCCAGCCTCCTGGGAGTGCCCACGAGAGATAGGACAGGGATGGAACTGCTGAGCCCCCCCAGCTCCACCCAGAGCGACAGCCCACGGGACAGGGACGACCCGAGTACCGAGGGGCAGGGCACTGACGCGCTGCTACACGGAGAGGCCTCAGGCTGTACCAAGCCTCCTGAGAGGGACTGGGATGTCCAGTGCCTGTTGGGGAGGGGAGGAAAGCAAAGTGTGGCCGTCTGGTGATGCCAGGGCCACACGAGGCCGAGAGTCAAGTGCCCTGCCAGGGCAGTGAGACCAGTACAGTCCCGCAAGACTCAGTGCTGAAAGGAGAGCACCAGCTCAGTACAGCCTCCCTCGGCACGACATCCTGAAGTGGGGTGACCTGGGACCATTCCAAGGAGGAAGCTCCAGACCCCAGACCCCCCACCCAGGCCTGCCTCTGTGGTGGGGCTCCTCTTCCTGTGGGAGACTTCCCTCAATACCTAGGGGTCCCTGAATCCACAGTGGGAGAGGGCCAGCCCCTGGAGGGCTTTACTCTGGGACTTCTCAGCACTAAAGGGTACGGGCACCCTGGGTCCAGATTGTTGGGGATGGGCTGGAGCAAGGATGCTGGAGACCACTGTGACTGCAGCCTGCCCTTGACCTAATTGTCTTCTAGTCACTTTTCCTGTTGAAAAAACTGTCCAGATCCTGAGGCTGGGCAGACTTGCAGCCCCCACCCCCCTGCAGGCCCAGAAATGCCTCCAGGCTAGCCTCTCTCAGGACTCTTCCCCGGTCAGGCAGGCACCACTGGTCTGTGGGCTCCCGTCTTACAAGGCGGAAGAGATCTCAGCTCTGCTGTGGTCTCCCTGTTGACTCTGCAGACCGGCATCTAATACAAAACCCCTTCCGGGCATTCTACCTGGGCTTCGGCCTCTATCAGCCATTTTTAACTAGACTTCAGCAGTCACTTAAAACACAAATCACGGAAATATGTTACCTCATCAAACGACTGTTAGCTGTTTTGAGTTTACCTTTGCAGAACTGGATTTTGGCACTGATTTTCATTAACGTCACTTGTGCCATACATTTAATAATGAAAATGTCAGGCTCTCAAGATACAGATGAAATGTACAAGGGCTGAGTATAAGGTCCTACAGGGTTTACTCTGAGGGTGTCTGCTCTCCCTCAGTCACGGAACCCTAATTTTGGCATGAGTACAGGACACCGTGAGTAAAGACACTCCCAGACTAAGTGCAGCCAGGTGAAGTCATGTGACTACAGAGGCCCCTGGACTTGAGCAGAAGCTGCAAGGGTGAGTCCAGTTCAGTTCAGTCACTCAGTCGTGTCCAACTCTTTGCAACCCCATGGAATGCAGCACACCAGTCCTCCCTATCCATCGCCAACTCCTGGAGTTTACTCAAACTCATGTCCATTGAGTCAGTGATGCCATCCAACCATCTCATCCTCTGTCGTCCCCTTCTCCACCTGCCTTCAATCTTTCCCAGGTCTTTCAAATGAGTTAGCTCTTCCCATCAGGTGGCTGAAGTATTGGAGTTTTTGCTTCAGCATCAGTCCTTCCAATGAACACCCAGGACTGATTTCCTTTGGGATGGACTGGTTGGAACTCCCTGCTGTCCAAGGGACTCTCAACAGTCACCACAGTTCAAAAGCATCAATCCTTCGGTGCTCAGCTTTCTTTATAGTCCAACTCTCACATCCATACATGACCACTGGAAAAACCATAGCTTTGACTAGACAAACCTTTGTTGGCAAAGTAATGTCTGCTTTTTAAGATGCTGTCCAGGTTGGTCATAACTTTCCTTCCAAGGAGCAAGTGTATTTTAGCTTCATGGCTGCAGTCACCATCTGCAGTGATTTTGGAGCCCCCCAAAATAAAGTCTGTCACTGTTTCCATTGTTTCCCCATCTATTTGCCATGAAGTGATGGGACCAGATGCCACAATCTTGGTTTTCTGAATGTTGAGCTTTAAGCCAACTTTTTCACTCTCCTCTTTCACTTTCATCAAGAGGCTCTTTAGTTCTTCACTTTCTGCCGTAAGGGTAGTGTCATCTGCATGTCTGAGGTTGTTGATATTTCTCCCGGCAATCTTGATTCTAGCTTGTGCTTCATCCAGCCCAGCGTTTCTCATGATGTACTCTGCATATAAGTTAAATAAGCAGAGTGACAATATACAGCCTTGAGGTACTCCTTTCCCGATTTGGAACCAGTCTGTTGTTCCATGTCCAGTTCTAACTGTTGCTTCCTGACCTGCATACAGGTTTCTCAAGAGGCAGGTCAGGTGGTCTCGTATTCCCATCTCTTTCAGAATTTTCCAGAGTTCATTGTGATCCACACAGCCAAAGGCTTTGGCATAGTCAAAAAAGCAGAAGTAGATGTTTCTCTGAAACGCTCTTGCTTTTTTGATGATCCATCGGATGTTGGCAATTTGATCTCTGGTTCCTCTGCCTTTTCTAAATCCAGCTTGAACATCTGGAAGTTCACAGTTCACATACTGTTGAAGCCTGGCTTGGAGAATTTTGAGCATTACTTTGCTAGCGTGTGAGATGAGTACAACTGTGCGGTAGTTTGAGCACTGTTTGGCATTGCCTTTCTTTGGGCTTGGAATGAAAACTGACCTTTTCTAGTCCTGTGGCCACTGCTGAGTTTTCCAAATTTGCTGGCATATTGAGTGCAACACTTTCACAGCATCATTTTTAGGATTTGAAATAGCTCAACTGGAATTCCATCACCTCCACTAGCTTTGTTTGTAGTGATGCTTCCTAAGGCCCACTTGACTTTGCATTCCAGGATGTCTGGCTCTAGGTTGGTGATCACAGCATCGTGATTATCTGGGTCATGAAGATCTTTTTTGTATAGTTCTTCTGTGTATTCTTGCCACCTCTTCTTAATATCTTCTGCTTCTGTTAGGTCCATACCATTTCTGTCCTTATTGTGCCCATCCATTGGGTGAATCCATGCAGACATCAAACAGCTGCTTCTTTCCTGTCCTCGGGGATGTGGAATGAAGCACATCAGAGATGTAAACTTCAGCCCACCCTGTGTGCGGAGGGAGACAGGAGGGGGGCTCCCTGGCCCTCCAAGGCTCTGGGCTGCTAAACTAGGCTTCGTTTGCAAGAAAGAGAAACAGATCTCTAACATGTTTGAGTCATTATTTGGAGTTTTCTGACACTTCAGTCCAGTTCGTACAAAGAGGACTGTTGCTGAGCCACCCAGGAACTCTCAGGCAGTTGCCAGCTGGAAGCGTCTAGAAGTGTGTATGCATCTACAACTGTGCGTATCCGTTGTGTTGATAACTAATTCTTAGTAAGAAGTACTCGATATTCCTTTGCAGCTTGCCTCCCACGCCCCAGAACTGGAGCTCTGTGGGGCAGGGACTCTGTTACTTTCTGCCTCTTTTCCAGCAGAGCCAAGAACTGGAAAGGTAGAATATACACCTGCATTTGTTGAAGGAAAGAAGGAAAGAATCAGAGGAAGCCCTCCTGGAGGTCCAGGAGGAAGCTCGGGGTCCAGCCTGTCGCTATCCTTGGGGCTCACGGCTGGTGATACGGGCTGAGGACTGGGAGGTTGAGGGTGCAGGACCCAGCTCAGGACACACAGCAGCTTCCCCACAACCAGGCCTTCTGCAGACTCCCTGCAGTTGGCTGGCTGTCCCAGGTTCACTCTGTGCTCTTCTCAGACCCTTTGCCAAGTCATCCCGTTCCACCTGGGGATTCAAGGTGGGGGTTCCAGGGCTGCCTTAGGGTCCTTTCTAGGCTCCAGCTGCCTTCATGCCCACACTCAAGTCCTGCCTCCTGTCTAGGCCCCTCTTCTGAGGCCACATATGTCACCTCTGCCTCCTGGATGTGCCACGGCCCCCTTTAAGTCATCTCTTCCCAACCTGAACACCTACTCTGCATGCCCCTCCTCCCTGTGCCCTCACCCAATTCTGGACCTGGGGTCTACTTTGCATCTCTTCCAAGGATGCCCCTTGCATCCAGGATAAAATTAAGCCTCCTTACCTTGCTCTCCAAGACCTGCACGACCAACTCCTGCCTTCAGAACATTTTTATTGCACACAAAAGAAACACTGTACCCCCGCTCCCCTTTCAGATTGGCACCATTACCCTATTTTCTGTCTCTGGGTTTCCGGAAACTGGACTTTGATAAGAATGAATAGGATCCCTTATCTGTGGGGCATCCATTCCAGGACTTCCAGTGGATGCTTGAAACCCTGGATAGCACTGAATCTGACTTTCTGTTCCTGTCTTCCACTCACAAATTTAATGCCTTTTCCATCGTAACCAAGCACTTAGGGTTACGGTTAGCAGGTTTCAGTATTTGTGGCTTGTGGGCTCTAAAGGACTGGCTCAGTAATTGTGGTGCATGGGCTTAGTTGCTCTGAAGCACGTGGGATCTCTCTGGACCAGAGATCGAACCCCTGTACCCTGCACTGGCAGGTGGATTCTTATCCATTGTACCACTGGGGAAGTCTAATAACAGTAAGTTAGAATTCTAAATTTCCCTCTTAGCACCTCTCTTGATGGTGCTACGTTTTGATATGTTGTGTTTTCATTTTCATTCATCTCAAAGTATTTTCTAATTTTTTCTGTGATTTTTTCTTTGGATTATTTTTTTAGGAGTATGTTATTTAATTTTCACATAATTGTGAATTTCCCTACTCTCCTTCTGTTATTGATTTCTAATTTCATTCTGTTGTGGTCAGAAAACATACTTTATGATTTTACTACTCTTAAATTTATTGAGACTTGTTTTATTGCCTAACATATTGATCTATCCTAAAGAACATTCCATGTGCACTTGGGAAGAATATGTACTCTTCTGTTGTTGGGTGGGGTGTTACATGGATGTCTTTAGGTCTGGTTGGCTTGTTGTGTTGCTCGAGTCTTCTTTTTCTTTCCTGATGGTCCGTCTATTTGTTCTATCCATTACTGGGAGTGGGGTACTGAAGTCTCCAACTGTTACGTTAAATGTTATGTTTCTCCCTTCAATTCTGTACAGTTTTGCTTCATGTATTTTGGGGCTCTGTTAGTCTAATATATCTTTATAACTATCATCTTGATGAACTGATCTTTTTTTTCCATTATAAAATGTCCTTCTTTAACGCTAGTATCAACATTTGTCTTAAAGTTTATATTGTCTGATATTGGTATAGCCCCTTTAACTCTCCTTTGGTTACTGTTGGTGTGATGTATGTTTTTCCAAATTTTTACTATTTATGTCTTTGACTATAAAATGTGTTTCTTATAGGCATTGTATAGTTGGATCATGACTTTTAAAAAATCCATTATTCTAAGCTCTGCCCTTTAACTGGTGACTTTAATCTATTTACATTTAACGTAATTAATGATATAGTACAATTTATATCTGCTGTCTTGATATTTGGGCTTCCCTCATAGCTCAGTAGGTAAAGAATCTGCCTGCAATGCAGGAGACCTGGGTTTGATTCCTGGGTTGGGAAGATCTCCTGGATTAGGAAATGGCAACCCATTCCAGTATTCTTGCCTGGAGAATCCCATGGACAGAGGAGCCTGGCAGGCTACAATCCGTGGTGTTGTAAGAGTCAGACATGACTTAGCGACTAAACCACCATCTTGATATTTGTTCTCTGTGTGTCTTATGTCTTTCTCCCCCTCAATTTCATTATTGTCTTTGTGTGTGTGTGTTAAGATATTTTACAGTGTACCATTTCAATTCCTTTGTTATTTCTTTGACTATATTTTTTGAGTTATTTTCTTAGTGGTTGCCTTTGGGATCACAACTGACATCTTAATTTGTAACAATCTGATTTAGATTGACATTAAATTAATTTTAATTGTGTTAAAAAATGTTTCTCCTATATAACTGTTTCCCCCTTCTTTATTTATTGCCATAGATTCCATCTCATATAGTGTGTCTGTCTACATAGGTTTTTTGTTTTTGGCCACACTGTGATGCTTGTGGGATCTTAGTTCACTGACCAGAGATTGAACCTAGGCCCTTGACAGTGAGAGCAGAGAGGCCTAACCACTGGACCACCAGGGAATTCCTTGTACTCATAGATTTATAATTATTGCTTTTATGCAGGAGTTTTTAAATCAGATAGAAAAAAAAGTTACAAAAAGGATTCGTACTTGTCTGTGTAGCTGCCTGTGCTGGTGCTTTTATTTTCTCATGTGGATTTGAGTTATCATCTAGTGTTCTTTCATTTCAGCCTAAGGACTCCATTTAGTATTTCTTGGAGGGCAGGGTGTTTGTGACAAACTCTCAGTTTATCTGAAAATATCTTAATTGCCTTTTTTTTTTGAGAGATGGTTTTGCCAGATATAGAATTCTTGGTTGGCAGATTTACCTGGTTTATTCTTTCAGCACTTGAACCAAGTCATACCACCACCTTCTGGCCTCCATGGTTTCTGGTATGAAATTTTCTGTCAATTTTATTGAAGACCACTTGTATGTAATGAGTCACTTCTCTCTTGCTGTTTGTTTCAAGGTTTGGTTTTTTTTTTTTTTCTTTTTAAAAATTTATGATGTGTACAGGTATGGATCTCTTTTACTTCATCCTGCTTGGGGTTCTTTAACTTCCTGTATGTGTAGAATACATACATTTTTTTTTCCAATCAAATTTGGAAAGTTTTCAGTCCCAATTTCTTTAAATATTCTTTTTGTCCCTTTCTTTCTTTCTCCATCACTCCTGAGAATTATGTATAGGTTGGTATGCTTAGTGATGTCCCACAGTTTGCTGAGGCTCTGTTAATTTTTCTCTCTTTTTGTTTGTTTTGCAGACCAATCTCAACTGACCTAACTTCAAGTTTGCTAATTCTTTCATCTACTTACTCAAACCTGCAGTAGAGCCCTTCAATAAAATGTTTCATTTCCATTGTTGCACATTTCAACTCCATAATTTCTATTTGGATTCTCTTTGTAATTTCTTTTTATTGACCTTCTCTATTTCATGAGACATTATTATACTTTCCTCTAGTTTTTTAGATATTATGGTTCATTGAACATACCTTTTAAATTTTTATTAAAAAAATTTTACTTTCAGCGGAGTATAGTTTATTTACAATGTTGTGTGTTAGTTTCTGCTATACAGCAAAGTGAAACAGTTATACATATATACATATATACATACATCCCCTCTTTTAGATTCTTTTCCCATGTGACTCTTACACAGTATTGAGTAGAGTTACCTGTGTTATACAGAAAGTCCTCATTAGTTATCTATTTTATATGTAGTAGTATGTATATATCCTTCGAAGGAAAGTTATGACCAACCTAGATAGCATATTAAAAAGCAGAGACATTACTTTGCCAACAAAGGTCCATCTAGTCAAGGCTATGGTTTTTCCAGTGGTCATGTACGGATGTGAGAGTTGGACTGTAAAGAAAGCTGAGCGCCAAAGAATTGAGGCTTTTGAACTGTGGTGTTGGAGAAGACTATTGAGAGTCCCTTGGACTGCAAGGAGATCCAACCAGTCCATCCTAAAGGAGATCAGTCCTGGGTGTTCATTGGAAGGACTGATGATGTTGAAGCTGAAACTCCAATACTTTGGCCACCTCATGCGAAGAGTTGACTCATTGGAAAAGACCCTGATGCTGGGAAGGACTGGGGGCAGGAAGAGAAGGGGACGACAGAGGATGAGATGGCTGGATGGCATCACCGACTCAATGGACATGAGTTTGGGTAAACTCCGGGAGTTGGTGATGGACAGCGAGGCCTGGCGTGCTGCGGTTCATGGGGTCGCAAAGAGTTGGACATGACTGAGCGACTGAACTGAACTGAACTGACGTATATATCATATTTAGCCCCCCTTCTTTGAATATATTTAGCTAAGTTTCCCCAGGAATAGTTCCTATTGATTGGTTTTTTTTATTCCCATCTATAGGCCAGACCCTCTCCTTTCTTTAGATGTCACATAATTTTTTGTTGAAAACTAGACATTTTAAATGATTTGTTGTGGTGGTTGTTCAGTCACTCAGTCGTGTCCAACTCTTTGAGATCCCATGGATTGCACCATGCCAGGCTTCCCTGTCTTTCACTATCTCCTGGAGTTTGCTCAAACTCATGTCCATTGAGTCGGTGATACCATCCAACCATCTCACCCTATGTCACCCCCTTCTCCTCCTGCCCTCAATCTTTCCCAGCATCAGGGTCTTTTCCAATGAGTTGGTTCTTTGCATCAGATGGCCAGAGTACTGGAGCTTCAGCTTCAGCATCAGTCCTTCCAGTGAATATTCAAGGTTGATTTCCTTTAGGACCGACTGGTTTTAATGATACAAAGTGGAAATTCTGGACATTAGATTCCAGATTTTGTTGCTGTTGCTGCTGTGGTAGTTGCATTTGTATAGTGACTTTTCTCAACTAATTCTGTCAAGTAAGTCTACTATTTGTCATGGGTAGCCAGTGAAGTCTCTACCTGGCTAGCTTAGTGGTCAGATAAATGACTGGACAGAAACTTCATTAAGTGTCTGGAACCAATAATTGTTCAGTTGCTTAGTCATGTCTGACTCCTTTTGATCCCATGGACTTCAGCATACCAGCCTTCCCTGTCCTTCACAGTCTCCTGGAGTTTGCTCAAACTCATGTCCATTGAATCGGTGATGCCATCCAACCACTTTATCCTCTGTTGCCCCCTTTTCTTCCTGCCTTTGATCTTTCCAAGCACCAGGGACTTTACCAATTAGTTGACTATTCACATCAGGTGGGCAAAGTACTGGTGCTTCAGCTTCAGCATCAGTCCTTCCAATGAATATTAAGCACTGATTTCCTTTAGGATTGACTGGTTTAATCTCCTTGCTGTCCAAGGGACTCTCAAGAGTCTTCTCCAGTACCACAGTTCGAAAGCAACAACTCTTCAGAGCTCAGCCTTCTTCAATGGTCCAACTCTCACATCCATACATGACTACTAGAAAAACCACAGCTTTTACTAGAGAGAACTTTGCTAGCAAAGTGATGTCTCTGCTTTCAATACGCTGTCCAGGTTTGTCATAGCTTTTCTTCCAAGGAGCAAGTGTCTTTTAATTTCATAACCAATAAATCTCCATCTTTTCTAAGTGGCTCTGGGTGCATGTGGGACATGCCTCGGAATTCAGCCAGGGAGTTTACAACTCTGCTTTAGCCTTCAACTGTGCACAGAACCTCAAGGTTAGCCAGACGTGAGCACTTAGGGGTTTTTCTGGTCTTTCATAAGTATATACATACACAGTCTTACTTATGTTTGGGATCTTCTGTATTCTGGAAATACGTGCTGTGCTGTGCTTAGTCGCTCAGTCGTGTCTGATTCTTTGCGACCCCCATAGATTGTATAGCCCGCCAGGCTCCTCTGTCCATGGGGATTCTCCAGGCAAGAATACTGGAGTGGGTTGCCATGCCCTCCTCCAGGGGATTTTTCTCAACCTAGGGATGAAACTCAGGTCTCCCGTATTGCAGGCAGATTCTTCACCGTCTGAGCGCCCTGTGGACATTGTATTCCCCTGTTCTTCCTTTCAAGCTTTTTGGTTATTCTATTACTTGCGCCAGTTGTTCTCCATTGCCTCGGGGAAATTACAACGTTGAAATTACAACACTTGCCAGAATTGCCTTCAACAAACAGTCTCGGGAGTTAGGCTAACAACTCTGGAGAAGCTGAGTAGGTTTGGCAAGTGGGGTCTTCCAGGGAGCATCAGACTGGTTAAATAATGGCAATTCTTTGCAATGAAGGTGTTCTTCCACCGCTCCAGGTCGGGAAATATTGCTGGACGAAAGCGTGCAATAAAGCGGTGGATTCCAGGTTGGGGGCGTCTAGGCGTAGGTGCGCAGCACAGCTGAGCCTTCGAGAGACCAGCGGCGGGACTAGGGTAACCAGGTAGTTGGGCGTTGTCACGGCAACAGAGAGACGCAACAGAGACTTGCACAACCGCTAGTTTCCGCGACGACTGGAGTAGCGCGGCGATGCTGTGCGCAGCCCTGAAGGACAGAGCTCGCCCCGCCTCGCCCCGCCCTCGCCCCGCCCACTCACACGCCTCCCGGCTATCGCGGGATTTAAGATCCATTGCCGCCGCAGAGGCCGACGGGAGCGGTGGCCGCGCTGAAGAGGGCCGAGATGGCGGCGGCGGCGGCGGCTACGCTTCGCGGGGCGATGGTGAGCCCCCCCGGGGGGGCGCGGGGCTGCCGGGCGTGCGGGCCCGAGGTCTGCTGTGTGGCGCGCGGCCCGGGCAGCTCCCACTGCGGACACCCCAGGTGAGCTCTGACCCTGAACCTGGCCGCCGCGCGGCCCAGCATCCCGCTGAAGGTCACCGCGGGGAGGCTCCTGGCGCGGACTTGGCGGCGCGGGAGCGGCCTCTGCACCCGGGCCCCCGCCCCAGCCGGACCCCCGCCGCCTGCTGACCTTGGGCGCCTGGTAACAGGGGTGGCCTCTACCCCTCTGAGCAGCACAAGCGCCTGGTGCCGAGCGTGGGGGGCTGCGGGGCGGGCTCGCCGCCGGCTCGGGACTGGGGGCTTCCCCGGGGGTCGCGCCGAGGCCCGCTCCGGCCCCGGCCTCCCAGACTGGGCCCGCGTCCTGAAGTGACCTCAGCCTGACCTCGGCAGCTGTTTGTGACCTTGGCCTGTACCCGCACCCTTGCTCACTTCGGCCTGATTCCCGGCCCAGGATCCAAGAGCACGCCTCACATCCCCTCCTCGGGGACGGAGCGGTTCGAGGGGTCCGCGGCGTGGGGGGCAGTGGCGCGCGAGGTGCCCGGTGCTGGCTGCATGAGTCGGGAGAAGTAGGCGCCGAGAGTCAGATCCCCAGGTAGGGCTGGGTGGTGTTCTGAAAGGCGCTGAGCGGGACTCTTGCAGGCAGTCTCCTTGTCGTCGAAGACTAACCTGTCTCGGGGCCGGAAAGTGATTCTGTCAGCGCTGGGCATGCTGGCAGCAGGGAGTGCAGGGCTGGCAGTGGCTTTGCATTCTGCCGTGAGTGCTAGTGACCTGGAGCTGCACCCTCCCAGCTATCCGTGGTCCCACCGTGGCCTCCTCTCCTCCCTGGACCACACCAGGTGTGTGGCTGGCTGGGGGAGTTTATGGGTGGACCGGGTAGGGTGGAATCCTTGGTGCCCCTGACCCTCTCTCTCTCTCCAGCATCCGGAGGGGTTTCCAGGTGTACAAGCAGGTGTGCTCCTCCTGCCACAGCATGGACTACGTGGCCTACCGCCACCTGGTGGGCGTGTGCTACACAGAGGATGAAGCCAAGGCGCTGGCTGAGGAGGTGGGCACCGGGCATGCAGAGGACCCAAGGATTGGGGTTCCTGCTGTGCTGGACAGCAGGGTTGTGATGGGGCTCTTGGTGGCAGGTGGAGGTTCAGGATGGCCCCAATGAGGATGGGGCGATGTTCATGCGCCCAGGGAAGCTGTCTGACTACTTCCCCAAACCATACCCCAACCCCGAGGCTGCGCGAGCAGCCAACAACGGAGCACTGCCGCCTGACCTCAGCTACATCGTGCGAGCTAGGTAAGGGGCTGTCGGCAGGGTGGTGTGGGGAGTGGGGAAGGCCCACCTCGTGCCAGGGGCTGAGGACACTCCTCTCTGGTACCAGGCACGGTGGTGAGGACTACATCTTTTCCTTGCTCACGGGCTACTGTGAGCCGCCCACTGGGGTGTCACTGCGAGAAGGCCTCTACTTCAACCCTTATTTTCCTGGCCAGGCCATTGGCATGGCCCCTCCAATCTACAGTGAGGTCTTGGAGTATGACGATGGTGAGAGGCCCCCACCCTGGGGGTGGGCAAGCTGCGTCCTGCTTTCCATTTTCTTGCCCCAAGAGGTCCTGCACCTTCCTTGGTTTGGGGCACTATATATGTGTGAGGAGACTCATGGGTCATTTTCATGCCATCTATGTACTGGGGGTGGGGGTTGGGTCCTATCCCTTTTGCAGCTTTGGGCAGGGACCCACCTCGGACAGCCCTTAGACCACTTGTCCTTGACCCAGGCACCCCAGCTACCATGTCCCAGGTAGCCAAGGACGTGTGTACCTTCCTCCGCTGGGCAGCTGAACCAGAACACGACCATCGCAAACGCATGGGGCTCAAGGTGAAGGGACTGGGCCGAGGGGCACAGTGGGCCTGGGGACAAGCTGGGAGCTGAGCAGGGGTCCTTTCTGCCTCCCTCCTCTGAGCCCGCCTCATCCCCAGATGCTGCTGATGATGGGCTTGCTTCTGCCCCTGGTCTACGCCATGAAGCGGCATAAGTGGTCAGTTCTGAAGAGCCGAAAGCTGGCCTATCGGCCACCCAAGTGACCCTGCCCAGTGTCTGTTTGCTGTCCTGTCTGAGCTTCAGGGTTCTCAAGCCCAGGAGCCACACTGAGCCTGTTGAGGTCTCAGGAAGCCCTCCTGGCCAAACCCCTCTTCCTCTGGGACAAGAGGGGGAGGGGCGGGAGCGGGGGCTCCAGCTCCAGATTGTTCAGTGCCCATTGTGGAAATAAATTAAGTTTCTCAACACACTGACCTGAACTATTGTGTGATGGGAGTATAGGTTTGCAGGGGACTCTGGGCTTCTCACGTGGTGCTAGTCGTAAAGGACCCACCAGATGAGGGATCAGTCCCTGGGTCGGGAAGATCCCCTGGAGGAGGGCATGGCAATGCACTCCAGTATTCCTGCCTGGAGAATCCCATGGACAGAGGACCCTGGCGGGCTACAGTCCATGGGGTCACAAGAATCAGATACAACTGAAGCGACTTAGCATGCGCATGCACGTGTGCGCACACACACAAAACACACACGATGTGACTGGGACCCTTGCCCTGAGAGCTCCCCGGGGTGTTCAGTGTAGTGTGGTCAGGATTGCCCTGCAGGACTGTTGGCTGAGAGTCCAGTCAGCACTGAATATAGGACAGGAAGCAGAGAACTAGAGAAGAGCAACATTAATTAGAGTGGTGAGTACTTGGTCACAGGTGAAGAGGGGGGCCCTGGGCCCTGCTGCAGTAACTGCCGTCAGTTAAACCACTGGGCTTTCATCCTGAGGGCAGCAGGGAGCCCTGGTGCATATCAACTAGGGAGAGGCTGGCCTCAAGTAGGAGCCATAGGAGTTGATCCTAGGACTGGGGCGGCTGGGAGAGGAGGCTCTCAGCCTTGCCAAGGAAGCAGAGAGGCAGGCAGAGGCCACTGGAAGGAGCTCCTGGTCTCTTGGCTGGGCAGCTGGAGGTGCTTGCTGTGAACAGGATGGTCCCCATCTCTGTAAGGGGATGGCCCCTCCTGGCAGTCCACAGGGTGGCTGGGAGTTGCCAGGTTTACACAGCCATGGACCTGTCAGTGGTAGGAAGGCCAGGGCGCTGCTTCTTGGCAGTGGCCTGTGGCCCTAGCCCAGGGCTCTTTGCTTCAGAGCTTTTCTTATCCCCAAGCAGGGAGTGTAAGGAGCGCCAGGGTTGAAGCAGCCTAGAGGAGAGGGGGCCAGGGTGGGGAGGGGGAGCGCCAAGAGGAGGAGGGCAGGGTGTGTGTCTGAAGGGCAGGTCAGCTGAAGGCCCAGTCCAGGGGTCAGCAGACGGGGCGCCCTGCCCACCCTTGGTACCTGGGGAATCTCGGTGCCAGGCCCCCAGGTCTTGGGACCTGCATTCCAAGTGTGCTCTTCTGGGAAGGCCCCACCCACCCAAGACTGCCAGGGTTCCTCTCAGAGGGCTGTCTGCCCTCCATCCTCCCAGGCTGCAGGAAGGAACAGGGAAAGGGCACGTGGCCAGCTCAGAAGTGTCTTTAATGACCTCAGGGAGCAATCAGCAGAGGTTCCCTGAGAGGTTCAGGAGGGGGTCCAGGGACCTTGGGGCTGGAAGGGAAGGGCCATCCTCTCTCCGTGTGACCTGGAAGGAGGGGAAGATGGGTCATTCTGCTTGTTCTGTCCCGTCCCCTCCCCGCCTCTGCTGCTGGTACCTTTGGGAGCTGCTGGGTGGAGGCTGTGGGAAGGGGGTCCCAAGCACAGGGCCTCTGGGTGCTGCACATCTCACAGCCGGGGCGGCCTGGGGCGTTGATGAAGGTGCACGAAGGACAGGGCCAGCCGGGCTGGGGAGGCGAACACATGGTTGCTGCTCACCCACTTTCAATGCCCACAGTGCCAAGGCCACCCTGCCCCGTCCCTGCTCACCTGAAGGGAGCTGGGCAGGCTGGAGCTGGCTGGCTGAGGGGTTGGGGGCAGCCCCAATGATTGAGAGAACAGGCGGCCTAGTTCCCCGTCCACCTTCTGGGGGCACTGAGGACTGCGTCCTGCGACAGAGGGGGTGAGACTCGGGACCGTGGCAGGCTGCACTCCACCTTCCTCATCCCGCCCCAATCAAGGACTGACCTGGGGCTTCTCGGGGAGCTGAGAGCAGGTAGAGGAAAGCAGGGTCCCCATCCCGCTGGACCCCATAGAAAGCGAGGCTGTGTTCAGGGACACACAGGCACCTCCCGATGACCCAGCGCTGCACAGCCGGTGGGAAGCCGAACTCTGAGAACACCTGGGTCCAGAGTGTCGGAGTGTCACCCAGGCCGCCTCCCGCCATCCCCCACCCGGTTCCCCAGACCACGTGCTCGCCTGCTCTTGGAGGGCCCCGATGGTGCAGTGGGGGTGAACCTGCAGTGAGACGTGGGCAGAGGACGTAGCGTCTTCAACTGTGACCTGGAGCCTGGGCCAGAATGGAGGTCACAGGTCAGGATGGGGCACCTTAAAGGCCTGGGGGTCAGGGTGAGAAAGAGGTCCCAGGCCTTACCTGATGGGGCCAGGAGGAAAGCAGGCCTCCTGCAGCTGGACCCTGAGTGCCACACGACGCTGTGCCAGGACGGCTGCTGCTTGGGCTGCTCCCTTCTCATCCCCACCCTCTACAGCCCGGGTCAGGCACCCTGCCAGCTCTTCTGCAGGGAAAGAGAGAGCCGTCGCAGCCCCACTGTGGCTGCTTCCCCCAGTCCCTCCAGCCGCCTGCCTTTACCTTTCTCCATCAAGTCTCCAGGGCTCCAAGGAAGATCCACTTTGGGTTGGGGGGCCTTGGGTGTGGGCACTTCAAGGGGACTGGGTGGGGAGACAGGGCGTGTTTCTGGGCCTAGGGCTGAGGGCAGGCTGTCACTGCCTAGGAGGAAAGATGTGGGGTGGGCTGGTGGTCTCTTTGAGATCTGGCCCCCCACGGAATACACACCCAGGCCTCTGCCCTCTCACTTCAGGCTTCCAGTACGTTTGTCTCCTCCCTCCTTACTTCAGTCCATGCCAGAGCCCTGCCTTGGCCACATTTCAAACCAGACCTCTGCCCGGTCTTGGCCCTTGCACACCCCAGAGGTCCCTGCTGACTTCACTCAGGGTTGCACTTGGCTCCTTCTTGGGCTCTGGAGTCCTTTTGGTCTCCTTTGCTGCCCAGTCCCACCTGCAGCCCTCCTCCACAGGGGCCGGGCCACTTCTCTTGGCCTGTACAAGCCCTCTCAGCCAGCCAGGAGGCTCCCTGGGCCTCACAGCAGAGCCAGCAGAGGTCTCCAGGAGTCCTGCAGTCAAGGTGGCCTCCTTTCAGGGAACTCGGACATCTCTCCTGGCTCTGCCATCAGCACAGAGCACCCTGGGCTGCTCCCATTCCAAACAACCCCTCTCCAGCTGGTGCTTGCCCTGAGTGTGCCACCGGCTCCCCTTCTTACCTCCCACTTGATGCCCTGCCCATGTGGTGTGGATGCAGCTCCTTTGCCCCAATATTCTGAGCTGTCTGCCCACTGAGATAAGCAGGGCTCCCGAGCACCCAGCACCAGGCCTGCCTGGAATCTCTAAGGCCCTGAAAGAGTACTTACTATAGGTGCAGAATACACACGTGGTGAACCAACCAACCAATGAATGCATGAAAGTAAAGTACCTTTCTTCCTCTGCAGATGCTGCTGTCTGGACCTCTCTTCCATCTCACTGTGTGCTTTTTGCTCACCAGCTCATCTGTAGCATCTGTGAACTCCTTCCCTGATGCACTGGCTGCCTGCCGGACCCTCTTCTTGTTTGTCTCCTAGTGACCTTGGTTGACCTTTTCTACCCCCTACCTTTCCTCTTCAGAACCCCAGCTCCTCCTACCTCCTTTCCCTCCCACATGTTTAAGAATCTGACCACTTCTATGCCCTCCCCAACAGGCCCTCTGCAGCGACTGTTCCCTCCAGCTTCTCAAACATTAACTCTTCCATTTAAACCTCCAAGAAATCCAGCCAATTCCTCTCCTAAGCATCTCTGGAAACATCCTTCGTCCCTCCAGCCCTGTCTGCATCACCCACACGAATGCAAGGCTCCACCAGTCTTCAGAAGCTTGAATCTTAGCCTATCACTCTCCCACTGACTATCTTCCATGCTTCTGATAGTTTGTCTTCTCACCCTGGCCCCTCCACACCTGTCTGGCACTGTAGGCTCCAGCCCTTCGGTCTCTGTTCCTTTTCTCTACTTCCTCACTCCTGGGAGTGCTCCCAGAACCCCAGCAGTGGGCAAGAGGGGCTCAGCTTTCCCCACTACTCCCCCCATCCAAGCCTGGGGGGTTGGGGCTACTCCTGCCTTCTTGCAGAACAAATACTGGCCCTGGCCTGGTGAATCTTCACTCCAGGGCACTGACCATTCTGTCCTTCCACGGTAGCATCTCGGACTAGGGCTGCCCACCGCTGAGCTTCCTGAGGGTTGGTGAAGTGCAGGCTGAGAGTCCCAGGCCCTCCCGGTGGAGGCTGCAACTCATGCTGGCAGGGGCCTCGGACTGTGTAGGAGACTGACTCCAAGGGCCACTCCAAACTGACCTGAGGAGAGGGAGAGTCCAGGCTCAGTGCCTTCCCCAGCACATACTGCATGATAATCAAAGGAATACGAGATAACGTTTGTCGACTACTTACAACGTCCTAAGCCTTTTACTCGTGTTATTTTATGAAACCCTCACAGTAATCCTACAAAGGGAAGTACTAGCATTATCCCCATTTTACAGACAAGGAAACAGAAGCAAGGAAAAGATAACGGCTAGCAAACGGAAGAGCCTGGCTTCAGGCTCAGCGGCCAGGCGGCGCGCCCCCGCCGGCCCCACACTCACCGCCCCGGGGCCCGCGCCCAACATTTCCAGCCGGAAGCGCCCTGGTCGCTCGGGGTCCGCACTCAGCTGCAGCCTCCGCAGCTGGACCTCCACGTCCAGGCCGGCGCCCAGCGGCCTCACCGCTGCATGCACGGCCAGGAGCACCGCGGCCGAGCCGGGGTCCGAGCCCGCGGCCGTGCCGCCCGGCGGCGGCGCCATCTCCGGTCCGGCCCCCGCACTGCCCCCCCGAGCCCGCTTCCGTGGCCTTGGGTCGCTGAACGCCTACACCGGCAGGAAACTGTAACCACAAGCTTGGGGTTCCGGGCGCTGCCCGAGCGTCGGAGCCGTCTGCCGCTCCCGCTTCGCCCACGATGGCACTTCGCCCGAAGGTCTCCCGACACAAGCGGGTGAGGCTGGGCTTGGAGGCCTGTACTCCAGGCAGAGCGTCAGAGACGCCAGCACTGGCCACGACTGGAAGGCCCTAGAGGCTTGGGTTGCGGCTGAGCTCGGCGGTCCTTGTGAACCCAGCATCTGGCTCCCAAGCCGAACGTTGCTCCCGAGACCCTTCTGGGCCGCAGCCCACCTCCCGCCGCTCACACGGTTGCCGCGTCCCACCCACACCTCACTAGTCCACTAGGCCCTCGGGGGAACTGGGAAGCCACTGGGGGCGGAGCCGAGAGGGCCGCGGCCAATGAGCGCTAGGGTGGGAGGCGGGTTCGCACGGCCGAGAAGATGACAGACAGGAATCACAAACAGTAGGAGCGAATATTGGGACTGAGCGGCGGATGCCGCTCCCAATGACTATGCGAGCTGCCGGTTCCGGCGGCTGGAGCGGGCCATTCAGACGCGTGGGGCCGGGCCTGGCAGACGCTTGTTGTTGTCCGGCTCGGGGAGGCAGAGGTCGTTCGCTCGCTTGCTCGGGCCCTCTGTGGCGGTCGGCGGACAGGTCGGTCGCGATAGTAGGGCGCCGTGCAGGGGCGAGGCTATGTCGCGGTGGCAGCCCGCAGGGGCCGGCAGGGCCGGGAGTAACGGGACGTCGCCGCGGAGCTTCTTTCCCCGGATACAGTGCGGCCCGAGCGGAGGCCGCGGCGTCTCCGCCCGTTCTTGAGGAGCCCGCGCCGCGCGAGGCCCACCCCGCCTTCTCAACCACACCGACGCCCATCGGCCTGACCCTGCCGAGTCTGGCCTGGCCCAATTGAGCGCGGCGCAAGCAGGTAGGTGTACGCCCTGTGCCCGGCGGCGACCCGGGCTGTCGGGACTACAGTGCCCAGCGGGCTTCGCGCCGTCGCGCTTGCGCGCACCTCGAGGCGCACGGCCGCCTGGGACGCGTAGTTCCTGCGCCCCGGCGGGGGTTTCCCCCCGGGACTCGGCGGACGCTGGAGTGCCCTAGCAGCCTGTCAGGCCGACACTCCGGGGGCCTCGGGGCCTCTCTCCGCCCCCTCTCATACTTTTGGAGGAAAACGGAGGAGTTCACGGGCTTCCTCTCTCCCTCACTAGAAAGCCGTCTGTAAAACAGGGAAGAGCGCCGCGTCGAAGTGACGGCAGAGCCGAGCCCCAGATGCCCTGGTTCCTTACCGGGAGCGGGTTTTCACTCTGGCTGGAGGGGGACTGCAGGAGTCACGCCCCTTCGCGAACTCCCAGGGCCCTCCTTGGTGGGATGGAGAGTGTTGAGGGAGACTAACCAGCGTCCCCGGGGTTAGCAGGATCCCCGGTGGGTCCCCCAGGCTGGCCAAAGAACTGTGAGGTGCAGGAAGTGTAGCTGAGCTGGGGCCTGGACTTGCTGTTCTTACCCTCTCTCCCGCCAGTGCTGAAGGGCTGGAAGCAGGCTGCAGGAGGAGCCCAAGTTGTTTACAGCAGCGCCTCTTACTGCGAGGAGGGCTGAAAGTGGAACCCCCCCGGGCCAGATTCCCATGGACTGATCTCCGTCCTCAGGCAGCACTAGCCTCTGGAGCACAAACCCCTCCCCGAGGACATGAAGCTGCTGGAGAACTCCAGCTTCGAGGCCATTAACTCGCAGCTGACCGTGGAGACGGGAGATGCACACATCATTGGCAGGTGAGGTTGGGGCTCTGGGGGCTGGCCACTTAGAGGCCACTCTGCACTGGTTCTGGTTAAGCTTGGGAGGTGGCATGCTCCACGGTCCTGCCTGCGTCTCTAGGATTGAGAGCTACTCGTGTAAGATGGCGGGTGACGACAAGCACATGTTCAAGCAGTTCTGCCAGGAGGGCCAGCCACATGTGCTGGAGGCACTGTCCCCACCCCAGACCTCGGGCCTGAGTCCCAGCAGGTGAGCGGGGGGCAGGGCCTGCCCACAGGGGACTGGCGAGTGGGCCAGCACTGGACTGACACTTGTCTCTGTGCAGACTGAGTAAGAGCCAAGGTGGTGAGGATGAGGGCCCCCTCAGCGACAAGTGCAGCCGCAAGACCCTCTTCTACCTGATTGCCACACTCAATGAGTCCTTCCGGCCGGACTACGACTTCAGCACAGCCCGCAGCCATGAGTTCAGCCGGGAGCCCAGCCTCAGCTGGGTGAGGGTGGGGTCAGGGAAGGGACCTGCAGGCCCACAGCCATCCCAGGTGTCCTCCCTAACTTACCGTGCTCAGCCCGATTCATTCCTGCTGCTGGGCTCCTCGTCAGCCCTGACTGTGACCATCCTAGGTGGTGAACGCAGTCAACTGCAGCCTATTCTCAGCCGTCCGGGAGGACTTCAAGGCCCTGAAGCCGCAACTGTGGAACGCGGTGGATGAGGAGATCTGCCTGGCTGAATGTGACATCTACAGGTGGGCCGGCGTCCCTGCAGGGGGGTCCTGGGTCTCTGTGGCACTGGGACCGCACACGTCATCTCACTGCCCACTCCCCAGCTACAACCCAGACTTGGACTCAGACCCTTTCGGGGAAGATGGCAGCCTCTGGTCCTTCAACTACTTCTTCTACAACAAGCGGCTGAAGCGGATTGTTTTCTTCAGCTGCCGCTCTATCAGGTTGGCTGGCACCTGTCTCCCTCCCTCCCCTACCTCCCTGTTCGTCCCACACACCTTTTCCTCACCCCATTCCTAACTTTCTCCTTCTCGGACATTCTCCCGGGAATCAGCAGTAGGCTGGGGGCTGGGGGCAGGTGATTTTAAGACTGGTCTCCCCTCTCCCCAGTGGATCCACCTACACTCCCTCGGAGGCAGGCAACGAGCTGGACATGGAGCTTGGGGAGGAAGAAGAGGAGGAAGAGGAAGAGAGTGGAGGTGGAGGCAGCGAGGGTGGGCCCGAGGAGACCGGAACCATGGAAGAGGACAGGTGTGAGGCTGCCCCAGCAGCCTCCCTCCATGGACCCTAGGGTGGGCAGGGCGGGGCCCCCTCTGCCTGGGCTCCTTGGGTGTGGGCTTCTCAAAGCTCATTGCACGCCACCCTTTGTGCAGGGTCCCGGTGATCTGTATGTGAAGAGGAGAAGCAGAGGCCCTATCTTCACCCAGCTTCGAACAGTGCCTGGACCTGCCCACCTGAGGGCCCAGGTCCTGGCGCTGCCACAGCACCAGCCCACCCCAGGCCATGCCTGCCTAGCCCTTGGCTCTAACCTGTGGCTGTCCACTCACCCCCACATGCTGCTGGCTGCCCACATTGTGGCTGGACTAGACAGCACAGGGCCTGGTGGGAAGAGCCACTGCCTTGCTCACACGAACTGACATGGGCAGGGGCAGCTGGACCGCAGAGTTTATTTTTGTATTTTGTGTGGGGTCAGGCCTGGGCCTTCACACTCCAGCCTAAAGGCCAGGAGACCCTGCAAGTGGTCCCAGGGGTCATCTGCCCACTTTTACCCCCCACCTTGCCCACTGGGCAGCGTGCACTGAGTGTCACTTTGCTGCAGCTGGTTTGTTTCCAATAAAAGTTTGTGACTTAGTGTGGACCTGGACTCACGAGGTGTCGGGGCGGGGCCTGCGTCGAGGGCGGGGCCTGCTGCGGCTGGTATCCTAGCAACGGTCTTAGGGGCTGTTGAGCCGCCTGGACCCGCCGGTTTTGAAATGGAGTCTGAAGTGTTGGATGCAAGCAACCACTCTACAGTAGAAGGCGACCACCTGATTCTAGACCAAGACCCATATGAGGCCGACATCTACGAAGTCCCGGACCCAGGGTTCCTCAAGGAAGAGAGGGGTGAGGTGGCCTGGGCTCACTGAGGCACAGATTCTGTCCTCGGGGAAGGCAGCGCTCCCTGGGCAGTATCCTAACTGGGCAGCGCTCCCAGGAGGGCCCTTGGCTACCCACGACCTCCAGGGTTAGGGGCCCAAGGCCACACTGTGACGGCTTCCATTGCTGGTTCGCAGAGTCATCATTTTCGGAGCCGGCCCCACAGCTTTTTACCAACAACTCGCGGTGGCAAAACATGGCTCTGAGTGCCCGTGCCCGCCAGCTGTGGCTGCTCCTGCGTACAGGCCTCCAGACCTTTGTGGAAAAGGTGCAGCTCGGCCATAGCATCTGTGTCAAGGCCTCTTTGCTGACCTGGTTCTTCCCCTAGGGGTCCCCAGTAGGATCCCAGCCGGGGTCCTCTTGGCACCCCTAGGCAGGTGCCCCGCCTACCCCCAACCCCTGGCCCCCGCCAAGTTCACTGCAGTCTTGTTGATCCCGGCCCACAGGAAAAGAGAGCTGAGCTGCATGTGGCACGCTTGATGCACGGGCTGGAACCCCTGCGGCGCCTGGAGGTGGCAGCTGGGCTGCGTTCGGTGGCACAGGACCCCGTGGGCGGGCACTTCGTGGTGCTGGATGGTGCAGGCTGCCTGCACCTGCACAGAGAGGATGGCTGGGCACGAGAGAAGCTGCTGGCTCCGGTTGCACTAACAGGGCTAGTGGCGGTGCTGGGCCCTCTGGGCACTGTGGGCCGCTTTGTGGGCTGGGGCCCAGTGGGGCTGGCCATACTAAGGTCTGACCTTAGCCTACTGTGGCTGAGTAAGCCAGGGGAGCACGGGGTGCCAGGCCGCGAGCCCATCTGCTGCCTGCCAGTGCCAGATCCTGGGCTGCTGCTGGTGGCAGAGGCAGGCGGAAGGCTGGTGCTCTGGAAGTTCCGTTCAGGGGGCCGCTGCCTGGTTCCCCACGGGTCACCTCTGCAGCTACCACCAAGCCTCTCTGGTGCACTTGCTTGTCTGGCTCTGGGGCCTCGGCCTCCCCATCACTACCCATGCTGCTTCGGAGCCTATGGCTCAGCCGTGCTCACCTTTGATCTGCAAACCTTGGCTCTCACAGATGTGCGTCGGAATCTGCACAAAACGTGAGGGGGACCCAGGGACGGGCGAGGGAGGGCGGAAATCATGAGGCGAGGCTGTGACAGAAGTCCAGTCGTCAGAGGTGCAGGTGCGCGCATGAGCGTGCGCACACATGGCAGTTCTCACACACACACACACACACACACACATACACACACGGCAGTTCTGAGTCCACCTGGCCTCCCTCTCACTCCTCAGCACCATCTTCGACCTGGTGTACTGTGGAGAGGTAGAGGCCATGGTGACAGCTTCCCGGGACAGCACGGTGAAAGTGTGGGAGGCTGACTGGCAGATCCGGATGGTGTTCGTGGGACACAGAGGTGCGCTGGGCCATGTTCTCCCTCCATCCTGGGCATGGCCCTCTGCCTTCAGGAGCCCCTGGCACAGAATGTCTGCTGGTTCCTTGCCAAGCTTCTCCACCCTGGCCGCGAGCCTGACCGAAGGCTCCCCCTTCCTCGGTCCCTGGGAAGCACGAATGATATGCGCCCTTCCCGCAGGCCCGGTGACCGCGGTGGCCGTGCTCCCGAACACGGCACTGGTGCTGTCGGCTTCACAGGATGGGACGCTGCGCACGTGGGACCTGCAGGCAGAGGCGCAGGTGGGTGAGGTGGCGCTCACCTGCTGGGGCTGTGGCGTGCCGTCGGAGAGTGTGAGCCGTCTGCTGGCCCCTGCTGGCCCGGGCTGGCCCTTGCTCTCCTTGGGGGCCTTCAGCGTGGGGCTGTGGCGGGTGCGGGAGCTCTACTCGCCGTTGGCGCAGCTGTCTGCGCCAGTGCTCCACCTGCAGTTGGCGCCGGCGCTGCCCACGCCCACCGCCCCGCACACGGTGCTGCCCGCGCGCCTCGTGTGTGCCTGCACCGACGGCTCAGTCTACCTGGTGTCGGTCTCCGGCGGACACACTGTGAGCACGCTTCTGCTGGAGCCTGAGGACTGCGCGGCCGCCGTGGCCTACTGCCTGCCTCGCGAGGCGCTGTGGGTGCTGACACGCACCGGGCACCTGCTGTGCGCCAACGCAGCACGCTCCCCAATGCGGGTGCTGCACCGCCTGTGCCCACCGCCGCTGCCCGCGCCCCAGCCCTGCTGCCTGCACCTCTACAGCCACCTCACTGACCCCGCCAGCGCGTTCGCCAACTGGGAGAAAGTGCGCCAGTACAAGGGCGAGCTGTGCTGCAGCGACGTGGCCTGGGCCTGGAAGGACAAAAACCGGTGGGTGCCGCAGCCAGCCGGGGCTGGGCAAGGCAGCCGGGCCCGTGCCAACGGGCTGTGGTCACCAATAGGTACCTGCCCGTGGTGGGGCACACTGATGGCACCCTGTCCATACTCGAGTTGCGCTCCTCGAAGACGGTCTTCCGAACGGAGGCACACAGCCCAGGCCCCGTCACCGCCATCGCGTCCACCTGGAACAGCATCGTGTCCTCTGTCAGTACCTCTCCCCCCTCCCCCGCCACGGCCGGCCAGGGACTCCTTCCCTCCCCAGAGGCGCCACCGTGGCTCCTGCCCGCACAGGGGGAGACCTGACTGTGAAGATGTGGCGCGTCTTCCCCTACGCGGAGGAGAGCCTGAGTCTCCTGTGCACCTTCTGCTGCTGCCACCCGGCGGTGGTGCTCTGCGCCCTTGGCAAGCGCGTCACCGTGGGCTTCGAGGACCCGAACAGTGCCACCTATGGCCTGGTGCAGTTTGGCCTGGGCAGCAGCCCTCGCTATGATCACCGGCCCCAGGACGACCCCACAGACCACATCACTGGTGAGGGGGCAGGGCCGAGGGGAAGCCCAGGCCTCCAGATGGCTCTGGCCCCTAAAGCTGAGTTCTGGCCCCCAGGCCTGTGCTGCTGTCCCACACTCAAGCTATATGCCTGTTCCAGCCTGGACCACACCATCCGCATCTGGACAGCAGAGAACCGGCTGCTGCGGTGGGTTGGGGAGGGGTGGGGGCGGGGAGCAGCTGCCTGGGGTTTCCCGCCTCCACCCCACCCGAGCCCGGCAGCTGGAGGGGGTGCAGGGGTGGCCAGGGACTTGCGTCTGCTCCTGCCTTGGTGTTCTACTCAGAGAAGCAGGGCTGGACTCCCACCCTGAACCCCCTCTCCAGGCTCCTACATCTGAACGGTGCCCCTCAGGCCCTGACCTTCTGCAGCAACAATGGGGACCTGGTTCTGGCGCTGGGCTCCCACCTCTGCCTGGTGGACCACAGACTCTACCTGCCCACATCTTACCTGCTTAAGGTGTGCAGTGAGCACAGGTGGGTGGTGCGGGGCTGCTGTGGGCAGACGAGCCACCGAGGCCAGGGCTCCAGGCTCCTTTCCCTGTTCAGAAGCTGTGTCAAGAGGTCCCTGATGTGGTGGATGACCCTCCACTGCCGCTGACCAGCCAGGAGTCACTGACCTCAGCCCAGCTACAGAGGCTCGCCAACCTGTATGGGGTGGCCAGCCTCAGGTCTGCCAAGAGGCCTGGCTGAACTGTCCCAGAGGCCCCCACCTGGCTCCCCTGGGTCAGGGCCTGGCCACATGCCCCCACAGGAGACCCCAGAGCTCCCAGGCCCTTTGGCCACTCACCGCAAGCCCATCCCAGTCCTGACTGTTCGTGGTTCCCCACCAGGGGCCTAGCCACCCACCCGGGGGCCCCAGCCCAGCCTCTGCCCTACCCCACTGGCAATGTCATCCGTGTCCCACCTGTGCCCCTCCCTGTCTGCAGCACAGCCTTGTGTTTCATCCATCGCCAGACAACAGCTCCTCAGCAGCCAGTGTTGGAGGAGGTGGGGTGGCTCCCAGTGCCCCCCCAGCCCCCAAGCTCAGGGTCCTCCCCTTCAGTCCCTGGGGCAGGCCTGGGATCCCTGCACTTGTCTGGGTGGCACACAAGGCTCAAGGAAGAGTGAGCTGACCACTGACCCCCACCCCAGGACTTGGAAGTCCTGGTTGCCCGAGACCAAGACCTTCAGCAATTGAGACTGGGGCTGGAGAGCCCAGCAGCCCGGCCCCAGTTGACTTGGCAGCAGCGCCAGGAGGCCTTTGATAACTACCTACATCTGATCTACGGCCCGAGCCTGCTGGTGAGCATGGGGCCTCCCCGGACTTCCCTGTGCCCTGGGCCTCTGACCTGCCTGTGTGCTTCGCCTCCCCAGGGTCTGAATTCTGAAGCAGAGCCCCAGCAGCAGTGGGGCACGGTGGCCCTCGCAGTGGAGAGAGAGACCTGGGACCCAAGTGCCCAGCCCAGAGATGGCCCTGCTCTCGGGGGCACTGAAGCCCCACCACTGCAGGACGTGGGGACCCTGGGCAGGCGCTTTGTCCGCCCTCCCCGAATCCCCTTGCCACTCCCATCCACCTACTGGAGGGTGCACAGCAGAGCATCCCAGGTGAGGCCTCCCACTCCTCCCACCCCTCCCCTCACCTCATGATTCCCGCCCCCCACCCTCTGACTCCTCCTTCTACCCCAGCTACTGGCCAGCTCCTCCCTGAGCTGCGAGCTGGGCCTCAGTCTGGACCTGCAGCTGCAGTGGGAGCGGCTCAGCAAGAAGCCTCTGGCCTGGGGTCCACCATTCCCCTACCTGGAGCAGAGCAGGGTGAGGGCCTGGCGGGAGGAGGCTGCCACCTGGAGGCAGAGCTGCAGGGACACTGGAGCCCCAGGCCCCTGTCCTGTCCGCCCCCCAGACCCCCTGGCTGCTGGACAGGCGGCCCCAGGAGCTTCTCTCCAACCTCAGGGGCTTCTTCCCTGCCACCATCCATCCTTACAAGGTGAGAGCCCCAGGCTGAGCTAGAGGCGCCTTCCTCCACAGGGCGCCCTTCTTGGGGACCCCATCTTCCCCTGGCTGCACACCTTTGTGCCAACTCTGCCCCGAGGGCCAGGCCCACTCGCACCCCCACCCCCAGCCCAGTTTCACTGCTGCTGCTCACACTCTGGGAACCAGCTGCCAGAGGGCCAGGACCCAGGACCCAGGACCAGGCTCTGGGGAGACCAGAGCCTCTGCCAGCTGCCTGGGCTGCAGCTGCTCCCAGACCTCTGGACTGTGCATGGGAGACCATCGTCCCACCCCCCGAGGGGCGCAGAGTCACCGGGAGCCGCCTCCCCACTGTGCCCAGACAGGCCCAGCCCCTCCCCGACACTCACGTCTGGCACTCCCCACTGAACCTTCCAGCTGCTACTTCATCTACCCAAGCCCCCAGTACCCCCCGGGGGCTCCTACTGCCCCCTTCCATTTTTTTCTTCTTGGCTGCTGTGCGTAGCTTATAGAATCTTAGTTCCCTGACCAGGGATTGAATCCTGTCCCCAGGCAGTGAGAGGGAGGTCCCTCCTATGGCCGGGGGATGAGCCGGTGCAGAGCGTGTGGGTGTCAGGGCTCCCAAAGGCTAGCTTCACCTGGACTTCCCTTCTCGGCCACCACAGTGGACAGCACTCTGCCTGCCCTTCTGCCTGACTCCGGGAGGTTCTCTCTTCCTGACTGGGGTCATGAACAGGGCTGTGAGCCTGGCTCAGTTCCTGGACATGGGGCCAGTGCCCGCCAGGGTGGTCTCTGGGGTACGTGGAGTTCAGGCCCTCAGCCCGGCCTGCTGCGCCCCGCCCGCAGTACTGGCGGTGGCCCATCCGCTTCCCAGGCTGCGTGCCCAACTCGGTGGTGCTGCAGCAGATGTGGCCGCCTGAGGAGGTCAGCGGCCTCGGAGCCCTCGGCCGGCTCTTGGGCAGCCCTGCAGGCAAGGTGAGGCAACCGGCGGGGCGGGGTCTGCGGGAGAGCGGGCCCCTCCCCTGGCCCCCGCCCGCGGCCAGGGCCTGGCTCTCCCTCTGCAGCAAAGCAGGGGCCAGGACGACCTGTGGCTGGCGCGGGGCACCAGGCGGCGCCGCGCCAAGCAGCAGCAGAAGCTGATCCAGTGGCTGAGAGACGAGGAGGACGAGGACGAGGACGAGGACAAGGAGGGAGCCGAACCTGAACTGGGCCTCGGAGCCCCCAAGTCCCCCACACAGGCCGCCCTCTGACCCCGCTGCTGGTGCCCATGAGGCCGCGGTTGCAGGTGGGCGTCGGGGGCTGGGCCGGGCCGCGGCGCAGGGGCGGCCTGGGGAGGCAGGGTCTGCAGCTGCTGCTGCTGCTGCCCCTAGAGCACCAAGGACCCTATCCTGAGCGTCAAGGGCACCCGCGAGAACACCGCCAGAACTGAGACCTACCTCCACCAGCCCCAGTTCCACTACACGCAGTTGTGCTGGGAGCAGCGCTACGGGCACCTGCCGAAGTTCCTGCAGTTCTTCGTTGAGCAGAACTGGTTCAAAAAGCTCTTCCCCATCTTCACTCTGCAGGTTCGGGGGAGTCTTGGAAGCACGGTGGTCTCGGGGGTGGGAACTGGGAAGCTGGAGCGCACTGGGTGACAGCAGGGGGCGGGGCTCGGCAGGCCTACCCCCAGATGGGCACGGTGGAGGGCCTGGCCTCGACGTTCATGGACCTGCTGGAGGAGGCCTCCTGGGCCGACCGTGTGCACGTGCTGCGCGCGCTGCTGCGGCTGCTGCCGGACCTCAGCAGAGATTTCTGTAGCCGGCTGGAGGGCACCCTCCTGCACTTGCTCAACCTGGAGCAACCCCCTAGCCTGCAGGTGAGCGCCTCGCCCCTGGCCGGCCCGCCCTGCACCGCCCCACCCCTGGCGCGGGGCACCCATCTCACTCTCCACCTGCGCTCAGGACAAGGTCCAGAAGCAGTTTGTGATACTGGCGCTGCAGCTGCTCCTGGCGTGCTCCCAGGAGTCCCGCGAGGTGGTGCTGGAGCTGATGTCCTACTTCCTCTACTCGCCAGCCCCCTGCCGGTGAGTCCTGCTTCCGCCCGCCCTCCCTGCTGTGGGAGGCCGCCCACAAACCTCCCACACCTGCCCCAGGCCGGAGCTCAGGAAGCTGCTGGATGGACTAGGCCTTCAGGACCCGCAGGGCTTCCTGTTCAAGGAGATGATGACCTGGGTCCAGAGCCCAGACCCTGAGTCCAAGGCCACACTGCGCAGGCGCTGCTGCCAGAAGCTGGAGGAAATGATCCAGCAGCTGGAGGTCTGGGTGGGCGGGGGCGGGCGGCCTGCCCATGGAGCCTCTAGTCTTCTCCCCAGGCTTTCCCCAAGTCGGGGGGTGGGGTGGGGGGGGGTGGGATGGGGGTGCGGGGGAGCCAGGTGAGGCCAGCAGGCTCCTCTCCCTGCTCCCGCTCTGTGCCTCCTCCATCTTCCCCTACCCTGTCCCCATCTCCCAGGATCTTCCTAGGAGGGGAAGGGGGGGTCTCTGCCTTGGACCCTGGTACACCCTCCCCTGGCCGCCTCTCCTGCAGATGGAGACCATGCAGCTGTCTGTAGCCAAGTTGTCAGAGGTGCTGCCCAAGGTCTCAGAGACCTCAGGACTTCACCCCCCTTCTAAGGAGGCCCTGTCGCAGATCTCGATGCTCTCTGGGGCAGCTGTTCACGTCTCGGTGACGTCCTCCAATGTCTCTCAGACACCCTCTCTGGTGGTCTCACCGGGGGTGTCAGACTTGACCACCCTGGAGCCCCAGGCCCAGCAGATGCTGGCACGGCTGCACTTTGCGCGGACCCGACGTGTGCTGTCAGAGACTCTGATGCGCTTCCAGCCTGAGGTCTTCTCGAGGTCCTCCGTGCCCGCCATACTACCCCATGGGATGCTGCCCCGTGAGATGCTGCCCCTGGTGCACACGGTCTGGTCACAGTCCAAAATGTTGGACCTGAGGCCCATTGATGCACTCAACTTCTTTTGCGAGCAGCAGCGCATTCGGCAGCAGGGGCCCCTACCCCAGGAGCCCTACAGCCCACCCCCATGCCCTCGCCCACCCCCACAGGTCCATGGCATGGTGCTGCCACAGTCCCTGGATCCCTGGTGAGCAGGCCATGGGCTCCGGGGTGAGGCTGGGGCAGAGCCTGTGTGGGACAGCTGAGGCACTGGCTCAGCCAAGCCCACCTCCCCACCCAACAGGCACTACCGCGTCCTCCGGCTTCAGGAGGCCAGAGTCCAGAGGTCTCCCATGAGACTGAGGGGTGAGTGGGGTCAGGGATGGAAATCGGACCGCAGCCCAGCCCAGTTCCCGCCAAGCATCTGCCCCACACCAAGGTCTTACCATCCTGCCGGCCCCCCAGGCCGAATGCTGTCCCGGCTCTCGGTGGACCGCTCCCTGGACAGCACCATCCGCATACTGAAGCTGCCACTGCCTCGGGTGGAACTGCAGCCTTTCCCCCCAGAATGGCCCAGGCCCGCCCGTCCGCTGCCCCCACGGCTCCTGCAGCCTGCCCTGCAGCGCTACTTTCTGCCAGATGACACAGACCCTGACAGCTACCGCTGACCCAGCAAGTGGCCCTGGCCCGGCCCTGGCTCCCCCTTCCCTCTAGCATGGAGTCAAGACACGGCTCTCCAGCCAGCTGTTTGCCCCAGCTAAGGCTCAGGGCTGGAATAAAGTCCAGAGACCACAACCCACACACTGGATGCCACCTTCACCTTTGGGGACCACTGAGGTGGGCAGGGGGTCTGGTGTGTGGGGAACCTGCGGGTGGCCAGTTGCACATGTGAGGCACATGTAGGGGCCTGGTGGGGTCTGGGGGGACAGGATCTGGGCTGGGGTCAGAATGGGCTGGAGATACCAACAGGTGGGCCGGGGAGAGGGGAAGGTCTGGATGGTGGCAGGTGTGTGTGTGGGAACCTGTAGTCGTTCGATGCAGATGAAACCAGGAGTGGTCGGAGCTCTGCTACCTCTAGGCTGGAAAGGAGAAGACTGATGAAGGGGCCCTGCATGCTTTACCCAAAAAGCAGTAAAGGGGCAGTGTGTCCTCTGGATCTTCCCCCTCAGTCACCAGGAGACGGACCTTGTCTGGGAGGTGCAGGGTCTCAGAGGGCCTCAGCCTTCGTCTGCACTGCCATGACCTCACAGGGCCCTGACCCAGCCCCCACTGGGCCCACGCGCACACGGGCTATCAGGACGGCTTGTGTGAAGGGCCAGTGCTAGCTCTTCACGTCCTGCTGCTGGGAGGCTTGAGCAATGACTTCTTTCTTGCACCATCAGCCTCTGACTTTTGACGTTCCTTCTCAATTGTTTTGTGGTTAAAATTGGTTGCTCACATCTTTCCCACAAACCCCTACCTGTGTGGGGTCTTGTTACGGGGCTTCCGGTGGGCAGCTCTTGATGTTTTTTTAAGTACATGATCTTCCTTGGGGGCTCAGATGGCAAAGAATCTCCCTGCAATGCAGGAGACCCCGGTTCAATCCCTAGGTTGGGAAGATCCCCTGGAGAAGGGAATGGCTACCCACTCTAGTACACTTGCCTGGAGAATTCGATGGACAGAGGCGCCTAGCAGGCTACAATCCATGGGATCAAAGAGAGCCAGACACAACTGAGTGACTAACAGTTTTACTTTTGGGCTTCCCTAGTGACTCAGATGGGAAAGGATCTGCCCACAATGTGGGAGACCTGGGTTTGATCCCTGTGTTGGGAAGATCCCCTGAAGAAGGGAATGGCAACTCACTCCAGTATTCTTGCCTGGAGAATTCCATGGGCAGAAGAGCCTGGTGGGCTACAGTCCATTAGGTTGCAAAGAGTCATATACAACTGAAAGACTAACACATAGACACACATGATGTTTTTGTAAAGAGGAACTGTGCCCCCTAAAACGAGGATTGAGAGGCCTGTGGTAGTCTGCTGCTACTGGTGTCTCTATGGTTCAAATTATAGAAGCAATAAATGCTTTAAAAAATACAAACATGGGAATTCTGGTGGTCTGCTGGCTAGGACTCTGCTCTCTCACTGCCAAGGGTAAGGGTTCAATCCCCGGTAAGGAACTAAGATCCCACAAGCCGTGCGGTACAGCCCCCCCCAAAAAGAGTTAAATGGTCAATTTTGTGATATGTATATTACAACTATTTATAAAAGTTAATATACCACAAACCATGGCATTTAAATGGATGATCTGTTATGTTGATTTTATCTCAAGTGTGTTAGTCACTCAGTAGGACACTCAGTCTTGTCTGACTCTGGCACTCCATGGACCATAGCTCACTAGGCTCCTCTGTCCATGGAATTCCATGTTGAATTATATCTCAACACATAACCAAATGGAACTAGGTCTGCCCCCTGATGCACAGGAAGCCCACTTGCGAACACTGGGTGGTGGCAAGGAGGGTGTAGGGTTCGGGCAGGTGCCCATCAAGGAGAACAGGCAGCTCACATTCAAAAGATCTGAGCTCCCCAAGGCTTTCAGGGGAAGGTTTTAAAGACAGTGTGAGGAAGAACGTTATGGGTTTCATGATTACCTCACGCACAGTTCTCTGACTGGTTGATAGTGAGGTCACCAGGTGGGGTCACTGCAGGCAGCATTATCAATTCTCAGGTTCCAGTTGGCCTGGGGCTTAAGTGCTGGTGGTTAGCATGCAGTTAACGTCTTCCACCAGCAGGAGGTTTCGGTATCTGCAAAACCACTCCATGGCTATCGCTCAGGACTTCTAGCCTTTGTGAAGAAGTCCTTGACTTTGTTTTATGGGTCAACTATTACTCCTTTGTCTTGCTTGACTGCTTTTGCCTTTGCATTTTCTCACTTCTCTGATAATTTTGCTCACTGGAACTTGGGGAAGGCCTAGGAGGCTAAAGCTCTTCTACAGAGGCGGGGCACATTCCAGTGGGGGAGGGGGGTCTGTCCCCCCTAGGAAGGGTCCTGTTTGATTTCAAATGAAGCTGTTTTAAAAAGACACACAGAAGCCTCCTTGAAGGGGCTTCCACTGACCAAACTGAGGACAACTTGATCAAAATAATGACAGTAAAGTATTATATTTCTTTGAATAAACTGGGAACCTTCCTTGATATAAATAGGTAAAGAGAAAGCTTTTTTCCCTACAATAAATGATAAAATTAGAGAACAGCCACTTGGCAACCATCATGGTAATAACTAATTCAGAGAAAAAAACAATACATGCAAAAACTAGGGAGCGAAAGTTGTTTGAGAAACAGTGTGTCCACCCAGCCTCAAATTATCCCCCCATAAAATACTTATTAAATACAAAAAGAAAAAGAGTAACTTGACAGGGAAGAAGCTTGGGCCACTCCACCTTAATTATGTGATCAAGACAAGCCTCTCCAACAGACCAAAGCCATGCTACCCAATTGGACAGGAAGAAAAGAACCCAGCATCTCCTCCAGGGCACTCCTGCCAGAAAGATACAACCTGAGTCTAGTCAGGAGGCAACCAGACACATGCAGTTTAAGGAACATGCTACACGACAGCTGGCTGGGGGTCTGTGTCAAGGGCATGAAGAGCAGTTCCTGCCTGAAGGGCACAAGAGGTGACACAGAGGTACTGGGGTAACTGGGGTTAACTGGGGTAACTGGGAATCCAACTGCAGTCTCTGGGTCAACGCTATATGGGGTTTCCTTTAACTTTGAAATCACTTCCAATGACTTCAGATCTTTTAATTCATCTTAGGAATAGTTAAGGCTCCCTACTGGTGATTCTAAAGGAAATCAACCCTGAATATTCATTGGAAGGACTGATACTGAAGCTGAAGCTCCAATACTTTGACCACCTGAAGCAGGGAGCCAACTCACTGGAAAATACCCTGATGGTGGGAAAGATTGAAGGCAGGAGAATGGTGCGACAGAGGATGAGATGGTTAGATAGTAACACTGAGTCAGTGGACACACGTTTGAGCAAACTCCAGGAGATGATGGAAAACAGGGAAGCCTGGCGTGCTACAGTCCATGGAGTCACAGAGTCAGACATGACTTAGCGACTGAACCTGGTGATTTTGTAAACACTTCCTTGAATCATTCAAAGCATGGGTCCAGAAGGTGCACATTTTTGTCTCAGTCAAAAGTACCCACCAGAGGGCATCATTTATCTAGATTATCCATATTTTAATTCCACATCTTGAGGAATTTTCAACTCTTCTGGCTAGGATCTGTATGGTTGCCTTGGAGAGACAGCACTTCCTTGGACTTGTCTACCCTCTTCCTCAGTTTCCAGGGGACTTTCAGTAAAGTTGAGGTTGGGATTGAGACTATGAAGTCTCTTCCTATGGGTCTAAGGCTCCTGCACCTCTGACCTGCTGACTTGAGGGGCACACTGTTCCCTGCAACTGGCTGTCCTGGGCACTACAGCCCCTCGAGGCTTCATCCTAGCCCTTAGTGTTGGGAGCCGCTTTAGGCATTACTGACAAAATGGAGGCACGGCCCCAACCCCCTCTCCTCATCCCGCAGGCACGGTTCCAGGATGGAGGAGTTAGGTCTTGTGATTCTGACTTATCCTTTCCTTCCTTCGGTTGAGTTGGCTGGAAAGTATGTTAAGGTGCTTATTGTTCTTGCATGAGAAAGCACAAAGCCTTCTTCAGTTGCCCAGGAAATAATCCATAAAGTTACATTTGTTCAAGGACTTTTACAAAGAATGTTCCAGGATGAGCACATAGGCCGCAGCATGAGGCCATGGGAAACATTGTTATCTGAAACCTGCTTGTAAGGGAAATGTTTATCGCAAAAGTAGTTTGCTGAGTTTAGAATTTAGGAATAACTAAGAATAGTTAGAAGCTAAAAGTTTAAGGTATGTTGTAGTGTTGGCATATTTTACTATAGCTTATAGAAACTAGGAATTTTAGAGATACTAATAGCTAAAAGCCTTTTTAGGAGATGATGAACTCGAGTTACTAGGGGATAGCAGGATTTAGAGAGATAAGAAACAAACCGAGGAATGTGGTATACAGCCCAGAGACAAACTTGAGTTACAATGTTATCACAAGGACACTTAACAGGGAAATCTGAAGGACAACAATGATTTATGGAGACAGTAAATATGGGTGAGGGGAAACTGAAGATGTCATACCTCTGACCTAATGCTTTTGTAAAAGTATAAAAGAAAACCTGATGCTTAAAATAAACATGCAGCCCAGTGCTTTGAGTGAGAGGCTGCATCATTCTCTCTGTCGACCCCATTCATCCCTTCAGAGCATTTCCCTGGCTGCTGGAGCTGGACTTTGGCACCTTAGTGTGAGGCAAAAATAATATCCACCTATTAAGGGGCATACAGCTGTGCAAAAGTAATGCACATAACAGATAACCCATGAGTCAGGTAACAAATGGGGGGAAACCCTTACATGAGAAAAGAAAGGTCCCAATTAGTGACCCCAGCTTCTACCTTAAGACAATAAAGAACAGCAAATTAAGCCTGAAGTAAGCAGAGGAAAGGAAAAAGGCCAAAGTAGAAATCAATAAACTTGAAAAAGAAAACAATAAAAATAAATTAATTCAAAAGGCGGTCCTTTAAGATCAATAAAACAGACAAACCTCTGGCAAGACAAAAGGAGAAGGGAGACACAGATTGCCAATATAAAGGACGAGAGAGGTGACACCACGACAGAGTATACACACAGTAAAAGGATAAGGAAATATTAGGAAAAACTTTATGACAATTAACAATTTAGAAATGGACTAATTAAAGACATTACCAAAAGTAACCCAAGAAGAAAAGGACAACTTGAATGCCCACATTTCTATTAAATGAACTGAGTTTGTAGTTAAAAAACCTTCCCAGAAAGAAAATTTCAGGCTTCACTGAACATTTACGGAGAAGTAACAGGTTTAATTCCCAGGTGGCGCAGTGGTGAAGAATCCGTCTGCTAATGCAGGAGATAAGACATGGGTTCAATCCCTCGGTCGAGAAGATCCCCTGGAGAAGGAAACGCCAATTCACTCCAGTACTCTTGCCTGGAAAATTTCATGAACAGAGGAGCCTGGCAGGCTATAGTCCATGGGGTCACAGAGCATGGGATACGACTGGGCGACTAGCATCTACGCACGCAATGTTAGGTTGACAAACTCTTCCGTAAAATTCACAAGGAAAGAATACTTTCTCCAATCCTTCTGAGGCCAACATTACCCAACACGAGGCGAAGACATCACGAGAAAAGAAAACTACAGACCACTATTTCTCATGGGCAGAGATGCAAAAATTCTAAACAAAACTTCAGCAAATTGAATACAACCATAAACAAAAACGAAAATACATATCGTGACCAAACGGAGATTATGTCAGGAATGCACTAGAAAGTCAATCAGTGTAACTGATCATGCTTTTCTTCCAGTGAAAACAGATCTCTGCCAATCCCACGAAGGAAGAGAGCCAACGTACGCTATGAGGGGGTCGGCAGGAGCCCCCAAAGGCCGCTGTTAGTCCTCCAGCGACAGTCACACTCAAGGCGGGCCCACGGCAGCTTCCGGGCGGCACCCAATCCCACAATCCCGCGGGCCTCGACGTGGCCCCGCCTCTGCGCGCAGTTCCCGCCCCTTGGGCAGAGTTGTGGCCTCGGATTGGTTACAGCGGCTTCCGCTACCTGGTGGGCGGGGCCGCTGACTACCTGTAGCTTCCCGGCCCGGCTGAGCTTGCTTCCACTAGCTTACCGACCTGCATGAGCAAGGACGGAGCGGACAAAGGTGTGTCCGCCGATGGCCTAGCTCCCGTAGGGTCGCCGATGTCGGAGACCAGCCCGAAGGCGGAGGCGGCGAAGCTGCTGCCTTTCCTGGCTCTCGGGGAGCGGGCGGACCTGCAGGCGGCGGCGGCGCAGCATGTGCTGGCGCTGACTGGCTCGGGCCCCGGCCGCACGCTGCTGGCCGGCCAGGCGTCACTGCTGCGGGCGCTGGTCGAGCTGGCGGTGGCCCCTTCTCCCGCCCCAGCCCGAGACGCCGCTCGCGCGCTAGTCAATCTGGCTGCCGACCCCTGCCTGCACAAGCCGCTGCTGGCGGCCGAGCCCGGACTTCTTGTCCGCCTGCTGGGCTGTGCGTTGGACCCACAGTGGCCCTGGGCCGAGGAGGCGGCCGCTGTGCTGGCTAACCTCAGCCGCGAGCCGGTGCCGTGCGCTGCGCTGATAGAGGCTCTGGCGGCCGCAGAACCCGGGGAGTCGGGCCTGGAGCGGCTGGTGCGCGCGCTGTGCACTCCGGGCTACAACGCCCGCGCGCCCTTGCACTACTTGGGACCAGTGCTTTCCAACCTCAGCCAACGTCCCGCGACCCGCGCTTTTCTGTTGGACCGCAACAGGTGAAGCTCAGGGCGCTCGCCGGGAGGGGTTGGAAGTGAGCAGGGACAGCACTGAATGGCCCTTCCCTCCAGGCGCGTGGTCCAGCGGCTGCTGCCCCTTACCCAATACCCGGACTCCTCAGTGCGCAGGGCCGGGGTGGTGGGAACACTGCGAAATTGCTGCTTCGAGCACCGTGAGTCGTGGTGGGGATGCTGCCTTATCGGGGAGTGGGGGGAATAGGCTGTACTCTGGGGCCCCTCTGGACAGGCCTGCATTCCTGTTTCTCCCCAGGACATCATGAATGGTTGCTTGGGCCTGAGGTGGACATTCTCCCCTTCTTGCTACTGCCCCTGGCTGGGCCTGAGGACTTCTCTGAGGCAGAGATGGAGCGTGAGTGGCTGGGGTCGAGCCTCAGGGTTAGTTTAACAGGAGTGGAGGGGGGGGCAGTAGGGGAGAGGCAGAAGGAGATGTCCAGATAAGGGCCCTTCTGAAACCTTCCAGCAGGGAGTTGCTGAGCAGAGATGAGCCTTACAATGGCAGGGTCCTCCCTAGTGACCCACTGACCCACAAATTCACCCCTAGGGTTGCCTGTTGATCTGCAGTACCTGCCACCAGACAAGCAGCGAGAGCCTGACGCTGACATCCGCAAGATGCTAATTGAGACCATCATGCTGGTGAGCAGGGGTCCTGCTCCATTAATGCCACCCCCCCCCCACACACACACATTAGCACACTGATGCCTGGGTACCCTCTGCCCTCTTCCAGCTGACGGCCACGGCACCTGGTCGGAAGCAGGTGAGGGACCAGGGAGCCTACTTGATCCTTCGAGAGCTGCACAGCTGGGAGCCTGAGCCTGATGTGCGGGTGACTTGTGAGAAACTCATCCAGGTGGGTGCATGGTTGGGGGAGGGGTGGGCGTCCAGGGTATGCCAGCCAGCTGCCCACATGCCTCCCCTGCTGGCAGGTACTTATTGGAGACGAGCCAGAGCGTGGCCTGGAGAACCTGCTGGAGGTGCAGGTGCCGGAGGAGGTTGAGCAGCAGCTGCAGCAGCAGGATCGCCAGGAGCAGGAGCAGTGTGAGCGGGAGCAGCAGGAGCTGGAGCTGGGCCCAGGGCCACAAGCAGAAGGAGCTGCACCCACGTGAGGCCCCTGAGGCCTGCCAGCAGCTCCGGGCCCACTTCTGTTCGCCGTCTGTCCTGTCCTCCCAGACCAGGCCTGCCTGCTGTCCCCTGCTCTGAGAGTGTATCTAGCTGAGAAGAAGATCTGTGAGGGTTGAGGGCGCCTCCATGTGCCCTGTTGCTTCCAGCAAGAATGCTGGCTGCTCAGAGGACTGTTCAGCCAGGGCTGGCCCAGACCTCTGACTCAGGTGTCTCCAGGCAGAGGGCTGGACAGAAAAACATTGCAGACCTCAGGGGCCAGCTAGAGCTTCCCGAGTCTCAGGTGCTCTGGGGGTCTGGGTGCTTGCAGTGCCCTTTGCTGCCAGTTCCACCCCAGGTCCCTCCACCCTGGGGGCCCTCGGCTGGCCCTGTCTGAGACCCAGCCTCACAGGGTTGACCTGTTGAGAGTTTCAGCAGCCACAGCCTGTTGGGGTCTCCTGGCTGCACCCCCCTGGCCTGTCTTCGGGGCATTTGCTGCTGCTGCCTCCTCTCCACCCTCAGCACCTTCCTCATGCCCAGACCCAGCCCTTGGGTCATTGTGAGCAGTTCAAGTGCTGCTTCCCAGTCCTGGACCGACCTGATGCTCCCACCCTCCCTGACTAGCTAGGCCCTCTTCCTGCTCAACTCCCCTGAGCCTCAGCCCTGCAGATCCCATGCCACCTAGCTGATAAGCCTTCAGCCTTGCCCTTGGCCTAAGTCTTCCCCTGGACCACGCTCTGCCCCCTTTGGAGCCCCTTGGCCCCACACGTGGTGCCTTCAAGTCCACGGCCCCACGCCCAACAGGCTGTCCCTCACCCCACCGTATTCCCTTCCTGGGCCTCCCACCAAACCTAGTGCCATCTTCTGCCCAGGATCCCTGTTTCCCCGCCCTTCCAGGCTTTTCTCCACAGAGCATCCCCCCACCCCCCCCCCCCCCGTGTCCTCAGTCCTGGTACTACCTCCAGAGTTGGGGGTCAACTCTACTGGAGCTCAGATCAAAGCCAAGTTCTTCATGGGTACCAGGGTTCTTCCTCTTCTGTGGTCCCCTCTTCATTCCCCCTCCCCTCAATTATATTAAAGCTCTGGCCTGAAGGTATGTGGACTGTTTTCCAGATGCCCCAACAGCCCTCTTCCTGCATTGAGAAATCCACACCGTTGGCTCTACAGAATAAATTCTTTACCTGACCTCGTGCCCGCCTTCCCACCTGCCCTCAGCTAACCAGGTAGTGCCCAGGCACGCTCCGGATGGAGCATAGCAACAGTGGGTGCCTGGAGCGACTCATCCTGTGACCAGCCGTCTCCGTGCTCCAGAGCCCAAGCCCAGCAGAGTCTGCACCTTGTCTCGGGCGAGCCCCCGGGGGCTCAGGCACCGGACCAGAGGCACTCTCATGAGGGGTGCTCTGTGGCTGGGGTCGCCACAGTTGCAGGAGTGACCTTGGGGGATCGGAGTCCATGTGGGGCTCCAGATTGTCTGGGGATGTTCGGAGCTGGGGCTCCTCTGGTTTTTCTGCAATGGATCGCAGTGGGAGGGTCAGGAGAGGCGCTGAGGAGCCTCCCACCTGCCTACCCAGGTAGGGCTGCCACACCTGGTGTAGCACTAAGCGTGGTGCAGAGGAGAGCATGTGTGGCGGGGAGCATCCAGTGGTGGGTGGCCACCTGCTGCAGGCCCAGGCGAGCTTGCGGGCGCAGCTGGAGCAGGCCTCGGATCAGGTCCTGGCTCTATGCGGGCGAGGACTCAAGGCTGCAGCCTCACGATAGTGGCCCCCTCCCGCAAGCTCTCTGCCCCCAGCCCATGGCCATCACAGCCAACAATGCTGGCCACTTGGTGGGGTTGCCCCAGGCAGTCTTCCCAAACGGCTAGAGGGTGTCCATGTTTCGCATGTGGGTGGACAGGCAGAGAGAGGTGAGGCAGCCTGCCCTAGAGCTAGTGCAGGGTTCGAGCTGAATGGGGCCACCAACCCCAGTTTCCTCCGTCACTGCAATCCATTTCCCAGCCTGGGCCGGGGAAGATACCAGGTCAGCGTCCCCCATGCCACAGCGTGTGTAGCCTTCTGTGGACCTAGGTCTGTCTTCCCGCCCCCTCTCCAGGCACTGCTGGGACTTGGGAGGGACACGTGGTGGAGGCGCTCACCTGGGGACAGGCCTGGCCGGAAGGTGGGGCCCCGGCGCATCAGGTACAGCATTCGGTGGGGCTGGCGCTCCTTGAAGGGCAGCTTCCCAGTCACCATGGCGTAGAGGATGACACCTCTGGGGGCATGGGCTTCTCAGGGCCCGCCCCTCCTCCCCCCCCCCCTCCACTCCTCTCCCCCAGGGTCCTGGAGCCCCTGGGGTGGTGCTCACAGGCTCCAAGGTCGGCCTGCTCCCCGTTATACTTCTTGCTCGTGAGGATCTCTGGGGCTGTGTAGGCCACAGAGCTGCAGAAGGTGCTCAGCAATGAGTTCTTGAGCTTGGAGCGATTGGCAAAGCTGAAGTCTGCAAGGGATATGCAGGGAGGACGGGGCGGGTTGTTAAAGGGAGGGCGCCTGAGCAGGGGCTGTGGGCACAGGGTGTGTGGGTGACTACAAGTGTGGCTGTGGGCAACTGTTGGGTGCAGGCCTCGTCGGAGGCTTAAAGGACAAGGCAGACTGGGGTCAGAAGTCTGGAGCAAATCAGTGTAGAGGCTGGAGCCCTGTGCTTGGGGCAAGAGTGGGGTATGTGCGACCCACGGAAGTTGAAGAAAGTGATCAGAGCTGGCCCAGGCTGGGACCCTGGTTGAGGGCCGGGCCGCAGGCTCACCACTCAGCTTTAGGAAGCCTCTGTCATCTAGCAGGATGTTCTCACACTTCAAGTCCCTGCGTGGGGAAGGGGAGGCGGGGCTGGACCTGAGCTCAGGCAGGTCTCTCCACGCGCTGGGCAGCGGGCTGGGTGGCGCCCTCACCGGTGCACAATGCCTGAGTTGTGGCAGTGTGCCGCGGCACTGACCAACTGCCTCAACAGCCTGCGGGCCTCCTCTTCCTCCAGTCCCGGGCAGCAGCGGTGAGCAGACACGGCGTTGATGTGCTCCAGCAGGTCGCCACGGGCTGCCAGCTCCAGCAGCAAGTAGGTGCTCTGGCTGTTCGCCTAGGTCTCATACAGCTGCACCTGCCGGGCCCTGCCCACCTGCCGTCATCCCAACCAGGGCCCTTGGATGCATGGGGCTGGGGTCTCAGGATGGGGTTGGCCCGAGTATAAGGGTCCCAGGAGGGGTAGGGGCGGGCCTGGGGTAGGTAGGAAGGGCCAGGCTGCCTGGGGTCTCTGCCCACCACGTTCAGGTGCTTGTAGGTCGCATTGAGTGATGAAATCTCACGGGGCAGGAACTTGCAGGAGAACTCCGCAGGGGCCACCGCGGTGGAGACGATCTTGATAGCCACCTGCAGGGGTGGAGGGTGGCCACTGTGCAAAGGCCACAACCCCCCTGGGCACAGGATGTGGTAGAACAGGCCCCGTGGCCTTTGTGCATGTGGCCAAAGTTGACCAGGGCAGGGTTTGGTGAGCAGCAGCCTTGGGAGGCAGCTCTGACCTTCCCCCTCATCCTGTCCTGGTCACTTATGTGTTTAAGGGGTCCAGGAACTGGGAGGGATCAGCCTGCCAGAGCCTGGGCCTTCTGGAAGATGCGGGACCAGGAAGAAGCCAGAGCACCTGGGAGGTCCCTGGGTGGGATTAGGACAGGGTCCACTGGGGCTGGGCTGGAGGGTCGACCATGGAGCCCCCACCCCAGGGGGAGGAGGCGGGCCTGCCTCACCATGGCATGGCGCTTGCCCCGCAGGTCAGAGGCCAGCTTGGAGTTGTGCCGCATGCGCTCTTGCGTGGCGTAGGCCAGGTAGACTTTGGAGAAGGCCCCAGAGCCAATCTTCTTGGAGGACAGCAGGTAGCCATTGTTCCTGCATTCATGCATCTGCTCCAGAAAGGCTCTCTGGTCCAGCTTCTGCCTGCTGGCAGCCTTCATAAAAATCAGGGCTCAGTGGGAGAGCTGGGGCTACCCAGCACCCCGCAGGGCCATGGGGAGGGACTCTGGGAGGTTCAGCTGAGGCCTGACTTGTGTTAGAGGGATGGGATGATGGGTTGTAAACAGACGGAGCAATGCACTGTGGAGCGATGGGGTGATGGACTGCAGGAGGCCAGCTGGGGCCTGCAGGCCCTCAAGGCTGCAGCCAAGTTTCTGAAGCCTCTCTGGGACAAGAGCAGAGATGAGGAGGGAGGCTAAAACAGCCACACAGCCATGGACTGGCATGGGGTTGGACAGGCTCTGGGAAAGCAGAGGCAGATTCTAGAATGGAAGGTTCTAGAGCTGTGCCTGCATTGTGCCCTCAAATGAGTATTCTTCTATTCTCCAGGCGTTGCTTGCCCTGAGAACATCTTGCTGGAACCAGCCCTGCCCTGTGTGAGGCCCACTCCATGGGGTGAGAACCCCAAGGGCCACAAACAGCCTTTTTTTGGTTTTGGCTGTGCTGCGCGGCATGGGGGATCTTAGTTCTCCAACGAAGAACTGAACTCGGACCCAGCAATGAAAGCACAAGTCCTAACCACTGGATCGCCAGGGAATTCCTGAAGCCACCCAACCTTCCTCTGCTGGGGCCTGTTGCACCAGGCCATTCCCCCAGAGCGCTCTACACACTCAATGACACATCCCCAAGGACATGAGAAACCCTGGCCCACCTCAAAGAGGTGAGCCAGCATGCCCCTCCCTTCTCCCAGCCCCTGCAGTGTCCTGTGAGCACTGTTACTCAGGGGGGAGCTGTGTTGCCTGCTGCCTGTGGGCGCTGTTTGAAGCTGCAACCACCACCTCCCACAATCCTGCTTCTGTGCACACCAAAGTGCCTGTCCTGTGGTAGGCAGTCCACACCCAGGATTTCAAATGTGAACACCACCGAGTGATGCCCCCTTTACAGACAAAACAAGTAAGGGCCAAGTTCATGGTCTCTCTTCTGTGAGCTGGATAGCATGGTGTCTGCGGGCCAGATTTGTCCCCACGGGATCCGTGGTGCATGTAGCACTCCTTCTGCAGGGAACCCTTAGAAAGCCTGGAAGTGAACTGTGGAGACATTGGAAGAAATGCTATGACCAACCTAGACAGCATATTAAAAAGCAGAGACATTACTTTGCCAACAAAGTTTCATCTAGTCAAAGCTATGGTTTTTCCAGTAGTCATGGATGTGAGAGTTGGACTATAAAGAAAGCTGAGTGCCAAAGAATTGATGCTTCTGAACTGTGGTGTTGGAGAAGACTCTTGAGAGTCCCTTGGACTGCAAGCAGATCCAACCAGTCCATCGTAAAAGAAGTCAGTCCTGAAGACTCATTGGAAGGACTGATGCTGAAGCTGAAACTCCAACACTTTGGCCACCTGATGGGAAGAACTGACTCATTGGAAAAGCCCCTGATGCTGGGAAATATTGAAGGTGGGAGGAGAAGGGGGCGACGGAGGATGAGATGGTTAGATAGTATCACCGACTCAACGGACATGAATTTGAGCAAGCTCCAGGAGTTGGTGATGGACAGGGAAGCCTGGTGTGCTGCAGTCCGTGGGGTTGCAAAGAATTGGACATGACCGAACAACTGAACTGAACTGAGTTTCAGGTGACCAGAGAAGAGACTCAGCCATACACATACATTGTCCCCCAAACCCACCTCCCATGCAGGCTGACATATAATATTGAGCAAAGTTCCATGTGCTATACAATAGGCTCTTGTTGGTCATCCATTTTAAATATAGAAGTGTATACATGACCTTCCCAAAGTCCCTAACTATCCCTTCCTCACTGGCAACCATAAGTTCGTTTTCTGTGAGTCTCTTTTTGTTTGGTAAGTTCATTTGTATCATTTCTTCTTAGATTCCACATATAAGGGATGTCATACAATATTTCTCCTTCTTTGTCTGACTTACTTCACTCAGTATGACACTCTCTAGATCCATTCATGTTGCTGCAAATGGCATTATTTCATTCTTTTTAATGGTTGAGTAATATTCCACTGTCTATATGTACCATATCTTCTTTTTCCATTCCCTGTTGATGGATATTTAGGTTGCGTCCATGTTTTGGCTATTGTAAACAGTGCTGCAATAAACATGTATCCTTTTAGATCATGTTTTTCTCCGGATATATTCTCAGGAGTGGGATTGCAGGGTCCTGTGGTAGCTCTAGTTTTAGTTTTTAAAGGAACTTCCATACTGTTCTCCATAGTGCCTTTGCCCACTTATATACATATATATATATATACATATTGTGTGTATATACATATATATATACATTGTGTGTGTGTGTATATATATATATATATATATACATTGTGTGTGTGTGTGTGTGTGTATATATATATGTACACACTGAGTGTATGTCTGTGCGTATATACACATTGAGTTCTATGACCTGTTTGTGTATTTTGGAAATAAAACTCTTGTTGGTCACATCATTTGCAAGTGTTTTCTCTCATTCTTTAGGTTGTCACTTTGTTTTGTTTATGGTTTCCTTTGCTGTGCAAAACCTTGTGGGGGCGGGGCCAAGTTACCGCGCGCCGGGCTGCGGTTGGCAGGGGGCGGGCTCGTCGCGTGGCCCCGCCCACTCCGGTCAGCGGCTGCCGGGAGGGCGGCGCCCCGGCCGCGGCTGCGGCGGCTCCTGAGGTAAAGGGCGGAAAGGTCCCGGGGGTCAGGGCCGGCCGCGGTCACTCGGGGAGGTGCCCCTCGGGGAAGCCTAGGCCGCAGACCTTCGGGTCGCCCCCTTGGCCAGGACGCCGCGGGAAACCGAGTCAGGGGGCGCCTCTCCAAGGTCACCAGGCGAGCGCAGGGACGGTCCCGGGCTTCGCGGGACCGATCCCGCCCCCTTCCCCGGGCCCAGGTGCGCCCAGCCCCGCGCGGAGCCGGATTTGCCGCGTCACAACCCGGAAGAGCGGCCGGGGAGCCCAGCGGCTCACTTTCTAACTCGCCCGGCGTGCGGAGCGCGTCCCCCGTGCCCGCCCCCTCCCAGGGTGGGACTCGGGGTACTCGGCCCCCGTGTCTGGCCCCTCCCTGGGGGGCGTTCAGTCTGTCACTTTTCGGAGGCGTGTGGTCCACCTCCTTGCTTCCCCAGAGAGAGAACGGAGGTCCTCTGTGGGAGACTCATCCTAAACCCGAGGGTCCCAAAGCGCAGGGACCATTGTATTCTTTCTACTTTCTTTCTGGCGTGAGAGGAGGAGGCGATCCAGAGCCGGGAGGTAATGTGTTCTCAGTCCTGCGGGTTACTGGTCATGCCCTGTAGGCGTGAAGCTGGAGAGGCTGCAGGAAATTCCGCTCTAAATCCGGGTGAGAGCTGGGAGGTGCTCGGCCACGGCTGGCCCTGAGCCCCTGGACTCTTAGGCCCAATTTTGGGTTCCGGTTTTCTGTAGCGCCAGCTGAGCTGCAGTGCAGCCGTAGGGCCTGATAAGAGGGCTCTGTGGGCATGGCAGTTCCCATCTGCACACTTTTCAGAGGTTCCCCTTTGCCAGCCCAGCGGGGTAGGGGAGGGGCTGACTGGAAAGCTCAAGGGCGATGAGGCACAAAGGGATATAGGGGGCAGAGGGGACTATTGTGGCAATGTTAGCTGGAGTGGCTGTCTGCTGTGGGGCCAGGCGGGGTTGGGGTGGAGGCTGGCTTGAGGGGACGACTTTGGAAAGGGAGGTGGTAGAGGTGGAGAAGGTGAGTCACTGTAGGATGTGGGGGCGGAGATGGAAGAACAGGAAGGGGTGATGCTACTTCTGACCTGAGAGCTAAGTGCATGATGACACAGGAGAGGCAAGTGAGGTGTGGGTCGGGGAGTGGTCGGGTGACAGTGGTGTTGGAGCTGTTGGGTTTGTGGCAATGATGGTCCAGCTGAAGATGGCCAGCAGGCCCTGGGCCCCAGGAGACTTATGTGGTAATCATCTAGTGGGACACTTGAGTGGTGGCAGGATTGTGATGCGGAGAAGGTGATGGCACCCCACTCCAGTACTCTTGCCTGGAAAATCCCATGGACGGAGGAGCCTGGTAGGCTGCAGTCCGTGGGGTCGCGAAGAGTCGGACACGACTGAGCGACTTCACTTTCACTTGTCCCTTTCATGCATTGGAGAAGGAAATGGCAACCCACTCCAGTGTTCTTGCCTGGAGAATCCCAAGGACGGCGGAGCCTGGTGGGCTGCTGTCTATGGGGTCGCACAGAGTCGGACATGACTGAAGCGACTTAGCAGCAGCAGTAGCAGCAGGATTGTGATGTGGTCACCCTGACAGCCAGAGGGCCTGGGAATGAGGGTGTCAACAGGGCTTTTGGCCACCACGACTCAAGTGAGCATGCGCCTCAGGTCTCTCTTTGTTGCCAGAGTGGAATGACCAAGTTGCGCTGTCTTGGTTACCTTGAAATCAATGTCCAGGCTGACGTGGATTGTTGTTGCTGTGTCTTACTCCACCATGACTGCCTGCTGAGGGCCCCAGTAGACCAGAGGTGGAACCCAGGGTGCTTGCTTGCTCATAGCCGCTGCCTGTGCCTGAGGCAGGTATCTGTGCTTAGTTCAGACCTAGGGTCACCGAGGTGCTGGTGAGCAGCCCAGATTGCATGACCCCTTTCATGGAGCCAATTTACTTGACCTTTTTGAGGCAGGTGCTCCAGGGGAGTTCCTGCTGTTGTTCAAGGAATGCTGGCTGCTGGGCGTCTTGAGATGTGTGCTTTCCTCACTGAGCCGGAGGGCCAACCACTTCTGGGGGGTGACGCCGCTGGCGTGGCTTATGTTGAGAAGCAGTGCTCTCCAGGAGCTGTGAGCAGTGAGCTGTGGACTGTGTTTACAGGTCATCTTCCCAGGTTCTTGTTGGTGACTCTGGAAGTTGGTTCCTGCTCTGGCTCCTGTGCTGGGAGGGAAAGACCATGGGCCTGGTGGGGCAATCCTGTGACCCTCCCTTGGCCTCCTGACTTCCCAGTCTCCTCTCACACACCTACCTTCCATACCAGCTCCTGTTACCTCTGGGCTGGGAGGTATGTGACCGACCCTCCTTGGCCTCCCACATCACATTCTCAGCCCCATCCAGCTCAGTGAAGTGCTCCTGTACCACTGTTAGGCTTGTCAGCTCATGTGGCAGTCGAAATACAAGTAGGCATCTTTCAGGCCAGGGGCTCTGTGGGCAGGGCAGTACCTGGTGGGCATTTACTAAATGTCATTGAATGAATGCTGACTACTGGCGAGCATGGGGGGAGTGGGGAGCTGCTTCCTTACTGGCCCACAGTATGTCCAGTGTAGGGAGGGAAGGCCCTGATGGCTCTGCCCTGTGCCGTGTGCCAGGAGCATCAGGGTGGGCAGGTGGGCAGGCATGGAGGGGAGTGTGGGAGCCAGTCCTGGTGGAGTCCCACCCCACCACTGACCAGCTGCTCACAGCCTGCCCCTCTTGGACCTACTTGGCCATGCAGATTGAGGAGATGGTGCCTCTAAGGTGCTCCCCGCGGGAGGCAGGAGGCCTCCTGGGCCCTCCCCTGTCTGTGCGCCACCTTTCTCTGGCGGTTTCACCTGGCTTTGCCATCAGCACTGTGCTCACAGGTCAGTCAGCTCTACAGACCTCCTGGCCTGGGGCAGGGGCCGCAGGTGGAGACCTTCAAAACCAGTCAAGCCCGGGTAATCTATACATGTGATGCTTATATCCATCTAGCACTTATTTTGGGGTAAGGAAAGATGTAGGGAAAACTAATTTTTTTCCCTGAGTGCCTACCAAGCTGTTCCTACACTGTTTTTTTGGCTAATGTCTTTATTATTCAAATTTTTCCCTTTTTATTCCTTATTGGTGTTTATTTCTGGACTCTCCGTACAGTTCGGTTGATTTGTGTGCCTCTTATAACAAAGGCATAGTTTTAATTATGGCAGCATTTTAGTACATTTTAACATAACATAAAATGGACTGCAATGGGAAAATTTAATTCAGATGACCATTATATCTACTACTGGGCAAGAATCCCTTCAAAGAAATGGAGTAGCCCTTATAGTCAACAAAAGAGTCCAAAATGCAGTACTTGGGTGCAGTCTCAAAAATGACAGAATGATCTCTGTTCGTTTCCAAGGCAAACCGTTCAGTATCACAGTAATCCAAGTCTATGCCCCAGCCACTAATTGCCCAAGAAGCTGAAGTTGAATGGTTCTATGAAGACCTACAAGACCTTCTAGAACTAACATCCAAAAAAGGTGTCCTTTTCATCATAGGGGACTGGAATGCAAAAGTAGGAAGTCAAGAGATACCTGGAGTAACAGGCAAATTTGGCCTTGGAGTACAAAATGAAGCAGGGCAAAGGCTAACAGAGTTTTGCCAAGACAACGCACTGGTCATAGCAAACACCCTCTTCCAACAACACAAGAGATGACTCTACACATGGACATCACCGAAATGGTCAATACCGAAATCAGATTGATTATATTCTTTGTAGCCAAAGATGGAGAAGCTCTATACAGTTAGCAAAAACAAGACCAGGAGCTGACTATGGCTCAGATCATGAACTACTTGTTGCAAAATTCAGACTTAAATTGAAGAAAGTAGGGAAAACCACTAGACCATTCATGTATGACTTAAATTAAATCCCTTATGATTATACAGTAGAAGTGAGAAATAGATTCAAGGGATTAGATCTGATAGAGTGCCTGAAGAACTGTGGATGGAGGTTCATGATATGGAGGCAGTGATCAAGACCATTCCCAAAAAAAAGAAATGCAAAAAGGCAAAATGGTTGTCTGAGGAGGCCTTATAAATAGCTGAGAAAAGAAGAGAAGTGAAAGGCAAAGGAGAAAAGGAAAGATAATCCCCATCTGAATGCGGAGTTTCAAAGAATAGCAGGGAGAGATGAGAAACCCTTCCTCAGCGATTAATGCAAAGAAATGGTGGAAAATAATAGAATGGGAAAGACTAGAGATCTCTTCAAGAAAATCAGAGATACCAAGGGAACATTTCATGCAAAGATGGGCACAATAAAGGACTGAAATGGTATGGACCTAAATGAAACAGAAGATGTTAAGAAGAAATGGCAAGAATACACCGAAGAACTATACAGAAAAGATCTTCATGACCCAGATAACCACAATGGTGTGATTACTCACCTAGAGCCAGATATCCTGGAGTGCAAAGTCAAGTGGGCCTTAGGAAGCATCACTACGAACAAAGCTAGTGGAGGTGATGGAATTCCAGCTGAGTTATTTCAAATCCTAAAAGATGATGCTGTGAAAGTGCTGCACTCAATATGCCAGCAAATTTGGAAAACGCAGCAGTGGCCACAGGACTAGAAAAGGTCAGTTTTCATTCCAATCCCAAAGAAAGGCAATGCCAAAGAATGTTCAAACTACCACACAATTGCACTCATCTCACACACTAGCAAAGTAATGCTCAAAATTCTCCAAGCCAGCCTTCAACAGTATGTGAACTGTAAACTTCCAGATATTCAAGCTGGTTTTAGAAAAGGCAGAGGAACCAGAGATCAAATTGCCAAAATCCGTCGGATCATCGAAAAAGCAAAAGAGTTCCAGAAAAACATCTACTTCTGCTTTATTGACTACGCCAAAGCCTTTGACTGTGTGGATCACAACAAACTGAAAAATTCTTAAAGAGATGCGAATACCAGACCACCTGACCTGCCTCCTGAGAAATCTGTATGCAGGGCAAGAAGCAACATTTAGAAGCAGACATGAGACAACAGACTGGTTCTAAATTGGGACAGGAGTATGTCAAGGCTGTATATTGTCACTCTGCTTATTTAACTTATATGCAGAGTACATCATGTGAAATGCCGGGTTGGATGAAGCACAAGCTGGAATCAGGATTGCTGGGAGAAATATCAATAACCTCAGATAAACAGATGACACCACCCTTATGGCAGAAAGCAATGAAGAACTGAAGAGCCTCAAGATGAAAGTGAAAGAGGAGAGTGAAAAAACTGGCTTTAAATTCAACATTCAAAAAATGAAGATCATGGCATCCAGTCCCATCACTTCATGGCAAATAATTAAGGAAACAATGCAAACAGTGACAGACTTTATTTTCTTGGGCTCCAAAATCACTGCAGATGGTGACTGCAGCTATGAAATTAAAAGACGCTTGCTCCTTGGAAGAAAAGCTATGACCAACCTAGACAGCATATTAAAATTAGAGACATTACTTTGCTGACAAAGGCCTGTCGAGTCAAAGCTATGGCTTTTCCAGTAGTCATCTGTGGATGTGAAAGTTGGATCATAAAGAAAGCTGAGCACTGAAGAATTGATACTTTTGAACTGTGGTGTTGGAGAAGACACTTGAGAGCCCCTTGGACAGCAAGGGACAGCAAGGAGGTCAAACCAGTCAGTCCTGGAATATTCATTGGAAGGACTGATACTGAAGCTGAGGCTCCAATACTTTGGCCACCTTATTCGAAGAACTGAGTTAGAAAAGACCCTGATGCTGGGAAAGATTGAAGTCAGGAAGAGAAGGGGCAGCAGTGGATAAGATGTTTGGATGGCATTGCTGACTGGATGGACATGAATTTGAGCAAACTCTGGGAGTTGGTGATGGACAGGGAAGCCTTGTATGCTGCAGTCCATGGGGTTGCAAAGAGTTGGACATGACTGAGCGAATGAACTAAACTGAACATGACATAGGACAAATCCTGCTGTTCACAGACTTTTCAGAATTTAGTTGGCTACTGTTGTATGTTAATTCTTCCATATGAATTTGGAACCATTTTATCAAGTGGAACCCTCCAGTAGCCTGATTCACATTTTTATAGATGAAAGAAAATTGACAGTTTTATAATATTGAGTCTTAGGTGAGGATTTTGAGTCTTTTCCTTCAATGAGCAGTGTTTTGTTTGTTTTTTGAAATTGTGTATATGCTAAGAATATAAACCAAAGCTTTCTCTGTGTGCATGGTGGGCTGAAGGCAGATCCGCATGCACATCTGCTATTCAGAAAGGATGCCACCATCCCTGTAGGAACCAGTACTGGGGGAACCCTGGGTCACCTGTTGGAGGGGTGACAGTGTCCTGGGGGAGGTAAGTGATTGGCTTCTGAGGAATGAATATGTTCTGTGGGGTGAAGAGGACAGGGTGGGGTGCTTGTAGCAATCAGCAGAAGCAGAGGTACAAGAGCCCAAGCCCTGGCCCAGGGCATTCAGAATGCCTGCAACATGAGGGATGAGAGAGGAGCAGAAAGGGACTTGGGTCTGGGTTGCAAAAGTCTTTGTCCAAGGTGTTGGTTTGATTCTGTGAGCATCAGTGAAGACCACTGAGCAGTGGTGTGGCATGATTTGGCCTGTGTTTGATGAAGACCAGCACTCTCAGGGTGGAGGAAGTGGCCAACGCAGCGTTAGGAGAGGCAGCCATCAGAGATGGCTCTCAGAGGGGGAGCAGGGCACCTGCTGCCTACAATGAAGGGTTGGAGCAGGTTGAGGAGGGGGATGGCCAATGTTGATCACAGTAAGTCTGTCACTGAGTGGTGTGAACTGTGAAGTGTGTCTGCTACCGAGTGGTGTGGTGTGCCATATAACTCATGAAGTCACGTAGTATAGGTTCTCCATTTTTTTTTTTTTTTCAGAGTTGTCTTGGCTATTTTAGGTCCTCTGCATTTCCTTATGAATTTTAGAATCAGTCTGTCAGTTTCTACAAAAAACATGCTGGGATTTTGATTGGGAATGCATTCAATCTGTAGATCCATTTGCAAAGAATTGATTTCCTTGTACAGTATTTCTCTCCGTTTATTTAAGTTTTCCTTTATATCTCAGCAGTGTTTGATAGTTTTACTGCATTGTCCATCTTCTGTCAAATTTGTCCCTAGATATTTCATGTAATTTTTGCTCAATGGCAGATGTTGTGGCTTTTTCAATTTTTGATTGTTTATTGTTAGTATATGGAAATACAGTTGATTTTTTAATGTTAACATTTTTTTTAATTTAATATTAACTTTATATTTTGTGATCTTGATAGATGACTTATTGATCTAGTTCCAACTATAGAGTCTTAGCATTTTCTGCATAGATGATCACATCACCTGTGAATAAAAATAGTTTTACTTCTTTTTCAATTTGGATGTCTTTTTTTTTCTTGCCTTATCACACAGGCTAAAACCTCCAGTTGATAGTGACACTAGTGAGAGCAGACATGCTTGCCTTGTTCCCCATCCTGTAGGGATCGCATTTAGTCTTTTACTGTTAAGTTTAATGTTCCTATAGATTTCCCTTTGGTGCTGTTTATCAGATTGTGGAAGTTTCCTTCTGTTCCTGTTTGTTGATAATTTTTATTATAAGTGGATGTTGGATTGTGACAAATGCTTTTTTTGCATTTATTGAGATGATTATATGGTTTTTATTTTTTGGTCTGTCATTGTGATTTACAGTGGCTGGAGTTAAAAATACCCAGCCAACCTTGCATTCATGGGATGACCCAATTTGGTCATGAGGTATTATCGTTTTTACATGTTGTTGGATATGATTTGATAAAATATTGTTAAGAAATTTTGCATCTGTGAAGGATATTGATCTATAGTTTTCATCGTTTGTAATATCTGTGTCTAGTTTTGCTATCAGAGTAATGCTAACCTCAGAGAATCAGTTGGTAAGTGCTTTTTAGGTTTAGTTTTTCTAGAAGAATCTGTGTAGAGTTGGAATTGTTTCTTCCTTAAATGTTTGATAGAATTTCCCAGGGAAGTCATCTAGGCCTAGAGTTTTCTCTGTGTGAAGGCTTTTAACTACAGCTTCAATTCTTTGTTAAATATAGGGCTATTTTTTTCTTTCTTTTCCTTTTTCTTTTTTTTTTTGACTGTGCCACATGGTATGGGGTATCTGATTCCCTGATCAGGAATCAAACCTGTGGACCCTGCAGTGAAAGTGTGGAGTCTTAACCACTGGACCACCAGGGAAGTCTTAGATTATCTATTTTTTCTTTTTTAATCTATTTTTTCTTGAGTGAGCTTTGATAGTTTGTGTCTCAAGGAATTTGTCTATTTCTTTTTTGATTTTAATAATTTTTTATTGAGGTATAATTGACTCATCTGTTTCTTTTAAATTGTCCAATTTATCTTCCACAAGTTAGATATATTCTTATTATTTTTTTAATATCTGTAGAATCTGTTTGTTCTCATTCTTAAGATTGGTAATTTGTCTTGTCCCTCTTTTTTCTCATCAGTCAGGCAGGATGGTTGTCAAATTTATTGATCTTCTTAAATAACTAGCCTTTGGCACTTTGATTTTTTTTTTCTATTTCTTTATATACTGATATTTATTATTTTCATTCTTTTGCTTCTTTTGAGTGTATAATTTCTTAAGGTAAGATTTAATGTTGTTGACCTTAAAACTAAAAGAGCTAATTGTTTTACCAGCAAAATGTGTTTTATCTGGGAATAGCAGAGAATTGCAATTCAGGAAAGCCATGCTATAGCAAAAACTATATAAAACTAATTCCAGCTGAGCTATTTCAAATCCTAAAAGATGATGCTGTGAAAGTGCTGCACTCAATATGCCAACAAATTTGGGAAACTCAACAGTGGCCACAGGACTGGAAAGGTCAGTTTTCATTCTAATCCCAAAGAAAGGCAGTGTGAATGAATGTTCAAACTACCGCACAATTGCACTCATTTCACGCACTAGCAAAGTAATGCTCAAAATTCTCCAAGCTGGGCTTCAACGGTACGTGAACCAAAAACTTCCAGATGTTCAAGCTGGATGTAGAAAAGGCAGAGGAACCGGAGATCAGATTGCCAACATCCACTGGATCATAGAAAAAGCAAGAGAATTCCAGAAAAACATCTACTTCTGCTTCATTGACTACACCAAAGCCTTTGACAGTGTGGATCACAACAAACTGTGGAACATTCTTAAAGAGATGGGAATACCAGACCACCTTACCGGCCTCCTGAGAAACCTGTATGCAGGTCAAAAAACAACAGTTAGAACTGGACATGGAACAATGGACTGGTTCCAAATTAGAAAAGGAGTACATCAAGGCTTTATTTTTTCACTCTGCTTATTTAACTTCTATGCAGAGTACATCATGCAAGATGCTGGGCTGGATGAAACAGAAGCTGGAATCAAGATTGCCAGGAGAAATATCAATAACCTCAGTTACACAGATGACACCACCCTTATGGCAGAAAGCAAAGAGGAACTAAAGAGCCTCTTGATGAAAGTGAAAGAGGAGAGTGAAAAAGTTGGCTTAAAACTCAACATTCAGAAAAATAAGATCATGGCATCTGGTCCCATCACTTCATGGCAAATAGATGGGGAAACAATGGAAACAGTGAGAGGCTTTTATTTTGGAGGGCTCCAAAATCACTGCAGATGGTGACTGCAGCCATGAAATTAAAAGACTCTTGCTCCTTGGAAGAAAAGCTATGACCAACCTAGACAGCATATTAAAAAGCAGAGATGTTACTTGGCCAACAAATTTTCGAATAGTCGAAGCTGTGGTTTTTACAGTATTCATGTATGGATGTGAGAGTTGGACCATAAAGAAAACTGAGTGCTGAAGGACTGATGCTTTTGAACTGTGGTGTTGGAGAAAATTCTTAAGAGTCCCTTGAACTGCAAGAAAATCAAACCAGTCCATTGTAAAGGAAATCAATCCTGAATATTCATTGGAAGGACTGGTGCTAAAGCTGAAACTCCAATACTTTGGCCACCTGATGTGAAGAGCTGACTCATTAGAAAAGACCCTGATGCTGGGAAAGATTGAAGGCGGGAGAAGAGGGAGATGACAGAGGATGAGATGTTTGGATGGCATCACTGACTCGATGGACATGAGTTTGAGCAAGCTCTGGGAGATGGTGAAGGACAGGGAAACCTGGTACTCCGCAGTCCATGGGGTTGCAAAGAGTCGGACACAGCTGAAGGACGAAACAACAATAATAGGCAAATCCAGCAAACAAAGCAGAGGAAGTTACTTTGCAGGGAAAAAGAGGAGGTCTCTGAAGCAAAGTCCATGGGAGGGAAAGGTGTTTAGGATGGTGGTGGCTTCCCAATCTCTGAGCTGAGAAGGTTCCCATCTGCTGGGCTTGTGGCCTGTCCCAAAGCAGAGATGACTTCCTGCTGGGAATGCAAGTCATGGCTCCTCTTGTTGGCTTTGTGATTCACTTGGAGTGGTGTATGTGGGATCGCCCCCTCTGGCTTTCCCTGCTAAATGAGTTTGCTGTTATTCAGATCCACAATGTCATTCTTTTCTAGTACAGCTATTTAGTGCTATTTATTTCCCACACATTTTTTTTTTGTTTTTTTTTTTTAATTTCTCCCACACATTTTGATGTGTTGATTTTCATTCACTTTAAAATGCTTTCTAATTTCATTTTTTGCTTTTATTTTTTTGACTCATGAATTATTTTAAAGCATATTAAGTAGTTGATAAATACTAAGATTTCTCAGATAGCTTTCCCTTATTAATTTCAAATTTAATCCCATGTGGTCAGAGAACAGGGGCTTTCCAGGTGGCACTAGTGGTAAAGAACCCGCTGGCCAGTACAGGAGACTTAGGAAACGCAGGTTTGATCCCTGGGTGGGAAGATCCCCTGGAGGAGGGCATGGCAACCCACTCCAATTTTTTTGCCTGGAGAATCTCAAGGATAGAGGAGCCTGGCAGGCTACTGTCCATAGAATCACAAATAGCTGGACACAACTGAGCAACCTAACAGCACAGAAAACATACTTTGTATGACTTGAATACTTTTAGGTTTATTGAGATTTGCTTTATTGCTCAGAATATAGTCAGTCTTGGTAAATGTTTCATGAGCTTTTTGAAGAAATATATATTCTGCTGTTAATGAATGGAATGTTATAAAAATACTGCTTGAACCAAGTTGATTGATGGTATTGTTCAAGTCTTCTGTACCTGCAGTGATTTTCTGTACACTTGTTCTAACAATTACAATAGACGGCTGTTGGAATTTCTGTTGTATTTTGCATTTGTTTATTTCTCCTTGAATTTTTTTAGTTTTGACTTTGTGTATTTTAAAGCTCTGTTATTAGGTGCATAAATGTTTAGAATTGTTATGTCTCTGCTAAGAAAATAGAGTCCTTGAAGTCAAGCTGACTCTGCTTTTAGTCTCCTAAATGAAAAGTTAGATAGAACAGGTCTTGTTTGGAAAATGAATTCAAGACCTACTTATCTACCAACAGCAATGATAGAGTTTCCACTATCTCACTGTAGAAAATAGGAGTAGTAAATACAGAAGTGAGTAAGGGTGAAGAAAGACTTAGGGAACCCATGAGGATCTTACTCTAGTTGACAGGAAGGTGACTACCAACTGGAGAAGTTGGTTAGGAAAGTGGAGGAGAGGACCTTTCCTGTAGTGCAGGCTTCAGAGGGTCCAGGACAGCTTCTGGTGGCCAAGCCTCCTTGTATGGAGAACAGCATAGTCTCATTTGCAGAATGCTGCGTCATAGTGAATCATGCTGGGCGGCTGCCAGTGTGGGAGCCATTTAAAACTCTTAAAATGAGTTAAGATTTTAAATCATTCTGGAGAATGAGAAGAGCAGACTGATGACCAAGCACAAGCTTCAGAAATATTTTACTGGATGTGTACAAGGGCTTGCAAAATGTTGATTGAACCAGTAGGAAATCAATTATTAAACATACACTTTTCCAAATAAAAAGTGATTTAATTTTTAAAAAAAATAGTCATTATGTCTCTGAAGTCTACTTTATCTAATATTAATATAGTCACTCCAGCTTTAAACAAATTATTTATGTATATATTTTTGGCTGTACTGGGTCTTCACTGTTGTGCATGGGCTTTCTCGAGTTGCTGCGAGCAGGGGCTACTCTCTAGTTGTAGTGTGCAGGCTTCTCATTGCAGTGGCTTCTCTTTTTGCAGAGCTCGGACTCTAGGGTATGTGGGCTTCAGGAGTTGCAGCACGCAGGCTCAGTAGTTGTGGTGCACGGGCTTAACTGCCCTGAGGCATGTGGGGTCTTCCCAGACCAAGGATTGAACCTGTGTGCCCCGCATTGGCAGGTGGATTCTTAACCAGTGGATTACCAGGGAAGCCCCTCCAGCTTTTTTTGCGATTATCGTCAGCCTCATTTTTCTCCTCCCATTCTTTTACTTTAGCCTCTTTATGTTAACATACTTTGTGTTTCCTGTGGTTTCTGGAATATGTGAAATACAGTTGTAACCTAAATGTCTTATCTAGTAATTCTTTCCTCTGCACCATTTCCAGTTCAGTATCTATTGACTGATTCATCCTCATTATGGGCTGTGTGTTAATTTTTTTTTAACTTATTTTTTTTTTGAAGGATAATTCCTTTACAGAGTTTTGTTGTTTTCTGTCAAACCTCAACCTGAATGAGCCATAGGTATACATATATCCCCTCCCTTTTGAACCTCCCTCCCACCTCCCTCCCCATCCCACCCCTCTAGGTTGATACAGAGCCCGTGTTTGAGTTTCTTAGCCATAGAGCAAATTTGAGTTGTGTTTTCTTGCCTCTTTGCGTGCCTGGTCATTTTTGATTGGATGCCAGAGAGTTATTTTTCTTTGTTTTATTTGTTCGTTGGTGCTTGGTGTTTTGTGTTCCTCTTGTTATCCTCAAGCTTTGTGCTGGGCTGGTCTAAGTTTAATCCTTTCAGGTCTTGCTTTTAGCTTTGGTAGGTGAAACCAGAATGGCATTTTACTTTTTTCTGCTTTTTCCTTTTTTGGCTGCACAGCTTGGCTTGCAGGATCTCAGTTCCCCAACCAGATATTGAACCTGGGCCCTGGCAGTGGGAACCTGGGATCTTCACCACTGGCCCCAGGAAACGCCCTAGTTTTACTTCTTTACTGAGTTGAAACCCTCCTGATTGCCCTTCCCAGCTCTCTGAGAGTTGTGGTATTCCCCTGCTGCCAGGGATTTTTCTGCTAATCATTTTGGGTGGGTCCTTCCCCTGCCTTGGGTCATTTCTGGCCTCCTGCCTCCTCTGCACAGCCAGCCACAGTGGGTGTTCTTCCCATGCTTTGTTTTTTTCCTCCCTTCTTCATCGTCTGATTAAGTTGATAAAGGTTGTTTGCTCTTAAGAACTAAGGTGGATCTTGCTCACATAATCCAGGGTAGTTCCTTGCCTCAAGGTCTGTGCCTTTGACCCCATCTGCTAAGTCTCAGCTAAGTAACATACTCACGTGCTGAGGATGGGGACATGGGCATCCTTGGGGACATTATTTTGCTGCCCCTGTGCTGGCCAGTAAATCAGCTGAGTGACTGGGGACCCTCTGCAGGCCTCTGAGTTTATTCCTGGTACTGGACCCTGTGGACTCCAGCAAGACCCAGGCCTCCCAAGTTGTTCCCGGGCCCCCTCTGCATTTTCCTCAGCTGGACGTGCCCTTCAGGTGATGAGCTGGCATGATCGCAGGCTTTCCCACCCTTTGTTCCTGATGCCCATCAGCCTGAGAACTCTGGTTCCATGTGTTTCATTCAGTTTTTTAGTTGTTTGGGTTGAGGCGGCAAATACATCCATTCCTCCCAGCCATGCTGGGAGCTGATGTCCCTTATGCTTGTGTTTGCTTCTGCTCGAGTTGGGTGTCCATAGCTGTCTGCATTTGTATGAAGGATGCTCAAAACTGTGGAGCTGGAGCTGTTCAACCCATCTTCTCTGAGGCTCTGAAGATGGGTGGCTATGGCTTTTCATAGGCAAAGCCCCTGCGCCAGGAGCGGGCTGCGTCCTCATAACCCAGACTGGCCCAGGGACCTCAGTAAGCGGGTTCCGTGTGCAGCGGTGCCTGCCTCTGAGAAGAGTCCTGATGGCTCTTTGTGGAGCCTGCAGCCAGCACCTTCATACCTGCCTGATAGCTGCGGCATTTTCAGCCCTTCACCTTTGCGGGGGGGAGGGGGGGGCGGTGGTTTGCCACCTCCTTGCTCTGCTGCCAATGGAATATGTGTTTTTATTTATTGTTTTCCTGTTATTTTTAGATGCTTTCCAGGAAAAGAGGGGAAACACCTTGCTGATGCCACCAGCCTCAAACCAGTCTTCTCCATCTGCCTTCTGTCTGCCTGGGATTCCTGGAAGTGTCTGGTCTGCTAATTTTATCTGTTCTTGTGTTCTAGCACCCTTGTGGGCTTGTTCTTTTAAAACATGCATCTTTTCTGTCATTGCACTGAGGTTTTGGTGGGATGGGTGAATGCCTAGGACCAGAGTGCCTTCTCAGTCTAGAGTTCTCACCTGTTGTAATCCCCCCCTCATCACACACCTCTCACTGCCCCTTCCCATGTGACCACAGCCAAGCGAGTGTGGCCTCCTGCTCGGGAGCAGGTGGAGGCCTGTCTCGTTTGCTTCCTCTACCCGCATCCTTTTCTGGGTGGGCGGTGCCCAGGAATGAAGGTGGTGCCCAGCAAATACAGGACCCCAGTGTGAGAAAGCAGTCCTGTACTGGTTGTCGGAGCCTGTGACCATGTGGGGAAGTGCAGAAGCACTTGTGTCTTCCGTGGGCTTTATTCTTTGGGTCCATCTGTTGCAAGTGGTGCTTTGAGGCACATGGTGTTTGAAAGCCGCAACTCTCAAATCCCTTGAGCTGTCTGGATGGTTGGTTTCAGACGCCAGAGAGCCTACCAGATCCCTGAGCTGCCTGTCCAGTTTTGTTCAGCCAGCAGGAAGTGGGGGAATCCTGGTTACACAGTGACCAAGGCGGTTGTTCTTGGCCCTCAGGGAGGAGTCCCTCTCTGCACAGTCCATCAGCAGCACGAGGCCTTACGTGCAGAGTGAAGGAAGATGCTGTCAGTGGAGGTGGTGATCACGCTTGGCCTGGCCCCCTCTGTGGGCCAGCCAGGACAAGCCCCTGTGGGCTGAACACATGGCGGCAGGGCTGCTGGCTGCTGGGTTGGAGCAGGTGCCTCCTGTCCTCTGCGCACCACTCAGCCATAGTGTGGCAGAGACTGTCCCCCAGAACAAACCTCGTCTGATCTTGTGTTTTACGCAAACACACTAACTGCTCGTAAACTGAGGAGGCCAGTGACTTAAATGTTGCACATTTGGTGACTCCAGGTCTGAAGAGAGACGTCCATGTTCACACCAGGAGGCGAGAAGAAGCCGGAGCCACAGTGATGAGTGAGACCTACGTGAAGAGTGAGTGTGGGCCCCTTGGCTGGCCTCCACGGCATGCTGCGGATTTCTGAGTAGATGCACTTGGGAGGAGTGATGGCTGCTTGAACACACTTTCTTTAAGGTTTCATTAGAAAAGAAAATGAAGCTCTTGTCTCTGCCGACACTGGCACAGTCTGGTGTGGGGACAGCGTTTGCCTGACACAGCGGGTTTGTGCTCCGTGGGGGAGAGTCCCTGTGCCTTCCTCCTTTCCTACAAAAGTCCCAGGGCCAGTGTTCACTCTGACTGGCCACCGTACCTGCAGCCAGGGCCTGTTTGCCAAGGGCATCGTCCAGGGCGGAGTGTGGGCCAGAGGTCCTCCTGGAGTGGCTTCATGGGGCCGAGCCCACACCACCTGCTTTTTATAGGAGCTCCAATCCAGCCGGGCTGGAGATGCAGAGAAAACATGGCCTGGGTTGGAAGGTCGGGGTAGAGGTGACCTCAGAGCAGGAGGCCAGTGGGTCCCCGAGACCCCGGCCAGCATGGTGGACAGAGGGGGTGGTGTGTGCGCCTGAGGCTGCAGAGGCTGGGCCAGTGAGGCTGAGTCCTCAGAGGCTGAGCCAGGTGGTGGGCCCAGGCCGGGCCTGACCCTGCCATCGGACTTTGTCCCTGTAGGGCTGTCCACCATCCTGCTGGACGCCGTCACTGACAAGGACCCTAGGGTGCAGGAGCAGGTATGTGGCGCCCTGTGCGCCCTGGGAGAGTCACAGCCAGCAGAGGTGCTCAGCGCCTGCCAGGAGCACCTGCGGCTGCATGAAAAGGTATTGCTCCTTGTGGATCCGGTGAGGCCTGCGGGGCGGGACCTGTGGTGAGGGGCGGGGCCTGCAGGGCAGTGGCCCAGGTGGGTCTGAAGTATGCAGCCAGGCTGCTGTGGGTGGAAAGTCGCACGGGCAAGTCCAGGCCCCCTTGAGGCGGCAAGTCCTGCATAGGTGACCCACTCTCTCGTGTGGGTCGGTCTGTTGTGGGGGGACCGGGTGGTTGGCATTGTAGTGTCCGGTTGCCCTTGCACAGGCCCAGTCCACCGTTCCTCTCACCTACTAGCTAGTGAGAGAGGGCCGCTGGGTCCCCGCGGTAAGCAGAACACGTGCTCGCACCTGGGACAAGGCCTCACCCAGTGGTCCTGGCCTCTGCTCCCTGCCCAACTACAGACTCCACTGGTCCAGCCCTGCTGAGACTGCACCAAGGGCTGTGCCAGCTCCACCTCTCCTGATCCCAGCTACAGGGTTCTGTGACACTCCTGTCTCCCTGTAGTGGGACATAATTTTCAGTTTCCACAGTGCATGGTTTAGGCTTATTCCTAGGAGTTAGACTTGCAGTCTCAAAAGACCGTCTTTCTTTTTGTTTGACTTTTGGGCTCTCATCTGTCAGCTGCTGTTTCAGGGTTGGACAGCCGAGTCCTGACGGGGCCCCTGGGCTCCTGAGCCAGTTTGATGACCCCTCCTCTCCGGCAGGGCCCCTTCCCACCCCTACCAGCCCCACCACTGTCCCAGTTTAAGGAGACCAGGGCTCATTCCTGAGCTTGGGGAGGAGCCGTGAGAGACAAGTGAGTCCCGGTCCTTCCTCCACCATCTCTCTCTGCAGCTAGCGTATCCGTACCGGACGATGATCCTAAGGGCCATGGAGATAGTTGTGAGCAATCACATTGGCGAGCTGGACAAGGACATGGCCAGGGCCATCATCCTCCTGGCCTCCAGTGAGATGACCAAAGTGAAGGTGTGGGGGATACCTGCCCTGGCCTGGCTGCCTCGGGTCTGGCCCCTTGGTTCTGTGTACTGACTGCCCTTGTGGGGTGGGGCGGGCCACCCCACCATCTCAGATGGAAACTGAAGCGAAAAGCAGTGCTCCCAAGCTCTCAGGGTGAATGTAGGAGCACCAGGGCCCGACTCGAATGTGCAGGGGCTCGGGGCTCAGCCTGGGGTCTTGCTCACAGCAGCCCCAGAGCGTCCTGAATACTGGTGACCTGTCCTCCAATGGAACTGAAGGCAGTGTGTCCAGTTTTCCTCCTGGGTACCTTCGGGGTGGGTGAGGTCTGCCTCCTTTGGTCAGGGTGTCAGTCGAGGTCTTTGGGGACAGGAGCTGGTCTCTGATTGGCAGCAAGCCGCCAGCAGCGTCCTGGTGGCGGTGGGGAGGCGGTTCATCAGCAGTGTGATGGAGGAGCTGCTGAGCAAGTTCCAGCCCAGGCTCCTGCCGCACCCCTGCACCGTGCACACGCTCGCCAGCCTCTCCGTCTCCAATGGTAGGTGGCGGCCCCGCCCCTCTGCCTGCACGTTCAGAGGCTCTTTGGATGGCACCTCGGTTCCTCGGGTCCCAGTTGCTCCACCACATGCCCCAGGCTGTGCAGAGAGAGCTCAAGGTGTGTGGTGGGGTGGGGGTGGCCGTGGGCCTTTGTGACGTACCCCTTCTTGCAGTGTTTGGCATGGTGCCCTTCCTGACGTCCATCCTCAGCACCATGCTGCCCATGCTGGGCGCAGCCAAGCACGACTCAATGAAAGTGGTGTTCTGCTGTGGTAAGACAGGGCCTCTGTGGGGTGGTGGGTGGATGTGGCCTGCCCACTGTTGGGGGGGGTCTTTGTTTCTAGTGCTTCTTTCTGGGGGGCCGGGGGTCCTTCAGGCTGCAGGAGGAGGGTGGGACGATTAGAGGAAGGGTGATGCAGGTGGGGGCTGAGTGGGTACTGCTGCAGGTAGAGACCTGACCTCTGCTGTCCGGCAGCTTTTCTCCACTGTTGGGGACACCCCCCCACCAGGACCTTACACCATACTCCCCTGAGCCCTGGACACTTGATGGGGGGCAGGAGGAGACTGACCAGAGCTCCTTCCCACTTCTCTCCCTGCTCGCATTGGCAGAGTGACATTTCCCTGGGTATCCTTGGAGTGTTCACTCTCCCACTCTCTGTGTGCCATGGGCAGCGCCTCATGGCATGATTCCTGATGGGTAGGAGGGCACTCCTATAGAGGGGAGCAGAGGGTCTTGAAACATTAGGCCTGAGGGAGCCTGGCCTCTTCTAGTGGTCTGCACACAGCTCTTGACCCTCGTCTTCCTGGTGTCCCTAGCGCCCCCTCCAGTCTCAGGAAAACCGCTGGTACCACCGAGGGGAGGGAGAGGGAACACCTAGGCCCATGAGGCCCCCATGAAGACAGGATCCCCTTTTTTAAATAGTTTATTTTTGGTTGTGGGCTTCCCAGGTGGCACTAGTGGTAAAGAACCCACCTGTCACTGTGGGTTTGATCCCTGGGTTGAGAAAATCCCCTGGAGGAGGGTACGGCAACCCACTCCAGCATTCTTGCCTGGAGAATCCCATGGCCAGAGGAGCCTGGTGGGCTACAGTCCATAGGGTCGCAAAAAGTCAGACAGAGTGAGCAGCTTAGCACGCATGCACGCATGTTTGGTTTTGCCGGGTCTTTGTTGCTGGTGAGGGCTTCCTCTAGTTGTGCAGAGTAGGAGCTACTCTTTGTTACGGTGGCTTCTCTTGTTGTCGAACATGGGCTCTGGTCACCCCAGCTTCAGTAGTTGTGGCGCAGGGGCTTAGTTCCCCCGAGGCATGTGGGGTCTTCCTGGACCAGGGAGCAAACCCATGTCACCTGCATTGGAACACCGATTCTTAACCACTGGAGCACCAGGGAAGCCCTAAGGACCCTTTTTAATCTGCAGCCCAGGCTGTTAGAGGTCCTGGGCTTCCACCCCAGTGGCCAGGCTAGAGGGACGTGGTTAGGCTGTGGCCATTCTGAGGCAGGGGTTGGGAGGCTGGTAGCCAAGCAGAGAGTTGGTGCTTGCAGAGGGGTCCCAGTGAAGCTGCCTGTTCTGTGCAAACCAGGGGACTTTCCTATGCGGGGCCTAGGGCTTTGGGCTGCAGCCCATCTGTTCACGGTGGCTTTGGGTTCAGGTTCCCCAGCTCTCAGGGACTCTAGGAAGAGCTCTAGCCCCTCAGAGCCGCCGCATTCCCGTTCTCTCTGTTCCACACCTTCCTCTTGAGGGCCCCTCCCACATGCGGGTGATAGCAGGCTGTTGGGATGAAACCCTCTTTGACCTGGTTTCTGCTGAAAAGGGAACTTGTGACAGGATCCCTGAGCAGTTGGGTGGGAATCACTGCTGAGCTTGGAGTGCAAGAGCAGGACACAGAGAGGACCGAGGCAGAGCTGAGGGATGGGGTGGCGAAGAGCGCCAAGGACAGTATACATCCCAGCTGGGGGGACACAGAAGGGACTGGGGAGAGCTGTGGGGGCTGGGGGAAAAGAGCTCCAAGGACAGCACTCATCCCGGCTGGGAGGGAGAAGGAGAGCCTGTGTTGGAGCTGAGGGCTGGTTCCTGGCCCGGCAGCTGCCCTGGGAGGTGCTAGCATCGCCCTAGGACTTGCAGGGCCCTGTGCAGGAGGCCCTGCCCCTCACAGGCTGCAGGCCTGCAGTGCTCACCTGGCTGCCATGTCGTGTGTGAAGGGCCGGGTGGGCCAGCAGACACTGCCTGCAGCCGCTGGCTGGCTGAGATGTGTGCTCCTCGCCTCAGACAGCACTCCAGGTCTGCAGTTGATGGAAGCATGGTCCTGCCCATGGAGTGGCCTCAGTCAGGCCAGGAGGGTCCACATCAGCCCATCAGCGGCCTGGGTGGGCCACAAGAAGACGGGGACCTCTTGTCTTTCCAGGCAGTCTCCAATTCTGGGCAGATTGTGTTCACTGTGCAGGAAGGTGACACAAGTGGGCCACCGGGCCAAGAACAGTAGCGTGTGTGACTCAGAGGTTCTTGCCCAGCTCGCAGGACGCTGCAGCCAGGCAGGGGGAGGGCGGGGAGGAGGACCCCAGAGGTTGGTGGACAGGGCCCAGACAGCAGGTGCTCAGCTGGCCTGGACACACTGCCAACGCTGGCAGGCAACCACAGCTCACCACCCACCAGGAAAGTCTGATGAGAGAGGCAGCAGCAAAGTAAACAGAAAGGGAGACTAGGGGAAGCAGACAGTTGAGGGAGGAGAAAACAAGCAGGAGAGGAAATCTGGTTGATATTTCACTGAGACGTGAGAAGATGCATTCGTGAAACAGAATCACATTGCTGTGAAGAAGCTATGTTTGGACAATGTGATAAAGCTTTTGGGAATTAGCAACATGATGAAAATGGAAGGTAGAAATGGAAGTGTTGAGGAAATCCTCTAGAAAATGGAGCCAAAATGCAAGTATGTGGAAAACAGAAGGGAAAGAAAAGACTTAGCAAGTGAAGCCATGAAGCCAGTCTTCGATAGAAGGAATGGGGAAAGCAGAGGGGGCATCGTGGGAGCTGTCCCAGGTGGAGAGGCCCTCCGCGTGCCCGCTTCAGGAAGCTTCTGCGGGGCAGGTGGTCTAGGAGAAGGCCGAGGACTTGCCTTCTGCTTGAGGGAGAGTGCTAGAAAGCTCTAGCAGAAGGCACCCCTGAGAATCAGCACCCTGCCCCGAGGCTCACTGAGCAGGAAGGTGTAGAGACGTCCCTTGAGAAGCCAGGATCCGGAAGGGTGTGGCCCGTGTGGTGAGGCCGGGGGGCCTCAGGATGTGTGGCAAGAGGTGTGGACGTTGCCGTTGTGACTTGGGCCTGGAGAACGAGGGGACTCAAACCCCAGACGGTCCTTAACTCAGAACACAGCTGCTCATGGAGGGAGTGGTGGGCTCTGAGCCACACGGGTCTGGAGGGGTGGACAGAACAGGCTGGCCCCGGCCTAGGGTGCAGGAGGAACACTGCACACGTTGTGTGTGGAGAGAGGCCCAAACCCGATGCTTGCTTCTGGAATAAGGAAAGTCAGGCTGGGGGAGGGGCCTGAGTGGCTCGTTTACCTGAGGCACGTGTGTCCTTGATTAAAAGCTCAAACCTGGTAAGAAACTCGGGGTAGGTTTCTACTTCTGGCCACTTAATGTCCTGTTATCCTGAAAGCCGTTCCCATACAGGGTACCTCGAAGCCCTGGTCAGCTTGACCAGCAGCCTGATTGAACACTCAAGGAGCAAGAGTAGGGGGATGCGGGGCTCGGGGTGGCAGGCAGGGACCAGGGCCCACCTCAGCAGACCCCCCCAAAGGCATCCTCAGTGGGAGGACAGCCAGACGGTGTGGGCTCCAGGAAGTCGTATATGTTCTCTCTTGAGTGCTTGTGACCATGGCTGCCTTCCTGTAGGTGGAGGGTTGGGCTGCAAAGCCCAAGCTGAGAAATTAGCCTTGCAAGTGGTCCAAGTCAGAGGTCATGAGCTGGAGCACGTGATTCTGTCAGTCAAGATCCTGGGGGTGGGCTCTGGCTTTGGGGCCCATCCGTGAGCGGACACCCCTGCCAGACATCTGGATCTTATCTCCTCCACTCCCCAGGCCTCAGTGGGGCTGTGTGGCCAGGTCCTGGCCTCTGACTCTTTATGGTTCCATCATCTCCTTTGACCCACAGTTCAGGCCCTGCTGACCACTTAGGTCTGCACCAAAGTGGGTCCCCTGGCTTCCCTGCCTGGGTATCCACGGCATCATCCCTTGCACAGACACAGCCCCCCCCAAGGCTGGTGCTCCCCACCTTCAGCATCGCACCCCCACCTAGCCTCACACATCTGGGTCTTCCTGCATGTGTCCTAGGGGTCCCACACCATCTTGGACAGCAGCCCTTGAAAGCATGTGGCAGGTGTGTCCGTGAGGGGAGAGGTGGGCACCGCAGAGCAGGCAGGCGTGGTGGCCTGGGGGCATTTGGGGGAGGTTGGTCATGTACTGGTGTCCACTGTGACACAGGGCCACAAATCAGGGGGTTAAGACCACAGGGCTGTCTTCTACAGCTTAGAAGGCCAGTGTCTGAGAGCGGGCTATTGGCAGGGCTGTGCACCTTGTGACTCTGGACAGAGTCCTTCCAGGCTCCCCTGGTGTCTGGAGGTGCCCGTCGATCTGGGCATCTGGGCTTGAGGCTGCATCACTGCAGCATCTGCCTCCATCATCACTATGTCTGTCTCTCTTACGAGGACAGGGTCCTGGTGGGTTTAGGGCCCACCCCACCCCACCCCACTGTGACCTCGTCTTAACTTAGTGCATCTGCGGAGACTGAATTTCTAGAAAAGTCATGTTCTGGGTTCTGGGAAGGACGAGAGTCAGGGGACCCTTCACCCCGCCCCACCCTGTAGTCCTGAGCCTGGCCGGGGTGCTCAGGAGGGTGTCTTGCAGGCGGGCATGGGATGTTAGAGGGGCTGCGTGAGAGCCAGCATGACCATGCCTGCCGCCTCACCGCTGGGGTCGCCACAGCTCTGCAGCACTTCAGTGAGAGCACCCTGGAGTACCTGGCCAACCTGGACCAAGCCCCAGACCCCACGGTCAGAAAGGACGCCTTTGCCTCAGACATCTTTGGTGCTTACGACATCCTTTTCCACCAGTGGCTGCAGAGCCGGGAAGCGAAGGTACATTCTATGGGTGGGGACTGGTGGCCACACCTGCTGGCCACCCTCTCCCTCCCCAGCCCGGAGGTTCTGCTGTAGACCCCTGGGCCCTTCTGCCATCCCACAGGATCATGGTAGAGATTTGTGTCCACCTGCCCGTGCCGAGCCTTGTGTTGTGGGGTCTCCCCTGCAGGTCCTCGCAGCGTTGGGCTGCTTTGCTGAGGCCCCACCCCCACCTTGGGGCCTCCACCCAGCAGGGAGCGGCCTGACTGCTGACTCCCCCCCACCCCCCCCCCCCGCCGGGCCCACTCCCTCTGCCTCGTAGTAGCCTCTGCTCTAGGTCCATGGTGGAGAACTCTTTGCCCTTGTCCCCCCACTGCTGACCGGTGTCCCTGCCCCCTCCAGCTCCGGCTCGCAGTGGTGGAGGCCCTGGGGCCCATGAGCCACCTGCTCCCCAGCGAGAAGCTGGAGGAGCAGCTCCCTAAGCTGCTGCCTGGCGTGCTCGCCCTCTACAAGAAGCACGCCGAGACCGTCCACGTGTCCAAGGTGCGCACAGTTCGGCTGCAGGCCTCAGTGGGTGAGGCCCTGGTGGGCTGTTGGCCTCAGTGAGGGCCGTGGGCAGAGCTGGAGAGCCAGGCCTCACAGGGCTCCTTCCTGGCACCGCCCCCTCCTCACTCCAGCCCCAGGGTGGTGTCCTGCTGGGAGGCTGGTGGGGTGGGGCTGGCGGGCAAGGAGGTTCTGACGGGCCGCTCCTCCCTGCAGAGCCTCGGCCAGATCCTGGAGGCAGCTGTGAGCGTGGGCAGCCGCACGCTGGACGTCCAGCTCGACTCTCTCCTGGCCGCTCTGCATGCTCAGGTGGGCCGGCAGAGGGGGTTGTGAGCAGGCTGGGGCCGGGCGCTGTGGTCCTGCTGTGGGAGTGCCTGCTGGGGGGCCCAGGGAGCAAGACTCAGGGCGGGGGTCCAGCCAGGTGGACCCCTGCGGGCTTCCCAAGTCGTCTGGGTGCAGCCCTTGGGGGTACACTGACTCAGGCAGTGGGGCATGGGACAGCCCCATGCGCGGGGGCAGGAGGGGAGGAGGTGGCCAGCAGGGCAGGGGGAGTGTCTGTGCTGGCTGTGGGTCCCGAGGGTCAGGGCTCAGGCGGAGCAAAGGAGCTGCCTCCGCAGCTGAGGCTGGCAAGGGGAGGGCCTGAAGGATCTGCTGGAGAAAGGGCTTCGGGGGCTCCTCAGCCGTAATGAGCATGAAAAACTATGAAGTGGATAGATGCCTAGAAAAATCTTAAAAATATCAAAATTGGTAGAAGAGAAATAGAAAATTTGACTAAAGCAGTGAAGAAATGGAGACAACATTCCAGGCCCTTCCTTTCTGAAAGCACGCCCGGGACCCAGTGGTGTTCAGGTTGCCTATTCTAGACTTCTGAGGGATAGCTCATCCCCACCTCACACAGGTGGGCTTGGAAATGAGACAGGAACTGGAGCTGCCTGACAGGTTCTGTGGGACTGGTCTTGACTCCAAGTCAGGACCACACAGGAAAATCTGGGCGCACGCAGGTGAGCTGGCATGATGGTCTGCGTGGAGGAGACTTGGCTGCCCATACCGTACTCGCCGCACATGGGGCCCAGCGGGAGGGGCTGTGGGAAGGTTCTCTCTGATCTCAGCGATGCAGAAAAAGCTTTTGAAGAAGTTCAGCACCTATTTGTCATTGAAACTCTTAGCAACCAGGATGGGAAAGGAACGTCTCTCACTTGGTAAATTTTAAATACCCGATCCATCAGCATGTATCATACATGTGATGGATACAGCTTGCATCACGATGGATGGGAGCCAACCACCTCCCCTTACCGTCCAGAGCAGGAAGGGGCCCCACTCATGTGTCAGCAGGGCCTGGGGTGAATCCTGTGAGGTGAGAAGCAGAAGGGAAGGATCCAGGGCGGACCTGTGGTTTGCCTCCACCTGGCCGCCTGCCCACCCTCCGTCCTGGCGGGCCGCTGCTACCCATGTGCAGCGAGGCTCCCCAGGCCTGACGGTGGGGTTGCCTTGCGCTGGCCCCTGCTGTGTCTGCTCCCAGCAGATACTTGTTCTGGATGGTTGATGCACTCATCTAGAAGTTTATTCGTAAAAGAACTGAATCTGTTTACAAGTCCTAGAACTCTGTTCAGCAAGGCTGCCAGTTACAAGACCAACCTGTAAAAATCAAGAGTATTTTCCCCCATCAGTTGTGACCAGCTAGAAAGTACAAAAAAAAAAAAAAGGTGTTTGCAATAGCAACAGAAACTTAATTGTAAAGTATCTGGGAATTAACCTAGTGAAGAATGCCTAAGATCTCTGTGGAGAAAAAGTTTAAAACTTGGGAAAAAGGAAAAAATGAGAGATGGAGTATTATTTACTTAATACAAAGTGATGGCCTGAAACTAAAAGTGTGATCTGTGGGGTGGGTGTGGTGTTTAAAAGGGGAATTTTTGTGGAAAAGCTGAGAAGCTAGGAAAGTGGGATGTTTCCTTTTCTTAGTGCTTTCCATTCACGGCTTTTGTTTTTCTGTTGATTTTAGGGTTTTTTTTTTTCCATATTGGTCTGTAGCAGTTATTTATAGTCTTGTGTCATGTATTTGTTTCTGCTTTGTTGTTACCTGTGGCTCTGTTTATGATATTTTTTTGCCATGGAACATTATTATTAATTTTTTAAAGCCATCATTTGTCTTTCTCTATACAGTCCAGGTTTTGCTGTACTTAGAAAAGGCTTTCCAATTCTGCAGTGAGTTTTTAGGTTCTCTCATTTTCCCTATACTGTTTAATCATCTGGAGTGTATTTTAGAGAAAGAGTGAAAAGCTAGTTTTATCTTTTCTCCAGGTGACTGCCCTCGTCACTAGTTATCTCTCTGATCTATCACCTTTTAACCATCATTGCAAACCTTAGTGCCTGGACTCAGCAGCGGTTTACGCTCCAGTCATCATGGAGTTCTGAGCACTTCACGCATCTTCTGCAGGCTCCCTGGGATGGGGCAGAGTGTCTGCTTCCAAGCTGCTTCCTCGCTGGACCCCGGCCCTGGTGGGAGGTGCTCCGTGGGTCGCTGAGTGACCCCGGGAGCGGGCAGCAGGGCCCTGGGGCCCTGGAGCCAGCCCAGCGGCCCTGCCTGCACCTGCTCCACCCGCTCCAGTCCTCTGGGAGCTGGCAGGGCCAGGCTGGGTTGGTGCCCATGGTCCCTGCACCGCGGCTCCCTCCTGGTTGGGAGGCTGGGCTCTCCCAAAGGGTCCCCTCAGAGCCCTTTGCCCAGAGGCCCTGCAGGTCCTTTGTTGTGAGCTTGGGGGCTGAGTGGGGACAGGGGCACCACCCAAAGCTCAGCCCCAGAATGTTGCACACAGAGATGCAGTGGGGCCCAGGGGTGCAGCTGCCTGCAGCCTCTGCCTGCACTCCCGCCAGGGCAGCTCCCTTTCTGTCTCAGTTTGGACAAACAGACTCCAGTGCTTTTTGTGCTCGCGTATCCTGCCCGAGAAAGTGGGCAGCTGTCTCCTTTCTCATCAGGAAGTGTCACTGGGGAGTTTGTTCTCCTGGCTGCTGGTGGGTAGGGTGGAGTGTAGGAGGAGGGCCAGCTATGTGTCCTGCGTCCCCCCCCACCCCAACCGCAGGGCCTGAGAGCATGTCTGGGCACAGGCAGGGGTTCCTACACCCAGGTGAGCACGCCTGAGGGGACTGCAGCCTCCTGGAAGCTTGAGACGTCCCTCTCCAGCCCCACCAGCCGGTGACCGTGTCTCTGTCCCGGACAGATCTGCGTACCCGTGGAGTCGTCCAGCCCGCTGGTGATGAGCAACCAGAAGGAGGTGCTGCGCTGCTTCACTGTGCTGGGTATGCAGGCGGAGCCCTTGGTCTCGTCGCGGGGCTCATCACCCTGAGCGTCTGTCCTCCCCACTGGGCCTGGTGGGTGCAGGCAGCCAGCAGAGAGCAAGACAGTCTTGATGAGTACTTCCCCACAGCCTGCTGCTCGCCGGACCGCCTGCTGGCCTTCCTGCTGCCCAAGCTGGACACCAGCAATGAGAGGACCCGTGTGGGCACCCTGCAGGTCCTGAGGCACGTCATCAATGCGGCGGGTGAGTGCCTTGTGGAACGGAAATGGGATAGGCCCGCCTTGTCCATCTTCAGGATGAAAAGGAGAGTTTTGCTTTGAGTTCTTTAAATACTTTCCCCAACTTTCTATTTCGCAAAATTCCCTACTTTTTGAAGAGTTGCAGCAGTGGTGCTCACCTGCCTGCCAGCAAGTTGTCCGTCACTGATGTTTGCCCTCGGCAGGGGCTGTAGATGGCGGGTCATGGCGCCTCGGTGTTGGGGGGCTGGTGGCTGAGTCCTGCCAACCCCCTGCACCTGCAGCTATCCACGGCAGGTGCCCCTCAGTGTGGAGGTCTGGCTACACGCACAGCTCGCTCCACTGTCTCTTAGATGTGGACCTTTGGGAGGAGTGGAGGCCAGTTCTGTAGAAAGTCCCTGGTTTCTGTGTGTCTGAAGATTTCCTCACAACTGGATAGGAGAGTTCAGGTTTCTTGCTTTTAAACAGTTTTAATCAGCAATAAGCCTGAATGGTTTTCACACCTGAATTTGTGTGAGTGTGTGTGAGTCTTGGTTGCTGAACAGTGGCCATGGCCACATCAGGCCTTCAGGTTGGAGCCAGGAGCAGGGAGTAGTGCTAAGATCCTGATGACCCTGGAGGCGCCCTCAACCCCACACTTGAACCTGGGACCCCGACTCAGCTCCGCCGCCCTGAACTTCCAACCTCCTTGCTTCTTAATTGGATAAAATAACGTCATTTTCTGAAAAAAGTCATTTTTTCCTCGGAGAGAGATGGGTAGGCCTGTGGTTAGGTGGTCTTCTCCTCCCCCCACGCAGAGGGCCACACTGAGGCCAGAGCCCCGCAACACAGGCTTGGCCTGCATCGTGGTGGAAGGGCTGCCCAGCCTCTGCCCATTGGCAGGCAGACTGAGCCCCCTGTTGCTTTCTTGCAGCTGCTCAGATGGAAGTTAAGAAGCCCTTCATTCTCTCCTCCATGAAGCTCCCTCTTCTGGACACCAACCACAAGGTGGGTCAGCGGGCAGCTTAGTACAGCCCTGCACAGCTGCAGGCGGTATGGCCACCACTGACGAGGCAGCTGCGGCCTCAGCACACCAGGCCTCGGCGGGCGCGTGCAGGCCTGGGTGTCTGCTGAGCTGCGTGTCTGGGCCCCTGGCTTCCTCCTGATGCGTTAACCAGGCGTGAAGTTAGAAAGCAGTCCTCAAGACCACCCTGGGGCTTGATCATTCTCTAGAAGAACCCCCAGAACTCAAGAGCCATTACACCAAAAAGACCTAGGTAAGCGTCGGCCACAGAGATGCCTATAGGGCGGCCTGGGCTCTAACTCGGAGCCCCCATCCTGGCCCTGTGAAGCCGTGGGCAGCACCGTGCTGGCTCACATGGGTCTCTGTCAGGCCTCCATCATGCAGCTCTCGGCATCCAGCCCTTTGGGTGGCCTGATGCCCCACCCAAGTCACATGGCTACACAACTTGGTGCAGCGGAAGCCTCAGGGAACAGGACCCTGGACTCCAGCAGGATATCCACAGCTTGGTGGTGACCCCAGAGCCGAGGGCAGGGCTGGCTCTCCCTGCTCGGGCTCAGCGGCAACGGGTCCCCTTCCTGGGGCTTCCCCAGCCTTTGTGCCTATCCTGCACCCCGTTCTTGGGGACTGTCTGTGAGAGTCGCAGAAGCTACTGGAATGGAGCCCCGACCACCAAGGCTGCGTCTGTTTCAGGGCCCCTGTGCCACCCTCAGGGGTCCAGCGCCTGCCACCCGCAGTGTCGGTGGCCAGAAGCACCCAGCCCAGGGGCCCTCAAGCTGCCACATGGCTCAGTCCCTCCAGACTCATCAGCCTGTAGTCACTCGGGACACACGTGTGACCTGGGATCTGGGGAGGAGAGGTGACCAGCACAGGGGGAGGGTCCCAGAGAGGGGTACTGGGCTGGGGTCTGGATGGAGCGAGGGAGGCAGTGACCCCAAGCAGCCAGAGAAGCAGCGAGGCCAGCACCTGGGGGGCTGGGGGCTGGGGGTGCCGGCGGAGGAGGGAAGGAGGCCTCGCCTGGGGATATGAGCGTGGCGGCAGGGGCCCTGCGCAGTGAGGAGCTGGGGGAAGGCGGGGAGTGCAGGCAGAGGGAGGGCTGAGATGCCCGCCCTTGCTGGGCCGTCGTGCTACGTCCAGTGCTCCCCTGAGGCCCCTTCCTGTGCCCCCTGCTCCGGGCAGGTGAAGCGGGCGGTGGTGCAGGTGATCAGCGCCATGGCCCACCACGGCTACCTGGAGCAGCCTGGCGGCGAGGCCATGGTTGAGTACGTCGTGCAGCAGTGCGCGCTGCCCCCCGAGGCCGAGGTAAGGCACGCCATCCTTCTGCCCCTTCATCGGGTGTTGGCTCTTGGACCCATGGTTTGTCGTCTGACCGCTGAGCGGCGCTCTGGGTGTGTGTGCCAGGCTGCTAGCCACGTGGCAGGTGTGCATAAAGCACCCGTGAAAGTGTCAGTGCAGGTTTCTGGAGGGCGTGCGTTTGTCCCCCTGTGTAAGCAGCTGCTGTGAGACGCTGGGATGTTTAATTTCGTAAGAAGCTTCCAGATGGTTTTCGAAAGCAGCTGTGCCATCTCGTGGCCCCAGTAGCAGCCCTGTTGGCACGTGGGGTTAGGTCGGTGCTGTGTGTCTCATTTTCCAGCTACTGTGACAGGCTAGCATCATGCCTGTGACCAGTGATATTGGCATCCATGTGTATACATGCCTGCTCACAGCTTTTACCTGCTTTGGAGTTGGGTTGTTCCCTTTCTTCTTCTTCAGGACAGAAGTGCTTTTCATATATTTTAGATGCAAGTCCCTTATCAGATTTATGGTTTGTAAATATTTTCTGACAAATCTGTTGGATCATAGGTGTTTATTTTCTTAACATTGTGTTTCAAAAAGCAAAGGTGCTAATATTTTAGGAGTCAACGTTATTGGGTTTTTATTTATAGCTCTTGCTTCAGGTGTTGTAACTAGTAAATCCTTTCTTTACCCAAAGTCAGAAAGGTGTTCCCCCATGTTTGCTTCTAGAAGTTTTACAAAAGGTCTGTGATCCATCTTGAGTTAATTTTGTTTAATGTGAGGTGTGGGTTCAGGCTCGGTATTTTGCACGTGGATGTCCTGTTGTTCCAGCACCATTTGCTGTAAAGACTCTTCTCCCCACGTGGACCAGCTGCCTTTGCCTGGATGTCGAGAACCCAGTGACTTGGATGTTTATACTTTTATAGGTGATTAGCCTTTTGTGGCTACTGTGGGCTTGTAGTTTTATTGCATTGAATCTGGCTAGGTGTAGATTTCTGCTTCTAAGTGTTTCTTGAGATTTTCCCTTTGGACTAATAGACAGGCCTTCGACGTTGTTTGTGTGTATTTGGTATAAAGTTTTTTGTATATTTTTAGAGTATGCTTTAAAACTTGCTATTTAGGCCCTAAATCTCTCTTTTTTTCTTCTCGATCTTTAATTTCTTGGTGAGAGGTGCCAAATGTCTCCAACAGTCATTGCAGTTTTCCCAGTTTCGCTTGGTTTTCAGTGTTTGCTTTTCGGTATTTCAAAGCATGAATTGAAGACTCAGCATTTAGAGAATAGAGTCCTTTTCTGCCTGGAAGGTTCCAGGGAGCTGGGCTCTGGAGCACTGTCTCCTTGGGTCTGAGAGAAACCACTGGTGCGTGGGGCAGCAGGGCTTGTCTGTGTTCTTGGTGGGGATGGCATTTTCTCAGGCAGTGATCGCATTCCACAAGGACGGAACACCACTTGTGAGGATGCGGTCAGCGGCTCTCAGGAAATGCTCACGGTTTTTCTAGTCTGGACGCTGGACCTCGGCCTAGGGAGCCGGCTTTCTTGGGCAATTTTAGTGGAGAGTGAGTGTCCTGCCAGTGACAGGGGACGGTCCCCTCCTCAGGGGCTGGGCAGGGCCTGTCATACTTCTGTTCAGGCCGTGTCCTCAGGGCCAGAGCCCATGACTGGTGACCTGGAGAGCAGAGTGCACAGCATCCTGCCCTCCCGCCCTCAGCCTCAGAAGCCAGGCGCCGACAGTCAGGCCCTGTCGGCTGACAGCGTGCGGGCCATCAGCGTCAGCACCCTCTACCTGGTCAGCACCACCGTGGACAGGATGGGCGAGGTGAGCACCCCGCCCTGGGGGCCTGCCACCCTGCTCCTGACCCCTTGGTCTAGGAGCAGGTGTGGGGAGGCCCCGGTGTGGGGAGGCTGCGCTGTGGGTCTGGGCTCCTACACACCCTGCACTGCCCCCAGGTCCTCTGGCCGTACCTCCTTGAGTTCCTGGTCCCCATGCGCTTCACCGGGGCGCTGAGCCCGCTCTGCAGGAGCCTTGTGCACTTGGCCCAGAAGAGGCAGGAGGCGGGGGCCCATGCCCCCCTCATCCAGTACAACGGCAACGGTGTGCCCCTGCCCCAGCCCAGCCCCATCCCCGCCCCCCAGGGAGGCGACCCTGAGTGCTGTGGTCTGTCTCCCTGCAGTGCGCCTCCCGTCTCCCTACGCCATCACCACCAGACTCCTGGTAAGCAGCTGCTCAGGCCTCAGTGGCTCCACCTCCCAGCCCGGTAGCCTCCAGGCAGCGCCCACTCTGAGGGGCATCAGCGGGGAGTGGACGCTCCCCTAGTCCCTGTCGCCCCACCTTGTGCTGTCACTGCCCTGGGAAGGACCATCGGGCACTCTGGGAGGGATTGGGGGAGCTACGTCTCTGGGGCCTCCTTGCCCCCATCTGGGTGTCCATACTCGGCCTCGGGTGGAGCACTGTGGCCCAGAATGCTGGTGGAGACCCCAGTTCTGCCTCCTGCAGGCCGTGTCTTCCAATCCCTATGTGGGGGACGGTCGCGGGGCAGCCTCGCTGCGCCTCCTGAGTGTCTTGAATCGGGACATCCACCCAGCCCTGGGTCAGCGGTGGGAGACCGCCATCCCCCTGCTGCTGGAGCACCTGGACGGTGAGGCCCAGGAGTGGGCACTGCCACTCCTCCTCTGACCCCGATTGTTGCCCATTGGCATCAAGGCTAACCACTGGAGATCAGGGTTTTAAAAGTTGGAAGAAATCGCCTCTGCTGTAGTTCAGGAAAGGGCCTGGAGAGTGGGCTGGAAAGATGCTCCCTGCCTGGTGTCACCTACGAGCTCACTAGACGTGGGCCCTTTCTTCCTCTATCCTGGAGCCGAAGAGGCCTGGGCCTGGTGGAGGGGACTCTTGAGCTCTCCCCTGCTGTCCGCCAGGCTGAGTGGGTGACTGGTCATTTCAGAATACAATGAAGAAACCCTGTCACAGAAGGAGTGGGAAGAAAAGCTGCTGATGGTGAGAGAAGAGGAGGAGACGAGAGTTAGCCTGCTTTGGGCACAGGCCCTTTTCTGGCCTGAGTGGGAAGGGCTAGGGCAGTGGGTGCTGGAGGCACTGTACCTCCCAGAGTGGCAGTGCTTGCCGTGACCTGGTGGTGTGGTGGGGAGAGGCGGAGGGACAGGTGGGTGTCTCTGGGGTGAGGATGGCATGCTGCGATGGGGTCAGGTCATAGGGGCTGCTCTGGCCAGAGAGCCCCCCGTCCTGTCCCCTGCTTGGTTGAGGCCCTCAGTGCCCCGTGTGCTGCACACCTGACTACCCAGAATTTCTGTCTCGGCTTCAATGTTACCTACGGCCATTTGGAGCTATGGCACAGGACCTGTGGTCACCGCCTGTGGCACCTTGGGCTTTGGGTTTTTCCCTGGTCTGGCCAGTGAGAGGCCGAGCCCAGCCCTTATTGGTAGAGTTCCTGCCCGCAGTTTCTCCGGGACTCCCTGGCTGTCGTGTCTGACAACACCTGGGTCTGCCAGCTGAGCCTGGAAATGTGCAAGCAGCTACCCAACTACAATGGGACGCCCCTGGAGAAGGTGCACGAGGAGGGGGGGCCCCAGGAGGAAGGGGGGGGCCCAGTTCCCCCAGGAGGAGGGGGGAGGGGGGCCCCAGTTCCCCCAGGAGGAGCTGCAGGAGGACACACTGCCAGCAGTGCTGTGGGCATGGCCCTCGAGCCTGGCCCCTGATTCCGTCTCTTGCTCCCTGAGCCTGTCTGGTGGCTGCTGAGGTCCTGGCAGGACCTAGATCCTAAGGCTGTGTGCTGGCAGCTGGAGACGCAGAGCTCCGCACCCACCTGCTGCTCCTCAGACACTGCGCAGAGCACATCTGGCCCTTGCAGTGGTGTGTCGTGGGGGCATCCCTCCACTGGGGAGCCGGTGCCACCCCTTGTCTGGCTCTTTGCAGAACTTCCTGTACAAATGTGTCGGGACCACCCTGGGTGCCGCTTCAAGTAAGGTGGTGGTGAGGAAGCACCTGCAGGAGCTGCTGGAGACGGCCAGATACCAGGAGGAGAGGGAGCGTGAGGTGGCTGCCCTTCCAGCGTGTGCGCGCGTGTGCGTGCGCGTGTGCGCACGCCTCTCTGGCCCACCTTGCCCAGGTGTGAGTGCCCCTGTGCCTCCCTAGGGCCTTGCCTGTTGCTTTGGGATCTGTGCCATCTCCCACCTGGATGACACCCTGGCCCAGCTGGAAGACTTTGTGAAGTCAGACGTGCTCAGAAAATCTGCCGGCATTTTCAACATTTTTAAGGTAGCGAGGTCAGGCTGACAGCTGACAGGGAGGCCTGGGGTGGGCTGGCCCAGGGTTTTGCCTTAGCTGCGGTGCCAGCATGCTGAGGTTCGGGGTGGGCAGACAGCGTTGGTCCTGGAGCTGCCTGGGCTTGGTGCCCTGCAGGTCAGGGGTGGGGCAGGGAGCTGGCCTCCAGCTTCTGCTTCCTCATGGGTGGGGCTGGCGCTTGTGGGCTCCCTCCCAGATTGGGGTGGGGGGCAACGAACCGACTCTGGGCAGCAGGGTGGGAGCAGCCCCTTCCTGTCCCACTGCTGGTTTGTGTGTCGTCTGCCCCCTGGTGGCCGGTGGAGGCTGCACACGGGCTGAAGCCGGTGCAGGGGGGGAGCACCTGCGCTGTCTGCTCCTCCCTAGCCATCTCCCTGGACCAGGGTTACCAGTGACGGGGTCTTGGGCTGGTGTAGCGTCAACAGGCCCCTAGGACAGAGGGGCCCTGGGCAGCCACCCAAGCGAAGATGGGGACCCCACCCGGCCCTCTGGTTGCTCTCAGCCTCCAGCCCCTCCTCCTGCTTGCCCCTCCGGCCGTGGTCCCCACCCCTGCATCCTTTCCCCTCTGACCCTTGGTTCCCAACTGGCCCCAGACGTGGGGTCTCCTCGGTCAAGTGGCGTCTTCCTCCATACTGGCTCTGCTGTTCTTTCGCACCTGGGGTCGGAGGGCGCGGCTCCTGCTGGGGGTGTGATTGTTACAGAGCTCTGACCTCTCAGGATCGGAGCGAGAGCGAGGCTGACAAGGTGAGGAGTGCGCTGATCCTGTGCTACGGGCATGTGGCGGCCTGGGCCCCACGCGAGCTGCTGCTGGCCAGGGTGGAGGTGGACGTGTTCCGGAACATGTCCCAGTGCTTCAGCACCAAGGTGGGTGTCTGAGTGTCTCAGAGGCTCGGGGCGGGGCACTGCCTCAGGAGCCTCTCATGTAACTTGTCTCACTTCTGTCATCCAGGTTCTGGGGATAAAGGTAGAGACCAAGGTACAGTGTGCGGGGCCTGAGCTCTCCTCCGTCTGGGCTAGCCGGGGCGGTGGCCGGGCGGCAGCGAGGCACTCCCAGGCGTCCTGGTCCCAGTTCAGGCAGGGCCTGCAGGACGGCCTTCTGGGGCCTAGGAGCTCCTGCCTTGGCCCAGGCCCTGGAGGTCGGGGGGAGGAGGGGAGGTGGTGGCTCCCAGGCCGGGCGGGGGCCTCGGCTGTGACCCTCTCCTGGCTCCACTCCATCTCCTCCAGTGCCTGGTCGGGGGGAGTTCTGCAGCCAGGATAGCAGCCTCTGCCTCACTAACACGACTCCCTTGTGGACTCTGGCTCTAACCTGGGAATCTTCTCTGGGAGCGTCCGGGCTGTCCCCTTCAGAGCAGAGCCCCACCATCCTGGGTCTCCTGGGGTCGGCTGGGCCTGGGCTGTTCTGTGACCTCTCTCTCTGACTCAGCCCTTTAGAGCTTGGGGCCAGCCCTCTGCTTGGGCTCTGCTGGGGCAGCAGCATCCCCTCCACCTGGGGGACGCAGCTGGATGGCGCGTGGTGAGCCTGCAGTCATCTGCCTGGGGTTCTGACCCCGGGACCCCCAGGTCAGGCACACAGCCAAGGGCCTCGGGTTCCTTCGCAGACCCACCTTGGCCCACGTGGAGGACTGGCCGAGAGCCCGTAGACTGGAGGGGAGTCCACGTCTGGCTTGCAGGAGAGTGGCCGGCGGCCTGGCCTCGCCACTGTGGGTGGCTCCCTCCCGTTGGGCTCAGCCCGTCGGCCTCTGCGGCTCCCGCAGCCCAGTTGTCCTTGCAGGACCCGGCCCTGAGACTGAGCCTAGTGCAGAGCGTGTGCATGGCCACCCAGGCCATCTGCAGCAGCGCCCACGGCAGCTCCTTCCACCTCTCGAGGAAGGCGGAGCTGGTGACGCAGATGGTGGTGAGTGTGGGTGGGCTGGGGAGGGCCGAGCACCTGGGTTGTGGGGCCTAACCTGGAGGCAAGCTGGAGCTTTGGCCAAGGGCTGCCCTGCGGCTGCTCTCCCAGGAGTTCATCAAAGCAGAGCCCCCAGACTTGCTGAGGACGCCCATTCGGAAGAAGGCCATGCTTGCCTGCATGTACCTGGTGTATCCTTTCCTTGGAGGGGTGGCTGTGGGGGCGCCCTCTGTGTGAGCGCTGGGCCTTAACTGGCGGCTCAGTACCCTGGAGCCTGCCCTGGAGGAGCAGGTGCAGGCGGACCTGATTCACAGCTGCCTGCACAGTGTCATGGCCGTGCTGCCTGAGCCAGAGGAGGGGGACAGCCCCCAGGAGATATCAGCGGCCCCCGAGGTGGGGGGGGGCAGCCCCCAGGAGGTATCAGCGGTCTCCGCAGTGGGAGGGGGAGGACAGCCCCCAGGAGGTATCAGTGGTCCCCGCGGTGGGAGAGGGGAACAGCCCCCGAGAGGTATCAGCGGCCCCCACAGTGGCCCCATCTGTGGGTGGGGGGTCACCACAGGACTGGCAGCTTCTCTTGTTCCAGTCCCTGTACCTGGACACCGTGCAGGCCCTCAAGGACTTGCTGACGAGCCTCCTTCAGCGGAACATGACGCCCCAGGGTCTGCAGGTCATGGTGGAGGTGTGTGGTGGGCTGTGGTGCTCTGTGCAAGTGGGGGGTGGCCTGTGAGCCAGTGGCCCTGGCCTGGGGGGTATGCAGACGGGTGCAGCCTGAGCAGACAGGGGCTTGGAGCTCGATCTCTTTGCTTACCCATTGTGGGGCCCGGACAGCGAGACCCTGAGGTGCCCCAGATGGGCACTCCTGACCTCCTGGGGCCATCGTGATGGTGGGCTGGGTGGCTGTGGGCTGGGGTAGGACTGACCCATGTCTGGGAATGCCATGTCCTTGCATGGGCATGGCTAGAAGGTCCACCAGGACAGAACGAGGGGGTGGGGGAGGCACTGCCCAGGGGGCCCACTTTGACCTGGCACGCTGGCCCCCATGCCCAGAGGGTGGCCTGGCAGGGAGGCTGCCCCAAGCTGCACCTATTGAAGCCCCTTCTTCCTCAGCACCTGAGCCCGTGGATCAAGTCCCCGAGGGGCCACGAGCGGGTGCGGGCCCTCGGCCTGAGCGCCTGCCTGCTGCAGTTCTTCCTAGAACACCTGCAGATCAGCGTGAGTGCCCCAGGGCGGCCCGTGCGGCCCCTCCATGCCCCATCCCCGGCCCCTGGCCTGGGGACCACAGCGTGGGGCCCTTGCGTCTCCCACTGCTCAGTGCTGGGAGTGGCACTGTCCTCTTCTGGGCTGTGGACAGAGGACCACAAAGGTCAGCAGGTGTCCTCAGGGCTGGCCACTCAGCATCGAACCTGATGGGCAGCCTCGTCCTTGGGAGCCCGATGCAGGGAAGGGTGATGAGGGCCCCCATGTGAGAGGAGGAGCGGAGGGTGTTGGAGGAAGAAGCTGCAGCTCGGGCCAAGGTGGGGACTTGTGAACCCCTGGAGTGCGGCGGCGAAGACAGCACTGTTAGTTGGAGCAGTGGGAAGAGGCGCCTCCCAGAGCTGCACAGTGACTGCGTTTCAGTATTTGTTGGGGTTCAGCAGCTCCTCTTCCCTTGTTAGAACTTCACAGTTGTTCTTACAAGACCATTGCTCTGCTGGCTTTAGGGTAGACTGGCGTGGTCCTCCCATGCTCCCGCCTCGACAGGAGTGTCCCATGGGCTCCTGTGCTGATAATGGTGGACCTGTCCACCCTGGCACCTGGCCCTAGCAGAGGCACGGTCTGTCGCTGCTGTCTCCACTGTACATAATCATTTCCTTATTGCGGTAGGCAGGAGAACTGGACTTCTGGCTACTTAGGAACTGGTAGGAACTGCATAGTTTATAAGGAATAAGATTCCTCTGTGACTCTTAATGAGTTTTTAGTTAATTCTCTGCTCTTCAGACACACAGCCACAGCCGTTCACAAAGGCCATGAGTTCGGCCTTTCTCACCATTTCGACACCTGCTGGCTTGTGCTGCTGACAGCAGGAAGGTGAACACTGGCGGTGGCCCCAAGCCATTAACTCTCAAGCGAGATGCTCATTGGTTGGCAGTATTTATTTTTTTGTCGTGTTCAAAGCATTGTCTGTTGGCTGGCTTAGAGAGCTTTTCCCACCCAGGTTCCCCCACGGCCTGTTTTGCACATAACTCTGGTCCAACTGGAGTTCATTTTTTGTTCGTGACGAGACAGGGCTCTGCCCTTGTGGAGAGGAACGCAGCTGGTGGCCCCCAACCCCCATCCAACCTCCCCCCGGTTTCGGGAGGAGTAGCAGCCTGGAACCCCACACCCTTCAAGAGCCCGTGCCAGGCGGGGCGCGTGGTGGCGCCTCCCTGGGAGGCCGCTTGTGTAGGGGCTGTGTGTTGGGGGTAGGTAGCTGATGTCCCCTGGTTTGGGGTGTAGGAAGCAAGGCCCTTTGCTCAGAGCAGGGTTGAGAGGCTCTGTATTCGAGGAGAGCAGGAAAGGCTCTGAAGAACAGGCCCAGTCCCGATGGGGATGAAAGAGCTTGTGTAGCACCCCTTGCCTTTTGGGGCCGGGATTCCCGTGTGTCTGAGGAGTGAGCAGAGCCGGCCATACCCTGTCCACACACCCCTTCTTGCCCAGCTCTCGTCCCTCTTGGGACCCATGCTGGGATGGGGGAGGGCTGCCCTCTGGTCACACTCCTGCCCACATCTGGGTCCAGGGGGTGCAGGTACCTGCCCACTCCAGTGACTCCTGAGCCCCAGTGCCGTCTCTGGCTATCCGCCCCCGGCGTCCCCACAGCACCCCCACATTTGCCTCTCCAGGCCCTGGTGCCTTTCCACAACCTGGGCCTCCTCGTTGGCCTCTTCTCCCCACGGTGCGCCGACCTCTGGCCTGCCACTCGCCGAGAGGCTGTGAGCTGCGTCCACTCCCTGCTGTACCTGCAGCTGGGCTATGAGGGTGAGCCTCACCGGCTGGGCAGCATTGTGTGTGTGTGTTGGGGGGATGAGGGAGCAGAGCCTGGGCCTCCGGTGGCCAGGGAAGGCCTGCGCCCACCCCATGCGCCCTGCCACCTTGCAGGCTTCTCACGAGACTACCAGGACGAGGTGGCGGAGCAGCTCCTCAGCCTCAAGGATGGCTTGGCGCACCCTGACCCTGCCATTCTCTTCCACTCCTGCCACAGCATTGCTCAGGTATCTGCCAGCAGCTGCTGCAGCAGCTCCCTGCATGTATGGGCTCTGTGGGTGCCAGCTGGGCAGGCAGGCAGGTCTTATCAGAGTTCCATGTCCAGCACCAGCCCGCCCCTCCTGCACTTGCTGGGCCCACCCTCCAGGGCCCAGTAGGGGGTGGCAGAAGCTCAGCTCCTGGCTCCATGAGGTTGAGAAAGCTGCTCTGGCCTACCCTGTAACTCCTAAGCCATGGCAGTGCTTCTGTTTCACTTGGTGACTGGAAATGGCCCTCAGGGGTCTGGAGGCTTTCTCTCCTGCTGAAGATGGAAGGGAAAGGGGTCAGCAGGGCCCTTTGTGGGGGTCGGGGGGGCTCAGACATTGAGAAGCAAAGACCAGGGAGCGGGAACTTCATGTTTGGGGTCAGGTTTTCTAGACATTCATCCACTTCTGTGATTTTATTTCTTCTCTGTACAGAGTTTATCTGCCCTAACTTCTGGTTGCTCTCTGTTATGTGGAGGGAGGCCAGGGACTGTCCTCTGTTGCTGGGCTGTGGGAGGAGCTGAGGGTTCTTTGGAGCCTCCAAGGCTGGGCAGTCCAGGGTAGAGCATGCCACCATCTGCCCTTGACTCTACTCTAGAGAGGCTGCATACCAGGACCACTCCTAGCCTACCCCGCTGGTCAGGAGGAGCTTCCGGGAGGGCGCTGACCTGGGCCTTGCAGATGCCCAGGGACCCCCTTCCAGGGGCCTGGGCCTGGAGGCCATGGGCTGCACCTAGACCTGGCTTCAGTCTGGGGAGGGGTCCTGGGCATGGGCCACCCCACCCTGGCACTGACAGGAGCTCCAAAGGCTTTAAGGGCCTTTAAGAGGGTGGGAAAGGCTGGAGGAGGGGTTTGAGAGGGCTCAGCCCTTCCCTGGGAAGCTGAGTCCCTGGGATGCCACGCCCGGAAGGTGTGCTGACCCCCTCCTCTCTGTTTTCCTGACACAACTGTCCTCCTAGATTATTGCCAAGCGCCTCCCGCCAGATCAGCTCATCAGCCTCTTGCTAACCTTGTTTGAGGGCCTGGGAGACCCCGACAAGAACTGCTCGCGAGCCGCCACTGTCATGATCAACTGCCTGCTGAAGGAGCGGGGCAACATGCTGCAGGAGAAGGTGGGGCCTGGGGGGCCTGGGGGGCCTGGGGGGCGGGGCTGGTCTAGAGCTCCCAGGGGCGTGGGCGTGGGCGTGGTCATGTCTGGAGTCAGCCAGGAGTGCCCCTCTGTGGGCAGGGCTGATAACCTGGGGCTCCCCACCCCACTTCCTCACCCCAACGCCTACTCTGGAGGTTTGACCCTCAGCACTCTGTGCTTCTCCCTGTGGGCCTGATTGGATAAATCTTCCTCTTCTCTTTGAAGACTGAACTAAATGAAAGTAACTGCTCAGAATGTAAAGGTAGAAAAGGAAAGGCAATTGAAAGGGAAAGGCCAGTGCTAGGTCTGTGATTGGGCACTGAGCCAGCACGGGCTGAGCGCCCTTCTCATATTGCTGGTGAGGACAGGGGTCCACAGGGTCACCAGGTGCTGGCACAGAGGCTTCCACGGCAGGTTCAGCCCAGAGCAGAGGTGCCTGGGACACTTAGATCCTGCCCTATCCACCATCCCATCATCACCTTTGAGGCCTTCTGGCCATGAGCTCACATGGCGGCCCACATGGTCCCCAAACATGCTTGCTAGCCACCCTGACAGATATGCTCAGGTCCTGAGGCCTGAACAGGCTCCAAGGCTCAGGTGACTGCTAGATTACTGCTAGATTCATGGCTGCCCATGAATGCTATGAACCAGATGGCCCAGCAGGTGGGGTCCCATATGCTTGGACAAAGATTTAAGCTCCCTATTTAAGTGAAGCATAGCAACAGAAATGGGGGGTTGTGCTAAGTGCACAGCTTTGGGGTTCACAGACAGGAGCAGAGGCCCCACCAACCCCAGAGCCCCTGGCACCCCAGCTGGCCCCACAGGGTGCCACAAGCTCCCCGCAGCACAGAGCAGGGCTTGGGACGCACCTTGTGTGGAAGGCGCCTCACGTCTGTCCTGTGTGGCTGTCATCTGTGGGACAGCATGTGTCTTCCAGGCCTGGCCCATGTGGGTTGCTCCGTTACTCCCTCCCCCGCCCACCGCAGCGAGCGCTGGGCAGTTCCCAGTCAGAGCAGGAGAGTGCTGCTGGAGTCGGGCTCCTTTGGACCTGAGGGTGCATTTGGGTTGGCGACATGCCCAGGAAAGTGGGGCCGTAGGAGAGGCCTTTGTGCCACTGTCCCAGGGCTGTCAGACGGCCTCGGGGCTGTCCCACCTCCTTCATGCACGTGTCTCTCTGGCTTATGAACTGGAACACTTGCACATTTCTTGGCTACTCAGATCTCCTCCATGAGGAGAGTGGTCTTGGCCATTTTCTTCTGGGTGGTCTGTGCTTTTCTTACCTGTTTGCAGAAGTACTTTGTATATTCTGGGTACAAGTCCTGTATTGGATGGGTCCCTCACAGGTGTCTTCTGGCGGGGAGGCGGAGCAGGAGCTGCCAGTGGAGAAGCCCTGTGTGGAGGGGCTGCCTGCTGAGGCAGGGGGTGTGTGTGATGTGGCGCCTGGAGGGGAACGTGGGGCCCCAGGCGGGGCCTGAGGGTGTGGGGCGGGGAGTGGAAGGAGGATGGAGGAGGGTGTGACTGCAAGCGATGGTCAGGGGTTGATGGGCCAAGGTTTTGAGTTTGCACTCAGTGGGGCTCCTGGGTCAGCTCTGAGTGGTGGAAAGGTACCCTGGTGGCTCTGTGTCGGGGGAGGGGGACAGGCCGTGGCCACTGGTGGTCCTGGTGTCTGTATATATATGCACACGTTTTGTTGATTCGTTCCTCTGTTGATGGACACTTGGTCTGCTTTCTTCTCTTGGCTGTTGTGAGTCATGCTGCTGTAAACATGGGTGAAAGGCATATCTCTTCAGGATCCTATTTTGTTTTGAGTGAACATCTGGAAGTGGAATTGTAGGATCTTATGGTGATTCTATTTTGAATTTTCAGAGGCACTGCTGTACTGTTGTCCATAGTGACTGCACCAGTTTACGTCCCCACCAGCAGGGCACGGAGGTTCTGGCCAGTACTTGTCAATGCCTGTGCTTCTGATACTGGCCATCCTGATGTGTGTGAAGCAGCATGTCATACTGGTTTCAACTTGCACTTCCTGTGCAGTGGGTGATGTGGATATGCTTGCCGGCCATTTGTTTCTCTTCTTTGGAGAAGAAGTCCACGTCCCTGCCCATTTCCAGGGCAGGTTATTGGATTCGATGTCATTTTGCAACTGTAGGAGCTGCTTGTACTCTGAAATTAACACGTTATCAGACACACGATTGGCAGGTGCTTGTGCATAGGTTGTCTTCTCCCTAGATCGTGTCCTTTGCTGCAGCTCCACATGTAGTGCTTTGAGGCTCACTTCCAAGGAGTCATTACCAAATCTAGTGTCCTGAAGATTTCTGTTTTTCCCTAGGAGTTTACTAGTAGTTTTGAGTCCTGCCTGTCCTAGATAAATCAGGGTGCCTCTCCCCGGGCCCAGCGTGCTGAGCCGGCTGCCAGCCTCCAGAGCTGCCAGGCTGCCTCCTCTGGCTCAGCCCGCAGACCCGCTCAGCACACCCACCCCAGGGTGGTATCCCTGCCTCACGCTTCCAGCCTGTCTGCAGCAGCCCCTTCTAGCTCACATGACAGGGACACTGGCATTGGTGCCATTGGTACCATTTCCTTTCTTGCCCTGAGAGCCTGGCGGGGGACCCCCAGAGACACCTGCACACTGTCGGACTTGAGTTTCTCTGACACCAAACCAGAAAAAGGGGTCCTACTCAGTGACCTGTGACCGGGCTCACCCCTGCCCCAACACACCAGGATGGTCAGATGGGCGCAGAGGGAACTGGGGGTCGAGGGCAGATGGACGTGGCAGGAACGAACAGCTTCCTCCCAACGTGCGGGGCGTGGGAAGCAGCAGTGCTCCACAGGGGTGCCCGGCAGACCTGAGGCAGAGGGACCCCCAGCCCAGTGGTTCCTCCAGGGCGTGTGCCTGGGTGAGGCAGCCGTGCCCGCAGGACCTGTGCAGGTTAAGGAGGGGGTCCCCATGAAGGGGGGTCCCAGTGTGGAGATGTGGGCGCTGGCTGCTGTGGGCAGGTGTGGAGCAGCCCAGCAGGCCTGAGGAGGCCCTGAGCCCCGTGCAGCAGCAGCTGGGGTGCGAGCCCCCGAGGCTGGGTGGGTCCCCCTCACCAGTCCCGGGAAGCCGAGAACCCGGTGCAGATGCAGCCAGAGCCGCCGCACCTGAGCGCTGGAGTGCCATCACGGCTCCAGACAGGCAGGTCCAGGCGGCTCTTGGCACCCATGGGTATCACTGCTGAGAAAGTCTGCAGAAGCAAAGACAACAGAGACAGATAAGCTGAGACAGTGTCTCAGACAGACGGACACCCAAGGGAGCAAAAGGAAACAGGGAAGACTTACATGCAGAAATTTGAAATGCAGCAAAGTATATATATGGGCAGTTATGTTCCAGTGGCCTTGAGAACCTGGGGTGAGGGACAGGCCTCCGCAGGGCGCCACTATCACCCGCACCCTTGAAAGCCACCTCAGTGCCAGCCTGTCAAGCCTGGGGTCTTCTGGGGAGCCCTGCCCCTCGTGGCCGAGAAAGCACCCGGGAGACTGGAGCAAACCATGCTCCTTGCCCCAGAGACGGTGTGGCCTGTTCCAGCAGCACCGTGGATGGGACGATCACAGCCCATCTGCCTGCAAACGTCACTGGGCCCACGCCCACGGCCGAGATGAGAGTCCAGCCACAGTCGGCACAGCACCACCTTCCCACCAGGCTCCCTGAGCAGGACTCGGACACATGGCTGTTCCGCGTGGCAGTGGCAGCAGGCTGGTCAGGCAGTTGGACGGGCCGAGGGTCGGAGCTGATGGGCGGAGCCAAAGCAAAGAGGTCCAGGTCCTTAGGTCATCAGCCTTCTGGACTCAAGGTCATAGAAAGAGAAGGACTTTGTTATGTTTACAAATCCTTTGAGAACTGTGGTGACAGAGCCCCTCCTTCAGGCTGGACACACGGTGACTGGACACATGGTGCCTGCATTTCCGCCCCTGCCTGTTCCCGCGTGGGCTTGGCTCCCGTCAGAGCTCGGCGGGCCCTTCCCTCTGCTTCTGGGCCTGGGGCCCCTGGCGGGTCCTCAGCCAGCCCTGCCCCGGGGCGGAGCCCACGACTGCCAGTGGCCCTGTCCAGGGGAACCCTGTCCCTGGGGCCGTGGCAGCACTTTGCCATCAGCTTTCGCCTCACATCAGGGCGTTTCCAGCTGTCCAGCCTGGACGGTGCGGGGCGGCACCCCGTTGGCTCGGGCCGCCGTGTGGCCATGCTGCCCATCTGCTGCCATGCAGCCGCCACGACCAGAAGGCCTGCCCCTCCCAGCCAAGGCCTGCTCAGCCTGGAGGAGGGACAGAGCACTTCCCAGTGAGCTGTGGGCAGTGTGTCCTGCCTGCAGTGGTCGAGGCAGGGTTCCCCTGTGAGCCTCAGCACTCACCCCAGTGGCCTGGCCCTCCCACTCTTCTCCCTCAGGCTGTGTGTGTCTGTCCGTCTGTCCTGGCACCTCCCACCAGCAGGCCCCTCTTTGGTTCCTGTCCCTTCCCACATTGACTCTGGGGCCGTGAGTCAACTCCCTTGGCCCTGAGGGCTCTGGCTCCTGTTCTTCGTCACGGCTGGCAGTGAGGAGCCCCGACATCACCGGGGGTGGGGGGAGGCTGCCCTCCCTGACCCCAGGGATCAGTGCCCATGCGGGCATGCCCTGCTGCTGGCCTGACCACCACCTGCCCACAGGTGCCTGAGATTGTGAGCGTGCTGCGTTCCAAGCTGCAGGAGACCCAAGAGGAGCACGTCCTACAGGCTGCACAGCACAGTGTATTTGTCCTGGCCGCCCACCACCACGCCGCTGTGGTGTCCAGCCTTCTGGGCAGCCCCCTGCCCTTTGACAGGTACCTGGTGCCCACCCGCCTGCAGGGGTGGATGCTCTGGTGTCCCCCCGCCTGACCAGGTATTTGTGGGCCCCCTAACTCTCTGTGTGGGAGCCTGGAGGCCCTGGCACTGGGCCAGGTGGAGATGGCTCGCTCTTATGGGCAGTGCTGGTCAGTTCTCTGGGGCTGGTGCTCTGCCAGGCCTCCGTCCACCATCATCTGTGAGCAGAACCCTGGGCCAGGGCCCTGCTTGAGCCAGGAACGGTCTCCATCCGCCATGGACACCCCTGGCTCCCGAGCTCCCATCAGTGACCCTCCAGTTGCCATCCTTGGGTTCTCAGGGCAGGACGTGTCCACACCCGGGCCTGTGCTGGGCCCTGCGAGTCCCCACAATCCCTGGGGCCCCTGCTCCTGTGCTGAGGCCTCCAGGCAGCCTTTGCTCTGCTCCCAGTGCTTCCAGAGCTCAGGGCCCACTGGGCATGCCTTTCTTTGGGTCCATGTGGTGGATAGAGACGGCACCCGTGATCTGGAGACCCCCGTGCCAGGGCACAGGGAGGCTCATCCTTCCCTGTGGCCGTAGCCTGAAGCGCCTGCACCTGCCCCGATCGGGGCTCCCACGGCCTGCTTGGCTCTCGCTCAGACAGCGGGGCACCACTCCCCAAACTTGGCTGCCCCGCCCACCGCCGCTGCCGCTCTAGGGGTGGCCCTCTCCCAGAGGAAACAGCCGCATGTGATCGCTGATAGGGTTGGGATTGAACCAGCTGCCTGTTTTTCTTCCCTCGATCTTTTTTGTCTTCCTTACTGTCTTTTTTAGACAGACAGGGTCCTGTTACAATCTCACTTTTCGTTCAGCTTAGAAGTTGTACTCCTGTGCGTCTGGACCACGTGTACTCAGCCATCCCTCTCCGGGGCTGTTGCTGGGTTTGGAGCTCGAGCTTGGCACATGCTTCCTTTTAGTTTGAGTAAGAGGACGTGTCTTTTCTGGCTCCTGTGAGCCCAGCTGTGGCTGAGGCCAAGGGACGCCCACTGGGTGTCCCTTGCTGATGGCGCTCTGCACTTTCTAGAAGAGAGAGGTCTGAGGCTTTCCATGCTTGGTCTTGCCAGGGGGCTCCCTGGCTTCTCGAGCCTGTGAGTCAGTGTCAGTTGTCAGCTCTCCCAATTTTCAGCCTGTCTCTTCAGACACCATCTCCTCTCTGCCTATGAGACGCCTCTCGAATGTGCGCTCACCCCCACTGCCCTGCCCCTGACACCTCTGCTTCTGAACATCCGATGACCCTTCCCTGTGGGGTTCTGGGCAACTTTCTCCACTCGTCTTCCAGTTCACCATTTCTGTCTCCTGCCGTGTCCAGGCTGATGCCGAGTACATCACCGAGCACAGCACTGCGTGTCTCATTTCTAAAGGGCTGTTGGTTCGCTTCCAAATGCACTGTGTTTAGAATTTCTGGTTCTGGTTAGATCTCTGAAGTCTGTCACTTCTCCCTGTAAACATGCCGCACAGCCGCACCCTGTGTGAACGCTGGGGCTGGGGCTGCGCAGGCCTCCTGCAGCCTCTGCCTGACTCACTTGCATGCCTCTTTGGCTACGTGCTGCTCTTTGCTCAGGAGAAGTGACTTGCAGGCGTCCTCAGGGCTGGGGTGACAGTGTCTCCTCTAGGGAGCCCAGTGTCTGCTTCTGGCAGCTCCAGGGGACACCTCCCCACCACTGGGTCTCTGCTAACCATCAGGCTGCCTGGTTAGGCCCCTGGGTTGGAGGAAGGGGTCGGTCAGGGCCTGGAGTCAGGGTGCTCTTTGTGGCCTGGCTGGAGCCGAGGCCGGTGGGCACACCGGGGCTGTGAGCCAGGGCCGGCAGAGGCCTCAGAGGGGTCATTCTCCCCCTCCAGCCACACCTGCACCCTGTGGCGAGCACTGGCCTTGGAGCCCAGCCTCACCGCCCAGGTCCTGGGGCTGCTCCTGGAGAAGATAAGCAGGGACGTCCCGTTCAAGGAGAGCCGGGCCTTCCTGCTGAGCAGCACGCCAGACCGCGTGGCCACCCTGCTGCCCCTCGCAGTGAGTGGGGGCTGGGCCGGCACACACCGCCCCCTCTGCCCTCCCCTGCGGGCCCAGGAAGTGGTGAGGGGCCACGTGGCCCCTGCCAGAGGACCCCATGGGGAGCCTGGGTTGCGCCTTGCTGGCACCTGGTGGCTGATGGGGACCCTGGAGCCGGCGAGCTGTGAGCCCAGGCTCGTAAAGTCCCTGCAGGTGTAGGCCCCCAAGGGAGCCCACTCTGTTTCATCCTATGGGGAAAAAAATAAACCCAGCTTGGCAGCGTTTCCACAGTGAAGCAGCTGCAAGAATTTCCTCCTCCTGCTGAGGAGCCGAGAGCAGATGCTGGGAGCCGGTCCCCAAGGCCGCCACACTGCCCCGAGCCTGCCTTCTGCCCCGCGAGCCAAGCTGGGCAGGGCTGGGCTCCTCGTCCCACCCCCACGGCTGCCCCTCCCAGGGCCCAAGACCTCCGGGGATGCGGGGTGCCTGCTAAGGAAGAGGGGCTGCGGGCTGGCTTTTGTCCCAGGCACAGGGTCCAGCATTTGCTGAGCCTGCCCTGAGGGTAGGGGCGGAGGCTGAGGTGGCCCGTCTGCAGGCCACCTGTGCGCTGCACGAGGTTGCATCTGCCCCGGCGTCCGGGCCAGCGGTGCTGGAGCTCTACCCCCAGCTGTTTGTGGCACTGCTGCTGCGGGTCAGCTGCACCATGGGCGTCCAGCCACCCCGGCACCTGCAGGCCAAGGAGAGGAGGAGCACCAGCTTGGGCCTGGCTTTGCGGAGCCTCGAGCCTTGCAGGTGAGTAGGCCTGGCCTGGCACCCCCAGGCCCTGACTGTCAGCTGCTGGAAGTAGCTTCCCAGGGGTGGGGGGGCAGGAGGCTGGGCACCAGATGACCCTGAGCTGCGCCTTCCCTGGGGAGTGCTTGGGGTCGGCAGGTTCCTAGCGGACCCACCCTGAGTGCAGCCTCAGTCCTCAGCCACACCGACTAGGGCCCCAACTTGAGACCCTGCAGCGCCCCCACCCTGCAGTTGGCCGTGGCTCCGGTCCCAGCCCCGTAGGGGCGCAGCTGTCACATTGGTGAGGCCCCACTGGCTTGGAGCCGGGCCTGGTGCTGCTGGCTGTGCCTGTGCCTTCCCCTTGGCTCTCAGTCGGGGAGCCTGGGGCCTGGGGACAGGCTGGGGCCCCTTCAGCTCCTACAAGAGCAGAGGGTCCACAGTGCTGCCCAGGGGAAGGGACATTGCTGGCAGGTAGCAGGCTGGGGGGGGCCTGGGCACATCTCCCAAGAGCACAGGCGGGTGTGTGTGCACGCGCATGCAAGGGGCAGAGCTGTGCCCTGCCAGTACCAGCTGAGCCCATGCCCACGTCTCTGCAGCTCTGCGGTGGACACGCTGCAGGCTGTGCTTATCCGTGGTGGCAACGAGGACGTGGTGCAGCGCATGGAGCTGGACGGGGGCTGGCAGCTGCTCAAGACCTCGGCTGGGCACGAGGAGGGCGTCACCCAGCTGGCCAGGTGAGCGGGCAGTGCGTGGGGGAGGCGGGGAGTCCCTGAGGCAGCTGGGTTCTGTAGGTGCGGGGACCAGGCGCAGGGGGAAGCCCTGGGGGGGGGGGGGGCGTGTCTCAGTGGAGGATGTGCGGGGGCAGCTAGGGGGCGGCGCCAGCGGGCCAGACCTGCGGGTTGGGAGGCAGGCGTGCTCCCCAGGCCTCCGGGACTGGTGTGCTCGGGGCAGCCTGAGGCCCTAGCCTCTGTCTGCGTGCCTCCTTACCAGCGCCATGGCAAAGTTTGCGGGCCCCCGGCTGCCCCTGGTGATGAAGGTGCTCTTCGCCACACAGAGCAGCGTGTATGAGATCCAGAGGGTCACTTCCACAGCCTTCTTGGCTGAGGTAGGAGCACTTGCTTTGGACCATGAGTTGGGGGCGGGGGGTGGGCAGTGTGAAGTATCCCCTACAGGCAGGCCTGGGTGGGGCAGGAGAGCCACCCTGAAAACTCACCCCAGACCAAGGCATTGCAAGCCAGGGAGTGGCTGGGGTCAGGGTCGGGGAGGTTGAGGGGGAGCCAGGAGCCCAGGCTTGGCCCGCTGGCCTCAGCCACGACCCCTCAGTGGCAGGGGACCCATGCTGCCTAGTGCATTTGGGGGGTGGGGGGTGGTCAAAGTGCCTCTGCCCCCAGCTGCTCAGCAGCAACGTGGTGAACGACCTGATGCTCCTGGAGTCACTGCTGGACAACCTGACAGCGCGGCAGAAGGACACAAGTGCCCGCGTGCGCAAGCTGGTGCTCCGCGGCCTGGCCAACGTTGCCTTGGGATCCCCAGATAAGGTGAGCCACCGGTCAGCCCTCTGGGGCCCTGCCCCTGGTTGAGGGAGGGACAGAGCTGCAGCTGGTGAGGAGACCTGGGCAGACCCGGTGGGCAGCAGGCATGGGCTCAGAGGTAGTAGTTGGAGGGTGGGCGGCTGGGCGTGGCATGGCCTGGGGACACAGCTATGTGTGGCCTCCCCAGGTACGGACCCACGGCCCCCAACTCCTGACGGCCATGATCAGTGGGCTGGACGACGGGGACGACCCACACAGCCTGGTGGCGCTGGAGGCTATGGTGGGCCTGGCCAGGCTGCTGGAGCTGGTCGATGCCTGGGACCTACGCGCGGTGCTGCTGCACGTCGCTGTCCGCATCCGGCCCTTCTTCGACAGCGTAGGCCCCTACCCCCCGCCCCCGGCCGTTCCAGCCCGGCTCACTCTGCCCCTTGCTCCCCCTTCACTGCCCTGGGGTCGCCCAGGAAGCTGGGCTGGGATGGCTGCATGACACCCACTGTCGCCCAGGAAAGGATGGAGTTCCGTTCGGCGTCCATCCGCCTCTTCGGGCACCTCAACAAGGCCTGCCGTGGAGACTGCGAGGACGTCTTCCTGGAGCAGGTTGTGGGCGGCCTGGCGCCCCTTCTGTTGCACCTGCGGGACCCCCAGGCTCCCGTGGTCGCGGTGAGCAGCGCGGGGGATGGGTAGGCCTGGCCGGCTCAGAGACTTGTGGCTCAGCGTGTGCCCTGCAGGCCTGCAGGTTCGCCTTGCGCATGTGCGGCCCCAACCTGGAGTGTGAGGAGCTGGCAGCCATCTTCCAGAAGCACCTACAGGAAGGCCGCGGCCTGCACTTCGGAGAGTTCCTCAACACCACCTGCAAGCACCTGGTGAGGGGCGTGGTGTGGGCGTGGTGTGGGCGGGGCGTGGGCGGGGCCTGCCTGACTGCCTCTCCGCAGATGCGCCACTTCCCCGACCTGCTGGGCCGCTTGCTGAGTACCAGTCTGTTCTACTTCAAGAGCAGCTGGGAGGACGTCCGAGCTGCTGCCCCCATGCTCACAGGTGAGGCTGCCCCGGACACACACCCCCCCCAACCGACCTGGCCCCTGACCTCTGTCCCACCCCTGGCCCCTGAGCAACCCCTACTGGCCCCTGACTGCGGCCCCACCCCCACAGGGTTCTTGGTGCTGCACGTGGAGGATGAGCAGCGGCCGCAGGTGGACCTGGAGCAGCTCCTCGCGGGTGAGCCCCAGTCCTGCCAACCCTGCCCCACACAGCCAGGAGCCCAGAGGGCCCCGGGCCCCCCCAACACGCTGGGCTGCGCTGACCCTGTGGGCACCAGGGGGGACTAAGTGATTTTCCTGGATTTCAAGGATTTTTTCCCTGTCACTGGTGACCTCATCGTCTCTAGTAATTCACGGAAACTTCTTAACTGTTCCAAAAGAGCTTAAAAAACACTAAAAAAGGAAAAACTATCTTTCCGTTGGCTCCTGAGCCCTCCCGGCAGAGGCCTGTCTTAGGAGGGCGGTGGGCGGGCGGCCCCACGCACAGGGTGGGGTGTCAGCCTCAGGGTCCTGGCCCCCAGGCTCAGTGGGCCCGGAAGGGGGGGGGGGGCAGCCTCAGTCGCAGCTGTTAGTGGGGTGTGGGCGGGATCTTGGGCTCAGTCAGTTCTCCAAGGGCCGTGGTGGAGCCCCCAGCAGCGTCTCCTTGTCCCCCAGCACTCCAGCTGCTGCTCAAGGACCCAGCCCCCGAGGTGCGCGCGAAGGCTGCGGAGACTCTGGGCCGCCTGGTGAAGTTGGCCTGAGGCTGCCCCAACACACAATACCGGCCTGGCAGGCCAGAGGGTCCAAGACGAGGCCCTAAGGAGTCCCCTACCCCAGGCAGAGTGAGGAGGCCTTGGGCCCACACAGCAAAGGAGGGCTGGAACACAAGGGTGGTCAAGTCGCCAACTCCCATCTTCCCAATAAAGCCATTTGCTGCTCAACAGGTGACATGGTGATGTGACCCATCTGTGGGCAGGCCAGCAGCCCCCTCCCCCGTTAGGAAGCTGACTCAGGAAGGTTATCCAGCTGGAGAAATTCCTGTATTGAGAGTCCAGCGCACACGTGCTGGCCAGCCTCACCCGCCCCGCCCCGGAAGCAGGGCGTCTAAGTGAAGAGGCGGAGAGTGCCGTCGGCCCCGGAGGAGAAGACCCACGGCTGGGTGGGGTGGAAGGCCACGTCAAGCACCCCTAGGTCTCTGGTCAGGGCATGCCCCTTGAGCACCTTCACGGGCACCAGCAGTGGGTTCTGCAGCAGGTCGCTGTGGGGGAGGGAGAGACTCAGGACGTGGGCAGAACCATCCCCAGGGAGCGCGGGCAGGCCGGGGCGTTGGCACTCACTTGTACACCATCCCGTGGCAGACGATGACACTGCTGTCGTCGGAGCCAGATGCGAAGAGCGGGTACCGGGGGTGGAAGGCCACGGCCCGGAGGGCCTTCTTGTGGTGCCTGGGGCGGGAGGAACCAGGCTCAGCAAGGCAGGGGTTGGGGGCAGGGAGCGACTGATCGCCCACCAGCACCTCACCTTAGCACTCTGTACGGCTTGGTGGAGAGGTCCATGTCAAACCACACGAGCTTGCTGTCATAGCTGCCGCAGATGACGTTGTCACCTGGGGGCAGATTCGGTGGTGGGGACTTGGTGGCCCTCCAAGTGTCACCCCCCCACCAGGACACCCCCTTACCTGCCGGGTGCACCGCCAGGCTAGACACCCATTTGCAGTTGGGCATCAGCTTTTTGGTGAGCTCCTGGCGCAGCAGGTGGTAAACACGGACGCAGCGCTGGGAAGCCACAAGCAGGAAGGGCCGCGTGGGGTGGAAGGCTACACGCTGCACCTGGCCATGGCTGCGGCGGAAGGGGCTCTGGCTGCGGCGCCGGCTCAGCTGGTGGATCAGCACCTGGGTTTGGCCCGGGGTGGCCAACACCACGGCCAGGTAGTCCCCGCGCCCGTGCCAGGTCACCTGCGTCACTGGCTGCAGGGAGATGAGGTTGGATGAGATGCGTCTACTTCTCCCCGGGGCCCCGCCCTCCGCCCAGGGCCCCCGCCCTCCGCCCTCCGCCCAGGGCCCCCCCGCTCACCTTCCCGTGGTGGATGCGTAGCCGCAGGCCGCCCTGGCGCTCCTCCTCAGAGGCTTCCAGCCAGTGCGCAGGCTGTGAGGCGAGCTCCTGGGGTGGGGTGAAAGCACTCAGCAGCTGGTCCGTGCTCCCCACCACCAGCCGGTCCCCCAGGGCTGGGTTCAGCAGCAGCACCGTGTCCTCCCTGCAGTCAGAGCCAGATGGAGGCCCTCAGGCATGGGTCTGTGCCCCAACCCCGACCCTGGGCACCGCAGGCCTCTGACTCACACTGCCACAGCCACCAGGCAGACGGTGGGGTGAGGGTTCCAGGCGACACTCTTCACCACACCGCCCACGGGCACGGTCCTCATGCAGCGGGCAGTGGCCACCTCCCAGAGTCGCACCGAGCCATCATCTGAACCTGGACATGCAGATAGGCCCTCAGTACCTGGCCCTCCAAGCCAGCCCCTGCCCCCTCACCCCCACCCTGTGGAGCTGCCTCACCGCACACCCACCTGATGCCAGCCATTGGCCATCTGGGGAGACGCTGAGGCAGCGGACAAGATCACTGTGGCCCCTGTAGACCTGCAGAAAAAGAGCGGGGCGGTAAAGGCCAAACACTCGGGATGCCTTTGCTCCCCGCCAGCCTCCCTGTCTGCTCACCAGGGCCTGGCATGTGGGGAAAGGCTGCAGGTCCCGTGGCCGGGGCAGCTTGGGGATGAGGTCTTCAGGGTCCACGTTCACCTGAGAAGATGACGCAGTGTCAGCTGCGCCCATCCCCACTCCCCGCCCCTGCCCGCCCCTGCCCGGGCGCTCCCGTGTACCCTCATCTTGCGCTGCCGTGGGCATAGGTAGAGGTCCAGGCAGCGCTCGAAGCGCTCCTGGATGAAGCGGCCGTAGGCAGGCACGGCCCGCAGGCTCAGGAACCGGCGTGGTAAGAAGCCGAGCTTCCTCTTGTCAGGCTCCTGCTGCTCCCAGGCCAGGCGCTGTGGAGGAGGGAGTGAGCCAGGAGCCGGGGCCAGGCCAGGGGCCAGCCCAGACCCCACCCTGCACCAGGCCCACCTCCTCCTCACTGGGCAGGTACTCGGGAGGCGGGTTGTAGGACTCTGAGTGGCCGGGCAGGGCCAGCTTGGGAGCAGGCACATGCATCTTATGGCGACCCAGCACCGCATTGGGGTCTTCCTGGGTCCACAGGTCGTAGAAGCTGGGAGTGTGGTCCCGAGGCCGGCGAGGCTGGATCCAGCCCATCTTGATGGCGTGCACCATGCGGGAGACCTGCAGAGACGGCGGGGTGAGGGGGGGCACGGGTGGGGCGGGCAGGCACGCCCCCAGGATGGCCCACACCCACCTTCTCCTTCTCCACCAGGGAAGGGATGAAGCTGCGCTTGTCGGCAGGCCGGTTGGTCACTGGGTGGATCATGAGGTCCCCACTGAAGAAGTCCACAGCTGGCTGGGGGGCGAGCAGAGGAGGGTGGGCCTGGGCCCTGCAGGTGCCCTCAACCCCAGGGCCAGCAGCTGCTGCCTACCTCGTAGGGATCGAAGCTCACGTCCCCGAACTGGCCCCTCTGCAGCCGCTGCACCAGGGCCACCTGCTCATCCGTCAGCCCCACGCTATGTCCTGTCATCCGGTCCCGCACCGTGCGCCTGGGGGGACCCAATCAGAGCCCAGTCCCCGGCCCCGCCCTGCAGGCCCGCCCTGCCCGCAGGCCCCACCCCGCGCCCACCCACCAGTAGTCAGGGTCGTCCATCCTGTCCAGAAACTGGTCCAGCTCGTCCCGGGTGCGCAGGGGCTTATAGATGCGCCGGCCGTCCAGGTCGTAGCCCACATGGGGAAAGTCATCGTACCACTCCAAGGGCACATTGCCCACCGTGTTCCGGATGTCCTGGGGCAGGAGGCCCACGAGTCAGCAGCGGACACCCACCGTGCCCACTCCTCCCTCCAAGCCCCTCAGAAGACACAGGCCAGGAAGGGGAAAGGCAGAGCAAAGGGGCTGGCCTCCAGGCTGCAGGAGCAGCACCCAGGCACCCTGACTTGAGCTTCTCCCCGGGGTGTGACGTGGCAGGGCGGCCAGCACTGTCCTCCCCCTCCCCAGACCCTCAGAGGCGCCGGAGCTGTACCTTCACATTTTCCACTGAAGTGGTGCCAACCCCAGAGCCTCCCCCCTGGATTCCTTGGCCAGGGCTCTGGGCAGCCACAGGCAAGGGTGACCTCATCGCCCGTGGGCTCCCTCCCCTGGTGGGGCCCTTAGGCAAAACTGGGTAGCCACGGGCACAGACTCAGGGAAGACCCCACCAGCCCACTCCAAGAAGAGACAAAAGTCCACCGCACTGAGCCCAGCACACTTTTAGGGGCTCCCCCGGCCTCCCAGCCCTGCCCCCACCCCACCCTCAGTGGGCAGAGCAGTCACATTCCTGGACACACATTCCTGGTCGAGGCCCCTGCCAGCCGCCACCCTCCCTCCACCCAGCACGGAGACTGCTGCCCAGGCGGCCGCTTCCTGCAACAGTAGCCACAGGGGGAGGGGCCCCAATGAGACTGCACAGCAGGCAACCTGGGAACCTGGACAGGGACAGGACCCTCTGGGCGCGGCCCCTCTGCACCTGCCCAGCCCCCAGCCTTGCTGACCTGAGTCCTCCCCGCTCACCCTCCTCCAGGTGTGCCCGGGTCCCTGCCAACTGATGGGAATGCCCTTCCTTCTCCTGTGCCCTCAAGTCCACACAGCCATCCCTGGACTGGACAAATGTGGTTGGGGGGCCCAGAGAAGACCCATGGGGCATTCAGCAGGGGAACACGGTGCGGGTGTGGGGTTCTCCAGGCAGGAGTGCAAGCAGGAGCCAGCCCTGGAGGGTGGTGCCAGGAGGGGCAGGTGCAGGAAAGACAGGCTGTGCCATCAGGTGAGCCCCACGAAAACCTAAGGGGGCAGCTGAGGGGGCCGGGGCTGGACTCCAGCCCCTCAGAGCACCTCCATGCCCTCTTTTGGGCACAGAAGGCCCAAGTGTACATGAGAGGGAGGGAGAGACAGACAGGGTGTGGCCAGGCTCTGGGACCAGGGCATCTGGGTTAAGGCGGTCATGCCAAGTGAGAAGGCTGGGGTCACGGGGCCTGCTTGACCCTCCCTGCCGCCCCCTGCTAAGAGGGAGGAGGGGAGGCAGCAGCGCCCCGCACCCCCACGAGGGGCGCCCAGTCTCCTGCACCCCCCAAAGACAGCAGGATGCTCCAGGCCCCTTCACCACTGCGCGAGAAGGCAGAGAGAAGGCAGAGGGACGGAGGGCCCCTGCTCCAAGCGGCCTCCAGGGGCTGGGAGGCGGGGGAGGAGGGCGGGCCGGCGCGGGGGAGGGGGCCGCCGCGGCTATAAAGGCCCGGCCCGCGGCCCCGCTCCAGCCCGGGAGGCACACGTGCGCGCTGCGCCGCAGCCGCCACCGCGAGAGCCCTGAGACCCGCGTGCCCCTGGCCTGGGCAGCAGTGGCGGCGGCATGTGCGGCGCGCAACAGAGCTGACGGCGGCCGCCGGCCCCATGTCCTTCGCAATGCTGCTGCGTTCGGCGCCGCCCGGCCGCTACCTGTACCCTGAAGTGAGCCCGCTGTCAGAGGACGAGGACCGAGGCAGCGAGAGCTCGGGTTCAGACGAGAAACCCTGCCGCGTGCACGCGCGGCGCGCTGCGGCCTCCAGGGCACCCGGAGACGGGCGGGGGCCGGCGGGCGGGGGGCAGCGGCCCGGGGCCCGGAGGGCGGCTGGGCCGCGAGCCCCGGCAGCGGCACACGGCGAACGCGCGGGAGCGGGACCGCACCAACAGCGTGAACACGGCCTTCACCGCGCTACGCACGCTCATCCCCACCGAGCCCGCTGACCGCAAGCTCTCCAAGATCGAGACCCTGCGCCTGGCCTCCAGCTACATCTCGCACCTGGGCAACGTGCTGCTGGTAGGCGAGGCCTGCGGCGACGGGCAGCCGTGCCACTCGGGGCCCGCCTTCTTCCACGCATCGCGTGCCGGGAGCCCCCCGCCCCTGCCCGCCCCCAACCCCCGCCCGTGACGGCGAGAGAACGCCCAGCCCAAAACAAATCTGCACCTTCTGCCTCAGCAACCAGAGAAAGTTGGTGAGTGTTGCCCACGGGGTGTCCACAGAAAAGGAGGCCAGGAGGATGGGGCGTCCCCCACCTCCAAAGCACCCCTGCAGCCCACACCTGCCAGGCAGAGAGGGCGGGGCCAGAAGCAGGCAGAGCCCCCAGCAGCACCGGTGACACCCGCAGCCCCAGCTCCAGGGAGAGAGAAGACAAGGAGGGCCCGGCCAGAGCTGCCGGGGCCCCAGGACACAGGCTACCGTGGAGATAGAGAGGGAAGAGACCAAGGCAGGGCCCGCACCAACAGGGAAGAAGCTAGGGGACCAGACCAGGGCTAATCAAGCAACTCTGGCCACCCACCCTGCCATCAGGGGAAGGGGATTTGGGGGCAATGAGGCAATCCCACTGGGCTCCACTTGCTCTACCAGTGGCCTAAGCTTATTGGGCACCTGCCTGCCCTCCCTGGACCCGGCTGCCCACTCAGACAGCAGTGTGGCTGTGGGATCTGCTGGCAGGAAGCTGGCAGAGGCTCAGGGGCTGGGGGAGAGGGCCCCGCTGCGCTGCGGGAGGCGCTGGACGGCTCTGATTTACGGCGCCTGCTGTGCGTGGTGGCACCGGAAGAGCAGGGTGAGCAGGGAGAAAATACGGCGCGGCTCTCCCCAATCCCCATTTCCTCTCCAGACAGCACGCGTGAGCTCCTGGGGCCTGAACATCTGGGAGATTTAATTTTACAATTTCGGCTGTGCAGCAGCGCACTCTCCTCCCCACACTGCTTGGGGAAGCTGGGGTGAGCATGGAAGGGGGTGCTTCCAGCACACCCCATGGGGAAGTCCAGAGGCGCAGGCTGGCGCTGGCCTCCGCTTGGGCCCTGACACTGCCCTCCCCTCCGCAGAGCAAGGACCGGGACAGAAAGACGGCGATCCGGAGTTAGAGGCGATCTCGGGCCATCCATGGAGAGCCCCCAGACCTGACTCAGGCACAGGCCTCGCTGAGGGCGCCCCCAGGCCAGCCCGGCCCCAGCTGTGAGTGGGGCTGATGGACAGACAGGTGGCGGGACATGCAGCCGCCCCAGCACTTGCCCGGCCCCATTGGAACTTTCCGTGCTGGCTCGCTACCTGGTTCTCCTCTGGCCACTATGTGCTAGCATTCTATGTCTTTGATATGATAATATAAAGTCTGGAAATTTTGTATAATTAAAAACAAAACAGTATCTTCCAAACACAGACGCACGCTGTCCTCTGGAGCGGCCCGCAGAGCCCAAGCCCACACTCCCGCCCTCAGGGCTATGGTCTGCTCATGTCCCCTCCGCCCTGGGCTGAGACACCTGGTTGCTGGGGAAAGCCCCCACTTTCCAGTGCTCAGGGTCAGCTCCCCTGCCAGGGATCTGCGGCATGGGGTCTGGAGGAGACCCATGAGGGGAGAGGGCGAGGAAAGACAGCAGCCCCCAGCACCTGGCAAGGGGCAGAGCGGGACAGGCTGAAGCCAGGGAGTACTCCCGCCTCACCCCGCTCCAAGGGCCAGCAGGGGTCCGGGCACCCTGAAGGAGAGGGCAGTGCGTGCAGCGTGCAACGTTCTGCTCTCCTGGGCCTCGGCACCTCAGCCCCTGCCCTCAAAGCCCCAGGAAGTGGGGGAGGGGGGCACTGTCTGACAGAAGAAGCCCCCAGTCTGTGCAGGCCTGAGGATGTGAACCAGGTGGCAGCTGCCCGTGTGTACCCCAGGTGCCCACCCTGGCCCCAGCCGTGCAGCCGGCCCCAGAAGCACTGCTCACACCAGAGGACCTGACCGCCACCACTGCACCCACCCAGCTAACCCGAAGGCCCCAGCTGCCCGTGAGGAGGGCACTTCAGGCCTCTCGGAGCTGTGCACAGCTGGCTGACCATTAAAATCTTGCAGGTGACAATTACAGCTTAGTGGCATGAGCTCACAGGCGCAGCAGAGAAGAAAGCTGGGGGCAGCACTGTGCGGCCCCCTCCCCAGGCTGGCTGCCAGCCTGACTTCCACCAGCCGGGCTGAGAGTGCCAGGGCCCAACCCGGGGCCCCAGGAGAGGCCAGGTGCTGAGGCCCACGTGGGCACCCCAACAGGGCAGGGCCAGAGCTGCCCCCTCCTCTTAACAGACAGGCTCCAGGGAACCAAGAAGCAGGAAGCAGGAAGCAGTGGTGTAATTTTGGAGGAAATTCTCAAAGCCAGAGCCATTAAGGGTTGGGGGGGGGGGCTGTGTCCAATCTGATAGAAATAGAACAGGATAAAAAGTCACAACGGCAGGTTCCACTCAGAGAGAAACCCAACCCCAAATTTCCTCTCCTTAATCCTTCAGGAGCCTACAGCTGGCCAGCAGGAGGGGGAGAGGGCACGCTCGGTCACTGCAGAAGCCCCCCGCCCCCGCCTGCCTAGAGAGCCAGGACTCAGGCAGAACGTGGGGGTCCCGCTAAGGGCTGAGAAAGGTACCTCTTCTGGTCCTGGGCACTGAACACATTTAGAGAACCAACCTAGGAAGGGCGCCCCCGAGGGCCTCCAAGCTTGCCCTCTGCTCCACTGGGCACCAGCAGTCCTGTGGGGACAGTCTGGGGCTACCTGCGCTCAACCACCCACCTCACCCACGCATACCTGGGCACGGTGAGAGCCAGACCCCCTCACAAATCCTCCCAGAGACAATAGACAGGCAGTCAAGCGTAGTCAGACAGGTGCCCACCTCACAGCAGAGCTGCCAGACCAGAGCTGGGCAGATGCGCAAGGTGTGGGAAGCATGCCCCACACAAAAGTGGGGGTGGGCACGGGGGACTCCCCGAGGAGCACAAGGACAGGCAGGTGAGGCTGGAGGGTGTCTCGAGGGCGCCAAGTCAGTAGGAGAGGACAGGCCTCGGGGATGGTCCCCGGGGCCAGTAGGTCCTGGCACAGGATGCGCGGCCAGGCCCTCGGCTGCCGGGCTTGGGACTCGACAGCGGCTGCAGCTTGGCCGGCCTCAGGCCTGGGCAGTGGGCCCACTCGCTCCCTGAGCTGCACCGGTAGCAGCAGAGGCCGAGGGTCTGGCCCGCCAGCCAGCGGGAGAGGAGGGGCGGGGGCGGGGAGGAGCACGCCGTCACCCTCCGCCGCTCCAGAAATTCAAACCAGACTGGGGGTGGTGGGCCGGCCGAGCCCCAGCGGGCGCGAGTCCACTCGGCCGTCCACCACAGCAGCCAGGGCCCCGTCCGCCAGGGCCCCACTCCCTGTCCAGGACCCGACGCCCCACACGCGCCCCGTGCGGCAGCGGGAAGAGGGCACGGCCCGCACCCTGGGCCAGCAGCCGCTTCCAAGCAGGCCTGGAAACGCTCCGAAGGCCGTCAGGGCCGGGCTGTCAGCTCCTGTCCCCAGCCCGGGGAACGAGCTGCTGGCGGCACCACGTGACCCGCCACCAGCCCGCCCGCCCTGGGCCAGCCCGCCCCCACCCTGCACAGCACCTGCGGCTGCCAGGAAGCACATGTGACCCCACGGGGGCCGCGCCCGCCGACCCCTCCAGGGCCCAGACGCCCCCGGCCCGAGCTCTCCGGGGAGCGGGGAGGGGAACAGGGACGCGCATCCGTGCGGCGCCCCCCCCCCCCCCCCCCCCGGCAGCTTCGGACACCCGCGGCCACCGCCGCTGATGCTTCGGCTGGGATTTTTCCGCTCTCGAAGAGCCCCCCTCCCCCTCCCCCTCCCCAAAGTGGCTGCAGCTGTCAGGACCGCAGATTGGAACTGCAGGTACGGCGCTGGCCCGCTGCCCGCCTCCCTCCCGCGTCTGTCTGAGGGAGAGGAAGCCGGCCCACCTCTGGAATCCTTCACTCTCTCCTCGTTCGCCTCTCCCACCTGTCCCCTGGGAGCGCGGGGTCAGCCGCCCTCACTCTGGCGCGCTCTTCCCCTTGCCCCGCTCCGATTACAATGCCGGCAGTGTTCCCTCCGCCCCGCCTCTCCGCGAAGCGCCCTCTGTGGCGGGGGCGGCCAGGCCGCGTGCCCCAGGCCACCTGCTGCAGCTGGACCTCCGCAAGGTGCCCACACGAGGAGCCCTGGGCGACAGCCCCGAGGCAGAAGACCAGGTCCCTCTGGGCCTCCTCCGGTCCCGAAGGCCAAAGCCAGCAAAGAGCCCACCCGCTGTACCATGGGGGCGGGGCGCTGGGAACGCAGACTTGGAGCCCCCCTCCCAAACCTGCCGTCAGACTGCCCCTGCTCCGCAGGATCTTCCGCTGCTGAACCTCTGGACATGTGTGGGCGCCGGGACCCTCCGAGCCCATTCCTTAGCCCCTATCAGGGCCTCAGGGCTGTTGAAGGGCAAAGAAGCAAGTCTGCCCCCACCAAGGGTCCCAGGGGTGGGGGGAGGCCCCCTGCTCCCATCTCCTCAGATACCCAAGACACCCCCACCCTCTCCGTTGTCCAGGGAACGTGGGTGTCCCCACGTGGGGTGGCAGCTCCCAGAAACGCCTCGGGTCTCTGGAGATGGGCACAGCCCCTGCAGAGTGCCAAATGCCCAGTCTGAGCCCCACCATGCTGCAGCCACCTCCAAGATCCCACTGTGGGAACTCGCCCAGAGCCTCCAGCGCCAGCCCTGCCTGGGCCCCGTGCTGCAGCCAGGCCCTCAACCACTTTCAGACTGGGCTTAACCCCCCCACACACCTGCCTGCCAGCCCTCAGCTCCTGGGGCGACCCCACCCCCTTCTGTCCCAGCGTGGACCTCCTGGGGCGACCCCACCCCCTTCTGTCCCAGCGTGGACCCCCAGCGTGGACTCCTGCAGCCCAGGAAACTGGCTCCCGGTGGGCACATGGCAGGCCGGGCCTCTATTGCCCGCATACCCAGGCCAGAGGCAAGTGGGCTCTGAAGGCGCCCCACCCTCACCTGCCCCGCCCTGCCCCCCCAAGGGAGCACTGTCTCCTGACTGGGACCACTGGACTTGGGCAGCTGGTCCTGGTGGGAGGAGGGCACCCCACACACCCGAACACAGGGGGGCCTGGCTCAGAGGCGGTGCTTGGCAGAGGGACCCGGGGCACCCTGAGGTCACGGCCACCACACCCACCCCGCAAGGCCACCTGCGAGGCCTCGGGCTGGAGTCCAGTCGCGGGGGTGGGGGCGGCCAGGGAGGCCGGCGGCCCACGAGGCCCAGCCGAGCTGAGGCACACTCTGCACAACAGCTCGAAACCCGAGCCGCCGCCGCGCCGGGGCGGGCCCAACGAGGCTGCTGCCGCTCGGTAGCGGTAGGCCGTCAGCGGCGCCTGCGGGAGAGCGGAGGGGGCCGCCCGCCGCCCAGCGCTCTCGGCCCGCCCCCACCCCGCCTCAGTTTCTCCAGCTTGCTGGAGCCGGACTGCCGACGAGGGCTCCCGCCCCCGCTCCCTGCAGCCGGATGAGATCACGTCTGTGGGGGCGGGGCGCGGGCGGGTGGGGGCGGGGCTCCCTACTCGCGGCCGCTGGGACCACAGCCAGGCTGGCAGCTCGGCCAGGGGCCACAGACCAGGCGCTGCCCAGGGTGAGAACCAGGAGGATGGCACCGTCGAGACCAAGCTAGGATGCAGGACGTGGGTGTCCCGAGAAGGGGAACCCTCACTCACCGGCCAGTGCCCAGGGAAGGGGACCCCAAAGCCGGGCCCAGCAGAAGCCTTCAGTCACAGCACCTAGAAGCCCCAGGGTCCCCTAGCCCAGGCCTCAAGTTCAGACAGGGCCTGGGGAAGGGAAGGGGAGGCCAGGCCGCCACCCCTTAGGTCCTTCCCAAGGAACACCCCTTGTCCAGACACCCCCGCCCAATGCTGGAGGCTGGCCATGGGGTCCTGGCACCACGGACCACTTCCAAGGATGCTGCGAAGAAGGGGCTACCCAACGCCCCATGACCGATATTCTGGGGCTGTGGGCCCTCACTGGTGCCAACCACAGCCCGGGGTGGGGGTCCCTGCGCCCTGCCCGTCCTTTCGCCACCCCAGCCTCCCAAACCTCTTCCTGAAGCCCACCCTGCAGAGATACTGTGACAGGGTGGGGGGCACTTCTCAGGGAGGAGAGCCTCTGCCAGGCCAGCCTGGCCCCGAGAGCCGAGCCCTGCCACCCCCTGGGCCGCGGCCGGTTACACTGGCAGAAGCCAGCTCCTGCTGTCACTCAGGCTCACATATGGGATAGTCATTGCTGGAGGAAGCAGCCCCCCCAGCCCCCGCGGTGGCTCCAAAACAGGGCAGGCCAGGAGGAGCACCTCCCCGCGGGCGGGCCAAAGCCCCTCCCCCGGCCTCTGCACTCCATTTACAATCATCATCGATTTCTCAAAATACCGAATATAAAAAAGTAGCCGACAGGATGTGGCTGCCGACAGCCAGAGCCCCTGGGAGGGGGAGACAGGCCGGGAGCTGTGCTGCACGGCCCCCCTTCACTGAGTGCGCCCGCTGCTCCGGCCAGGAAACCAATTTATTTTGTTTTGTCTCTGTTCTCTGAACGCACAGAGACTGGATCGGGCGGACGGCCAAGGCTCCTGCAGCCGCTGCCAAAAGAGCGGAGGATGGGGGTAGGAGCTGTGCGGGGAGGGGGCGCGTGTCTCCCCGGCGGGGACAGCCCTTGACAGGCGGCAGGAAGAGCTGCTAGGGGTGAGGACCGCGGTCTCTGCAGGCGCCCCAGCCCAAGGAGGCTCACATCCGGGGGGCTCACGCCAGGGCAGTGGGGAGAGGGGCCTCAGGCCCCGCCCCTTGGGGGGCAGGGACACACCAGTGAGGGGGTGGGCAGGTGAGCACCCATCACCTCCAGCGGGGAGCCTCTGAGCCTCAGACCCCCGAGAGCCCATGGGCAGCCCCGGGTAGCTGAGTTGCAGCCACCTCTGGCCAGACGGGGAATCCCAGCCTGTCAGCAGGCTTTCCCTGTGAGACATAAACCGGGAGGACCAGATTCACCCAGGGCCATGGCAGACGGGCCTTCGGGACACCGGGGAGGAGGGGGCAGAGCACGGGGCGCCCGCCTCCTGTCCCTGGGGCCCAGCGCGGATGCCGGCTGGGCCTGCCCCCTACCCCAACCCCCACCCCGGGAGACAGCACAGGCTGGCTGCTGGGGAAGGCCTGTCCACGCCCACCCGGAGCGTGAGCACAGCCCCTACAGAAGATGCGGTGCCCCCCGCCTGCCAGCAGCACACCCACAGCCCAGGGCCAGGACATGGGCATGGGGTGGCCGTGCCACGCCCAGCCACCCTGCCCGTGATGACACACACACTCCTGCAGTCATGTGTCCCCGACCCTGAAACTGCTCTTCCAGACAGGCCTGGGGCCCCACGCCAGGACGCCCACTCGGGCCTCGCGGAGGCCGCACAGCCTACCCTGCAAGGGGGCAGCTGTGGCCCAGCCTACCTCCTCGTCAGAGCTGTCCTCTGCATACTCATCTTTGCCTGGCATGCTTGCCACCTCCGTCCACGGGCAGGGGGTCCTGGCCTGGGAAGGAGAGGGAGGGAGAGAGGTTACTTCAGGACCCGGCACAGACCGTGGGCCGAGGGCACCCTGCCCCTCCTGCCCACGCTGGGGCCGAGGTCCCACACCGCAATCTCTAAGCAGCTCCGACCTGGTCCCACTGCCAGAAAAAGAGTGTGGACACCCCCAATTTAAGTGGGTCTCTTGGGGAGGGGGGTTCCACCCAGGATGATCCTCTGTCAAGGGCCATCGCGATATCCAAGCTCAGGGGGAAGACCCCAGGGAGGGGCTGATACCAGGTGAGCCACCCCCGCACCCCTTAAGGAAAAAAACAGCTGCAGGGCTCCTGGCTCAAAGGCCCAGCTGAGCCCAGAGCCAGCCCAGGGTCAGAGGACAAAGCAGGGGTGGTCTCTTGGCACCAACAGATAAAGGCCGGGGTCACCCCCAACTGGGCCAGTCCATCCAGGGGAGGCCAGGCTCTTGATGTCGGCCACCAGCACTGGGGCCACCCCAGCCCATCCTAGGGCCAGACCCTCAGTCCGAGGAGGGCACATTCAGCCCAGCTGGCCCAGGGCCTGGAGAGGCACCCACACCCTTGGAGCGCTGGGAGGACTGGCCCCGGGCTGACCCTACCCACCAGGCCAGTGAGTGGGTGCCACTGGGCACTGACACCCCAACCTGGAAAACAGATCCTCCCCCGGACAGGACAGGAATCGGGTGTCCCAGAACTGGGACTGATTGGGAAAACAGCCCATATCCCCTCCATCCCCCACCGAGGGCTGTAAAGCCCCGCTCCCCTGCCCAGGCAGGAGCCAGAAGCCGCCCGGCAGCTCTTCCTCCTGCTCGCCGGCTTCTCCCTCCGTGTGAGGAGGCTGGGAGAGTAAGTTTTTTTCCAGGCCAGAAAAAGGCGAGATTCAGTTTCCACGTCTCTCCCACCCTTGCTCCCCAGGCTGTGCGCTGCGGGAGCCCTGCCCGCTGAAAGTGGGTCAGCTCTGCTGGGCGGGCGGCCCACAGGGAGGGGGCTCAGGGAGCCAGCCCGGCCCGAGCTCCCCGCCCACCCTACCCGGAGCATCCAGCAGACACACCTGCCCGGGACGCGGGCGGGGAGCCGCTGTGAGTCTCCTCGAAACCCTGAGGCCAGCCCGCGGCTGCCAGGCCACGGCCTGCAGAACCCACGGGGTCGCTCAGGCCTGGGGGCCCCGCACCACCTGCACCACAGGCCGCGGACAGGCGTGGCAGCCCCAATGCCGTCCGGAGCCAGACACGGGCGGGGGCTCGGCCGGAGGCAGGGGGGCGGCGGGGCTCCGAGCTCCTGCCAGAGAGCCAGCAGCTCGCCCTCCTCAGGGCGTGGGACATCCTCCCTCCAGAGGCGCAGCGGGGCCGCCGGCCACCACCAGGGGGCATCCATGACGCGGGCTCGGCGGCCCTGGGACCAGCCCGACAGCACACTGTGCAGCCCTCCAAAGCCTGGAGACCGGGGGGCGCCCCAGCGTCCTCCTCCTCCTCTTCCTCACACAGTCCAGCCCTGGCCCCCACATCCTCAGATGCAGGCACCAGATGGTGGGGTCTGCCCAGAGCCACACGGCACACAAGCCACCCACACCCACCACCAGATGGGCTCAAGGCATGTGGTGTGGGCGCCCCGATGGGCCCACGTGGATGGCTGGGGGCCCACAGGCGAGACCAGAGGGAAGAGAGGTTCTGAAGGCACGTGTCTGAGCCAAGGGTACCAGGCGACCACGACAGGCCTCTCCTGGGAGGGGCTGCAGCCTCGCACGGCTGAGGCGGTTTTTAACTTCGGCTACAAAGGTTTGAGTTTCTTCCTGACGAGAGGCAGGGTCTGTGTGCTCCCACCCCAATCTGGGGGGCCTTACGGCTGCTGTGCTGGCCCCGGGGAAGCAGCCCACAGCGGGGGTCTTAGGTGGGCTGCTCTGCCCACCCCTCTTGCTGCCCTCCGCACCAGGTTCTCACCATGACTGCTGTGAACAGCTGCCCTGCTGCACATGAGAGCCCCATGCAGGTCACACCACCTGGACCTGTGAGTGACCCCTAAATGGGACGTGTTAAGCCTCTGAGGGAAGAGGTACCAGAGCTCTGGGAGCACAGGAGAAGTTGACATGGTTCTGAGCAACCGAGGGGTGCTGTGGAACCCCTCAAACCCACTCATCATGTCACCCCAGACTGACACCACCACTGTCCTCCTGAACTCTCATCACGGGAAACAAGAGAATCTGATGCTGGGCCAGGCAGGGCACAGCTCCCCCTGCTTCAGAGGGGGCCCCTGCTCCAGCTTCTGGGTCACGCCGGGGTTCTCTGGGACAGGCCCAGAGTGCCCTGCCTGAGGTGGCCTCACTAACCAACCTGTGAGACATGGCCTGCTCCCTCCCCGGGCACCAGACCTGCCTAGCTCCCTGCCTGCTACTCCCAGAAGAGCGCCTCCTGCCCAAGGGTTCACAGTAAGCTCCTAAGCTCCAGGCACAGACAGTTCGGGCAGAACTCGTTGTAAGTTACCCGGGAAATGCTAATTCCATGAAAAGTGGCAAGCTGACTGAACTAATGGAAATGGGAACTTTTGTATGATAGAGTAAGAAAACAAAATAGGAAAAAACCCACAAAAGTGTTTTAGAAAGGACCCAACCAAACACAAGAAATAGGAAAAAAACAGACCTAAACAAGCATGAACGGGAAAGAACCTGATACGCTCCATGACAAGAGCCAGACGTCTCTCCTCACAGAGAAACTGCCCAAAGTGCCCCCAACGCTGCTGGGGGTGCAGGGCGAGGCTGGGGTGCGGGGTGGGGCAGGCCGGCGAGACGGCAGGCCGGTGGAGGATGCGCCAAAAGTGAGGATGAGGACGGCCCCCGGCCCACACACCTGGAACACACAGAATCAGGGGGCAGGGCTCCCCAGAAGAGTGACCCTTCCACCATGGAACTCTTAGCGGAAGAGAGACAACAGGCTTCCTCCTGTGTCGGCCACTGGCCACACAGGAGAAACCTCAAGACAAGCTGCAGGTGATGTGTCCTGCCAAGGGTTGCGGATGCGTCCTCCCAAGGGTTGCGGAGGGCACGGTGAGTGGAGCTGGTGAAACACCAGCCGGGAGCCCCGCTGAGGCGGGGCCGCTCAGGCAGCCCTACTGAGAAATGGTGGTGAGGGAGGGGGCGGGGGCGCAAGTCACCTAAGACCACACGTCGTATAAACCACACCAGGGCCGTGGCTGTGGCCAGTACCACAGAAGCTCGAGGCTGCCACTACAGAGCCGGGCCACTGGAGCGTCACCACCACGTGGATCCTGAAGCTGCGGGGTGGGGACGCTCCCTGCCGAGGCTGCACAAGGACCCATGGCAGGGCCTCGTGACACAGGGCGGCCACGGGCTGTGACGGGAAGGTGGTCAGCAGACCCTCGAGAGGGCCCTGAGCCAGCGAACGGCCCTTGTGGTGGGAAGGCTTTGTAGGCGAGAAGCCCTGCGTTGGCTTCAGAACGTGAGGAGCAGGCTAACGTGGAGCACGACAGGGCTGTCACAGAGGCAAGACCGTGCAGCTGTGAACTGCGGTCACCAGGAGAGTAAAGGGAGCAGACGGGACACCTCCTCTCCCAAATGGTGCCGATCGAAGATTTCACTTTTTGTCAAGGAGGCACCCACCTTAGGTCACTGCACAGAAATCCCACCTCAGGCTTTGCCCGGAGGAAGCCAGCCGACAGCTAAGTATAGCAGACAGCCTGAGACCCAGGAGAAGTAATATCAGGGTTCCTGGGTTACTGTGAACAGAGCACAGGACTGTGCTCTAGAGCTCAGGGCTCCTCGGCTCCAAGAGGCGTTCTGCCCCGCCCTTGCTGTGCCCAAGGGAGGAGGGAGGAGGCCCTGCGGTACACCAAGCAGGAGAGATCGGTGCCGGGGGCCCTCAGAGAGCCTGATGCCCGGCAGACGCTATCTTGGCCGTGGTCATCTGGGGTGCGGGGAGCCCTTGGGAGACTCCTGGCTCACCCACCTGCTGCCCAGGGCTCCTGTCCATCCTGTTGCGCTGCTCGCTGGTCCCCGCCCCCTCCTCCTCCGAGGCAGCGTGGTCCTCAGTGCTGTCACTGCCAGAATCTTCCAGACCTGAGAACACACTCTCCTCACTGTCGCTGTCACTGTCGCTGAGGCCAGGATCACTGCCAAGCCTGCGGCTGGGAGCTGGAGCGCTGAGGAGAGAAGGCTGCAAGAGGCATGGCACTGATGACTCCAAGCCCACCCACTGGGCGCCAAGCACTGACCCACAGCCTGTGCGGCCAGCCTCCATGGCCACGGCCCTCAGGTCACAAGCCTCCAGCTCCACCAAAACCATCCACCCAACCCAGGCCTCCCTCACCACCCACCTCCACCGCCAACAGGCCCCCTGCCCTTTGAGGAGACATTCAGTTAGAGTCTCACAAGAGAAGCACTTTCCAAGGAGCTCAATTCCCATCACTTCACCGGCACCAGCCCTCCACCCTCCATGCCTGAAAGCCACGCCCTGTAGCTCTGGCATTCACATCCCCAGAGCTACCAGGGCACAGGGTGGGGTCTGGGGCAGGCAGAGGACCACAACCTGAGGCGCTTTTCCCGCCAGAAGAAGAGAACTCTATCCAACCAGATTGGGACTGACAGTTTATCAGTAAATTGTAAAGACTGGTTGAAGAGACATAAAAATGCTGCCAACTTTACTTAAAAGCAAGTGTTCTGGTTCACCACCCCACGGGATAGGACCAGAGCTTCCTCTGAGCAGAGGTCTGCTAAACAGACACCATCCAATCCCTAAGTTCACGAGACACATGCACTTAGAGAGGGGAAACAAGAACTTACAGACTTTCAGCAAGCACTTATTCGAATGGAGAGCCCTAGATTTCTGCTTTTTAATAGCTACTAATTCTCTCAGCTAACAGGAAAGCCTGCACTCACCAATTATTTGGCAGCACTCAACTGAACTTCCACAGAAATGACTCTGATACACATTATCTTCAACGCTTAGTAAGCTACACAATTACAACAGCAAATAAAAATGGCACAAATGGCTTGGGCACAAACACAAATGGCTGCTGAGGGTACAGAGCTGAGTGGTGGAAGCAGGCGAGCCTGGTGCCCAGAATACCTGCTGGCGGGAGAGCAGCGGGACTGGTCAGGGTGAAGGGGCTGCCTGACAACCCAGCAACGTGGAGTGCCCCCTTAGGGAGGCGCGACTGGACAAGCTTTGGAGGGCTGATAACACCCCAAACCCAGCTGGGGTTCTGCTGCATAGCAGGAGTGGCTCTGAGTGCAGTTTAAAAAGAATGCGGCCAATACAGCAGGCACAGCCTTCCTATCCTCGTGCTCTTTTACAACGTACCCGAGGTATCAGTAACGACCAACAGGCTCAAACCTCTTTAATGCAAGAACCACAATTCAAAGGGCTAGGGAGGCCACGCGTACGATGCCAGCCGCTCTTGCTAGTTCGCTCCAGCCCACACTTCTCCAACCACACTTCGGCCGTCCCTGGCGCAGCGGGAGCCCCCTGCACCCACGAGGCCACCGCCAACAGAGAGCCGGCGACCCGCCTCCTCGCACTCCTGGGCCCTGCTCCCCGGCGCTGGCCGCCCCGGAGCCGCCATGTGCGGCCCAGCCGCACCACCCCATCCCGCTCGCTCAGCCCGCGGTCACCTCCTCCAGCTCCGGCTCCGGCGGCCGCTTCCTGGGCCGCGCCACTGTCGCCGCCGCCACCACGCGCCCCGCGCCCCGCGCGCCAGCCATGCTCCGGGATGGTCCGGACCCGCGCCGCCACTTCCGGCAGCTAACCGACCGCGTGGGTCCGGGGGCGGGGCCCGCGGGGTCAGAGGGCGAGGGGCGGGCCCCAGTGGGCTGGGCCGGCGGGCGCGCGTCGAGGGGACGGGGGCGGGAGGCGCCGGCGGGAGCGCGCCCGTCGCAAGATGGCGGCGGCCATGCCAGGCCCAGGAGCCGTGTGTGCGCAGCGGGCGGCGGCAGCGCGGCCCAGGCAGCCGGAGCGGCGGCTGCGCTAGCCCGGCCCTCGGCCCCTCTTTGCGGTCGCTACCTCCTCCTCTCCCGCCTCGCCCGATATGGATCTGCCCGTTTCCCCGGGCGCGGCGGGGCCCAGCAACGTCCCGGCCTTCCTGACCAAGCTGTGGACCCTCGTGAGCGACCCGGACACGGACGCACTCATCTGCTGGAGCCCGGTGAGGGGCTGGGCGCGCCGGGCCGGGGGGTGTGGGGGCGGGCAGCAGGGGGTTCGGGAAAGAGCGTCCGAGGCCTCCCCTCGGTGCTCGCTGCCCCGGTCTGGGCAGGAAGGGCCTCTCCTCGGTCTCTCCCCGAGTAACTGAGACGACGGCGGAAGCGCGCCTGGCTTGAGGGCAGCGCCCAGTTTCGTAGCGAGCGTGGGGGCCAGGTGACCCTGCAGCTTCTCAGATGAGTTACCAGGGTGGTGGGGTCGGCAGCTGTTGCGAGGAAATGAGGGCTTGGCGCAAGTGTTGGAGGGCGTTGCCCTACTGGAAAAGGAAAAGGAGCGAAAAACAAAGCAAAACGTCCTAAAGTTGTGGTGGGTCTCGAACTCATGTTCGGATACCACAGCTGGGTTTCCCCAGAGCCACTTTGTTTTTCGTTCCTTCGGGGCCTCTTTATCCACGCCCCTGCCTCCAGTTGCCTGGCAGCAGGCTTGGCTCCATGGTCTGACTCTGCGGGCAGGACAGCTCCCCCGCTTGCAGAGGTAAGGCAGAGACTATCTGGAGTTGCGGCTGAGAATCTGCGTCCGGTCGGGGAAGGCCGGAGCCACAGCTCCGGGCCCGCAGATGAGCGGCCTGGGCCACTCTGGTTTGCCTAACTTCTGGGTGCCTCCGGACACACTTGCTCTCCTGAGGGCCCAGATGCTGGCTCTCCCAGACTCTCCTAAGTACTTCTCTTTCGCACTGTTAAGCTCTTAGAAAGGAGGAGCAGTCTGAGCTGAGGCGAGCCCAGAGCGGGAGGCTGGGTCCTCTGGTTCCTGGGCTGTTTGCTGAAGCTCTGCCTCGTAAAGAGAGTCAGAATCATGCAGCGTCCTTGTGGGAGACAATTTGTGTTGGTCCCAGTGACACATCTGTGTGCCACGCTCTATCCCTATTGCCTGTTTCTGTAACTGCGCCGCGTTCCCCAGGAGGAGGCTGTGCTTCCTTCCCCACAGCCTGTCCTGTTACCACCATCCCCTTGTTCAACGCCCTAAGCTTTACTGACCCAAGGAAATGGCCCCATGTTTCTGTCTTTATTCTTCCTTTCTCTTCTTTTCTCTTCTTCTAAACTCCCAGGAAATACTCTTACCCAGGTTGGGGAGGAGCATCGGAGATCCTTTGGGATATTCTGAGCTTAATCTACTGGGATAATCGCCTCACCTCTTGATCTGCTCGATGTTTCTGCTTAAAGATTGTGAGGCAGCAGGCAAAGCCCTGCTGGCTGGCTCTCCAGGTCCCACTTCCTGTGTTCCAAGCGAGGCCTTAGAGCTGGAAAGCAGGACGGATCAAGCCTGCCACAGCCTCGCACACAGTGGCTGCACCACCCTCCAGCCCTGCTGGAGCTTAAACTGGAGGGGGTGGGAGCAGCCGGCTGGAGCCTGTTCATTTGACCCCCCTCCCTTCTGTCCTTAGGCCAACCAGGATGTGCTTGGTGCAGGATGCAGCAGGCAGGGGGCTGGTGCCGCCAGGCGGGACAGAAACTGAGCACTGGTTCAGCTGTGGGAAGAAGCCCTTTTCCGGGCTGGGCAGGGGCTGTGGAGCTGCCTGTCCCTGAGAAAGGAGATGGCCCTCTGCCTGAGGCCTCTGTCAGAAAGTCTGCTGGGGGAGACTTCTGCGGTCTTGAAGCCCGGAGTCGGCTTCCAGAGGCCTTGAAATGTCCTGGCGTCTGTTCTCTTGGTGCCTCCCCTCCGGCTGGAACTTTTCTCCCCATTCTGCCCCAAGGACCCTGTGTTTGGCCCCAGAGACAAGGGAAAGGGGGCGGGGTGGGGGAGCTTTCCGGCCCCAGCAGCACTGTGCATCTTCCGCACAGTCTGAGGCCCTGCCCGGAGAGTCGTGTTGGTTTCCCCTTCCCTCCCAGACCTCTTGTCAGTTACCCTGTTCCGTGTGGAGCCACCACAGAATAGGCCAGGGCTGCGCCTCAGACAGCCCTGCAGGACCGAAGGCCCCACAACCTTGGGAAGGAACCTGGTGAGCATGGCAGCTGCATCCATGGGATGCTCCGTGAATCAGGCCTGTCTGGCCTCAAGACAGGGTTAAGAGTGGTAGGTAGGACAGTGTGTGCGTTGCTCTTCTTGTTAGGCTGTGGGCACTGTGAGGCCCTAAGAGCAAGGGCCTCCTTTGCCCAGCAGCTGGGTGTCGCGAAACCAGGCCCCATCCCAGGTGGCCAGTGTGAGCGCCTGCAGTCAGAGGGTCGCTCTGGAGGCCCTGGCTGGAGAGCAGCCTGCAGTCAGATTGCCAGCTCTCTGCAGGACTCCTCAAGGAGGGCCCCAGTCGCACCTGGCCACTCCGAGGTGGCCAATGATCGTTCCCGGGGCTCCCACAACAGGTGGGCCGCTCCTCCTCCCGGCTGGGAGCCAGGTGGGCCCCAGAAGGCCCTCCGCCCTGACCTTGGGGGTTGGCAGTGGCCGAGAAAGGCTGGAGGAGTGCCTAGCATGCAGCACAGGCTGCAAGGGGCACCAGGGACCTTGGATGCTCCTGGTGCCCCCTGACTTGCCACCCAGGACCTGGGCAACCCTGTCCAGCCCTCCACATAGCAGGAGGCCCAGCCCCAGGGCATCAGTTCACCTTCTCCCACAGCACCGCGCAGAAGTGACAGCTGGCCTTTACAGACACGGGAACTGAGTCCCAGAGACACTAGGAAACACAGATGAAAAGCAGGAGGACGGCTGAACTGGACCCGGAGTCCCTGGTCTCTCACTGGTGTACAGCTGTGGCTCACGCCTGCCCTTGCTGCGTGCCGTGTCTCCTGGGTAGAGGGCAGTGCAAGGCCCACACCGGTGGGGTCCCAGCTCTGGTTCCACCCCACCTGCTTTCTTAGCTGGGCCCCAGCCGTACTTGGACTGATCAGTACTCACGTGTTCACAGAATTGTATTGAGTTTTTACATGAGAGTCCCCCTTTCCCCTTCTGTAGAGATACACAGATATATATGTGGACAGACAGACAGAGAAACAGACGAGCCAGGCAGAGATCTATACAGGACGGGCTCCCTGTCTGTCCCTCCTGCCGAGGTGGGCAGGGGAGGAGGGGGGATGAGGAGGAGGGGCACAGAGTCTCGGAAGGGGCTGGAGGGAGGTAGGTGGACACAGCGGACATGAGCCCGCCTGGCTCCACAGGCCGTATGTGCTCAGAGTTCTTTGTTACGGAGAAGGAGGGATCGGGGGCCCACAGGACCCATCCTGGGAGGAGCAGTCATCCCCATTGGGTATCACAGGCTAGGGACCCACATCTGCACCCCTGGCTGCAGGGTTTCCCGACCTGGGAGCGCTGGCAGCCGCCCCAGAGCCCCTCCCCCTGGGCCCGGCGGTGACTGAGTCAGCAGAGGCCCCTGTGTTCGGCTGGGCCTGGAGACCCGAGTGTGGGGCGGCGGCCAGAGAGCTTGACCCTGAGTAAGACAGGGACTCAAGGGCAGTGCGAGCAGTCTCCTTCTTGGTTGAGGAGAAGACTGTGGCCAGGAAGGGGACCGAGAGCTGCTCTGTAGCCGTGTCCACACAGCACTAGTGTTCTCACAGCACGTGGGTGCCCACCACATGCCCGCTACTCCCAGAACACATCACGCAGACCAGTCTCTTTGGCTGGAGGACTAAGGCGGGCCTTCTGTTCCGGGCAGGCTCTTGAAAAGTGCAGGTGGGCCACTGTGGAGTCACTGTGGTGGTTAATCCTGTTGACGTAGGGCCCTTGGAGAACCTGCTCACAGAGACCGTTCATCTATAAAGATGTGCACATGTGCAGGACTTTGTATACATTTCAGGGTGTTCACAGTTCTGTAGGAAATAGGGCCACAGGCTCCAAATTTACAGCAAGACTGGATATTCACTAAGCCCTGCATTTCAGGGGCAAAGGCATTGCTCGCCTGCTAGCAGCTGGGCATTGGCTTCTCCCTTCCCCTGCCATATGTCCCATCACTAGTCCCTCTTGTGTCCGAGAGTAAGCCAAGACCTTCTGCAGGAATGATGGGGTCAGCAGAGAAGGAGGGGCCTTGAACTCCTGAGGCAAGAGGGAAGAGGCGTTGGGTCCTGTGAGGGACTCACCAGCAGGCCTCCCAGGCTTCTAATAGCCCTTAAGGTTGGGCTGGCAGGACACACCCAGTATGGACTCACCCTCCCACAGCGTTCAGGCCTGTTACACGAAAGGACGGGTGAGCCCTCGCTCCAGGTGCCCAGGCTTTCTGTGTGGCAGTGTTCAAACCCTGAGAGCCTAGCCTTTGGTGAAGCTGAGGCGGCCAGAGTTAGCAGAACCTGGTACTAGTGAGGAGGAGCTATGCGAGATGCCCCGTGGGTCTCGGCTAAGTGCTGCCTCACCCGCCTGTGGGGTGAGACCTGGGCAACTGCCCTTCCAGAGAAAGAACAGCCACTAGGAGCTGTGCGGTGGGCACCTAAGGCTCGCCCAGGACTGGCCAAGTCGTCCGAGTCCTCACAGCTGGGGCGGAGGATCTGCTCTGAGAGTACAGAGCCTGGCGGGCGCATCAGAACCAGTCGAAACTAATAGATGGGCCACATTTGGAGAATGTCACCCGTAACAAAGAAATTACAGTAACAGACCCAGGTGTGATGGAACTGAGTAGCAGGAACGTTAAAACAGTTATTAAAACTCTCTGTGTGCACAAGAATGTAGAGCAAAAACCTCAAGACCGAGAAGTAGAAGATACGAGAAGGAGGGCGGGTGAGCAGAAGGTCTCTGAACAAGTGTCTGCTGCAGGATTGCCACCTGTTACCTCTGGGTTCACTCCCTGTTCAAAGAGGTGACCTGTAATCCCAGCCTTCACTGGAAGCTAAACGCAGTGCCTTCCTGCCGAGAAGTCCTGGGCGGGGCGGGGGGGGGGGGTGTCTGTTGCACAGGGGAGACTCCAGACAGGCAGGCCTCCGCCAGCAGTGATGAGTCACATTGACGGGTGTGCCCTGATGTGCCATGATGTGCCGGGCACACCACCTCTGTGGTCTTCCTTATGTAACTTATGTAACCTCAACTCATCATGAGAGAAAAACATCAGACAGATCCAAATTGAGCAACATTCTACACAATACGAGCCCAGTCCTCAAAACCATCAAGGTCATCAGAAACCAGAGAAGTCTGAGAAATTGTTAGTCAAGCATGACATAAGCAGACATGAAGGTAATGTACTGTTTTGGATGATGTCCTGGAACAGTAGGAGGTTCGGTAAAAACTACGGAAATCTGAGAAAAATGAGGGCCTTGGTTAAGGATGAAGCATATTGATATGACATTTGGGGCAAATGCACTAGTGCAGGCTGTTAATAACAGGGAGAGCAGGTGTGGGACATACAGGAACTCTACTGTCTTAGCTTTTCAGTAAATCTAACATTCTAACATAAAAAGCTTGTTTTTATTAAGTCATTGAAACTTAATTAGAAGCTACAGAAGAAAAGATCACTGAACAGTATGCTAGCAAAAGAAACTATCCACAGTGATCACAGCGAGGAAGAAAGACTGAGAAAAAAGTGAGCAGAGCCTCACAGGGTTAATACCACACGGGCTGACACACAGTTTAAGTTCCAGACTAAATGATGGAGGAAAATTTTGGAAATAACTGGTTTATTTATTTATTTTTAGAAAAAGCTACACATTTTCCCGAATATTTTTTTTTTGAAAACTGTAAACCCACAGATCCAAGAATTGTATTGACTCGCAAAGAAGATAAAAACACAAGAAAATATACCAATGCGTGTCACTATCAAAGTGTTGAAAACTAGTGTTGGAGAGAAAATCTTAAAAGCAGCATGGAAAAAAAAGGAAATTGCATGTGAAAGAACAGGACAAGAATGAGACTGACTTCCTGGCAGAGCTGGCGTAAGGCCTGGGCTGGAAGGGACCTTGTACGTGGAAGTCTGGTCAATACCAGACTGGTGTAACTCACATTGACAGTTTTCTCAGTGGAGGCAGAAGAAGCATAATGGTGTATTGGGTGCCCTGGTCAGGCAATATGGCATAAAAGACATCAAGATTGGAAAGTAAGAGTTAAAACTCTATATTCATAGAAAGCCTCACTATTTAGAAAATCCCAAAGAATCTACAAAAATGTTATTAAAACTAATGAGTGAATTTAGTGAGGTCATAGGCTTCAACACCAGTATACAGAAATTAATTGTTTCTACATACTAGTAATGAGCTGTTGACAGTGGAAATACAGTGCTCTAAACACTACAGAATATGTATGGACTGGTTATATTATCTACGGCTATGTAACCAGGCACCTCCAAACTAACTGCCTAAAACAGCTCAGGCTCAGTGGCACCTGCCCCTGCCATCATGACTCGTGAGCGGGCAGCCTCCGTAGGAGCCTTGCTTTCTTCCTCATCTTCCATCTGAGAATCTCCATCTGCTGTGCCAACATTCCCCATCCTTCCACCAAATGCTTCCTGTCTGAGAGATCCACCTAAAGTCATGCCAAAAGGGAAATAAGAACTGCTTCTAAGCTTCCACATGAAAGTTAAAAAAAAAAGAGCAGAGTAAAACCAAAGCAGGCAGAAGGAAGAGAATAATACAGACAAGAAAAACCAATGAAACTGAAAACAGTAAAACATGATAAATGAGTTTAATAGCTGAATCTTTGAAAAGGTTGGTAACTTGTAGCATGACAAAAGAAGAAAAGACGTAAATTCCTAATAGGATGACCATCAGAAGGTTTATCACAACAGACAGCACAGGCAGTAAGAGGATAATAAGGAAGTACAACAGAGAACTCCATGTAAATTTAATGAACCAATTCCTTGAAAAGCACAAACTGTCAAAAATCACCCAGGGTGAGACAGATAACTTATTAGTCTTGAGTCTATTAAAGAAGTAGAATTCCTAGAATTATGAACCTTTCTAAAAAGAAATTTTTAGATCGAGATAACTAGACCGAAACTGTCCCAAGAAAATTACAGACCAATATCCTATATAAAACTTTCAGTTTAGTCACTCAGTTCATTTCAGTTACTCAGTCGTGTCTTGACTCTTTGTGATCCCAAAAACTGCAACACGCCAGGCTTCCCTGTCCATCACTAACTCCCAGAACTTACTCAAACTCCTGTCCATTGAGTCGGTGATGCCATCCAACTGTCTCATCCTCTCATCCCCTTCTCCTCCTGCCTTCAATCTTTCCCCGAATCAGGGTCTTTTCCAGTGAGTCAGTTCGTCGCATCAGGTGACCAAAGGACTGGAGCTTCAGCTTCAGCATCAGTTCTTCCAATGAATATTCAGGACTGATTTCCTTTAGGATGGATTGATTGGGTCTCCTAGCAGTCCAAGGGACTCTCAAGAGTCTTCTCCAACACCACAGTTCAAAAGCATCAATTCTTCCATGTTCAGCTTTCTTTATGGTCCAACTCACATCCATATGTGAACGTGACTACTGAAAAAACCATAGCCTTGACTAGATGGACCCTTGATGGCAAAGTAATGTCTCTGCTTTTTAATATGCTGTCTAGGTTGGTCATAACTTTTCTTCCAAGGAGAAGCGTCTTTTAATTTCATGGCTGCAGTCACCACCTGCAGTGATTTTGGAGCCCAAGAAAATAAAGTCTGTCATTGTTTCCATTGTTTTCCCGTCTATTTGCCGTGAACTGATGGGACCGGATGCCATGATCTTAGTTTTCTGAATGTTGAATTTTAAACCAGCTTTTTCACTGTCCTCTTTCACTTTCATCTAGAGGCTCTTTAGTTCCTCTTTGCTTTTTGCCATAAGGGTAGTGTCATCTGCATATCTGAGGTTATTGATATTTCTCCCAGCAATCTTGATTCCAGCTTGTGCTTCATCTAGCCTGGCATTTTGGATGATGTACTCTGCACAGAAGTTAAATAAGCAGAGTGACAGTATACAGCCTTGACATACATCTTTCCCAGTTTGGAACCAGTCTGTTGTTTCATGTCAGATTCCAGCTGTTGCTTCTTGACCTGCATACAGATTTCTCAGGAGGCAGGTCAGGTGGTCTGGTATTCCCATCTCTTTAAGAATTTTCCAGTTTGTTTTGATCCACACAGTCAAAGGCTTAGCCTAGTCAGTGAAGCAGAAGTAGATGTTTTCTGGAATTCTCTTGCTTTTTCTGTGATCCAACAGATGTTGACAATTTGATCTCTGGTTCCCCTGCCTTTTCTAAATCCAGCTTGAACATCTGGAAGTGCTTGGTTCACGTACTGTTGAACTCTGCTTGAAGAATTTTGAACATTACTTTGCTAGCATGTGAGATGAGTGCAACTGTGTGGTAATTTAAACATTCTTTGGCATTGCCTTTCTTTGGGATTGGAATGAAAGGCGGGACTTTTCCAGTCCTGTGGCCACTAGTGAGTTTTCCAAATTTGCTGGCATATTGAGTGCAGCACTTTCACAGCATCATCTTTTAGGGTTTGAAATAACTCAGCTGGAATTCCATCATCCCCACTAGCTTTGTTCATAGTGATGCTTCCTAAGGCCCACTTGACCACATTCCAGGATGTCTGGCTGTAGGTGAGTGATCACACCGTCATGATTATCTGGGTCATGAAGATCTTTTTTGTCCAGTTCTTCTATGAATTCTTGCCACCTCTTCTTAATATTTTCTGCTTCTGTTAGGTCCATAGCGTTTCTGTTCTTTATTCTGCCCATCTTTGCATGAAATGTTCCCTTGGTATCTCTGATTTTCTTGAAGAGATCTCCAGTCTTTCCCATTCTGTTGTTTTCCTCTATTTCTTTGCATTGAACACTGAGGAAGGGTTTCTCATCTCTCCTGCTATTCTTTGGAACTCTGCATTCAGATGGGGATATCTTTCCTTTTCTCCTTTGCCTTTCACTTCTCTTCTTTTCTCAGCTATTTGTAAGGCCTCCTCAGACAACCATCTTGCCTTTTTGCATTTCTTTTTCTTGGGGATGGTCTTGATCACTGCCTCTTACAATATCACAAAACTGTCCATAAGTCCTCAGGCACTCTGTCTATCAGATCTAATCTCTTGAAGTTATTTGTCACTTCCACTGTATAATCTTAAGGGATTTGATTTAGGTCATATCTGAATGGTCTAGTGGTTTTCTCCACTTTCTTTAAGTCTGAATTTTGCAACAAGCAGTTCATGATCTGAGCCACAGTCAGCTCCCAGTCTTGTTTTTGCTGACTGTGTAGAGCTTCTCCACCTTTGGCTGCAAAGAATATGATCAGTCTGATTTTGATATTGACCATCTGGTGATGTCCGTGTGTAGAGTCTTCTCTTGTGTTGTTGGAAGAGGGTGTTTGGTCTGACCAGTGCATTCTCTTGACAAAACTCTGTTAGCCTTTGCCCTGCTTCTTTCTGTGCTCCAAGGCCAAACTTGCCTGTTACTCCACATATCTCTTGACTTCCTACTTTTGCATTCCAGTCCCCTATGATGAAAAGGACACCTTTTTTGTGTGTTAGTTCTAGAAGGTTTGTAGGTAATCATAGAACTATTCAACTTCAGCTTGTTTGGCATTTAGTGGCTGGGGCATAGACTTGGATTACTGTGATATTGAATGGTTTGCCTTCAAAACGAACAGAAATCATTCTTTCATTTTTGAGATTGCACCCAAGTACTGCATTTCAGACTCTTGTTGGCTGTGAGGGCTGCTCCATTTCTTCTAAGGGATTCTTGCCCACAGTAGTAGATATAATGGTCATCTGAATTAAATTCACCCATTCCAGTCCATAACACCGATTCCTAAAATGTGTGTTCACCAGTGTTCACTCTTGCCATCTCCTGTTTGACCACTTACAATTTCCCTTGATTCAGGGACCTAACATTCCAGGTGATATTGTTCTTTACAGCATCAGGCTTTACTTCCATCACCAGTCACGCCCAGACTTCTATCACCAGTCAACGTCCACAGCTGGGCGTTGTTTTTGCTTTGGCTCCATCTCTTCATTCTCTGGAGTTATTTCTCCACTCTTCTCCAGTAGCATATTGGGCACCTTCCAACATGGGGAGTTCATCTTTCAGTGTTGTATCTTTTTGCCTATTCATACTGTTCATAGGGTTCTCAAGGCAAGAATAAAACTTTAGCAAATCAAATTTGGCAGTACATAAAAAGACTAATGTCACAGCAAATGGGATTTATCTCAGGAATGTATGGATGGTTCAGGATTTTTAAATCAGTATAACCCAGTGTGTTAACAATCTAAAGAAAAACCATGCAATCATATTATTTGTTTCAGAAGAAGCATTTGACAAAATTTGATGTTCATGATATTAAAGAAAAAAAAAATCACTCAGGAAACTAGGAATAGCAGGGACCTTCTTCAGCCTGATACAAAAACAAAAAATGTACACCTAACATCATACTTATTGGTAAGCTACTGAATGCTTTCCCCATAAGATCAGAACAAGGCATAAAATCTGTTTTCACCAGTGCTATCTGATTTTGTACAGGAAGTCCTACCCAGTACCTTAAGACAAGAAAAAGAAATTAAGGCTAACTAGGGTGAGGGTAATCGAAGCCCCAGTATTCTGAGCCTGCCATACCTGGGTAGAGACTCCATTCTGTAAGTGAGGGCAGAATGGAGAAGGGGACACTCAACCTTTGAATTGGGCAAGATGAGAGATGCTGGTAACCTGCCCCCTCACCGTCTCAGGAGGATACAGAAAGTGCTGGTTGTAAACTGAGGGGTGAGAAATCCCCACCTTCTAGGCCAGAGCCTCCCAGAGTGTGGCATCAATCCAGGTGGACTCTGTGAGGAGGAAGAGGAAGGAGATTATGGCCAAAAATGCTATAGTTCACTGTTTCTGTTGAGTTTTAGATTTTCTTGAATAAGTGTTTCTTCATTTGTTATATGCCTTCAGGACAATTTCCAGAGACTTTAGATGACTTAAGCTTTGTTTATCCTGAGAGTGGTTCACAGTATCTCCTTAGCTGCCTTCCCAGGCATCTTCAGAGAATAGTTTTGCTGGATACAGAATTCTTAGCTGAAAGAAAAAGGCTTTTTAAATCTTTCAGCACTTTTGGCATGTCATCCCACTGGCTTCTGGCCTGCATGGTTTCTCATGACAAATGAGCTGTTACTCAGTTCAGTTCAGTCACTCAGTTGTGTCCGACTCTTTGTGACTCTATGGAGTGCACACGCCAGGCCTCCCTGTCCATCACTAACTCCCAGAGCCTGCTTAAACTCATGTCCATCGAGTCAGTGATGCCATCCAACCATCTCATCCTCTGTTGTACCCTTCTCCTCCTGTCCTCAATCTTTCCAAGCATCAGGGTCTTTTCTAATGAGTGTGACCACAGTATTGGAACTTCAGCTTCAGCCTCAGTCCTTCCAATGAATATTCAGGAGCTGTTATTAGGGATTTCTTATGTGTGATGAGTTGGTTCTAACTGCTCTAAAGATTTTTCCTTGGTCTTTTGATTATGGATATCTAGATGTGAATCTCTTTGAGTTTATCCTTCTTGGAATTTGTTTAGCTTGCCAGATATTTTTCATCAAATTTGGGGAGTGTGGGTCATTATTTCTGTAGATATTCTTTCCGCCCCTCTCCTTTATGCGTGTGTTGGTCTCTGCTGGTGTCCCTTGTGTCACTCTCTTCATTCTCTTCTCTTTCTGATCTCAGTTGACGATACCCCTTCACGTTTGTTGGTTCCACCTTATTCCTGCCCAGATCTGCTCTTGAGCCCCTCAAAAAATTTTAAATCCAATTTGTTACACTTTTCAACTCCAGGACTTTTCATATTTGTAACTTCTGTCTTTATTGCTATATTTTCTTCTAAGAGGTATCATTCTTATGCTTTTCTTTATTTCTTTAGATGCTTTTTAATTTCTTTTGTTATTTGAACATATTTCAAATACTTGAATTTAAAGTCTTCATCTAGTAAGTCTAATATCTGAGCTTCCTTAGGGACAGTTTCTTTTGATTGCTTGTTTCCCTGTGTATGGATCATACCTTATTTCTTTGCGTGTCTCATAATTTTTTGTTGAACATTAGGTTTTCCATTAATATGATGTGGCATCTGTTAAACTCAGTATCGTATTTTCCCCGCCCACCAGGATCTGTTGCAGTTTCCTGTCGTTGCTGTTTGTTTGTTTAGTGGCTTTTCTAAATTAATTCTAGGCAATTTGTGTTCTCTGCTGTGTGTGATCACTGATGTGTCTACCCAGTGAGCTTGGTGGTCAGGCAGTGCCGGGAGCAGGAGTGTTCTTTAGTGCCTGGAACCAATAAATCTCCCAGTCTCCGCGGCAGACTCTGTGCGCTGGGTGTGCCTTCAGCTCCCAGCCACGTCGTTGGCACCCTGACTTTCTCCTCAGCTTCCTGCTTACACAGAGCCTTCTTGGATCTCTCCCGAACATGCACACAGCTGTACATGCACATGTGACTTCTGGATGCCAGGAATATTCTGGAGCTTTTCAAAGCTCTTCTTGATATCTTGTTCCTTAGCTCTTTTACATTTTCTGGCTGGCCAGTTTTCTCCATCTGTGGTCCACTATGTTCGGCATGATGAGTTTTTTTTTTTTCGTCATGAGTTTAAAATTTCCTCTTGATGCTTTCAGCAAACATCTCTAGGGCAAAGGCTTTTTCTGCTGAGAGCTTCAGCATAAAAGGTCAAATCAAAAACAGCCTTGGAGGTGGACCTTCCAGGGAGACACTGTGCGGGCCTTGAATGAGCCCCAGCCCCATGGCTGCGAGAACATTTGTTCCACCATGATTTGAGCTGTTGGCTTTCTCAGCTACAGGAGAGGAGGTAGGGACATGGCAAGTTAGAATGCCACAGTTCTCGGATCTTACTGAGACTCAACCATTTCTTGAATAAATTCTCCTCATGGGTCATTTTCAGAGTTCTGAGGAAGTTGACTCGAACATTGTTTGCTGGTATTCTTATTGTGTCTTTGGAGGAGAAAAGCTGTAGGAGGTCCCTTTCCCACCCTTCCCCTCAGCTCACACACTTTCATTGTTCTTTTCGCATGTGTGTCCGTGTTGACACCACGGGGACCTTCCTGCTCCTCCTCCTACCCCATCCTGCACCCCAGCAGGACCTGTGCCCAGCCCGCCCAGCCACGGCCCTCCTGGGAGCTTCTGGACCGAGGTCTGGACGGACATGGAAGAGCAGCATAGTGGGTTTTCCATCTTGTTCTCATCTCTGTTGCCAGAAGAAGAAGCACCAAGCTTCAGTTCTGAGCACAATTGTGTTGTCTTCCTCGCAAGGACCTGAAATTAGGTCCCGTCTCCTTGGCTGCCTCCGTTTGGGGTCTTAGCTGTTTGTAGGGGAAAACTGCTGATTAGAGCTGACATGGGGCCCCTCAGGGAAGGGCCCGCAGTGCTGAGGTGTGACCCGGTGGGCTTTGGCAGAGATGTGGGATCCCAGGTGAAAACTGTCTCACCCAGCCCAGCGTGTGGGGTGCAGCCCCTGCATGAGGGGCTGTGGTGACCCCCATGTCTCCCGGCAGAGCGGAAACAGCTTCCACGTGCTGGACCAGGGCCAGTTTGCCAAGGAGGTGCTGCCCAAGTACTTCAAGCACAGCAACATGGCTAGCTTCGTGCGGCAGCTCAACATGTGTGAGTGTACTGCCTTGGCCCTGCATATAGCCCCACACGTCCTGGAGCCCACACACCTGAAGGGGAAGAGGTGTCTCAGGGTGTCTCCCTGAGACTAAGACTACCCAGCTACTGCAGGCAGGGCTTCTGGGAGGGCAGTGCTGGGCATTCCCTGAGCCAGGCCCCACCCGCCGCAGCCTCCCTCCGTCCTCCCCGGGGCAGGGGCCTCACTGGAGTGAGGGTAAGACCCCAGCCCTGAGGCAGCACTGCTCCGACCCCATTGTACACAGATGGCTTCCGGAAGGTGGTCCACATTGAGCAGGGTGGCCTGGTCAAGCCAGAGAGGGACGACACCGAGTTCCAGCACCCATGCTTCCTGCGAGGCCAGGAGCAGCTCCTCGAGAACATCAAGAGGAAAGTGACCAGCGTGAGTAGCTGTTCTCCCCCCACTGTCTCGGATCTCCGCCCAGGCCGCCGGCAAGAGCAGCGTCCACTCGCTGGCCTGGCTGTGCCAAGCCTGCTTCCTGCCGGCCTTCCCCCATCAGCCACCCCAGCGAAGGCCCCTCCACCCCAGCAGCCCCTCGGCCCTTTCTGCTGTATCCTGCCCCGCCCCCAGGCCATCTCAGTGACTGCTCCCCCGGGGACCCAGGTGTCCACCCTGCGGAGCGAGGACATAAAGATTCGCCAGGACAGCGTCACCAAGCTGCTGACCGACGTGCAGCTGATGAAGGGGAAGCAGGAGAGCATGGACTCCAAGCTGCTGGCCATGAAGCAGTAGGTCCTGGGACGCTGTGGGAGCAGGGAGTGCCTCATGTGGGATGGTGGGGTTACCGCGGAGGATCCGGGCTGGGGGGAGCCTAAAGCTGGTTCTGTCGTGAGTAGACCTGCCCAGGGAAAAGGGTTCCAGAAAGAACTTCCTGCCTAGCAATGGCAGTGGGGGGCTTGAGAGGCCTCCTGCAGAGTGACAGTGGAGGAGGCGGTGCTGGCAAGGCCGCTCCCCCAGCCCTGGTCCCGCGGGCTCTGGGCCTTCCATTCCCGGGCCGGGGCCACGTCTGGACTTGCACAGCTTCCTGGCCCTTGCCAGGCTGGACTCATTTCCTGGGAGGTGGGGTCAGATGTGGTCGCCAGCAGAGCTGGGCCTGAGCTGGGTCACCAGCTGTGCCCTCGGGCTCCTCACGCTGCCCGCACATGCGCCTGGCGTCAGTCAGCATGTGTCACCTCTCCGCAGGCCTGGTGCAGGAGGCACTGCAGGTTCTTTCTGGAACCCCTCTCCCTGGGGCACATCTGGTTACCACAGAACCAGCTTTAGGCTCCCCCACCCCCACCACCAGGACCCTCATAGCGGCCAGTTTAAATCTCCTCCTCTGTACTTGGGGCCCTCAAGCACCCCAGCCCGGGGTGGCCTCAAAGCCACTCGGGGGGCAGGCTGTCGCACCCCCAGACCATGGAGGAGGCTCCTAGTCCCTGCCTAACTACTCATGTCAGGGCCCAACAGGAGCGCACGGCTGGCTGGTATCCAGAGGTAGGATCAGGCGACCTTGGCCTTCAGGACAGGGACGCCTCTTAGAGTGAGGGTAGGAGGGTCTGTCAGCTGTCAAGACATACTGGTGCTGAGCAGGGCGTGGGCTGCTCCGGTGGCCGTTGGCACTCTTTAAGGCCTCTTCTGAGCCCCTAAAGGCACAGGAGAACCCCCGCTTGCAGCCCTGTGGCCTGAGAGCTGCATTGCCTCCATCCCCTGGACCCCCATCCTCGGTCCAGGCAGAGAGCCTGGAGGCTCTGCCACCTTGACCGTGACCAAGAGGGCCCTGGGGTCTTGGCCTGGCCCCTGGCCTGTGGGTGGGCACGCAATGGAGCAGGATGTCCCGGGGCTCCTGCCGCCCGCTGACCACGCCCGGTCTGCTGCAGCGAGAACGAGGCCCTGTGGCGAGAGGTGGCCAGCCTGCGGCAGAAGCACGCCCAGCAACAGAAAGTCGTCAACAAGGTGTGCGCCGGGCCGGCGGGGAGGGGGGCCCTGTCCACACCGGGCTGACCTCCTCTCCCCCTGCAGCTCATCCAGTTCCTCATCTCACTGGTGCAGTCAAACCGGATCCTCGGGGTGAAGAGAAAGATGTGAGGCACAGGGCTCGCCCGTCTCCCGGGGGCTGCGACCCGGGGGCCGTGAGGCCGAGCCACCGCTCACCCGCCCCTCCCCACAGCCCACTGATGCTGAACGATGGCGGCCCCACGCACCCCATGCCCAAGTACGGCCGGCAGTACTCGCTGGAGCACATCCACGGCCCGGGCCCCTACCCGGTGAGCTCTGGGCACCTGGGGTGGGGGTGGGGGCGCAGCTGGCACCACCCATGCTCACCTCCCTTCGGTGGCAGGCCCCCTCCCCAGCCTACAGCGGCTCCAGCCTCTACTCCCCAGACGCTGTCGCCAGCTCCGGACCCATCATCTCCGACATCACCGAACTGGCCCCCGGCAGCCCCTTGGCATCTGCGGGCAGGAGTGTAGATGAGAGGTGCGGCTCAGCACCTTCCCCGCAGGCAGGAGTGGGTGGGGCTGGCAGAGGCGCCCGCTGACGTGTGTGCCCCACGGGCAGACCCCTGTCCAGCAGCCCCCTGGTTCGCGTCAAGGAGGAGCCCCCAAGCCCGCCACAGAGCCCTCGGGCAGAGGATGCCAGCCCTGGCCGACCGTCCTCCATGGTGGAGACGCCCCTGTCCCCGACCACCCTCATTGACTCCATCCTCCGGGAGAGTGAGCCCACGCCCGCCACCTCCACCACCCCGCTCTCGGACACCGGGGGCCATCCCCCCTCGCCCCTGCCCGCCTCGGCCCCCGAGAAGTGCCTCAGCGTCGCCTGCCTGGACAAGTGAGTGCCTTCCACGTGCCCTGTGGTCTCTGGAAGCACAGCGGGCCTCCGACGAGGACAGTGCAGGGCTGGACATGCGTGCCCACAGGCCCTCAGCACGGGGGGCAGCTGGCCGACCTAGCTCAGAGCACAGAGCTGGGGAGGGAGACCTGCCAGCCCGGGGTTCCCGCAGCGCCTGCCCCGCGGGAGCCAGGCGCATGCCGGGTGCACCTGCCCCAAGCCGCCCTCTCCAGGCTGCCTGGTCTGTGTCTGTCCTGCTGCCCCAGAGGTGGGCGAGCAGGGTGGGGCTTGGAGGCCGCCTGGCCCCCACCGGCAGTGGGGGGCTCTTGTCTTTCTATCTTGCAGTTTGGCTCGCACTCCAAAAGATGTCTGGGGTCGCCCGCCTCTTCCCCTGCCCCTCCTCCTTTCTGCATGGCCAAGTCCAGCCAGGGTTAGCGCTGTATCACTGGGGCGGGAGGAGGGCTCCGCCAGAGTTCGGGCCCTTCCCCAGCCTCGGAGCAGACCCCTGCCCGGCCTGCTGAGAGGCTCCCCCCTACCCCTCCTCTGGGGCCCAAGGCGGTACCCCGAGTCGCTGGCTGGCCAGCCTCACGAGGGCAGGCCCAGTCTCTCTCCTGGTGCGCCGGGGGAGGCTGGCCCCACCCGGCCAAGCACAGCTCCCCTCTCCTGTTGTCCTCCAATGCGAAGGGCAGGCGTGGCTGAACCCCGAAAGCTGGGCCCCCAGCCCTCCTGAGCACTGCATTCCTCAGCCCCCTGCCGTCTTGGCCGGCCCAGCCTGCTGTACTGCCAGAGGCCTCAAGGGGCCTCGTGGTGAGGGGGGAGCCTGAGCCACCACCCCGGTGGCCAAGCGTCCCCGCCCCACCGGGCCCAGGTGGGCTGTGAGGCGGGGCCCACCTCAGGGCCTCCCGTGAGCCTGAGCAGGGCGGGCTGGCAGCCGGGCGCGAGGGCCAGCAGGATCACACCTGGGGGTGCCTGTACGCCACATCACCTGCTCCCCTCCCTCTGGCCAGGACTGAGCTCAGCGACCACCTGGACGCCATGGACTCCAACCTGGACAATCTGCAGACCATGCTGACGAGCCACGGCTTCAGCGTGGACACCAGCACCCTGCTGGACGTGAGTCCCGGCCCTGCCTGCCCCGCGCCCTGCCCGCCCCACTCCCAGGGCAGTCTGACCGCCCCCCCCCTTCCCTGCAGCTGTTCAGCCCCTCGGTGACGGTGCCCGACATGAGCCTGCCCGACCTTGACAGCAGCCTGGCCAGCGTGCGTAGGCGGGGCAGGGCTGGGCGGGGGCGCGGGGGGTTGGGCCGCGCGAGAGCCCTCACCGTGCTCCCTCCTGCTGCCCCACCAGATCCAGGAGCTCCTCTCTCCCCAGGAGCCCCCCAGACCTCTGGAGGCAGAGAAAAGCAGCCCAGACTCAGGTGAACCGAGCCCCCCCCCGCCCCCCCACCCCCGGCGCCCTGACCCAGTCCCACCCCCCCCACCCGCCAGCGCCCTGACCCAGTCCCACCCCTAGGGAAGCAGCTGGTTCACTACACCGCCCAGCCCCTGCTGCTGCTGGACCCGGGCCCCGTGGACGTGGGGAGCAGTGACCTGCCAGTGCTCTTCGAGCTGGGGGAGGGCTCCTACTTCTCCGAGGGAGACGACTACTCGGATGACCCCACCATCTCCCTGCTGACGGGCTCAGAGCCCCCCAAAGCCAAGGACCCCACTGTCTCCTAGAAGCCCCAGGAGGAGAGCTGGCCTTGGGCAGGGCTCATGTTGGGGAGCCTAGACCCCTGGCTGGCAGGGGGGCATGGACCCTGGCCAGCACCGAGGGCGTAGCCCTGTGAGCCACGCCTTGCCTGGGCTTTACAGCCACACTCAGACTGACCAGGACGCAGGTGTTCACAGAATTGTATTTTGGATTTTTACACGAGAGTCCCCCTTTCCCCTTCCATAGAGATATACAGATATATACATGGACGGACAGACCGATGAGCCAGGCAGAGATTTATAAACAAGCTCTGTGTGTGGTCTCCCTGTCTGTTTCTCCTGCTGGAGTGCTGGGGAGGGTGGGGGGAGCATGATGATGAGGGGCGCAGGGTCTCAAAAGGGGCTGGAGGGAGGCAGGTGGACACAGCACGCCAGAGCCTGCTGGCTCCCCTGGGCTGCATGTGCTCAAGAGTTCTTTATGAAGGGACCAGGGTGGGATCAGCATGGCCCACAGGAGCCCTGTGGCCAGGTTCACTAAAGGACCAGGTGGGACACGGTGGGTGCATCAGCTCAGCACTGTGGGTCTAGAGTGAAAGCAGCACAGACCCACCTCCTGAGTCAGGCAGCCGGGGGTGCAGAGGTGCACATGTAGGAGGCGGGTCACAGCAGCCCACGCAGTGCCCTGCACCCCCAGTTCAGCCCTGCTCACCATCCTTGCCGATTAGGAAGGCCCAGGATGGTGGCTGCCTAGGAAGCAGGGGTCAGGGACACATTGCCTATACCTCCTGGAGACCAAACAGGGCCCAGCCCCCCAGCCTCCCTCTCCCAGACAACCACCATGGGCTGGAGTGGCTTCTGGTTGGGGCAGGGGCAGCACAGCTGGGTCCGCTGCCCAGGCACCACCTTGGGCACCCATCTTATTGGGCCATGGCTGGCTGGCAGGGCACACCTGCCTGGCACAGCCTCAGGCTTTCCAACCCAGGCAGCAGAGCCACTAGACGGGGGAACAGCCTAGGGTTGCCCCTGCCTCGCTGCCAAGTTTTTGAGCGGTAGGCTCTGGGACCGAGGTATCCCAAGGGCCATACCCAACTGCCTGGTGTGTGGACCATCCAGCCCAGTGAGGGCCTGGAAAATGGGGACACCCCAGTGTCAGGCCAGCCACTGCCCCTTGGGGGCAGAGAGGAGGCCCTCAGTGAGGGCTGGGCCAGACCACCTGCATCATCCAAGTGGCCCTGGGCCCAGGTGAGCACCCCAGCACCGGTCTGTCCACGGGGGCGTGTGTGCGCAGCCTTTGTGACCTCTACAACCTTGCCTTGGAGTCTCTGCTGCCCCTCAAGTTTGCCTGATCTCGACCCTCTTCCATACCGTGGCCTCTGGCCTGGCCCAAGTTGAATCCAGTTGTGTGCAGACCTCAGGCACAGGGGGCCTGGGAGCACGGAGGCTCCACCTTGCAGGGCAAGAAGTCTGACCACAGAGCCCTGTGAGGCAAGGAGCATCACCCCAGCCCCAGCTCCTCTCCAGGCGCTAGGGCCACCTTCCCACAGCATGGCCCCTGGGGGCCCTGAGGGAGCCCACGTGGGAGGGCCACCCCCTCCTGCCAGCCCTGTGCCCTGGAGGCTGAGGGAGCTCACTGTGCACAGCACTTTATTGACACATTCGGATCCTCGGGCGGGATCTGCAGGGTTTCCAGAACATGGGCACCTCCCATGTCCTGAGCTGCACCGAGCCTGCCGTCCCCCGTCAGGAGGAAGCCCCTCAGGGCCAAAGAGGCCTCCTGGGGGCCAGGAAGCAGCTTCCACCAGCCAGGCCCCCTCCCCTGCGCCCAGGTCGGAGGTGGGCTCCAGTCCAGTCACAGATGGCAAGGCGAGCAGGCTAACACCCATGAGGGGGCCAGCCTGGAGGGGCTCAGGCCCCGACCGTCGGGGCCTCGTAGTTGAGCACATAGTAGTCATGGACGTACATGAGGACGGCCACCGGCTGCCCGATGATGAGTGACAGCCACACAGCCGCGTTGCCGTAGTTCCCCTGGAAGAAGCGGCCCACTATCCAGGCCAGTGGGATCTGGGGACATGGGGCAAGAGTGAGCCTCCGCGCCCACGGGGTGGGCTCTTGGGTGGGGGTCTGGGGCCGCTCACCTGTGCCATCATGCCGGTGAAGGCCCAGAGGCGGAACATGCGCAGGGGGATGCTCACCAGATACTGGGGGGAAAGGGGTGTCAGCCGAGCCCCCCAACCCTGCACACCTGCCCAAGGGGCAGGGCGCGCCCGCAGTGCACTGACCTCGTGGAAGAAGGCGGAGGCCAGGAACACCCCTGTCCTGGCTGCCCACTTGCTGCTGCCCCGCCGGAGCATGGGCTTGTAGAAGTGTCTGCAGGGGAGGCAGCAGTGGGCCGGGCACCCGGGGCATGTGCCCCCACCCCTACCCCCAGGTGCACACCCACCTGAGGCACCACTTGTGAACGGGGATGTTCCAGTTCTGCCAGAAGTAGGTGATGGACTCGGAGTTCCTGCGGGGGCAGGGCGGAGTGGGCAGGGGCTCAGGCCCTGGCCCCTAGCCGGGCCCCCACCGCCCCCCCACCGCCCCCGCCCCCGCCCTGGCGGGGCCACACACCACCAGTCCCGGTAGAACTCGCGGTCTCCAAACTGCATGAGCTCAGCCACAGCGTTCAGGCAGGAATGGAAGAGCCAGTAGAAGAAGATGAGCCAGATGAGGTGGTTGGGGACCTGTGGGAAGCGGGTGCCAGGTGCCAGGACAGCCCCACCCGCCCCCATGCACCCCCACCCGCCAGGCCACTCACCGCCAGCTTCAGGAGGCGCTCCACGATGCGGGAGTAGTCCATGTCCTGTGGGCACAGGGCACAGCTAGCTCCCTCAGCCCTGCCCCCGGAACCCACCCTGCCAGGCCAGCCTGCTCACCTTGAAGGGCTTCATGGAGTTCTGAATGGCCGGGACCATCCACTGCAAAACGCGGAGTGTCAGCTCCCTGACGGCCCCAGGCCCGGCCCCCTCCCTGGCCCCCAGGGCAGCCCAGTCCTCGCCCGGCCTTCGTACCTGCTGGATCAGCCCCACCTGGAGCTGGGTGAGGAACAGCTGGGGGAGGAAGCAAGCGGACAGTGAGCTGAGCCCCTGGTGCCGGCAGACCCACCCACCCTGGCCCGCGAGGCCCCGCCTCACCATCTCCAGGAGTCGCCGCAGCAGGAAGCGCTTTCGGATGCGCGGGGAGCGGGGAAAGTTGAGCTCGTAGCACAGGGTGGGGGCGAAGAGGAAATAGTAGAGATCTGGAAGGGAGGGCGGGGATAGCAGCCAGGCATCCGGGCAGCCCCCCCAGCCCCCTGGCAGGGTCCTCACCGCGGTAGGTCAGGTTGTCAGGGTAGCTCACGGTGTGCTGGGCAGCTCCCCCGTTGGCCTTCTTACCTGCCAAAGCTACGAGCAAGCAGCAGGGGACAGGGGCAAGCAGCAGGGGACGGGGCGGGGGTGAGCCGAGTGGCCGGTGGCAGCCCAGTGGCCCCAGCCCGAGGCAGCCCTTACCAGCCTTGGCCTTGGCCCCAGCCCTGCGCTCTCGGCACCAGAGGTTGACGTCCCGGTAGGAGAACAGCTTGAGGAAGAGGATGGTGTAGACCATCAGGGCCAGCACGGAGCCCACTGTGGGAGAGGCAAGCTCAGGCCGCGGCCCCGCACTGCCCGCAGCCGAGACAGCGTGGGGTGGGGTGGGGGGCCCACCTGGCGTGATGGACTCAAGGAGGAAGGCCACTGCCGCTGGGAAGCAGAGAATGGTGGCCAGGTTGACCCCGTGCAGCAGCAGCCCCGCCTGCTCCGTCAGAGCTCCCTGGGGTGGGGAGCAGAGCGCTCAGCCAGGCCCCCTCCCTGGACACAGGACCTCCCTGGGGAAGGGCTGCTGAGCCTGAGGTGCAGCCCCTCCCAGGAAGGCCACTCAGGGCCCAACACCCTGAAACAGTGGGACCGGCTGGTGGCCCGCCCTAAGCCCGACTGGTAAGGACCTTGAGGCAGGTCAGGGGCGGGCGTGAGGGCACTGCTTACCACGGCCAGGCGCTTCTCCACCTGGAACGCAGCCACGGCAAAGATATTGGCCACTGAGGACAGAAGCAGCACAGGGCAGGTTCAGGCCCAGGTCAGCCCCGTCCCACCCACCGCCGGCCTGAGGCCGCCTGGGCACCCAGCTCACCAATGACCAGGCACAGGGCTGGCCAGCTGTAAGGGTCCTTCAGGAAGAGAGACACCACCTGGATGGGGTCCACCAGGATGCCATACCTGCAGACGCGGGTGGGTGAGGGTCTGCGTGGGTGAGGGGTGAGGTGGCAGGGGCTAGGGCGGGCCAGGGCCCACTCACTTGATGAGGTTCTCTAGAAATAACCGTGCGTTACTTAAGATCTGCAAGAGAGAGAGGGGGACACAACACCATCAGCCGCGGCCCCAGAACACCCACCCCAGCTCCTGCCAGCACCCACAGCTCAGGACAGCAGCCTCCACCCTGCAGGCCCAGCCCTGCGGGACCTCACGCCAAGCTCGGAGACTCCCCACTCATGCCATGTGTGCCCGCGCAGGGACAGACAGCCCCCGCCCGTCGAGCCAACCGTAACAGCAGGCGCCTGCACTGCCGCAGCAGAAGCAAGCCGCTGCCTAGTGGCCGTCCTCCGGCCCCCTGAGCAGGTCAGGGCCCCCGGCCACAGTGACAGCCCCAAGCCCCAGCAAAGTCCAAGCCTGCCAGGTGCGCTGCCACCTGCTCAGGGCTCCGCCCTGCCAGCCGGCCCATCCTCACAGGTGGGGTGTGCCCACACCTGATGTGGGGTGGTGGGAAGAGTGGGCCTGTCCTGAGGGGCCAGGTGAGCTGGGCCTGGGTCTCCACTCCTACTCATGCCCCCAGCCGCCTCAGCCGCTCCTGCAGCAGCAGCAAAGGACAGGTCCCCTGTCACAATGAGCTCTTGCCAGTGGCCTGGGGCCAGATGCCTGGCTGCCCTCTGCAGGGGCAGGGGCCGCCTCCTCCACCCCAAGGCTCAGGCCCCACAGGGGGTTGCAGAAGGCTCTGTGGAAAAGTGAGCCTTCTCCAGGCGACACGGGCGGAGACCCCTACCTGGAAGGCTTCCAGAGGAGGTGACAGGCTCAGAGATGTGGGGGCCACCTGCCACACCGTCCCCCAGCTAAACACTTAACAAGCCAGCTTACCAGGACACACGTGGCCCTGCAATGTCGGCCACTGGCAGTTGCCTGTCCTGAGAGCCCACCGCAGGCAAGAGTTGGAGCTGCTAAGAGGCCCACCCACCTGGAAGCCCAGGCTGCAGAGAGGATGCAGCAGGCAGCCCCAGGTCCTGGGGGGGAGCTTTGTGGGTGCACCAAAGGGCCAGGAGGCCGGGGGATGCAGGAGAACAGACAGGCTGCTGAGGGCCTGCCCTGCACAACCGCCTCGCCACAGTCTTGGACCAGCAGGGGCCTCCAGAGACCAGGACGCATGGACTACTGGGTCTGGAGTGGCACATGGCCCCCACTGCTCCCCAGGGGACCGCCCGGGACCACAGACGGAAGCGTGGGGGCCCCTGGTACAGGCAGCCTCGGGAGCCACACCCAGGGCAGGCAGACAAGTCGGCTGGAGGGGCGAAGGCCTCGCGCCACATCAGCCCTGAGCGGTGGGGCTGGGCCCAGACGGGCCTCACCCTGCCCCGCCCTGAAGGCTGCCCCTGGGGTCCCTGCACTCCAGCTGCTGCTGGCCAGGCCTGCTGGGGCCCCACCAGCTCCCAAGAGGACTAGGGCCCCGCAGCAGTGGCCTCAGCCAGGTCAGAGCGAGGCAGACACAGGACTCCAGTCCTGCTCCCTCCAGGACTGAGGGAGGGGCCGCCTGGAGCGCAGCCTGGAACTGGGGGCTGAGAAGCGTGTCCTCATTCTGCTCCCCCAAGTTCGCATCCGCCCAGGGACACCACACCCACAAGGGCAATTTGGAACAGAAGGGGAAGTTCTGCGAGGACCCCCAAGACCACTCATCTGTGCTGCCAGGGAGGGCCTGGGTCCACAGAGCACCCATCCCCCACCCAGGGCCACGGGACCATCCCTGCCTACTCTCCTGCCCCGTGCCCACCACAGAGCACCTAGGGAGACTCCAGTGCCCCCCCAGGGTGCAGCCCCCGGCTCAGAGGCTCCCAGGCTGCCCTCTGCAGGCATCTTCTGGGATTCAGCAGGGACAGGGTGAGCGTGCTCCCCGTGGGGCACCGGGGTACGGCTGCTCCAGGGACCCCCACCGCCAGCACAGAGCTCTACTCCCCCCAGCTACATGAGCGCTGACCACCCACCCCAGGAGCAGAGCCCATGGCCCCCAGCCGTCAGGACACCTGCTCCAAGGTGCCAGTCTACGTACCAGCATCACCACACACCAATTCAGGATGCCGCGGTAGTTGCTAAAGCCACTGTCAGAGCTGAACAGGGAGTCCTGCAGGCGGTGACACCTGGAGGGCAGAGACGGGCACTCGGAGCAGAGCCTCTGGCAGCAAGGCCGCCCTTCTGCCCACACAGCCCCCTCCCCGGGCAGGGCCACCGGGGGCCTGCCGCTCCCGCTGGGGGAAGGGGCGTTGGGGGGGAGGTGCCACAGGAGCAGGCTCTGTGGGGCTGCCGCACTCACAAACCACCGCATGCAATGGGCCCACGGGCAGGGTCCATGCTGGGGGTCGGGCAGCCCAGCTAGCGATGCAGGACAGGAGTGGGAAGGGGGCAGACCCCCCGCAGCAGCTGGTCCCTCCAGACACCCCAGGAGCCCAGGGGCCCCCATTCAAAGCATCCATGCCCTCCGTTTGGCCCACACAGGTCCAAGTGGACACAGGCACACGGGCCCCTTCCAGAGGGGAGGACCCAGCTTTCAAGCAGCCTCGCGAGGTGAGTGCCACGTTCCTGCCTGGGTGGAAGACCACGCGAGCCCCCCCGAGAGCTAGGCGCCCGGAGTCCACTGCAGAAGCCAGCAGGGGACTTTCAGGGTCCACCTCTGAGAGCCCCATGCCCAGTGCTGGGCCTGGGGGAGATGGAAGCCAGCCCTCAGCTCGAGGCAGAGGTGGAGAGGCACAGCTCAGCCCAGGCCCAGCCCCACTGGCGGGTTCTAAGCGGCAGCCCCACCTCCCACCAACCGCCCCTCCACCAGGAGACCGTCCAGGGCATTGAGCAAGGCCTCCGGTTTTGTAAGAGGAGAGGCCAGGGCTTCCCTTTCCCTCCTGTGGACACATGTCCCCAGGAGTGGGGCACCGGAGAACAGCCAGCTTCCAGGGGTGGCTGGGGTCAGCTCTCATATGGCTGCACCCAGGAGACAGACGGCTGGGGAGGACGAGGTGCCAGCATCCTCAGCCGGGCAGCGCTGACAGTCTGGCCCTGCCTCCCTGCCACACCGGGCCCCCCGCCGCCCTGGCCCAGGCTGCCCACGCACCTGCTCCAGGTCCATCCTGGGCTGCACATGCAGTGGGGCTCTGAGCCCCCAGGCCCTCTTCTTTGTGACTCTCTGCGCCTGCCTTTTGGCGAGGCGAGCAGGGCTCCCAGGCCCAACTATCCCAAGAGGACAGTCTGTGGGGGTGTCCACTTGATAGACCTGCCCAGAACCCCCCAGATCCAGCCCATACACTGTCACTGGAACCGTCCCAAAGCCGCCTCATGCTACAACCTGCCAATCAGCACCTGCATGTCCACGTCTGGCACCACACGCCCAAGGGACGGTTTCACAACAGTGTGACCCCTGCCACCTTGGGGCCACCAAGAAGACCACACTGACCGGATGTGCAGCTGTCTCTAAGATGAAAGTGGAGGTGGGAGAAGGGTGGCATTTCCCAATCCTAACAAGTAATGTTATTAAAGCTTTTCCAGATCCCTGCTATCGAGTTCCCGAGGCCTGCCTCCAGCCACCACATAGACCCCTCAGGTCCCTCCATCGGCCTTCTGACCGTCCCACCCAGGCAGCGCCCTGTCCCCAGAGGTCAGAGGTCCCAAGCGGGAAGGAAGCCCACTGCCTACCAATCCCCACAGAGGTCCAGCCCCATGGCACAGTTCACTGCAGTGGACCAAAGGGCAGCAGGCATGGCCAGCGTGGAGGTGAGGCCTCACCCAGAGCTGCTCCATCACCCTCCCCCTGACCAAGGTGCTAGCCACGCCTCTGTGCCCCCGCAGCGGCCCCCACCTGCTCCCCAGTCCCACCCAGCCAGCAGGGCCATTCTAACTCATCACAGTCGGCACCTCATTCAACCTGCACATCAGCACTGGGAGGCGGGCACATGGGGAAACTGAGGCTCACCAAGCTTCCCAACTTGCCCAGAGGCACAGCCCCAAGTGGGGATCACACGTGTGGGGGCATACCGTCCAGCTCCAGGGCCAGACAGAACAAGGAGGGACAGGGTGCCAGCTCGCCTCCTGGCTGCCACCTCCTCAGCACTTCCTGCACCCAGCCTCTAGACCCTGGGAGAGCCTCTGGACTAGAAAGCCGTGCCTGGAGGGCCCATGAACCAATGGCTGGAGGACACACCAGGCATCTGGGCACAGGGGAGTGTGGAAGACCTGGAAGGGACACGCTCAGGGGCGAGGAAACAGCAGTAGCCCTCCTTCCAGCACCCAGCCGCACCTCGCTGCTGCCGGAAGGAGTGAGCTCACACCCGGAGCCTGACCCCGCCTGCCCAGGCCTAGGTGAGCAGGAAGTGTCCTGAAGGGCCTGAGGAGGAAGAGAGAGGAACAGGCGGGGAGGTGGGGAGGCAGAGGTGGGAGGATGACCAGGAGGCGGGGAGGCAGAGGTGACACCAAGAGTAGCCAGACTAAGGCCTGGCCCTGCCCCCAGGTGGCCCCCAGCCCTGCTGCGTGTGGCCTGGGGGACAGGCACACAGCTGCGTGTCCTGGAGATTAGGAGGGGCTCCGGTGGCCCATCCCCGCCACCAACTGCTCCTCTTCTCGAGGGTCCAGACCTCAAGGGTGGGCCGTCAAGAGTTCAGGAGCAGCTTCTGGCCATCTGGCCCGTGTAGAGCAGGCAAGTGACAGCCCACCCAGGGTGACAGCTTGGCTGAAAGCTGGTACCCACCCCCACCTCATACAAAGTGACCCCAAATCCAGCTCCCCAGGAGTGGGCAGAGGGGTCTCTGGGCCTCCTGGCCTTTGCAGCACTGGTCCACTCAGGACCACCCCGGGCCGTAGGAAGCCAGCACCCCTGGAAGAGCCACCCTCCCCGCGGTGTCATCCTGAACTCGGCGCCCGACCTTTGCTCTCACTCTTCAGGGCCAAGGCTATCTTATCTCTCAGGTGAACTGTGTGCCCCCCAAGGGCAGGGACAGTGCCTGCACCCCAGCTGCCCTTGTCCCTCCCCTCCCCACAGCACCCAGTGAAGAAGATAGCAAATCCTTGCTGACTGACTGACCTGTTGCCCACTTCCTCCTTGATAACCTCTAGCTCTGGAGCTGATCCCAAAGCCAGAGCCCCTGAGAGTCCTTGACCAGGATGAAGGTCAGGGCTGGGAGAAGGGGCATGGAGGATGGCAAAGGGGGGGCCTGGAGCCCGCCTGCAGGACTTAGCCGATGCCCACGTGGGTCAGATCCTCCCCTTCAACCACAGCTTGCTCCCCCCACTCCTTCCCATCAGTCCTTCAGCTAAGCAGGGCGCCCACCTGTGGGTGTGCACACTTCCAACTCCTCCCCTGTACCCCAACCAGGGGTGAGGGTCCCATTACAGGACCCACTCTGACCCTAGAGCAGGCATTTGTGCTGGCAATAAGCAGGACCCCAGGCCAGCCAATCGCCGGGTGACAGATGAGGGACCTTTGTGAAGACCATTCTCTGGAGGGTCTGCAAGGGATGAGAAATCCCCTCGCGCTGCCCCTGCCCCTGTTCTCCGCCGGTCCACCCTCCTCCTCCCGGAGCTTTATCAACCCACAAGGCACCCTCATAGCCCTCAGGAGGGATCGCCGTATCTCATTCCAGGTAGAGGACACTGTGTGTGGTGGGCTCACCCTGGGAAAGCCTCAGAACCCACCTAAGGAAGGCAGAGTAAGGGCGTCTAGAAGCTGAGCCGCTGCCCTCCCTTCGGCCCCCGTACCTGGGTGTCCGGGGCAGGAGACCCTCCGCCCCCAACCTCGGGCTAACTTTCCCCGCCGAGGCCCGAGGGGCACAGCTGTGCACGCAACGTCCCGGCGCCAGACTCTAGGACTCGATCCCGAGCCGCCGCCGACACGCCTAGGGCACCAGGTTGGGTCGCAGGGGGCCCGGGTCAGGGGTCAAAGGTTAGGGGTCAGGGGCACCGCTACCTCAGGTCCCAGTGGCCGCTGCCCACGTCTACGTCTCCGTCCTTGTCCGTGTCCCGGACCGGCGCGTCTCCTCCGGCGCCCACATCCCGCACCTCCTCTTCCGCTGCCGCGGGCCGGCTGCCGCCCTGGATCGAGGGCCGCGACCCCGTCCTCCGGCGCCGGGAGCCGCCCGCGCCGCCGCGGTCGCCCATGGCCTCAGCCCGTACCCCGCCGCGGCCAAGTCGTGGCCCGCCGGGCTGGCAGCACCCGAGTCCTGTGGCCCCGCCTCCGGACCCTTGGGCCAACTGCCGCCACCGCCCCTACTACGCCACTGCCGGCTCCTCCCGCAGTCCTGGGAAGCGTAGCTCCCAGAACCGCTAACTGGGCCCGCGGCCTCGGCGCGCATACCTTTGTAGTCTGGTGGCGCGCGGTGCACCCTGGGAGTTGTGATCGCCGTGGGGCGCGCGGGGCACCCTGGGAGTTGTAGTCTCCTGGCAAGTGCAACCCCGGACTGAAGAGGAACAGGCGGGGCTTCCTGGCAGCTGCAAGCCTCCCCTGACCGCTGCCTGCCCCTTGTCCCGCTCTATAAACGCAGTATTTCGTCATTTCTCAGCTCAGGCGCGGAGTGTGGGGTTGTAGTTATTTATGAAATGCCTAATGCGTTAACGTCAGGCTGACACCCAACGCCTCTACCGAACGTGCATCTTGCGGCGCGGTCGTGCTCCGTGAACCCACTAATTACCACCGTAAGCACCCGCTTTTCCTCCGCTTAGGCTGTTCAAACACGCACCAAGTCAGAGGATGGAGGGGGAGAAAGGCCGCAGTCCTCGCATCCCGGGACTTGTGCCATGCCCACCTATTCCCAGGGTGGCCACCTCTCCCCTGCCCACCAGGCCCCCACAGTAGACACGCCAGCCCGCCTCTCCGTGACTAGAGGGCCGGCCCGGCTGGCACGCTGATTGGCAGAGGAGAAGATTGACGGCTCAGGCTGCCTGTTGGCCTGAAGAGGCTGAGCACAGTAGCCAATGACGAGTGAAGGTACGTGTTGGGGGCGGCTCCCTGTGTCCCTGTGTCCGCTCCTTGCCGTCGGCTAACATGAAGCAGCAGGAGTGAGGAGACCAGGGTGGGCCGAGGGTCATCAAACAGAACCGATCTGACCGGGGACGTGAGGGAACCAAGGGTTCCACCACTGGAGTTGAGAGAGAGAGATCAGGGCCTCAAGCCAATGGGAAGGCACGGACTGTGAAGGCACCAATCAAGAAGGGCCTCTGTACCAACGCGGGGCGGGGCCTGCCTAAGGGAGGCGGGGCCCATGGTTGATATAGGGCGGGGCCTCCGGGGAGGGCGGGGCCTATAGCCCTGGCACCTCGGGATTCTGGGTGAGGTGCTGCCAGGGCCACAGCGAAGAGGCACGAGGGAAGAGGTCAAGGTAGGTGGGGTCGTTTGGGGACAAATGTGTGCGTGAGGAGTTGTTGAAGAAAGCTCAATGAGGAATCTCCCCCTGGTGGAAGCAATATCCGGCTTGAGACAAGGAATCTGCAGGCTGGCCAAATGAAGGGCTGGAAGGGTTTGGGGATTTAGAAAGAGCCTTGGGCTGACTCCAGGTTGGAGGCACCTTGGGCCCGTGAGAGAAGACTCTGGACACAGTGGTCAGCAGCCTGCACCACCCATCCTCTGGATTGCAAAGTCCTGTCCATGGACACCTGTGGAGACAAGGCTGGGCCTGTCCCAGGCACTGGGGAGGCAGCCTCTATCCGTTGTCCGCCCTGGCCGCCCATTAGAGTCCTGGAGAGACAGGAACAGTCAGTCTAGGCCCCAAAGCTGAGGAGCCTTGGGGAGGAGTGGGCCTCCAGGAGCCTCTCTTCCTGCCAATGGCACCCACTCAGGTATTCAGGTTCAGATGGGTGGGGTATCGGGGCAGAAAGTGAAAGTGTTAGTCGCTCAGTCGTGTCCGACTCTTTGAGACCGCATGGACTGTAGCCCGCCAGGCTCCCCTGTCCGTGGTGGGATTCTCAGGCAAGAATACTGGAGTGGGTTGCCATTCCCTTCTCCAGGGCATCTTCCCATCCCAGGGACTTAACCCAGGTCTCCCACATTTCAGGCAGATGCTTTACAGTCTGAGCCACCAGGGAAGCCCAATTGGGGCAGGGCTTAAGTCAAAGGCAGCCTTTGGCAAGATGCTTCTCTCCCTGAGGCTCAGAATCTTCATATGCAGATTGGGCAATGATGCCTACCTAAGCTCTACCAATACTGGGGGCTTTCATCCTGAGGTTGTTAAGGCTGACAGTGCTCCCCAGAAGGGGTTGTTAAGGCTGACAGTGCTCCCCAGAAGGGGGCACCCACCTCAGGTGATCCCACCCTGAGCAGCAGGTCTACTGCAGGTCAGGTTCTCCTGCTGTCCACACCAGTGGGGTCTAGTGGGCCTGCCCCCTGCCAGGGTGCAGACAGCTGTACTGACCCTGGACTGATCCAGTTTGACCACATGTCTCCAAAGATTTGGAGCCTCTTAGCTCGTGCTTACCTACCTGGTTGCCAAGGGCATTTGCTGGGGCAGGGGTCTATGTTCCTTTGTTGTCTGAGCCCAGCACAGACCTGCCATTCATCTTCTCAACTTGACTCATCCTGTCTAGAGCCCAAGGGCTGTGGGTGGCAGTGGGAGGTTCTTATTCCTTGGGTATCTCCTCCCCAGAACCAGCCTGGTCCAGCTACCAAGGAAGGCCTCCTCAGTGTGGGGACATGTCTCCTGAATCTGGGAGTCAGGATGTGGAGAGCAGGCTGCAGGAAGGGGTCTGCAGTCCCCATTTCTCCAGTGGCATTGAGGAAGGCTTGCTGTTGGCTGTCGGGCCTGTCGGGGCAGCAGGAGGTCCTACCAGAAGAGTGGGAATACCCCAGGCCACAGGATTTACAGGCCCTGCTGTACCCACTGTGGCCATTCTAGACCAGTCCTGGGCTAGACTTGACTTAGGCTCCCCACTTCCTGGCACAGAGAAGATTCACCTGCCATGGGAGGAATGCCAACTGCTTTGCCTTCAGGAGTGTCCTCTTGCATTTGGTCTGCTGAGCCAACCCTCCAGGGTGGAAGACTGTCCTCTTGCCAAAGAAAACACATACGCAAAAGGCAGCGGTATGACTCCAGGGCTGCGTGGGTAGACTGCCACTCCCAGCGCAGGGCCTGGACCTGCCTGGCCTCTGAGGTGCTGCAGGCCCAGAAAGATGCCCCCCAGACTCCTCAGCGTCTCCTGCGGCGCGGGCCCAGCCTTGTATACATCAGCCCGACACTCCAAGTTCTATCAAGAGTGGCATTTATTCTCCTCATGGAGGTGCGGCGCTCCGGGGAGCTGGTGCTATTGTGCTTAGGAAGGAAGTCTGTCCGTCCGTCCGTCTGTCCGGCCGGCCCGGCCCCAAACGGGGGCGGAAGAGGGGCGCGGCCCGAGTAAAAATCCCGGCCTGTTCCGGGTGGGAGTATGTACAAGGCGGCGGGGTGCAGGCGGGGGTGGGGGCAAGGCGGGCCGGCGGCCGCAGCCCCCACCCGAGGGCCCCCGCATCTCGGGCCCTACTCATAGAATCAGTACAAAATAGGTGCTACCTAAACGTTCCTTCTACCTGAATTCGCTAAGTCGGTTATTGTGCTGCTTAGTTATGGGGGCGGGAGGGGGCCCATGGCTTTCCACGGCGGCGGGTTGTGGGGAGAAGCGGGAGACCCTGGCCGACACACGGCCCTCCGGCCTTCTCCTTAGGTAGGTAGGTAGATAGGTGTGTAGGGTAGGGTGGGGCACCTGTGTGTGCCTGTGCATGCGGGTGTGCCCAGCACAAGTGGGCAGGCCCCAGCCTGGGAGCTGTGTGAATACTGAGCTGGGATTGAGGGATCTTGGACATTAGCCCTGCTGTGCCAGTCCCTCAGGCCCGGGTCCACCCCTGTGGGAGCCGCTGGGCCTGGTACCCACTGGGATAGGGCTGACCAGGTCAAATGCTCCAGCATGCACCTTGTCCTCTGACCTGGGGCCCTGGCCTGACGTGACAAAGCTGCCATTGCCAGGGGTTGGAAGGAATGGGATTCGGTATGGGTGGCCCTGGTGGCGCTGGGCCTTGGGGCTCGGGTCTGTGCCACCTGAGCTGAGGACCCAGGCTCAAGTCAAAGCAGAGCCCCCCCTGTGCCTAGCACTGGCCCCACGCTGGGGCGGGGAGGAGTGAGGGGCCCACGCTTGGGTCTAGGGAACGCGGCTCTCTCTGCACCTGCGACCATCCCTGGCCCACCGAAGCCGGTTGGATTCCTCACCAACATGCACCTTCCGGCAGGTCGCCGCACCCCTGGAGGACTTAGCAGTGGGCCTGGCACATAGTAGGTGCCTAATGAAGGATGGGTGGGTGAAGGACGACTGAAGGAGGGGTCTTGGGGACAAACACCCCGCCCCGCCCCTGAAACCATTACACCCGCCGGCCTCTGCCGTGGGGGGGAGGGGGGAGGGGAAGGAAGGGGGAGCAGGAGAGGGGGGAGAAAGTCTGCGTGTCCGGCCCCGCGCAGCGTCCCTGATCTAGGGGCCTATCGGGTGGGTAGGGCAGGGGGATACCTGATTCTCAGTAACTCTAGAGGCGGCGGCAGCTTCGCATGCAGTGCGCATTATTGCTCTATAGTCGGCTTCGGACTAACTAAGAGGGACTGGGAGCGGGCAGCTCCGGGAAGGGACGGGAGGGGGGCTGGGGCTGCATGCAGTGACGTCACAAAGGCGGCGGCCAATGGGGCGGGCCCTTGGGGCGGGGTCGCCGCCGAGGCTTTGGCATAGACGGGTGTAAGTTGGCAACAGAGTGAGGGAGGGGTCTGGGGCTCGGGGAGGGGGCCGGCCTCTGAGAGGCGGGGCCTGCGGCTCCCGAGAGGCGGAGCCCAGGTGGGCGGGGTTCGGGGGCGGGGAAAATGATCCTGGACATCCCAAGCCCCCGGCGTCGGCGGGAAGGATAGGGGCCTCTGCACCCCTTCCCGAACCCGAGTGCAATCCGTTCATAAATAAAACGTACAAATACAGAAGGAAAACCCGACGCATCCGCAACCCTCCTAGGGGGCTTTACCCGCAAAGCGAATACAGAGAGGCGTGTAGAGGGCCGTGCCCAGGCCTGCCCTGCCGGGCCCCAGGAATCCGTCCTCCAACACCGAATGCCCCGGTACGAGGGAGAGGGCCCCGGGGCAGGGCGGGAGCGGGGTCTGAGGAGGTCGGATAAGTCCATGCGGTTTGATATGCGTCATTATTATTCGTTATGGAGGACAGAGCCTGGGAAGCTGGGCTGGAAGAATTCGGATTTGGCAGAGGATGCGAGGAGAGGGTAGGAGAGCGGCTCGGACTGAGGCCCCGGAAGGAAGCCAAGGGAGAGAGGTGCCGCCGTCCGCCCCAGTCCCCGATCCGCACGCGTCTAACTCCCGGGGCTCAGCGGACACCGAGGAGGAGGCGCAGGTAGCCTCTGCGCCCCTCACCCTGCTCCTCCCCCGCTGCTGCTCCCCGACGTCTAGGCCGCAGGCCGGGCTCTGGAAGGCTTGGGAAAGGGTGGGGAAGACCTGAGTCTCTGCCACGTGATCCAGGGGCGCAGAAGAGGGAGGAGGGGGCGCTCCCTACCTCACCCCACCCCGGTCTCAGAGACCTAACTCGGAGATGAGGTTCGGTTCTGGGTCTCCTCGACCCTATTGCTGGGAAAAAGCCTGGGGCACCCTGGAGGGGAAGGGAGGGGGGCTCGGGGTGGGTCTCCCCTCGGGACCCTATTGCTTGAAGGAGCCGGGAAGGCTCCTGGCGGGCGGGGCGGGGCCGGGCCCCCTCCCCCTATTGCTGTGAGGAGGGGCCCGCCCTCCGCCTGGTCGCCGGCGGAGATCTCCCTGGGGGCCCGTGTTGCTGAGAGCCAACCCGGCTGCCAGAGGTACCGCCGCCCTAGGCCTGCACAGGGCTGAGCTGCGGCGGCGCGGTGGTCGCAGGGGCCGGGGGACCGCCGCCGGCGGCGCCCTTGAAGCAGGCCGACTCGTAGTGCTTGTTGAGATAGGACTTGAGCGCGAAGCTCTTCTTGCAGCGCTTGCACTGGAAGTGCTTGAAGGCGGAGTGCGTCTGCATGTGCGCGCGCAGGTTGGAGCGGTCGGCGAAGGCCTTGCCGCAGTGCGCGCAGCCGAAGGGCTTCTCGCCGGTGTGGGAACGCATGTGGCCCTGCAGCAGCCAGGGCCGCGAGAGAGGCCTTGCCGCACACGCCGCACTTGTGGCGGAGGTCGTGCGTGAGCAGGTGCATGGCCATGGCCGGCATGGACACGTACACCTTGCCGCACGTTGGGCAGCGCCGCGCCAGCTGGCTGTCCAGGCTGCGATGCGTCTGCTTGTGGCGGCTCAGGTTAGACGACGTGGCATACGTTTTGCCGCACTCGCCGCACGCGTGCCGGGCTCCGGAGCTGCCGGCCCCAGGCCCCGCGCGCGCCTCGGTGCCCGCCCCCCGCGCGCGCGCAGCCCCGACCCCCAGCCCCCGACCCCGCACCGCGCGTGCCCGCCCCGACCCCGCCTCCGCCGTCGATGTCTGGGGCCGCCGCCGAGGCTGCTGAGGGGGCGGCGGCGGCGCTGGCGTTGGCTGCCTTACGACGGGAGCGCCCGTCGGTGATGAAGAAGGAGTCAGCTGCGTAGCCCTCGCTAACCGCCGCGTCGCCGTTGATGTAGCCACCCGCGGCTGTGGCCAGCTCCGGGCGCGGGGTGGGCGGCGGCGCCGAGCCCGCGGCCGCCGGGCCCAGCTCTCCCCGCACGGCCGCAGCGTACATGGGCTCCGGGGATGGCCCTTTAAGCAAGGCCGCCTCGGCATCGCCATCGTAGACGGAGGCGGGCCCCGCGTAGTCGTTGAGGTATCCTAAGGGCCGAGGCGGACAGACAGGCAGACAGCGGGAGGGGAACCGGGCAGCAGGCAAGACACACAGGAGGGTGGCGAGAGACACCGGGGCCGCCAAGAAGGGAACGGGGAGGACAAAGGATAAGGGGCCGAGGGAGAGCGGGGCAGGGAGGGTGGCGACGGCAGGGAAGGGAGGAGAGAGAGGAGAGATGAGCCAGGGCCCGGCCGGGCTGCACCCCGCCCTCGCTGGAGGAGGGAAAGGCTCGCATCTTTGGGCGAGGCTGCCCACCCCCCCACCTTCCGCGGAGCTTCAAGGTCAGGGGGGAGGGGCGGCGCTTCCCTTGCCCTCCTTCCCCTCCTCCCCTTCCCCTCTCCCTCCCCCTCGGGTTCTCCCCACTTCAGCAGTTTTCCTTGATTATGCAACACACTGCAGAACCGCAGCGCACAAAGCCAAGACCGCCTGTCCAGGGACCCCGTCGCTCCTGCTCTCATGGTTCCCACTGGTTTATCCACCGTGCCCAGAGCCTGTGTCCAGGCTCGATGCTGCCCTGTTCTGGTGCTCCAGGTCTCCCAACAAGCCCTGGAGAATTCTGCCTCCCTTTCATCTTCCAGGTCTCCCACTACTCACTAGATTTGACCACCTTCCGTTCCAGCCCTGTCTCCCCCCATCCACTCTGTTTCTCCCCGCTCCACTCCTTTCTGTCATCCTGCACCATTGGGTACCACCTTGTTCCACATTACCCCCTCCCCTCAGGCCCTAATCCTTCGTGGGGCTTTCCTGAACCCCAGGAAAGGTGACCAGGAAGATGCTGTGTTGAAGGCAGTGCCAGGGCATGTACCAGCAGACACCTTCACAGGGACAAGCTGCAGGCAGGCAGCATTATTCATGCCTGCAACTGCAGTTATTCTCAAGGCATGAGATGGATCTCACAACCTCAAAGTCACAAATACACACCCCGCACGACGCAGAGTGTGGCTTCTTCAGAGTTACCCTCAGCCTCTCAGACTCTGTCAATTCTGGAGTCCCCTCAGGGTGGGCCGCACCCTGAGCCAGGCCTGCACCACCTACTCACGCAGGGTCAGACATGCAGCCAACCAGACACCCTCTCAGCTGGGGTTGCCAGTCACATGGGCACATAGCAGCCTCAGAGTCACATGGTCCCATGTAGTGGCACACAGACAGGCACACACTCATACAGGGTCACACACAAGTGCACATAGTCACATGGCCACACGCAGTCACATGGGTGCACACAGGCTCACACACAGGCTTATGCTCCTGCAGGTCACACTTGTTTTACCACCCCAGGCTGCTGGTACTCCCAGCCCCCTTGCCCACTTGCTAGCAATTGTCCTTGAATTTGGGCGACCTGACACAAAGAGCCTCCCCCTGCCTCCAGCACTTGTACTTCCCTGCCCACAGCCCACCTGCCCACACCAGTCTCCCTGTCCCCACACCAGGGATGGGGGCACTGCTGCTGCCTCTGCCCCGACAGGTGGGCGGCCCCCACTGGACCACATGGCTACTCCCTGGAGCTCCTAGCACTTCCCTGCTGGCCCTAGCAGGGGGTCTAGAGGTGCAGCCAAAGAAAAGAAGAGGGTTCTGAGGCAGGCTGTTTTATGAGTGTGGTTTGCATACATTGCTGGGCCCTCTCATGTTAGTAGGGTCCATTCTGTGTTGGTCAGGGCGCGGGTCAGTATGTTCCTCCTGTTCCTGACCCCTGTTCCCCACGTTCTCTCCTCCATCCACACTCTCCCTGCCCAGCCTTGACTCCGTTCTGGCCTGCCTCTGCGTTCCCCTCTCCCCACCCCCATCCCCATCCCCTCCCAAGTCCACTTCAGCCACTGCCTCCTGCTGGTTCTGGTTCCTCCGAGTCTATTGCCTGGGGTTCCTGGTCCCTCCGGCCCCACTCTCTGACCCTCTATCCCTTCCAGCACTGAGCCCCTCGCCCGCCGCCCCCAGCCTCATCCCAACTCACACCTTTCTCCTGCAGTCGCACGCCGAGGTCGCTCCGGGCGCGCCCGTAGGAGCTCTCGAGATCTGCCGAGGAGAATGTGTCAAGTTTGACCTTCTTGACCAGGAAGGATCTGGGCATGATTCCTGCGGGGCTCCGGCGCTGTGGGCCTGCGGAGCCGGGACGCGGAGGGGCTGCGGCCGCGGCGGGGCCCCGTCACCATCCGAGGAGCGGCTGAGGCAGCACGGGTCCCCACTCTGGCCTCTGGATGCTGCCGCGCGGTGCCGTCCTCTCTCCTGCCTGCCCGTCCTGCGTTGCCTCCTCCGCTGCTCCGGACCCCTCTTTTTCTCCTTCCTTCCTTCCTTCTCTTCTTCTATTCTTCACTGCTCTTCTCTTCTCTCTTCTCTTCCTTCCTTCCTTCCCTCCTTCCTTTCCTCCTCTGGTCCCGGCTTCCCAGCCCGCAGTGCCGCCCCTGGACAGGCGGGGGAGGAGGCTGGGGGGGGGGGGAGGGGGGAGCGGCTCCGTCCCGGGCCCGGAGGCTGCGAGTGGGTGCAGGGCGGGCCCGGCTCCGCGGCCCCCTTCCCCTCCCCCCCGCCGCCGCGGCGGAGCCTCAGTCAGCGACCCCCCATGCCCGCGGAGGTAGCGGCGCGGGGCCTGGAGAAGCGGCGGCGGCGGCGGTAGTGCTGGCAGCTTCAGCACCGCGGCCAGCGCCGGCCCGGCCAGCACCTCGGCCAGCGACCGGGCGCGCACAGCCGGAGAGAGCGGCGAGGGGCGGGCCGCGGGGGCTCGGCCGCCGGGAGGGGGTCCTCGGCGGGGGTCTCTGGGAGGCTTGCTTTATTGTTCTGCAGCCGGAGCGAGCGGCGGCGGCGACGGCGGCGGGCGGGGGGCGGGGGTCCTTTGGGGGGGAGGGGTGCTTGGGGAGGGCGGGCCGAGGGAAGGTGGGAGGGAGGGAGGGGGCTCCGGGGGCGGGGCTCGGCGCTCGGACAGCTCCCGGGCCCAGCCTCCTGCGCCCGCGGCCGCCTCTGCCTGCGGCCCGGCCCAGCCTCCGGCTTTTAAAGCCCGGGAGCGACGGCAGGGGGTGGGGCGAGTGGGGGAGAGGACGGCGGAAATGGCTCCGCGGGGCCTGGCCCCCGCCAGGGTCTCCTGGGAGGGGTCTTGGGGATGCCGCGGCCCCCGCTCGCGTGGAGTTCCCCCGAGAGACTCCGGGAACGGAGGCCCAGACGTCCGCAGCATTGTGGGGCGTGGGAGGAGAGGTGGGAGCAGGCCTGGGGCCCACGAGCCCGGACTCGGGATCTTTGAAGAACACAGGGCGGACCCGAGAATGGTCGGTCCGGCCAGCCCAGCTGTCAGGTGTGGAGGCGAGGGATCTGCGGGGGCAGGTGGGGGAGGCGAGCGGAGAAGCAGCGAATGCTGAGGCAGCGAAAGCTCCTTGTAGAAGTGCTGCGCGCACCCTGTGTCGCAGTATGTCCCTGCCGCTCGGTCACCCGGGCTGACCCCGTGCCCGCTGGCGAGGCCTCCTGCACCCCCGCCCTTCCCCCAAGGGGCGGAGGTCGAGCGCAGAGGCGACGCAGCGAGCGGGGTGTGAAGGCGGAGAGGGGCTGCTGTGCCCTTGCTGCAGAAATTCGGTTTCACTGGTGGTTTTCCGCCCTCCCGCGCGCCTGCAGCTCCCCCACGCGGCGCCGCAACCAGGCGGATAACCCTTCCCCCGGCCGCCCGCCCCGAGTTTGCAGCCCGCATGACGTCAGGCCCAGCGGCCAATGGATGGCGCGGGGGTGTGGGGAGTTCCGGGCCTCACAATGGCCGCGCGCGGGGACGTATGTTCCCCAGTTAGGGCCCGGCGCCGCCATTGTCCCCTCATGAGCCCCCGCCCGTGGCTCGGGTCTCCCTGCTCCGAGCGCGCCCCCCGCGGCCCGCTGTCTCTGGGGTCCAAGGTCGTAGGGGCGGCCCCGGGAGTGTGCGGGCGCGCCCCGACCGGGAGCGCGTGCGGGGGGCGCGTGCGAGGCGGGGGTGCGCGCACCCGTCGCAGCGCGCGGTGACCTTGTGCGGGGCTGCTCCGCGGGCCCGCGGACCCGGCCGGGCGCGCGGCGGGAGGGCCGCTTCGGGGGCGCGCTTTCGGGGGCGCGCCTCCCGCTGGTCTCTCTGCTTCACCTCGCGTAGCAACCCAGGAGCCGAGCGAGCCGGCCCGGCTCGGGGCGCGGCAGAGACCGCAGGCCCGCTTTGTGGCTGCGGCGGGATATTCATCTTGCGTGGCGGGTGCTCCCGAGGGGCAGGGGCGGGACGCGGCCGCCCCCTTATCGCCGAGCCGTAGCGGGCGGGGCCCGCAGTGGGGGCGGGAGCAGGGATCGCCCTCGGCCGAGCGGCTCATCCCTGACCCTTCCCGGGGTGGGAGGGTGGCGGCGGAGGCGCAGCCGGAGGCGCGGGGCCAATTAGCATTTTGATTGCGGGACTGGGGGCCCATCTGGACCGAGGCCTAATTAACGAGCGATCCCTCGGGGCGCCAGCGGGACGTGCCAGGCTCAGTCCCTTCAGCTGGAGCTCCCCACCTCCGGTAAAGGCCGCCCCAATACCGCTGTCGGACTGCGTCCCTGTCCCCCTCCGTGAGTCCCATCGCACCATCGTCTGTCGTGCGCTTTTGTTCCTCCACCTCGTCCTCTTTCACTCCCCTGACCCCGTCCTTTGGCCCCACTCCGCACCTCTCTTCTCAGTTCCATTCCTCCATCGCCGTTCGCTTTTCCCTCATTTCTGTCTTCCTTCAGTCAACTTCTGTTTCTCCTTCCCCGGCTCCTGGTGCCAGTTCCTGCCTCTCTGTCAATTTCCCATCCCCTGGCTCCCAATGCTCTTGATGACAGGGCGGTGTCAGAGCACCGACACATGTGTCCCCTGGCCAGGCGCTCCCGAGGGGATCGTCTGGGCCTCCCTTGCTTGCCCTCATGTGGGTAGAGCCTGCAGCCCCTGGGGCGCCCAGCAGGGAGGGGCAGCTGGGCCTAGGCCCTGGCCATCAGTCCAGAACGGCCAGGGTGTGGAGAGCACATGGGGCCTGTGAGCAATTACCCAGTCCTCCTCGCCTGCCTCCTTTCAGGCACCCTGAGGTCGAGGTCACTGTGCCCCATGATGGGGTCCAGCCCACCAGGGAGAGGCTGGGAAAGGACAGTTGGAGATACTAACGCTTTTGGAAAGTTACAGCCCCTTCCCCTCGGGCCACCATGAGTCTTCCACTGGGAGCTGGAGGTATAAGGGGCCTTGCTACAGAAGAAGAGACTCGGGTCTCACTGGCAGACCCAGTGGTTCCGTGCAATCCAGCACCCCAGGTGTATGCACGCGCTGCACCCCAAGGAGCCTCTCAGCCTGAAGGTCTCAGTTGCCCTGTACTGCTTCACATTGCAGCAACAGCCCCTCATCCATGTCAGATGGGAAGGATTTGGTATTGGTTCTGTGTTCCTCTGCCTGCCTCTGCTCCTAGGCGTGTGAGGCCTGGCAGGTCCCAGGTAACCAAAACGCCAGACTGTAGGGGGAGACTCGCAGTGCCGTATCCCCAGCACCCTGCTCCCAGCAGAGCCGGGAGCCCCATGTATGCCCACCTAAGGGCCCTCAGGTCACCTGCTCACCCCCTCTGACCCACCCTCGGCTCCAGCGGCTCTCTCTGGAGCCCTTTCTGCCTTCGCTCCAGTAATGTACACTGAATACCAGTCCATGCTCTGAAGTGCTTGTTTGAGGCAGGGGCAGCAGACACTGGTCTCTATGACTCTAGAGCCCATGGTCCAGCCCAGGAAACAGACGCCACCCAGTGAAAGCTGCGATGATGAGAGCAGGAGGAGGGAAGGACCTGGGAGGAGAAAAGTGCGGAGGGTTGCTGAGACTGGATAGTACTGGGAGAGACCACCCATGCAGAGGTCCTGAGGCCAGAGTGGCGGGTATGTGGGCAGGAGCCCTGGGCCAGAGAAGGACAGGTGCATGAGGGAGAGCAGTAACAAGCTGAAGAAGGTGAGGACTAAGCCTGCGAGGTGGTTATAGGCTTTGGCCCCTGTCCCAGAGGCCATGGGATTTATGCCTTTGAGGAGCAGCAGGGAGGCCAGTGGGGTTAAGCAGAGGGGTTGAGTTTATCCAGGTGAGCTACTGAGAGGCATCTGAGTCAAGCAGTGAGCACGGGAAGGGTGGCAGTGATTGTGGAATCTAAACCGGGTGAGGAGGGGTGAGGACAAGACAGGCTGAGGCTCTGGGGTGCTGCGGTCAGGAGTGAGCTGGGAGAGGGTGGCGGCAGAGAACCCGGCTGTGGAACTGAAATGCCGGGGTGGAGTTGGGGGAGTTCCTGGAGGTGAACCACCTGGAGGGTACCACCGAGGATGAGGTCATCACTGAGGGGCAGGGGCTGAAGGGTGGTCCAGGGGGATATCGAGACCACCAGGAATTTGGACCTGACACAGCGATGGGGCACGATGCCCACGGCAAGGGCTGAGGTGGGTGGTCGGTGCAGCCAATGGACGTGTCAGCCAGGACTCAGGGGCTTGCAGGCTGCAGCAGGAACAGAGGGTGGCACTTCCAGGCCTGGGGGCAAGGTGGAGAGAGAAAAAGCAGCCCCCCGAGAAGGCCGGCAGGAAGGGAGAGAGCAAAGACTGAGCTGTGCCTGACTCTGGGGGAGGGTGTCAGGATAGGGGGTGCTTTACTGCCCAACAGGAACATGTGATGTGTGCTGGGAGGGGCTAGTGGGACAAGGTGGGGAGGAAGACCCGGTCCTGCTGGGGCAGGACATCAGAGCTGCAGGGGGAGGCCAGACCATGAGACAACTGAAACCTTCTGCCTGAAAAGACCAGGAAAAACAAAGGGTGAACATCAAAGTAGTAGAAAATGAGAGCAGTAAATACAGCAATGGTTACTGTTCTGATGGTAGAAACAACTAGTATTAGGTGAGCTTGTATGGAATAGAAGTGCTGATACCCTCAGGGGTTAATAGGTATTTTACTACACAAGAAATGAGGCTTCACCAGAAAAGACATTAAACAACAAATATGCAAATTCAGGTTTTGGGGTTTGGTTTGGTTTTTTTTTACATTTCATTATAGAAAATATCAGATATGCACAAAAGTGTAGAGCGTCAGACTGTATGCCTGTCACCACCATCACCTAAGACCAGTTCACAGCCAATCTGGGCTCCTTTCTGTCCCTCCCCCCATCACAAAATGCCACTTTTCTCTTAGGAAATAAAGGCATGAGAGCAGGTGGGCCTGGCTGTTGTATCAGAGACCCCCAGCTCCTGCTCTGAGTCAATCTAGCCCTGCCTGGGGGTACCAGGAAGTCCCACCAGGCCCTGCCTGCTTCCTTTTTGGGGAGGGGAAGCCCCTTAGCCTGCTGTGTCCAGGGTCTCAAGGACCTATTGGAGAAGCCAGCCTCCCCAAAGTGGCCCAGGTCCCTCCTCAGTCCAAGGGATCCAGCTGCTGGAACCACTCGGTCTCCGTCTCTCATCCTCAGCCTGAGCTGTAACTCCCAAAGAATTGAAACACCTCTGTGCCCGAGTTCCACATGTTAACATGGTGTCTGCCCGATCAAGTCACCGGGCACTTGAGTCCAGGACTGTTCTTTGGGGAGTTTTAGAGGAGACTCCAGAGCAGGGACACAGTGAGCCCTGGGGAGGAGGGAGAAGGTGACCAGGGGAAGGCCAGCGCCAAGGCCGTCAAGGCCACCAAGGCCGGCTCTGGCAGCAGGCAGCTGGCTGCCACCCCTCCTGTGCTGCAGAGAGGCTTGGTGGGTGGTGGCCCGGCAGCCTGTACTTCCTGATACAGTGTGGGCCCTGTACTCTCGCTTCCCTGACCTTGCCATGGGGTTGCCACTTTCATTCAACATCTGCTCTGGAACTTGGTGCCCATGGCCTGGAGCAGGCTCCTCCCCTGGTCTCCCCAGACAGAACCAGGCTTGCGGCCTCCTCTCTGCTGCCTGTTTACCTTCTCACTGTCACAGGAACCTGAGACTACACTTCCTCACCAAGGGCACTAGTCGGTCTTCTGAACACTTGCTGGCCTATGTCCCACCCCTCATTGCCACTCCTGGGACTTTTCTCTGGGGTGCACACATGACACATGGCCTGTATGGTCCTCCTGGGAAGGACTCTGGCTCCATTGCCTACGAGGGAAACCTTCAGCTGTCAGAGGCTCCAGGCGTTGTCCCTGGCCCCACGTCCCAGGCTTCTAGTGGTGGCCAGCACCCAACGGCTGATCAGTGCAGGAGGCAAAGGCCTGGCGTCTCAGCCTGATGCGTGACGTCTCTGGTGAGCCATTCTGATGCCGGAGCCCTCGCAGGGTGCTGGGCTGGCCTTGGCCCTCCTGCTTCCTCTCCTTCCTCCTCAGGGTGGACCAAGGGGCACATCCTCACACTGCTGCCTCAGTGGCTGCCTCTTAGAGAACCAGACAAGAGTCAGGAATGAATGGTCCAAGAAGGCAAACAGCAGGAACTTGGGCAGACTCGCCCACTGCCTGGCTGGCAGCGAGGACCCGCCAGTGGTGCAGGCGGAACACAGACAGGCCCAAGCAGAAGGCCGAGGTCCGATGGTTAGACCTTTGGCCAGTGGTGAGCAGGGGTCACACAGCAGGGAGGACACGCGGCAGCAGGCCCAGGACCTGGTGTTCGGGAAGTGCAGGAGCAGCAATCACCAAAGGGACCGGGGGTAGGATGGCTGTGGTTCAGCTCTACTGACGCCCCAGAGGGAGGACAGCAAGAGGCAGAGAGCTTTGTCTAGCCACTGAAGGCCCAGCCCCTTGGTAGCGTGTACTGAGGCAGGCTCCCAGCTCTGCAGCTAAAGTGCAGAGGGTGGTGAGGGTCAGGCCTTGGTTTAAGCATCAGAATAGTTGAGCTCCAGAGAAACTAAGGTGGATGTCACTTCCAGCACAGAGTGCAGTTACAGGAACCAGATTTACCACCCTACCTGGAACAACTAGAGAACTGGACAAAATAGGGCTTCCCTAGTGGTCCAGTGGTTAGGAATCTGCCTTGCAGGGGACACTTGTTCGATCCCTGTTCCAAAAGGAGCCCACGCGCCACAGAGCAACTAAGTCCATGCAACACAGCCACTGAGCCTGTGCTCTGTAAGCTCACAAGCCACAGCTACTGAAGTCTGGCACCCTAGAGCCCACACTCGGCAACAAGAGAAGGCACCGCAATGAGAAGGCTGAGCACAGCAACTAGAGAGCGTCCCCTGCTCTCCACAGCTAGAGAAAGCCTGCACACAGCAACAAAGACCCGGCGCAGCCAAAAATAAATATTTTTTTAAAACTGGACAAAATAGATGAAACAACGGGTCTCAAGGCATTGGGCACTGGGCAGCGAAGGACAGTGACCCCTGAGAGGGCCATACCCAAGAAAGGACACCTGAGAAACCTCATCTGTATGTGGACTTGACTTAGATGCAAGATCCTGGACTTGCAGTCTGAACTGAGTTCTGGGATGGGAGGAGATGCTGGAGGTCTTGGGAGCAGCCAAATGGTGGACTGTGGTGGTCTACTTACATTTGTGGCTCCCAGGATCCTGCTGGTGTTCACACATTTGGTAGACCCTTCCCATTCTGGCTCTGGGTTTGGCCACATGACTTGCTTGTCCTTTGGGATGTAGTATGAATGATGCTTGCAGATGGTGTGCACTGTGGCGCACTGGGTCTTGTCTGCTTATAACTCTCCCTCTTGCAAACCAGCAGCAGGATAGTCTGCTGAATATTGAGAAACCACTTGAAAAGAGGCCCTAGAGGATGGGGGTCATCTTGGACATTCTGGCCCCAACTGAGATCCCAGCTGATGCAGCCATATGAGCAATTCCAGCTACACATATGGAGTTAGAACCGCACAGCTGAGCCCAGCCAGCCCACAAAACCATGACAACAGTTACATCATTGCTGTCTGAAGCACCGGAGATCAGGGTGCTTGTTTGTATTCACTTGTCCTCCACCCTTGAGTCCTTCCTTCACTGTTCTGCCTGCCCAGCTCAAGTCCCACCCTGGATTCCTTTCCAGCCTGCATCCAGCCCGCCAGCAAATCCTGTCTGCTACGGCTTCAATGGAGCTCAGACCTGCCCACAATTCTGTTCCCCTGCGCCCTTCTCTCCCTGCACAATTCCTGCAGCCTCCTGGTCCTTCCCCACACCCTCCTCAGATGGCAGTGCATCTGTGCTTCCAACTCCCCAGCGATTTCCTGAGGCCCCAGCCCCCTTCCTCAGCCCAGCCTGTCTTCTTGTGTCTTCTCTTGCACGTCCAGTTCCCCCCTGCAGCGCACCCTCACACTCCCCCTTCCCAGAAGTCTCTCCCCCAGAGCTCCACAAGATCACAACTTCTCTTATCAGCTCAAATGCTGAATCCTTGCAAAGCCCTGATTCCCTAGCTGAAGGAACCCCACCCTCCTCCAGCCACTTTCCCAGCAAAGGAGTAGGCGCTTCAACCTGGGTCACCCTTAGGTCATCAGCTTCAAGTGGGCAGAGGCTTTGGGTCACTGGGTGGAACCAAAGACAACCTTAAAGCCTCACTGACTGACCGAGCGGCCTTCTGGAGCCCAAGCAGCTGGCATGCCTTTCTAACCTCTGTCCACATCTGACAGACAGCCTGGGCATCCCAGGCCTGGCTCAGTCACAGGCACTCAGCCAAGCAGCCGAGCCCCTGGCTCACACTCCACACTTCTTACCTCCCTTGCTGCACTGACCCCCAACCTATCCCAGTACCTCCATGGCTGGGTTCTGCCCAACCTCTTGAGCCCATCTCCTGGTAGAACCCCTCCTGAGATGTAGGGGTTCCTAGCCTTGAGCCATGAACAACAGTTGCTCCCTGGGATTGCCTAAAGCCATCTGCCTAGCCTCCAGACTCCACTCCAGAGATGGGCAGAGATGCTGGCAGCCAAAAAGTGAGCAATGCTGAGCCAGGGTTCCAGGCAGGGCCAGTGTCACGAGCATGTGACGTGAGGTCCAGGAGCCAGCGCTTGGTTTAATGCTCTAGTGCTGCCATCTGGAAATTAATAACTTTTTAACAAGGACCTCTGCATTTTCATTTTTCATGGGGCCCTGCAAATTATGCAGGTGGTTCTGGTTCCAGGGACATTGAGCTGGCATGAGGCACAAAGACCAGACTGGGGTCATGGGCATGGTCTTGAGGGAAAACCCTGACAGGAAACTGAGCTGACATCTCTGCTCCCACAGCAGCCTCCAGCACCCAGGAAGCAAAAGCACCCACTGCTCAGAGAATGTGGGACTGGGGCCCCACAAGTCAGGCAGGTGCATGCTCCAGGGGTACCGTGGGCCTGTCCCCCAGCAGGTCTTGAGCTCTGGCCCAGGGCGCAGCAGCAACTCTGGGGAGTAGAGTCCACCAGTAGACACAGGACTTGACCTTTGGCTGTGCCCTTCTCATTGCTGATTGGACTAGAAAAGGCATCTGGCCCAGACTGGGCCAATCAGATTCTGACCCGTAGATTCTGCTCATTGGTCAGCACTTCTACTGACCGTGAAAGGCAGTGTGTCCCACAGGTGTCCTAGATGCCTGGCTGCTTGTCAGGCTCAGTCCCATACCACCATCTTCCAACCCAAACTCCTGGTTGCTTCCTGGCAGGCTCCCTGAGGCCCTGTGAGCTGTGCAGGAGGGGAGGATCCTGGAGAGGCAGCCCTGACTCGCACAAAGAAAACCACCAGGCTTGAAGCAAGAGGTCGCTTTATTGAGAAGGCCAGTGGTGGGGTGGAGGTGGAGGACTGGAGGGGAAGGCAGAACGCCTTCTGGAGTGGGAGAGGAGTGGGTGCCTGCTGGCAGCATCACACGTCCAGGTCCCACTGAGGGTTCCCCCAATCGTAGGCACCGGCCTTGCGCAGCACGATACCCGGGCTGAAGGCGGTCCCCAGCGGCCAGTGGCGGACCGCGTGCCGGTACGACGTGGCCAGGCAGTCAAAGTAGTTAATGTTGAGCTTCCGGGCAATGTACTGGCCCAGGTATTCCATTTGCTGTGTGAGCGGGTGGAGAGTGGCGGTCAAGAAGTGGTACACGCCGCGCGCGTGGTTCAGCACCAGGCGCCGCGCCGCGGCAGCGACGAGATCATAAGCCACAGGCCCACGCCCACCGCCGTAGGCAGGGAAGCCCCAGGTCTCCTGCTTCTGCACCTGCGGGCGCCGCGGGGACTCCCTGAGCCGTCGCGGGGGGCCGGGGACGGGGCGGGGCGGCGCCCCCGGGATAGGAAGGTCGTGGGGGATCAGGCCCGGGAGCTCAGACCTCGCTCACGAGGTCGAAGCTGATGAGCAAGATGCAGACTATGAAGAGCAGCGTCCCCTTCCACAGCGTGTCCAGGTAGTACTCGAGTACGAAGACTGGGGGCGGCGCGGCGAGGACGCGTGAGGACACCGGGCTCCTGCTCGCTGCCCGAGGTGGCAGCGCCAGGGCTCGGGCCCGGGGCCGCGGTCAGGGTCCAGCCTGCGGTTCCAGCGCCTAATCGGGCTGCAGCAGGCCGGGCCCGGGGCTCTGGCCCCGCCCCTCGGGTCCCCCGCCCCGCCCCTGGCCCCGCCCCGCCCTAGATGGATTCCAGTCCCCGCCCCGTGTCCCCCCTCTTCAGCTTTCGAGTCCCGGTCCCTGACTCTGGTCTGCGCGCACCGTTGGGCTGCTGCTGCGTGAACGGGTAGAAACTGTTGGTTTTGAGACGCCTGGCGAGGCTGCGCTCGGTGCAGAAGAGTCCTTGGGCCCAGAGCTGGAAGGGCTTACCGCTAGAGGTGGTAGGCAGGCCGCTGATCCGGCCCTTGGGGGCCTGGGTCGGGTACGGGCGGTCAGCTGGGCGGCTCGTCTGATGCCACTGCCCACTGCCCACAGCTACGCTCATACCTGGGAGAATAATGCCTCCAGGGCTGCTGTCAGGAAGGGGCAGGAGCTCTGAGGCGAAGGCAAGGGAGCGACACCAGGTGGCGGTCTAGGTTGCGCGGCGCCGGGTTCTAGAAGCTCCGAGCAGTGGGTTCTAGAAGGGACCATTCTGTTGTGGTGAGCGTGAACTTCCCGGCTAGCCCCTGCCCCACTGGAGGCCCCCTATACAGCCTGGCTCACATCATGTGCTCAGATCATGCCTGCCGGTCTGCACCATCTGCCATGTCAGAGTCAGTGCTTCCTGGGTGGCAGGTGGGCAGGCGGGATGCAGGGATCCGTGCCCACCCCAAGCTCATGCCCACTCCTCTCACCTCCAGGGCTGGAGAAGCTTCACCTGGGCCTGTACGGCATGTCAGACTGGCTGACTCGAGCCTGGGAAGGCAGCCCTCTGCCCACCCAGAAGTGGTGACACAGTCTGCAGGAGCTGGACTTGAGTGGCCAAGGCTTCAGTGAGGAGGACCTGGAGCAGGCCTTAGCTGCCTTCTCAGGCACCCCTGGGGGCTCCCACCTGGCCTGTGCTCCCTCAAGGCTCAGCTCGGAACAGCCCGCCCCATGTAGGGCCCAGGGCCGCCTGTGGGCAGGTCCAGCCTGCAAGTCCAGCGCAGTCCAGCTGCAGCGGGCCAGGCCAGGGGCTCTGGCCTGGCCCCTTGCTTCAGCTCCGCCCCCGCCCCAGTTGGATTCCAGTCCCTGCGCCGCGTCCTGGCCTTTTAGTGTTCGAGTCCCTGTCCCTCACTTGGGTCCGTCAGCCTTAAGAGTGAGACACCCCAGGCCTAAGTTGGAGAGAAATCAGAAGGCAGGTGCCCACAAGGAGCCCATGGCTGAGCGTGGTCACCCTCTCTCCATTGCCAGGTTTCCTAGTCAGCCTCAGGTACAGAGGCAGCTCACCTTAGTGCCTGAGGGTGGGGCACGCACAGGCACACACACTCAGCCCAGGAGTCAGCTGGCAAGGCACAGCCACAGGCAAACTCAGGAACTCTGGGGGCTAACCCCAAGTAGTTCCCCCAGGAACAACCCCTGTCCCCTCATCTCTGAGCCCAAAGACCACACACGAGTTCCAGAAAAGGTTTTATTATAACAAAACACTCAAATATCCAAAACTGGGAAAAGAGGCAGGGCAGGGCTGGCTGGCAGAGGGGCTTGGAGCTGCCTAGCTGGGAGAGGGGAGGCTGTTGAGTAGCTGCTCCAGGCACCACTGGACTTCCTCTGGGCCCCTGTAGGCCCGCTTCAGGCCCCGGGGAAGGCAGCGGCAGGACTCCAGGTTGAGGTACAGCAGACCTGGGCAGCTGCTTACCACAGAGCTGTGGGGGCAGGGCAGGCCACGGTAGGTTAGGCACCAGCAAGACTGCGCCAGTCTAGGGAGCCCTCACTACCCTTGCACCACAGCTGGCTATGCCCCCTACACCCAGCAAGGCCCACCCTCAGTAGCCTGAGTGTCCCTGAGGCCAACCCCAAGCAGGGGCTTGGCCAGTATGGGCTCCCTTTTCAGACCCCTGGAGCTGGCAGGCCACCCAGGGTGGAGGCTAAGCTATACTGGCTCCAAGGAACTAGGAGGTTGCTAACCTGACTGTGCCTGGTGTGACCTGAGTGCCCCTGAGGTTGAGGGAGCACAGGGCCACGTGGGAGCTCCCAGGGGTGCCTGAGAAGGCAGCTAAGGCCTGCTCCAGGTCGTTCTCACTGAAGCCCTGGCCACTCAAGTCCAGCTCCCGCAGACTGTGACACCACTTCTGGGTGAGCAGAGGGCTGCCTTCCTTGGCTAGAGTCAGCCGGTCTGACATGCCGTACAGGCCCAAGTGAAGCTGCTCCAGCCCTGGAGGTGAGAGGAGTGGGCATGAGCTTTGGGTGGGCAAGGATCCCTGCATCCTGCCTGCCCACCTGCCACCCAGGAAGCACCGACCCTGACATGGCAGATGGTGCAGGCCGGCAGGCGTGATCCGAGCACAGCCACGCAGATCCAGCAAACGCAGGTGAGGGGAGCCGTGGAGCAGGCGGCCCAGGACCTCGTTGCTCACAAAGTTACAGGTTGAGCTAGCAAGGCAGAGCTCCTCAAGGCTGGGGAAACCTGGGCCAGGAGTCATCGCTCGCCCGGAAGGCTTGGGTAGCCACATCAGGTTCAACAGCCGCAGCACCTGGGAGCGAGGACCAGGCTGCAGATGGGGAGGGGGATGACAGGTGCAAGAGGTGGGGCGTCAGGTACCTGCAGCTGGGGGCAGCCTTTCTGCAGGGCCTCGACAGGCAGCTGGAGGGGAGTGATGTTGTGATTGAGGCCAGTGCTCACTTCCAGGACCTGGAGCTGTGGGCAGCAGCTGCCCTGTAGAGGTGGGGAGAACATGAGGTCGGGTGTGTGGCAGTCCCTGGCTTGGCACCCAGCTCTGCTCCTGGCTGTCACCAACCTACCAGCAGTGCACCCAAGATAGCTGTTGTCTGGGAGTTGTAGGTCAGCCACAGCTTCCGCATTCGGGGTCCAGCTTCCTCCAAGAAGCTTACCACAGCCGTGGACTCCACCTAGGGACCCAGCACAGGGGTACCTGCCACCTCAGCCCAGGGTTCCTTGGGGCCCCTGGGAACATAGGGCTCACCATGGAGTGCTGTATGTCCAGGCTGTGGAGCTGAGGGCAGGCTTTGGCTAGCATGATCAGAGCGTCAGGGGTCACACCATGACAGTCAGAAAGCTTGAGGAAGGTGAGCCGAGGACAGGACTCACTAACCAGCTGTGAAAGACAGAGGGCCAGCTGGGGTTGGAGAAGGGCAAGGGAAAGAGACCATGGCTAGTGCCAATGCCACTTCACTGTCTCAGCAATGAGCTCCTTTCTGGCCATGCCAGGCCTACCTGGGTGCTCCCACTTCTTACTCCTCCCTCCTGGAGGAAATGCCAAAAAAAGAAAACCAAGCAGGCATTCTCATGGGGCATCACTTGGCCCCCACGGTACCTGACTCACTTCCTGGAAGTACTGGGCAACCCCAGAGTGTCATGGCTGGTGTGTAGGGCAGCCTCGCGCTCTCACCTTCAACACAGGGTGTACCTGGGACTTCCAGTGGATGAGAGTCAGCCTCTGGAGCTGTGAGAACCTGGGCCGACAGCAAAGGCAGAGCTGCAGGCTGTTTCCTTGCTTCCCTTCTGCCAGCGTTCTCCCCGCCCATCCTCTTGGCGCAGGGATGCAGGAAGGGGCCTGGGGCTTTCACACAACATAAAAAGTGATGTTTGGGAGTAAGAAAAAGATGGAATTCCTTACCGATTGGGCATAAGCCACTCCAGGGAAGCAAGGAGCTTCTTCTCAGCCTTGGCCCCACTCTTGGCAGGGCGGCCAGCCAGCGGGGGAGACAGGGTCAGGGTGTGCCAGAGTGCAGGCTGGGAGGCGGCCTCGTGCCAGCGGCGGCACACGAGCGCAGCCCTGGGAGAAAGAATTTCCTCAGGGGCCGGACCGTCTGTGGCCGACGCTAGCCCTCAATGGCTGCTGCTATGGGGTTTCCTAAGAGGAACCCGCCCCACCCCCCCAACTCTCACAGCGCCGCGGTCAGTTCAAAGTGTGGCCCCGGGGGTTCGAACTAGACCCTGAGACTGCTGCCGCGGACACGTGTGTGGGCGCTCAGGCCCCCGCCGAGTGCCTGTGCGGTCAGCCTGAGCTACGGCGCTGCGTGCAAAGGGCCTAGGGTACCTGCCGAGGAAGGGTATGGGCCCATCCGCCGCCACCAGCAACCCGAAAATCTGCAGCAGGATTTCCAGGGGAATGCGGTCGCCCCAGCCCGGGTCGGGCTCCTGCAGCGGCGTGGGCGCGGGCGCGGGCGCGGGCGCGGTCCTGGGCTTGGCCTTGGCCGCGCGGGACCCCGGGGACCGCAGCCGCTGAGCTCGGCGGGCGGCGCGCCTCTGCGCGTGGGGGCGGGCGGGCCCCGGGCCTGGCAGCACCAGCAGCATGCTGTCCGACTGCAGCAGGTGGTACCCTGAGCCGCTCGGAACAAGTCGATCCCACCACCAGTCTTCCGCCGAGCGGGTCCGCGCCGCGGCCGGGTGCACGACCCGGACTCTGCGCCAGGCCCGGCGGGGCCGCCCTGCAGCCCCTGAAGCCATTACCGCCCGCCGGCCTCCAGATTCCGCCCGGGAAGCGGAAGGGGCGGGCCCTGCGCCGGAGGGCGTGGGCGGGAGGTGCGGCGGGGCCTGGGGCGTTGCCTGGGCCTCGGGCCGGACCGTCGCTCGGGCTCCGCACCTGACTTCCGGGCCGGGGCTTCCGGCGCTGGGCCCGGCCGGGAGAGCGCGTTCGCCGAGTTAGGGCGGGTGAGTTGCGGCTCTCGCTCCTGCTCAGCTGCGTCTTAGCTCTACCGTCGTGGCCCGGGGCGGAGGCGGCGCCCTCAGAATGTGGCTGGACTGACGGCCGCCGGGCCTGGCAGCGCGCAGGCTCAGGACCTGAAGGCGCGGGACCTGGGCGCACAGGTAGGCGCTCCGCCGCTCCTCGACGTAGGGCGGGGCGGTGCCCGCCGCGGTCACACCCCTAGCCCCGACTCAGCTCCGACTGTCCCTGGGCTCGCAGAAGCCGCAGCGGTGTGCGGCGCCCTGTCCCCGAGTCCTTGTTCCGTGTCCGTAGGTGCGAGTGTGGTGGCGGCGGTCTCGGCCCCTCAGACCCGAAGGTCATCTCCCTCTTTACTTATTCTCCACTGGGCTTCGGCGCTTCCCGCTACCCTGACTGCTTGCGCGGTACGTGTATCCTGGTGTCCTGTCCTGGGTTTGCTTGGCCCCTCCTACTTCCCATACCCCACCCCTGGCACCCCACTCAGTATCCCAGGTCTTGGCCGTCTGGTCCTCTCCTTACTCCTGTTTTGTGTTTTTCTGTTGTGATCCTGCATGCGAGTCTGTTCCCTGCAAGCCAGACCAGGTTTTCAGTTTCCAGAGCCGAAGCGTCTTCTTTGGACCTAGGTGGGGAAAAGAAGAGCTGGCTGTGATCTTTGCTCTGTTCTGGAGGCCCCAGCCTTGGCCTGAATGGCAGCACCCCCGCTGGGCCGTCTGGTGCTGACCCACCTGCTGGTAGCCCTCTTTGGCATGGGCTCATGGGCTGCAGTCAATGGTATCTGGGTGGAGCTGCCTGTGATGGTGAAAGACCTACCCGAGGGTGAGTGGCGGGGTGGGTGGGCGGGGGACGAGGCTGCAGCTGCTCTCCTTCCCTGGGCATCCTGCCCCTGACACGGCTGCCTGTTTCCTTGCAGGTTGGAGTCTCCCCTCCTACCTCTCTGTGCTTGTGGCTCTGGGGAACCTGGGTCTCCTGGTGGTGACCGTGTGGAGGCGGCTGGCCCCGGGCAAGGGCGAGCGGGTCCCCATCCAGGTGGTGCAGGCGCTGAGTGTGGTGGGCACGGCCCTGCTGGCCCCCCTGTGGCCACAGGTGACCACAGTGGCGGGGCAGGTGCACTCCGTGGCCTTCCTGGGTCTGGCCTTCGTGCTGGCGCTGGCCTGCTGTGCCTCTAACATCACTTTCCTGCCCTTCCTGAGTCACCTGCCGCCTCCCTTCTTGCGATCCTTTTTTCTGGGTCAAGGCCTCAGCGCCCTGCTGCCCTGTGTATTGGCTCTAGTGCAGGGTGTGGGCCGCCTTGAATGCCCACCGACACCCACCAATGGCACCCCTGGGCCCCCCCTCGACTTCCCAGAGCGTTTTCCCACCAGCACCTTCTTTGGGATCTTGTCCACCCTATTGGTCATTTCAGCTGCCGCTTTCCAGGGTCTCTTGTTGCTGTTGCCATCGCCGCCATCTGTACCCGTGGGCAGCCCAGGGCCTGGCCTGCGGATGGGAGCCCCAGGAGTGGAGGAGGAAGAAGAGGAAGAGGCCTCGCCCCTGCAGGAACCCCCCAGCCCGGTGACAGACACCACTCCCAGCCCAGAACCTGTGGCCCCCAGGCTACTCTCCACCCATGGTGCCTTGCTGCTGGGCCTGCTGGCCGTGACCAATGCTCTGACCAATGGCGTGTTACCCGCTGTGCAGAGCTATTCCTGCTTGCCTTACGGGCGCCTCGCCTACCACTTGGCTGTGGTGCTGGGCAGTGCTGCCAACCCACTCGCCTGCTTTCTGGCCATGGGTGTTCTATGCAGGTACACAGGGAGCCCACGCCCCTCGGGATGGGATTTAGGGGTGAGGGCCTGGGCCAGGCACAGCCAGCTCTGAGTTTTGACTCACCCTTGGCAGGTCCCTGGCAGGGCTGGGTGGTCTTTCTCTGCTGGGCGTGCTCTTTGGGGCCTACCTTATGGCACTGGCAGTCCTGAGCCCCTGCCCACCCCTGGTGGGCACTTCTGCAGGGGTCGTTCTTGTGGTGAGTACTCTGGGGACAGGGCAACGAAAAGGGTGGCCGTCGGGAGGGGTTTGCCTCAGAGCAGGGCATCTCCGCTCAGCCTGCTACTGTGTCCACCCTCCCAGGTGGTGTCGTGGGTTCTGTGTCTGGGCGTGTTCTCGTACGTGAAGGTGGCTGCCAGCTCGCTGCTGCACGGTGGGGGCCAGCCGGCGTTGCTGGCTGCTGGTGTGGCCATCCAGGTGGGCTCCCTGCTCGGTGCCGTGGCCATGTTCCCTCCCACCAGCATCTACCAAGTGTTCCGCAGCGGGAAGGACTGTGTGGACCCCTGTGGCCCCTAAGCCTAGTGTTGGGGGGTACTCTGCTCCCCCCACCTGTCTTCAGGGTTCAGCTGCCACAGAGACTGCCTGCCCACTCCCTGGGGAGACCTGCCTCACATACGGCCTGCTCACGGACAGTTGCACACTCCACAGGCCGACCTGGCCCTGCAGGCCAGGTGGGGGACATAGCAGGCTCAGAGCCAGGACCCAGCTGGGAATGTGGACTTTGGTCCAGGACCTGTGTGGGATTTGTACAATAAAGCATTTTTATTCCATGAGTTGGAGTCGATCCCAGGAACAACTTCTGCTATGCAGATAGACCTCCTGTGACCCGGAGCCGTAGTCTGACCTATTCAGGAGGGGCTGCCACTCCCTGAGACAGTGGCTTGAGTTCCCGGGTTCATGGAACTCTGTCCTCTACACATAGAGAAGTGCCCAGAGGGACAGAGAAGGCCTGCTCCCAGGGTCTGGAGTCTGGGCCAAGGACCCACACAGGTTACAGCAGCCAGAGGCTGTGAGATGGGCCAGGCCAGCCAGGCACGAGAGCCAGACCGCATGGGCTGCCTGCTGGTTGCCGGGTCTGTGGCTGGGGTGTGGCAGTATTTCCCTGCTGCTTTATGGGGGATCCTGGGGGTGGATTTACACCAGGGGCTTGTTGCCAGTTCTGTGCGTGGAAAGGGCTCTGTGAGCAAGACGTAGAAGACTGGGGTATGAGGGTCCACCAGTCTTGGGATCCCTCTGCCCAAGGATGTCGCCCTCTCCCCCAAGCCACCTGTCCCGTTTTAGCTTCTGTGATCAAAGCTGCCAAGCCCCAAGCCTTTATTCAGGTGGACGTTACAGCGGCTGCTGGCAGATGGCCCTGGCTCTGCACAACCCACCCTCTGCCCCCAAGGCCCCAGGTTGGCTGTCCGGGTCTCTGCTTGTTGGCGTCTGTAGGGAGCCAGGCTGTCCTGGACTGGCGGGCTCTCCCACTCAGGGCTGGTGCAGCCTGCAGAGAGCCCTGAGCCGGGAGGGTCTGGGAGGGGGGATTTGGATGGAGGCTGCTGCAGGGCTGGGCCTGGGCTTCCGCTGTCTCCTCTGTGCCTCCTGGGTGGGTGGGGAGCAGAGGCCTGTCGACAACAGCGTCCCAGCGGGGCCCTGAGCTGTGGTCCAGTGTGAGTGGCCTGGTACAGAGACCCTGTTCTCACAGACAAGGCACCCAGTTCCACAGGGGGCCCTGAGGCCCAGGGTGTGGACTCTGGGAGCAGTGGTGCCTGCCTTGCCACCCAGCTCCCGCCGGATGCCCTTTCTTAACTTCAGAGGCCGGCTGTCCTTGACGGGAAGCACATGGGCTTCTCAAGGCCTTCCGCCCTGGCCTTTGCCAGACCAGCTGAGCAGGAAGAACTTCCTGGCGGGAGGGAAGGCTCTCTAGGCCTTGACCCTCCAACCAGCATTCAGTTGGGCCAGGTTCCCTCAGGGCTCAGTCAACCCAGCCCTGAAGACAGGCCCTAGTGATGCTAACCGCCGGGCCACCTGACCTGATGGGACTGGGGAGGGGGCAGCAGCAGCTTGACGTGCCTCTTGCATTTGGGAAGCAAGGTGACGGGCAGCTGTGAGTTAGGGACACTGCCTTTGGTTGCAGCGAGCAGAGGCCGAGGGCATGAGATGGGCAGTGTATCCCTCCCTGCACCCCCCGACACTGCCCTCGTCTCTTGCTTACCCTGGGACGGCTCCCAGTTCCTTCCTGCCCCCCTCCCCTTGTGTTGGGAGTCCAGGGAGTCTCTGCTTTGCCCGCCTGTGTGTCTGCCCAGTGTGCCAGGCTCCGTGGAATGTGCATGGTCTCCCAAAGTGGGGGGGTGGGCAGGGGGGCTGGAGGGGGTTTGAGGAAGCTGCCACCCTTTGAAGTCTCCGGGACATTCCAGACAGCGTCCCTGAAGGAAACAAGCGGGGACCCAGATGACAAGGGGAGGAAAGGCCGCGGGGCGAAATCCTAGAGAGCCACTAGCTCGCTTGGCACGCCCTTCCTGCTCTCAGCCACCCAGGGATGAGGCCGGGAAGCGGGACAGCCCACCATGCCAGCCCTTCAGAGCAGAGTGTACCCCAGGACTGCACCTGGGCACCATGCTTCCAGCTGGATGGCATGTGGCCAGCCACTCAGCCTCCAAGCTCTGCCCAAAGGATCTCTCAGACTTTGAAGGAGACCCCAGACATTCTCTCCACTGCACTTTTCAGGGGTCTCAGAGACAACTGTAGTTCTAGTGGGTTATTAATCACAGACCCCTCTGCCCCCCCCCCCTGCCCCTGCCACCGTGGCTGGGTGGGTGACCCAGCTGATCCAGCTGTGATGCCCACACCAGTTGAAATGGGGGAGGAGAGGTGGCCCTGTGGAGCAAATGAAGACCCAGTAGGTTGGTCCTGGGGGTGTCAGTTGCCCCAAGAGTTGTAAAAACTACCCAAGCTACTCGGTGTGCACACAGCAGAGTGAGGGGCAGAGAGACACAGATCCTGACGGCGTCCTGCAGCCGCCGGGAGCCAGCTGTGCCTGGAGCTAAACCCCTTGGACTTTCAAGTTATGTTAGCCCACAATTTCTTGCTTATTTAAGTTGAGTTGGTTTCTATTTGTCACAGCTGCAAGAGTTGTGAGGTCCTCTCTCGTCTCTGAAGCACCTGGGACCATTCAGAAGTTTGCACGCCAAGCACTGGCTGACCTTTCCGTGCCTGGGGGAGGATTAGTCACCGTCCTGCAGACTCTCCCGTCATACTCCCCATGTCAAGAGCCCTAGGCTCTCCTAGGCATTCCCACCAGCTCCTGAGCAGGATGCTTCACTGACCAATTCCACCCTGGAAAGGAGAGTTTCCTGGAGGTCGGACCCTCTCAGAAAACCTTGAGCCAGGCCAGGTGGGGAAGGAGGCAGGACCTTCTTCAGCTGGACTATCCAGAGAAAGCCCTGGAGGAGGTTTCTGTCTTCATATTTCCTCTCCTTTTGCAAGCGTGGCAGGAGAACTGAGCTCATTAGAAAGCAGATTGCAAAAGAGCCCCTACCTGACCCCTCACAGGTGTCCTGCTACCCGTGTCCCCCCACAAGCTCCCACCCCACCCCACATGGACTTAGGTCAGAGGGTTGTGAAGAGATGCAGAGGCCAGGGTGCTCAGGCATCCAGAGGAGAAGCAGGCAGATCTGCAGATGAAGGTGTCTGTTCTCTGTTTCTGTTTAGTGTTGCACTGCGGGTCCTGGCAAGGGTTGTTACACAGGAAAAAGAAAGAAAAGGCATCCAGATGGGAAAAAAGTAAACCTATCCTCAGATGACATGATTCTATGTATAGAAAATCATAAGGAGTCCACAAAGAACTTGTTAGGACCAAAAACAACTTCAACCAAAATTTGCAGAATACAATATCAATGTACAGAAATCAATTGTATCTTTATACACGTTTAGCCGTTAAGGAAAATTTTTTTACAGTAGTGTCAAAAAAATAAAGGACCTCAAAATGAATTTAACAAAGGAAATGCTAAACTTGTACATGGAAAACTACAAAATGTTGACAACAATGAAAAACATGAGTAAATATTCATAGGTCAGAAGACCTGTTGTTAACTTGGCAATACTGATCTACAGATTCTAGTAATTCCTATCAAAATTCGATCTAGCTTTTTTTGAAAAAAAAATTAATCCTAATATTCATAACAAAACAAAATGCAGGAGACACAGAATAGCCAAAATGATCCTTTTTGTGTGTGTACCATGCCACATGGCTTGCAGGGTCTTAGTTCCCTGACCAGAGATTGAACCTGGATCTTTGGTAGTAAAAGTGCTGTTTTAACCGCTAGACCGCCAGGAAATTCCCCAAAACAATCTTTAAAAGAATATAGTTGGCTACAAAACTACAGTAATCAAGACAGACACACAGGTCAATAAAACAGAATAGAGAGCCCAGAAATAAACCCACACACTTAATGATCAATTAATCTACAAGAAAAAGAGACAAGAATCTGCAAAGGAGTGGCGGGGCTTCCTAGGTGGCAATAGTGGTAAAGAATCTGCCAGCCACTGCAGGAGAATATACAAAGGACAACCTCTTCAATATATGGTGTTGGGAAAACTGGATGCTACAAATATTAAGACTCAAACTGGAGTACTTTCCCACTCCAGATACAAAATAAACCAAAAATGGATTGAAGACTTAATGTAAGACCTGAAACCATTAATCTCTTAGAAGAAAACATTGTCATCAGCCTTGGCAGTTTTCTTGAATATGTCTCCTCAAGCAAGAGAAACAAAAGTAAAAATAAACAAATGGGACTACATCAACCTAAAAAGTGTTTGTACAGTAAAGGAAACTATCAACAAAGTGAAAAAACAGCCTACTGAATGGACCTTTGCAATGGTTATATCCAACAAGAGATTAATATCCAAAACATTCAAAGAACTCACATGATGCAACCTCAGTAAAACAAACAACACAGTTAAAAAATGGGCAGAAGACCAAAATAGACAAAAGAAGACATACACGTGGAGAGCAGGCACATGAAAAGATCCTCAACATCATCAGTCATGAGAAAAATCAAAGCCACAATGAGATCTCACCTCACACTGATCAGAATGGTCATTATCAACAAGACAACAAACAAGTGTTGGAGAGGGTGTGTAGAAAAGTGAACCCTTGTGTGCTGTTGGTGGTTATGTAAATTGGTACAGCCACTGTGAACAACAGTATGGAGTTTCTTCAAAACGTTAAAAATAGATCTCCTATGATCTATATGATCATAGCAATGATCTAGCAATGTCATTTCTGAGTATTTAACTGAAGAAAACAAGAACATTCATTAGAAAACATACATAAGCCCCTATGTTAATTGCAGCATATGTTTGTTAGCCAAGATACAGAAACAGTCTAATTGCCCATTGACAGATAAATGGATAAAGAAGATGTGCCACATATTTTATATATGTGTATATATATACACATACATACACACACACACAATAGAGTATTAGCCACAGAACCCTGTCCTTGGGCTTCCCTGGTAGCAGAGTGGTAAAGAACCCACCTACTGATGGAGGAGACACAAGAGGCACAGGTTTGATCCCTGGGTTGGGAAGATCCCCTGGAGTAGGAAATGCCAAACCACTCCAGTGTTTTTTTTTTTTTTTTTCACTCCAGTATTTTTGCCTGGAAAATCCCATGGACAGAGGAGCTTGGCAGGCTACAATCCATGGGGTCACAAGAAGTGGGACACAGCTGAGCAACTGAGAACGGTTAGCCATAGAACAGAATGGAATCGTGCTGTTTTGACAACATGGATGGATTTTGCTGAGTGGAATACGTCAGACAGTGAAAGACAAATACCGTATGATTTCACTTATAAGTGGAATAAAAAGCATAACAAGTGAACAAAACATATGAAAACAGAAACAGACTCATAGATGCAGAGAACAAAAAGTAGTTGCCAGAGGGGAGAGATAGGTGAGGGAAATTAATAAGAGGTACAAGCTTCCAGTTACAAAATAAGTGAGTCAACAGGTATGAAATGTACAGTGGAGAATATAGTCAATAATATAGTAGTAACTTCGTGCATTGACAGATGGTAACTAGACTTACTCTGGGGATCATTTTATAATGTATAGAAATATTGAATCACTACATTGTTCACCTGGAATTACTGGCGTTGTAGGTCAATTATACATCGAGAATAAACTCATAGAAAAGGAGATCTGATTTGTGGTTACCAGAAGCAAGGGGTGGGGGGATGCAGAATTGGATAAAGGTGGGCAAAAGGTACAAATTTCCAGTTATAAGACAGGTACTACGGGGACTTCCCTGGCAGTCCAGTGATTAGGGCTTCATGCTTGACTGCAGGGGGTATGAATTAACATCTTGCAAGCTGAGCAGTAGGCTTCCCAGGTGGCACTACTGGTAAAGAACCCTTCTGCCAATGCAGGAGACCGAAGAGACATGGGTTTGATCCCTGGGTCAGGAGGATCCCCTGCAGAAGGGTATGGCAACCCACTCCAGCATTCTTGCCTGGAGAATCCCATCAACAGAGGAGCTTGGTGGGCTACAGTCCATAGGGTTGCAAAGGGTTGGACATGAGTGAAGTGACTTAACATCCACGCATGCCGAGTGGCACAGCCAAAAAAAGGTTAAGTATTAATACTAGCGATGTAATGTACAAAATGATTAATTAACTGCTGAATGTTACATATAAAAGTTTGTCAGAGTAAATCCTAAGAGATCTCAACATAAGGAAAAAATTTTTTTATCTTTTATTTTGCTTATACAAGATAATGGATGTTCAGTGAATGTATTTTAGTGACTATTTCATGATGTATGTGAGTCTAATCATGCTGCACACCTTAAACTTACACAGTGCAGCATCAGTTACATCTCCATAAAACTGGAAGAAAAAAAAGCATTTTATTTCAAAAGCACTTACGTATATATGTATGTATGTATATCTCCAGTACTCTTGCCTGGAAAATCCCATGGACAGAGGAGCCTGGTAGGCTGCAGTCCTTGGGGTCGCTAAGAGTCGGACATGACTGAGCGACTTCACTTTCACTTTTCACTTTCATGCATTAGAGAAGGAAATGGCAACCCCACTCCAGTGTTCTTGCCTGGTGAATCCCAGGGATGGGGGAGCCTGCTGGGGTGTCGTCTATGGGGTCGCACAGAGTCAGACACGACTGATGTGACTTAGCAGCAGCATGTATGTATATACATATGGGCTTCCCTGGTGGCTCAGACAGTAAAGAATATGCCTGCAATGCAGGAGACTGGGGCTGGATCCCTTGGTCAGGATTTACAAGATAATGTAAAAATATGTAGTCATATATATTTCATATATATAGATGCAATAAAATTTTAAAAGCACTAAAAAAAAAAAAAGAATAAAGTTGCAGAAATCTCTCACACTTCCCAATTACAAAACTTACTGCAAAGTTATACTAGCAGAGCCTTCCCTGATGGTCCAGTGGTTAACACTGTGCTTCCAAGCAAGGGGCGCAGTTTCAATCCCTGGCTGGGGCACTAAGATCCCACATGCCACATGGCAATGGAAACCCTCTGGCTGCAATGAAGACCTGACTCAGCCAAAAAATGGAATCAATCGATAAATAACACTTGCTTCTCACTAACTCACCTCCCTGATTCTGACAGTGAGACTTACTATGAGTCTTACTCTTCACAGCAGCATAGATATTTGCACAAGTTCAGTTGGAGTCTATCTTCCGTTTTATCAAGACAGAATTGGAGAAATTTGCTGTGTGCCCAAGGCCTGGTGAATGGCCACACCGAGAGGGTGGCTCATTAACAGGTGTGAGCCACTTCTAGGGAACCTGGGTCAACCTCCTGGAGCGAATGCCTACAGAACACTCCCAGGGTTTCGCACTCCATGCCTTACAGGCAGTCAGGAAGGCCTCTTCCTAGCAGGCTCACAAACAGAAATTCACCCATATATAGTATACATTGTTTCTCACCTGGGATAACAAATAATGGAGGCCTTTGAAAGTCCAATCTGAGAGTTTTAATAATAACTTCTAGCAAAGCAAACTTAAGGTGGCCTGCGTGGTATCTTAGCACCCTTAACTTGTGAGCCAGGACCTCATTTTGCAGCAAGAAAAGCGAGGCTTGAGCAGTCACCCTAATTCATCGCACTGAAGTGATGGGCTGTAACGGCTGCCCCTTTTCAGCCCTGGGTTCAGCTCCAGCTGTCGGCGCTGACCCCCTACTGGGGTCTCTTCTCCTTCCCGGCTTCCGCCCTTGCTGTGAACTCCTGGGGAACAGGTGAGCTGACCTCCCCAAGCCTCAGCTTCCACTGGGGGTGGGAAAAGACCCCAACAGCAGGGTCTGGGGACGACAGAGGAGGAGATGGTTGATGGCATCACCGACTCGATGGACGTGAGTTTGAGAAAGCTCCGGGAGTTGGAGATGGACAGGGAAGCCTGGCGTGCTGCAGTCCATGGGGTCGCAAAGAGTCGGACACGACTGAGCGACGGAACTGAACCGAGCGGTGTCTGACAGCGTGCCTTGACGGAGCGCCGGTCCTGGCCCTAAAGCTAGTGGGCCTGGAGCCGCCAGGGGGCGCTGCTCCACCGCGGCCGCGGGACTCCTCGGGGCGTGGCCTCCAGTCCCCGCCCGCTCGTCGGGACGGCGCGCGCGCGCGCGCGCGCGCGCATGCGCCCCTCCCGCAGGGCCTGCTGGGCCGGCGGCGGGTGTTCGGCGTGTGGCAAGCGGGAGCCGAGCGGCGGACCGAAAATGTGGAGACCTGTGAGACCCCCGCGCGCTCGCGCCCCTGCCGCGGCTCGGGTCGCCCGGTCGGGACCCGCAGGGCCCGAGCCTCTCCCCCCAGGGATCCTCCCGGCTGGCCGGCACCCACAGGGCTCTAGGAGGAGCCCGTCACAGCCCTCAGGCAGCCTGTCTTCGGGCCCTCGCTTCAGCCCCCAGGCCCTGTGGGGGAGACGCCGGGCCTTCCCCCCCGCCGCACGCCGCAGCCTCGCTTGTCAGAGGCTGCTGTCCAAAGCCTCTTTCCCCTCGAGGGACGACCCTCTCGTCCCTTCACGGACGCCCTTCCCCAAGGGAGACGCCCTTTCCCGAGGCGACTGCCTGGTGCCCATCGCCTCCGCCCGCCCCGTGTCTGCCTCAGACCCCTCGCCGCTGCAGGCTCTGCCCGAATCGCAGAGGGGGCCCCCCGCCCTTTCTTCACATGCTCCCTTGGACACCCTTTTCCCCTTGTCACCAACCCAGCCGGGGTCATCCCGTGCTGACAGCTGCCCCCTACCTCTGGCGAGATGGGATTTGAGGGGGCGAGAGGTGGGCTGACAGCTGCTGCGGCCCGGCGCTGAGCCACCTCTCCTCCCGCCCTGTCTCCAAAAGCCCCTCCTCTCAGGCTTTCCTAGGTTTCTAACTGGCCCTGGGCTGCCCTCCTAACTCAGCTTCTTTTGATCCTGAACATGGCAGCTGCCTTTCCAGTCCCGCTCCCCCTACCCCCGCGCGTGGGACCTCCCGTTTTATTTCATCTCTGTCGTTTGAATTAGCACCTTTCAAACTGGGTGTCATAGTGGTTGACCCAGGTCTTAGCCACTCCCTCTCCAAAAACCTAGCCCTTTTCTTGTGTGGCTGGTTTAGAGGTGAGGAGACTGAGTGGGGCTCATCACTATTTTCAACATGGAATTTTCTGTAGACCTTGTAGCTTTCTAATAAGCCTAGCCTTGTGGGTTTAGGTGTTAATACAAATGAATGTCCATTAGCTTCTGTGGCTTGTAGAGTGGCTCCATTACACAAGGGTGTTTTGTGAGTGAGATGATGAAGCAGTGTTAGTCTGAGAATCAGGCAGAGACAGTGAGTTGGTCTTTTATAGTTTATAAAGCTGCTTCAGTCATTCAGGTCACTGAGTTCTCTAGGCAGCTCTCGGGAGTGGGCAGGCGGGCTTTGGCCCTTAAGCAGGAGATGCTCATGACAAATAAGCAGAGCAGGGCCCAGTAGGCTTCTGAGTCCTGACTGGTGCTGAGAGGGTCAGAGACCCTAGGAAAGAAAAGGACAGGGTGTTCACGGTCATCCCCACTGCCTCTGCTGGGCCCCCACCCCAGCCTCTCTCCTGACCTTGGGAACAGTGCCGGCTCAGTGCTTTGGTTTACTCTCCTGCTGTGCGTGCTGGGCTGCTGACCTGCCCTTACACGGCCCAGATTCTTATCACCTCTTTGTAGTTTCAGGTCTAGTGAGATTCAGCAGTTGCTTCTTCCTCCTGGGGGCTGGCTTATCTGCAGTAACTTTTCAAATCTGCTGTGTCTCATCTACAGGGTGTTAGAAAAACCAACATCTCAGCTTGTGCCTAAAACATGAGCACAGGTGCTCGTGGTTCTGTGTTGATGTGCACACGGAGTGTGTGAGCTCTGTCTTGTCTGAGTGATGTTACCTGATAGATTGTTAGCTGAGTTCCACATGACCACAGTGCGCCCAGGCTGAGAAAAGGCCCCTCTCATGTTGTCCCAAAGCGGGAGGCTTCGGGAGTGAGAGGACTGCCCCAGGAGGGCTGCGGTGTGTGTTCATCCTGCTGAGGAGGCGCCCTCTCTGTACCTGTTTGCTGCCGCTCTGGGTGTGGTGCGGGTTACATGTGATGCATGGATATTGCCCTGGACTGGTTCCTGGAAGGTCTGGCTGCTGGCTCTGTTGCATTTATGGCTCTGTGACCCTAGGGTGTCCCCTGGGTGGTGGGGATATTTGGGGAGTTGCCGGCATCCAGCTGGCATGAGCCAGCACACTGGGCACCGTGGGGGCTCTGGTGTTGTCAGCAGAGGCCTCATTCTCCCGGGGAGCTGCTGCTGTCTCACCTGATCGCGGCCTTCCACCTGTTGCTCAGTAGCATGGCCTGGGCCATGTGGGGTTCTGGCTTTTTCTCCACTTAGCTGCCGTTTATCTCAGGTCAGCAAGTGTTTGTGATAAAGAATTTCTGCTGTATCTCAGAGATGATCAAGAGATGGCCCTGCCCAGCCTGATGGGAAGAAAGGCTGCAGGCTAACCCTTGCTCCTGTGATAAGGACAGTGGGGTGGGGTGGGGTGGGGTGGGCAAGGAACCCTGGTGAATGGGGCTGGGGGAGCCTTCAGGCAGAACAGCGGCCTGGAGAGCAGGCCTGGGCCAGGCTCCTCACTGCTGTGCAGGGTCTGCCAGAGGGATTGAGTGAGGGAGGGACTGGGAATGAGGCAGTGCGGCCAGAGCTCCTGCTGCAGTGCTGATTCCTCAGAAAACGGCAGAACGCTGCTCTGGGGGCTGTGGTCAGGGGCCGTTACTTTTCTGGCCATGCCCTCTTGGCATCGGCCGTGTGTCCGGAGGCTGTGGACACTGGTCTTCAGCTTCCCTTCCAGAGCTCCAGCCGGTGGTGGACAGTGGTCAGGAGGCTGCGGGAGCAGCCAGGGCCCTGAGCTTTAGAGTCAGTGATTCGGGTTCGGCCTTCTCCTGTGAAAAGAACTGTGTGTTTAATACGAACAGGATGTGTAAACTTACTTGTGAGGTGACTTGACTTTTTCTCACTGGACTCTCCTACTAATGACTCCAGGGACAGTGTGCTCTGCCTGGTGGCTGTCAGGACCCCTGCCTGGGGGGTTTCACCGAAGGCTGGTTTGGGGATGGGAAGGGTATGGGCTGGGGAAGTGGTGTGATTTCCCAGCCTCTGGCATCTCTGCTGTGCTGTGTGCCATGTGAGGAAATAAGCCCCGCCATCAGAAATGTCCGCCTTTTGTTGAACACCTGTTAGGTGCCAGGCCCTGAGCAAGGCACTTTATTGCTGCCATCTTTCACCTTTCCAGCTTGGCAGGGCGTCAGCAGGGAGTCGCTCCCCAGGCGCAGAGTGAGGTCGGTGAGGCAGGTGGAGAGGCCCGTGCTGCGGTGCAGGGCTTGGCCGTCGTGGACTCTGCCCCGCCCTGCAGCACCTGTTGGCCCAGGGGTGCCGTTCCCCTGGAGAAGGACGGACGGGGGCTGCACACGCTTCTCCTTCAGCAGTGTCCTTACCATGTGCCCCGCTGAGTCTCCCTGGTGGACTCTGGGCCTTCCCCAGGTGGAGGCCTTGATGGCAGTGCCCTCTGAGGGCACCCTCCTCAACCGCAGTCTCCTGCTGCCCCTGAAACACACCCAGAGTACGTGTGCAGGGTCCCTGGCGGAGGAGGTGTGACCCTGGGCTCAGCCGTGGTCTTGGAGCCGCTGTGCCTGCCCTCTGGTGTGGCAGCCCCTTCGGGCCCTCACCTCAGCCTTGGCGCCGGCAGCCGGGGACCTCCCCCTGCAGGTTGTTGGCGGCTAGAATAACTTGTGGATCTGTCCTTTCCTTCCTTCTGAATGTTAACGTCTCAGGGTAATTGTTATCAGTCAGCTTTGGCCGTTTTCCTTCGCTGTCTCGGGTGCGTCCCCACTGGGACTTGGTAGCGGCCCGTCCACTCCAGAGCTGAGAGTTTCTTTATCTGCGTGGATAACTGCTCCACACTTTCTATGTGTTGATCCCTGACTCGTGGTGCGAAAGTGATACACATTCAGTAGAAACTCTACTTCCAGCTTCGAGTTTGACCTTTTCCTGGGCCAGCGGCAGGAGGTGGATGCTCTGTTTGATGTTGGGCAGCGGCTGCAGCAGCTCCCCATCAGCCTGCAATCGCCAGGGTGCACTCGGGTGCCCTGACAGCGTTCTGTATTCACTGTCAGTGCCGTGTGCAGTCAATTACAGAAGATGGTCCACGCTTCAGTGTAAAACAGACTTTGTGCTAGATGGTTTTGCCCCCTTGTGAGTGTTCTGAGCAGGTTTCAGGAAGACCAGGCTAAACTTCGGTAAGTTCAGTGTGTTAAATGGATTTTCGACTTCTGACATTCTCAACTTACGGTGGGTTTAACCCTAACCCCATCATAAATCAAAGAAGACCCATAGTCTGTTTTCTCAGTTTAGTTCAACCCAGCAAATAACTCCTTGTTTGTGTTAGATGGGGTGGCCTGCGGAGCTGGGAGGGCAGGGTCGCTGGGAGGAGGGTCCCCAGGAGGGCACTGGGGACCAGCGGGCAGTTTGTTGCAGCAAGGAGCCTGGAAGCTCCTTGACCACAGGCTGGCCTTGGCGGTGCTTCGCCTGCCCCCACACTGGGCACTGCCCAAGGGCTTTCCAAGTGTCAGTTCACTCACCCGCACTGCAGCAGGGCAGTGGTCCCCACCCCACAGGGAAACTGAGGCAAGGAACTCACCCACACTGCATGGCTGGCAAGTGCTGGAGCCCAGATTCCAACTCCAGCCCCAGCCGTCTGGCTCCAGGCTCCGCCCTGGGTCTCAGCCTCGGCTCAACCTGAGGCTCTGGGGAGCCCATCCAGTGTCTGGCATTGAGTGGTCTCCTTGATGCCAGGAGCACCTCCGCCCCGGGTTGTGACAACTCAGCATCTCCAGGCAGTGCCAGGTCTGCCTGAACCCGCTCCAGCTGCCTCGTCTTCCCAGTCAGGCTGGAGAATGCGGCAGACGCACTACACCTGTGACTGTGGAAATGTTCAAGCATAGGGTCCCCGAGAGTTACTTACCTAGGTGCTACCACCTAGGTCTGCCCAGTGTTAGCATCTGGCTCCAGCTGACCTGTTTCTGTTTGAAACCATGTGTATTTTGTTGTCATTGGACCATTTGAAAGTAAGTCGCAGACCTCTTGACGCATAATCTCGACACTTCATTGTGCACCCCTGAAGGAGGAGGGCATCCTCTGATATGACCGTAGGAACCGTCACACCTCACAGTCCTGACTGGCTCTCTGCTCTCTGTGGTCCCACAGGTGTTTCAGAGGTGTTTTGTTTCAGACTAAGGTTCAGTCAGGGTTCATGCTTTGCATTTGGTGCAAGTCCTCCCAGGTTTTTTCTTGCAGCTCTTTTTTAAACTTCTAGTGAAAAATAGCCAATATTTACAAGGAGAGAGAATTGATAAGTGCCTGTGCCGGGTACCAGTAGTTCTCAACACGTGGATCTGAACAGCTTTCCGGAGAGGCCAGACTGCTGTGTAAAGCGTATGCCACGCCCAGGAGTTCTCTGGGTCACCGAAAATGAACCAGAAGCCCCAGGGCTGCCAGCTGCTGGCGATTGTAATTTCTTTTTCCATGGGTCTGTGGTCTCTCTGAGAAGACCAGAGCCGCAGCAGACCGGAGAAGCAGGCAGCTGGAGTGAGGGGTGTTGTGGCCCCTTGACTTGGGCACCAGCCTTGGCTCGCCCTGCCTGGCTCCTCACGCCGCCCCCTGAGCGCCCCAGAGCCCCAGCTCTGCCTTAGGCGGCAGCTGGTCTTGCTGGGCATCTGGCCCTGCCTGCTCCTGCGCCCTCCCTGCATGAAACCCCTGGGGTCTCCAGGGACACCCCACCTGGCTACAGTTCCAGTGTCCCAGGACCAGGCCTCACGGCTGGGCCAGCACAGCACATGTGGGGCACGTGCCTCCTGCTGCAGGACGGCGGCGGTGAGAGGGCCTGGGGGAGCCTGTGCCAGTGTGTCTCCACCGGACATAGCGCGGAAGGCGCTGCTGGGGAGGAGACAGGCTCGTGTTGTTAGCGGGCTGGGGGTGGGGGAGAGGAAGAGGGGCCCCATCTGTGGCGGCTGCCCCTCACTGCCTGTCTGCCCGAGGCTGCCTCTGTGGCCTCTGCGGGGTTTTCCTTGAGGATCTGCACTCACTGTGGGTGGCCTTGGGAAGCAGAGCTCTCTGTCAGCCCCTGGTCTCTTCTGAGGACAGTAGGTCATGGACCTTTTCCTTTGACTTTTGTGTTGTTTTGTAGCCTTGAAATTGTCTCCAGGGCTGTGTGCTTTGGCCAGAAAGTGATTGGAAAGTCAGTTCCTTGTTTGGCTCGGATTTCATAATAATAATGTTAACATCTGTGCTGTGGGCTATGATTTAGTTTGCGAAATCTTTTTTTCCCCCAAAACTGAGACTGTTTACAGTTGGGGAACCTGTGGTTGAGAGCCCTTCAGGTCGTACTCCAGTATGGTTGGGAGACCAAGGCTGCCCCTGGCTGTGGGACCGCTGTGGTTTCTTCCACGCCCCTCAGATGGGGCAGCGCGTGGGGCCTTAGCTTCTCTGTCTGCGCCTGACTGTGCCCCCCCCAGCTCCCCCACCCCGGGTCTCACCGTGGGGGCTCAGAGACACAAATTCTTGTGTCTGTTCACTTGCCCAGCGCCAGCCCCCGAGGCCCTGCCTCCTTTCTGATCCTGACCCTTCCCTGGGAAGCTGCTGGTCTCAGAAGGGGAACTAGGCAGTAGGGCTCCCAGGACCCCGCAGGGAGCTGGGGGCAGGGCCTGTGGAGGGCGGCCTCCTGGTGCAGATGCGGCCTTGCAGCGCTGGGCCCTTGCCGCGCTCTGAACCCAGAGCCATCGCTGCTCCCAAGTCAGACGTGTGGGCCCAGAAAGCACTGACGCTCCTCAGTGACGAGTCGTGGCGGGTGTGGGGTTCCTGCCGCCAGCCCTGTGCCCTCTGCTCCCTTTGCAGGCACAGCTCTGCCACTTCCACTCGGCGCTGCTGCAGGGCAGGCCCAAGCCCTGGCCGTCCCCTGCCACCTTCTTCAGGAGGAACTTCGCAGCCCCGCCCGCAAGGTGGGGAGCTCGCCACAGGTGCCTCTGGCACGTGCCCATCACCATACAGGGTGCCCTCTGTTGGGGGGCGTGAGGCTGGACCTTCTCTGCGCGCCTCCCCATGACGGGATGTGCTGGCCCCCCACCGCCAGGGCCCCGGTCTGGGACCTGTTGGAGACCAGGGGGCAGCGAGGGTGTGGGCGGGATGGTCCAAAGCCTGACTGGACAGTGGGCAGGATGGAGCCCGCGTGGGGTCTGGGCATCTGTGGGGCTCAGTGGGGTGGCCTGGACCTGGAGGTCAAGCGCCCAAAGTTGGTGCTGCCTGCCGAGGTCCTAGTGCAGCTGCAGCACCTGTGGCCTTGGCCGGTGGGTACGGAGCAGCCCGGGTGACTGGGCTGCACGCCCGTCTCCATGCAGGCCCCCGAGGCCCCAGCCCCTGTGGAGGAAGGCACTGTCGGCTGCGGCGCTGGGGGTGCCCCTGCTGCTTGGGGCACGGTACCTGACGGCGGGAACCCAGGAGAGGAGGCGGATGCGGCTGGTGGTGGACGGCGTCGGGCGCTTTAGCAGGTAGGGCGGGCGTGGCCGCGGTAGGGGCCGGGGCTGCATGCTTCTGCTGGGAGCGCTGACGCTGCTCCCCGGGCGCTGTTCTTCCCGGGGGACGACTGAGCACCGTGGGACCCTAGCCATCTGCATGGGGTGGTCCCCACAGACCCCACCTCTGGCCACTGCCTTGTCTCCCTTCTGACCGTCCCTGCTCTCCCAAGAAGAACTCAGGGCATGGGGGGCTTCCTGCTTGCCTCCACTAGCAGTGGCCTGGACCAGCAACATGCCTGCTGGCCTCTGGAGCCCAGGGCTCCTTAAACTGAAGGCTGCCTAACGCTCCTGCATCTCCCAGGCAGGATTCTGGGGGCGGCGCGGGCGGTCTTCCTTCTAGAGAGGCCTGGGCAGGTGTCCTGCTCCAGCCAGGTCCAAGATTCCTGCCCACAGAGGCCTGAGAGCCAGCTCCCGTAGTGGGAGAGACCTCAGCCTACCTAGACCTGCCGAGGGGCCGGGAGGCGAGGGCCTGAGGCTGCTCCTGTGTGGCCTTGCGTGAGGAGGCCGCTTCGGGTGTCCTGCTCCACCAGCTCTGAGCCCCGCTGCCCTTTGGTGGCCTGGGTCGGTGCCTAGTGGAGGATTAGGATGCCTAGGACTTGGGGCGTTTGGTTGCAGCTTCGTTGAGATTTACCCCAGCAGCAGCTGCAGGTGGGCAGACAGACAAGCACATCACCTCCTTCCACCTGTGGGTCTGCCTGGAAGTCCTGGTTGCCCTTCTGAGCAGGTCCCCGGCAGGAGCCTCTGTGTCCTGCAGGGTTTCCCAGTCTCCACAGCCTCGAGGTGAGGGGGTCCGAGCCCGGGATCAGCTCTCTCCTGAGCGGCCCGCAGGATGGCGGGGACCATCCCCGCAGCCTCAGCGGGCCCGGGCCGTTTCCCCTTCCACTTCATACATGCTGCTGTCCCCCGCATTAGGTGGAGGCTCCGCACGCCCACCCACTCCTTTTCCCTCCTTCATAGGGTCTTCACAGCCAGTTTTCAGAAGCTGAGCTGGGACTGAGTGGTAGGGTGCTAGAGCGATTACCTTCCCGACCAGCTGCGCGGCCTCCTCAGCTCTCAGCCCTGACAGTTGCCAGAATGGGTGGGCCTGGTGGAGCCCTGGTGGGTGCAGGGCAACCATGGGGCCCCTGGAGACCTGGGAGCCTGCAGCGTGCTGGCAGGAGCCTAGGAAGCTGGGCCCAGCTCGCCCGTGCTATGGCAAGGAGACTGGGACGCAGTGCACGTGCCAGGCCCGCTCGTGGGGCCAGGATGCTTGAGGGTGATTTCTGACCCCACCTCTTAATTTTAACTTTACAACTCCTGTGGGTTTTTTTTTTTTTTTTTTTTTTGGACACAGTTTTAAATGTCCAAAGAAGTTGGACTAATAATACAACTTTTTTCTTTTTGAAACGTTGACAAATATGTTGTCAACATGCCCCGTTATTCCTGAAACCTTGAGTATTTCCTAAACAAGGACATTCTCCTCCACAGCCACAATCAGGAAGGTGACAGACACATTGTGACCCTCTAACCCTCAGACCCCATCCTGTGTCACCAGGCCCTCCAGTAACACCCTTTTCCACATGAGGATCTGTCTGGGCCTGTGTCTAGTCTCCTCCAGCCTGAAACAGCCCTCAGAGTCTCCTCGGCTCTCGTGGCTAAACTCAGGCTCAGGGCACGGTCCCCAGACCCCCCCTTGCCCAGGGTGTCTGACACCAGCCATGAGTCCCAGAGTCCCCATGGGTTCCCTCCCCTCAAACCACGGGCTACACATGGGGGGGTCCCCACCCTCCCTCAATTTTGATAGTTTCCTAGGATAGCTCAGAAAATACCATATTGGTTTTGGTGTTTTTACTGTAAAAAGGTGAAATTAGAATCAGCACAAGAACAAGGTGCCCGGGAGGGGTCTGGGCGGCCCCGCCTCAGAGCTTCCGCATCCCTGCCTCTGGTCCCCAACTGTGGTGTCCAGAGTCTCTGCCGGGGCTGCATTCCGGAGGCCTGACTGAGCGAAGACCCCGAGCTCTAATGCCGCAGTTGTCCTTTCTGGCCAGCATCAACTGCCAAGGCTGTGGCGTGTGGCAAACGCTGCCTCACTCAGGACACCTCTGGGTTTACAGGAGTGGGGTCACGTTAATTCTGCATCGTGTGAGGACCGTGACATGTCTGCGGGCCGATAGGCCTTATGATACCACAGGGTCAGCACCCTGGCCCTGTGCCGTGTACAAGAGCTGAGGTGCTGCCTGCTCCGTAGAGCAAGCTCCTTGGAGGACAGCCCCGCCCCACTCCCCTGCTGAGGCTGCCCCTGAGACCCGGTGTTCACTGTCTAACCTTTCCAAGAAAAGCTTTGCCGAGCCCTGACCTGCGTACGTCTGATGTGTGCTCGTGATTTGTCCCACGTTTGGCTTTTGGCTTCCCTCGTACACGGGCGCCCTGCCCCCTCCTGTCGCTGCTGGTTTATCGCCTTCCCTTCCGCTGCTTCTCCGGTGAGCTCGTCCTCCCGGCTCAGCTGTCCCATCCACCCCCAAGGGCTGTTCCGCCATCAGGGAGCTCTGTCCTCCCGTGTGTCCCCCCCAATCCTGGTTGCATCAGCCTGGACCGGCACATGGCGTCACCGCCTGCTTGTTGCTGCGACTCTTCAGGCTTGGTTTGTAGGAGCCCCCGCACCTGACTTGTGACCCTCTATTTTAATCTCTACAATTTTATTGTAAATAATTTCAAACGTATAACATTTTTTCTCTGACATTTCTGAATCCTTCCGACGTGATCCATCCTTTGAGCATTTTACTCCCACTGGCACCACAGTCACTCCAGGCTCAGTCTTGCCACCATCCACCCTCAGGACGGACAGGGACCCTGGCATCGCGCCAGCGTTTGCTGCTCCGGGCTGTGCCCCAGGCTGCCCCGTGCCAAAGCACTGTGGGCGTGTGCACTCCAGGTGTTTGCTTCTGTAGCCTGTTGTCAGTGGTAAACGTGCTGTTCCATTTTCAACACAGGTCATCCTGGTTTCCGCTCTTTCTGTGTCTGTAATCTCTTCTCTACCTGGGAGACACCGGCTGCCCTCGTCCCTAAATTAGTGACTTATTAGGTCACTTCCCTGAGTGTAGACCTCACCCCACCGCCCGCACCACACCGTCAGCCCCTGTGCAGACCTTGCATTGGCTTTTGGACAGAGTGTTCAGGAAGGAGGGCAGCTCCCTTGGATCCCGGGAGCTCAGAGAAACCTGTGTCCTTGCTCGCCCTGCTGTGCTCAGACACCCTTTTTGCTGGAGTGGCTGCGTGGGCCTGGTTTTTGGTGCTCGGTGAGGGTCTGGGATCTGGTTTCGGATCCTCCCCTCTCCAGATCCAGGGCTTCTGTGTCCACAGCCTGGGTTGCAGAAGGGAGGGATGACCCCAGCCCGCACCAGAAGGCCAGGGCCTGTGGGACTGCTCGCGGTGCGCCCTCAGCTCTGGGGTTCTACCCCGGGGCTCCAGCCCACAGAGCCCAGCTGAGTGCAGAGGAGGCCGGGCCGCTGTGCAACGGCCGAGTGAGCGTGTGCACAGATGGAGCGGCTTTGCTCAAGGGTGGGCTTTCCTGTGTAAGAAGTGCTATCAAAGAATGAAGGAGCACGTCTGCTCATTAGGGACCGGGCCCCCTGTGGTCCTGGGGACCCTTCAGACTGCGTTCAGGGGCCGGGGGATGGCGTGCATGCAGGCTGCCCAGTGCCCAGCCCAGGAGCTGAGACGGACCTGCTGGCTGTGCAGTCCCGAGAGCCCCACGGCGCCCCCCAGGTGCTCACAGCTGTCCAAGGCACTGGTGGGGTGCCTGCTGCGTGGGCCAGCTGGGGCTGAGGGCGTCTTCTGCCGGCAGGTCTCTGCGGGTCGGCCTGCAGATCTCGCTGGACTACTGGTGGTGCACGAACGTCATCCTGCGTGGGGTGGAGGAGGTTTGTGCCTGCGTCCTGGCCGGCCCATCCTGTGCCTGTGGGGTGGGCATGCCTGAGGGAGTAGGGGCCTGCCTGCCCCCATCCCTGCCCTCTCTGCCTGTGGTCAGAACAGCCCGAGGTACTTGGAGGTGATGTCTGCATGTCATCAGCGGGCGGCTGACGCCCTAGTGGCAGGGGCCATCAGCAACGGGGGCCTGTACGTAAAGCTGGGCCAGGGGCTCTGCTCCTTCAACCACCTGCTACCCCCCGAGTACATCAGGACGCTGCGGGTGCTGGAGGACAAGGCCCTCATGCAGGGCTTCCGGGAGGTGAGCCCGCCCCCGGGGGCGCGAGGCGGGGCAGTGTGGCCCCATGGCGTCCCCCACGCTGCTCAAGGTCCGTGCCTCCAGGTGGATGAGCTGTTCCTTGAAGACTTCCAGGCCCCGCCCCATGAGCTCTTCCAGGAATTTGACTACCAACCCATTGCCGCAGCGAGCCTGGCCCAGGTGCACCGTGCCAGGCTGCACGATGGCACCGTGGTGGCCGTGAAGGTACGAGGGGTCCCCGGGGCACGTTGGGGGCGCGAGGTGCCGGCCGCCGGCCCTCCCTGAAGCCTCCTGTGCAGGTGCAGTACATCGATCTGCGGGACCGCTTTGATGGCGACATCCACACCCTGGAGCTCCTGCTGCACCTTGTGGAGCTCATGCACCCCAGCTTCGGCTTCAGCTGGGTCCTCCAGGTACCGTGGGGCAGGGGGCTGGGGTGGGCCAGCTCCCAGGCTGGACCCCCAACTGCCTGTATGGTCCTTAGGACCTCAAGGGGACCCTGGCCCAGGAGCTGGACTTTGAGAACGAGGGCCACAACGCCGAGCGCTGTGCACGGGAGCTGCAACACTTCCGCCACATTGTGGTGCCCCGCGTGCACTGGGGCATGTCCAGTAAGGTGGGCTGGGCCCCCCCGGGTGGTGCCTGCGTGCACTGGGGCACGTCCGGTAAGGTGGGCTGGGCCCCCTCTGTGTAGTGCCCGCGTGCACTGGGGCACGTCCAGTAAGGTGGGCTGGGCCCCCCAGGTGGTGCCCGCGTACACTGGGGCACATCCAGTAAGGGGCTGGGCCCCGTGGGACACATCCAGTAAGGTGGGCTGGGCCCCCCCGGGTGGTGCCCGTGTGCATTGGGGCATGTCCAGTAAGGTGGGCTGGGCCCCCCCGGGTGGTGCCCACGTGCACTGGGGCACGTCCTATAAGGTGGGCTGGGCCCCCTCTGGGTGGTGCCCGCGTGCACTGGGGAACGTCTAGTAAGGTGGGCTGGGCCCCCCGGGTGGTGCCCGTGTGCACTGGGGAACGTCCAGTAAGGTGGGCTGGCCCCCTGGGTAGGGGTGCGGAGGCTCATGGAGCTCTGACACCTCTCTCCCAGCGCGTGCTGACGGCAGAATTCTATGAGGGTTGCAAGGTCAATGACGTGGAGGCCATCAAGAGCATGGGGCTGGCGGTGCAGGATGTGAGTGCTGTGTCCCAGGCTGCGGGGCTGGACTGGAGGATGTGGCCTGGGTCTGGGGTGATGGCGTGTGGTCTGATCCCATCCCCACCTCTGCCTGTCCTCGGCCCAGATTGCAGAGAAGCTGATCAAGGCCTTTGCTGAACAGATCTTTTACACGGGTTTCATCCACTCTGATCCCCACCCCGGCAATGGTAAGGAAAGCCCCAGGGCTAGGGGCGGGCGCTGTGGGCTGCACCTTAGAACCAGGGAACTAGAACCCGCCTGTCCCCAGTTCTGGTGCGGAAAGGCCCGGACGGGAAGGCTCAGCTGGTGCTGCTGGACCACGGGCTGTACCAGCTCTTGGACGAGAAGTAAGCTGGGTCTGTGGGCGGGATGGGCATGTCCCCCGACTGGGCTCCCCCGCTCATTGCCGGGCCCCCAGGGACCGGCTTGCCCTGTGCCAGCTGTGGCGGGCCATCATCCTGAGGGACGAGGCGGCCATGAAGGTGCACGCGGCCGAGCTGGGAGTGCAAGGTGAGGCCAGGGGGTGGGTGTGCGGCCCGAAGGGGGCACAGCCTGGCTCAGGCCCCCCCAGACTACCTCCTGTTCTCCGAGGTGCTCATGCAGCGGCCCGTGCGCCTGGGGCAGCTGTGGCGCTCGCGCCTGCTGAGCCACGAGGAAGCGACCTACATGCAGGACATGGCCCGCAAGCACTTTGAGGAGGTCATGGCCGTGCTCAAGGCCCTGCCGCGCTCCATGCTGCTCGTGCTGCGCAACGTGAACACCGTGCGCGCCATCCACAGCAGCCTGGGTGCCCCGGTGGACCGCTACTTCCTCATGGCCAGGAGGTAGGCCCACGCAGCCCGGGGCGGGCGGGGGCTGGTGGCCACGCTGACCTCACACGCCGTCTCTGTGCAGTGCAGTCCGGGGCTGGAGCCGCCTTGCGGGTGCCATGTACCAGAGCATCTACGGCGCCGGCATCCTGCGCCACATCAGGGTCGTCTGGGAGACATTCAAGTTTGAAGTGGCCCTTAGGTGAGCTGGCATGTGGGGACAGAGGCCGGGAGGCCAGGGCCCACTCCCTACCAACCTGTCCCCCCGACATCCTCCCACACAGGCTGGAGACCCTGTCGATGCGGCTCACTGCTCTCCTGGTTCGAATTCTGGTCTACCTGGGCATCGTGCCTGACACCAAGTGGCTGTACAAGTACCTGGAGACCTAGGCAACCCAGGCAGGACCACAGCACTCGTCCAGCCAGGTCCAAGGCTCAGACCCCTGAGACCTGGGGGCACCAGGGGAGACTGATTTGTTGGAGTAGGGGATGGCCTGGGGCCCTGAAATAATCACAGTGCTCTTCTGAAAACAAGTGTTTTATTTTGTACAAAAAGGGGGAGGGGGGAGTGCAGTATCCAGGGGTCTAGAAGTGGGCAGTGACTCGGTCCGTCTCCAACAGGTCGTCCAGGATCTGCGGAGAGAGGGCTGGGTGAGGGCGAGGGTCGGGCAGGTGAGGGCGGGGGGCAGGCGGGGGTGGCTCACGATGTCGGGCGTGGTGCCGATCTTCTTGGCCAGCTCCCCGCGCTCCATGGTGCTCAGGTACAGGTAGCGGTTGAGCAGCTCCCCGTCCAGCACGTTGCGCACGGCATTCTGTAGGACGCGCCTGTCCACGTGCAGCATCCTGGGGGGTGCGGAGGGCACAGGCCATGAGGGGTCTGGGCTGACCGGGGGGTCTGGGCGGGCTGGGTGTGGGCTCACCGGAAGGCGCGGGGGTTGAGGCCAGCGTGATGGGGCAGCATGGTGGTGAGGGCATTCTGCAGCATCAGCAGCCGCCGGTAGGTCTTCTCCTGCATGGGCAGCAGCAGCCCGATGCCGCCGTCCAGTGTAGCTGCGGGGAGAGGGGATGAGCCTGGTGTACCCGCCACGGCTCGCTGCCCCCACCCGTGGCCCCATGCTCACCGAACCACGTGATGTGCTTGTTCTCCCACACGACGGACTTCTTGCTGGGCCCCTCGGCGGCCCCCCGGCACGGGGTCCTCCAGAACGTGTTCACGTGGGCACCCACATGGAAGTCCGCCCGGCGCAGCAGCCGCATGCCCCCAAAGCTCTCCTTGGCTGGGCCACAGGGACCTCAGGTCACTGCCCGCCTGGCCCCCGCCTGACCCCGCCCGGCAGAGGAGGGAGGGAGCACTCACCTTCCGGCAGGTACATGTAGACCATGAGGTTGCGGTCACGGTCGGACACTGGGGATCAGAGCGGAGTCAGCCCCTGTGCACACCCAGGGGTCTCAGGGACCCCAGCCCCCAAACTCACCCAGGAAGCCCAGCTGCGCATTGTCCACCATGAAGTCCACACTGTACACTTCTAGGGGCTTGGCATCCTGGGGACAGGAGGGCCGGGGAAGGTGGCCATCAGGACGGCCTGGGCCAGCCCCCAGCCCCCACCATATGGCACGGCCCCCTCCGCACCCGGGACACGAGGCTCAGCGTCTTGCTCTCCTCCTGGTAGCGCAGCAGCGAGATGCTCTTCATGACATCCGCAGCCAGGATGAAGTTCTTGACGCTGATCATCTGGTGGATGTAGAGCTGCGTGTCGATGAAGGCCATGCCCGTCAGCTCGCTGGCCCGCAGGCTCCATAAGAAGATCTGGGGGTGGGCAGGGGAGTGAGTAGGTGGGGGTGCCTGGGGGGTGGCGTGGGGGACACTGGGGTGCACACCTTCTGACCGATGGCCGACACCAGGTGGCCGTTGCAGTGGCACAAGGCGGTCACGGGGCCCTTCTGCTCCTTCTCATACAGGACCTTAAACTTGTTCTTGGTCAGGGGCTGGCCGGGCTCAGGCACCACCTCGATCACATCCATGATCAGGATCTGCCAAGGAGGTGGGCGGGTGAGTCAGGGTGCTGGGCACTGCCCACCTCGGAAGCCCCGCTGGTCACTTACCCGCCCTCGGCACGTGACCTCCTCCCCTTGCATGAGGCAGGTCCCGGCGGCCACGTAGCCCTTGAGGCCCGACACGGTCTCCTCGCTGCGCAGCGACACGGTCTTCATGCAGGTCACATGCTCCCACTCCTCCAGCTCGATTCTGCGGGTGGAGCCCCGATCAGGGCCCACCCCGCCTTGCCCCACCCCACCTGCCCGCCCCGCCCACTGCTGCCTCACCTGGCGTTGGGGATGGCCTCCCAGCTGACGGGGGAAATGAGCTGGATGCAGAAGGCCTCCTGCTGAGGGTGGACGTAGCGGTCGTCTGCGAGGACAGAGGGACCATCAGGGAGGAGGAGCCCCGAGGACAGGCCCAGCCCGGGGCCCCGCGCACCTCTCTCAATGGTCTCAAACTCCTTCTCCTCGCCCGTCATGCGTGGGACACGCGTGCAGGCGGTGCTGGTGCTGGTGGCAACGGCATACACCTGGGGGAGAGCGGGCGTCAGGAGCCAGCGACCCCCAGCCCCGAAAGTCCCTGGCCAAGTAGAGGCAAACCTTGGACTCCACGTGGTAAGCCACGTAGTGGGCGGTGCAGCGCAGCGGGATCTTCCGGACAGGCCACGGGGCATCGTAGGACAAGTAGGCAGGCAGAACGCTGATCCTCAACTCACCCTGGGTGGGCACAGGGGTGAGGGAGGCCTGGCGCCCACTGAAGGCCGAGCTGCAGAACCCAGGCCTCCAGGGCTCCCTCAGGTCAGCCCTCGGCTCTGCTGGAACAGGGGCAGCAACAGAGGCTGTGGCCCACTGTCCTGCGCTTTGTGGGCTTCCTGTCCCTTCATCCAAGTTTGCCCAGGGCTGGCCGTGGGTGTGGTATGAGGCCGGATTCAGGGTGGGACACACACGCACGCCATGCCAGCATCTGCACCCAGGCACGGGGCCCAGCGGTTCCCCTCCAGCCCAGTCCTAAGTGCCCCAGTGCCTACCAAGTCCTCGTTGGCCTGTGGGGCCGCTGCTGTCATCTTCGTGACATGAGGCAGCTCAGGCTCAGAGTATGTGAGCACCCCGACCGGTCACCTGGCACCTCGGGCAGAGCTGGGTGGCCAGTGGGCAGACCAGTGACTGAACCCAGCTGGTGCCCTCGTGGGCCACACCATCCACTGCTGACCTCCCCATCCTCCAAGCCTCTCCAGAGCTCAGCCCCACATCACCTCCTTGACCTTGGCTCCCACCACCCTCTGGGCACTGCGACTCTCCATGCCAGGGCACCCCCATTCCAAGCCATGGGTTGAGGGCCTCTTTCTTGGGCCCCAGCACCTGATCCTGCCCAGTTGTCCTTGGAGAGGGTTGGCATGCCCGGCTGGGCCTCATGGGGCCTCCCTACCTGTCTGTTGAAGTACAGGAACCCTCGGGGGCAGTTGACGTTGTGGAATGGGGCAAAGGAGTCGATAGGGCCATCGATGCCCATGGGGTGCAGCCGCAGGGCCCCCCGGCCAGTCACCAGGAGCCAGTGGGGCGAGGGACCGCAGATGAACACCTGGGGGCGGACAGTGTGAGGAAGCCCCTCACACTGTGTGGGGCGGCCCCATCCTCACCAACCCTGCCCCACAGAGCAGCCGGCCTACCCCGGAGTAGCCGTAAATGTCCTCGAAGTAGCGGAACCGCGCCACGCGGCCGCGGGGCCCCGTCCCCTCCTCTGTGCTACCCCCTTCCGCCTTCTTCTTAGACAGCTTTGGCTTCTTCTCTCGGAAGTTGATGTTGTGAGGGACCTGGGGGGTGCTGCAGTAAGGGCCAGGGCCCCCAGCCCTGCCTCACCGCCCCCACACCCAGCCCTGCCAGTCACTGCACCTTCTTGAAGCGAACTTTGAGGTTCCCCTGGCCAAGCTGTGAGTCGTGAGGGAAGGCCTCGTAAATGAGGAGCTCCTGGTCCACGTGCACCTGGGGACAGAGGATGTCAGGGGGCAGGGCACGCAGGTGGGTGGGCACGCTGGCGCACGCGCGCACTCACCAGCAAGTAGGGCCTGCGCTGGCGACTCCCCAGAGCCACCAGCAGCACCTCCTTGACCAGGGGCAACTCGCCCTGGCGCGTGGCCTCCTCCTTCCGGGCCTCGCCCTGGGTGGTGGGCTGGCCAAAGGAGCTGTCCACTAGGACGCGCTGGCCCACAGGGAAGTTCTTCACTAGGAACACGAGCCGCCAGTCGGGAAGCTGGTAGATCTGTAGGGCAGCATGGTTAGTAGGGGGCGGGTGCCAAGCAGGCTTGGGGGGCGCCAGCGCGGGGCACCACCCACCTCCATGGCTCCGTTCTCCCGCACCAGCAGGCACCAGTGGGTGGGCTCGGCCCGGAAGGGTGCGGGGTCGCGGTCCGCGGGTGGCTGGCTGCTCTTGCGCGCCTCCTCCTTGCTGGGGCTGAAGAGGGAGCCTGAGTCCCCGTAGAGCATCTCCTCCTCGTCATCCACCGTGGGGCTGCAGAAGCAGGCCAGCGTCACAGGCCGCAGGTGCGGCCCGCCCGCCCTGCCCCCCGCCCCGCCGCCCTCACATCCCTGGTCTCCGTGCCCACCCGCCCTGCCACCCTCACACCCCTGGTCTCCGTGCCCGCCCACCCCACCGCCGTCACACACCTGGTCTCGGCACCCTGGCCCTCGGCCTCAGGGCCACCGCGGCTCCCCAGCTCATCGCGGACTCCGCCCAGGCGGCTCTCGGTGGTGAACATGCCGCTGACGTCCCGATACACGCACAGTGTGATCACTTTGGACTGCTGCGGGGAGGGAGGGCGCTCAGCCAGGGCAGGGGCGGGGGCAGGGGCGCGGGCAGGGCTCAGCAGGCCTCGGGGCAGAGCAGGGCGCCTACATGGTGCAGGGGCGGCTTGTGCAGCGCCAGGCGGTGAGGGCGGCCCCCGTATGAGTCGCTTTTGAGCAGGAACGTGGTGACGTGGCCCTCAGCGCTCATGATGACCACGTAGGGGTCGGCCACAGCGCACTGCACGATGGGGGAGCCCAGGTCCACGGGGATGAAGTGCAGCTGGTTCACTGCGGACACAGGCCCGTCAGCACAGAGCAGGGGGCAAGCGTTGGCCCTGGGCCCTGGTCTGCCTGCCCGAGGCCTGCCCCACCTCCTTCCAACAGGCGGATGCCAAGCGGCGACACCTGCACGATGTAGCGATTGTCCCCAATGTTGCCGGCAAAGACTGTGGGGCCCTGCGTGGCGAAGCCGCTGGTGTCCAGCTCCATGATCTCCTGCCCCGTCTGGAGGATCTGTGGGCAGCGGTGGGTGAGGGGCACTGCTCACAGCGAGGCCCCAGCCCAGGCTCCGGGCGCCTCACCATGGTAGAGTCTTCTCGGCTGAGAATGAGGAACCCGTGTCTCCGCCCGTCATCCTCGACCTCAGGGGCACCAGGCTCTGGCTCCGTCCCCTCCCCCTTGAGGGTCTCCTCCTGTGAAGACAGAAGAGAGCAGGCATTCCTGGCCCAGCCCGGGCCGCCTGAGCACCAAGCCTGAGCAGCACAGAGCGGGCTCCCGGGCCCTGCGGCCCTGGGCGCCCGCCGCAGGCCAGCACCGCTGCCGGATGTCGCCCGCCCGGGCGCACTCACCTGCTCCCTGCGCACAGGGGCAATGACGGTCCACATGTCATAGCAGCCTGGGAGCTCAAAGGTAGTCACCACCTGGGGCCGGATGCTCTTCTGGAAGGGCAGGCAGGGGTCAGCAGTCCGCCTGGGCCCCGCCAGGGAGGTGTCCCCTCACTGCCCCTCACCTGCAGCACCGACAGCGCCCCGTTCTTGCCATAGCCGGAGCACACCACAATCTCCAGGTCTGGCTCCGGACTGTTCTGAAACTGCACATGGCGGGGGCGGGGGTGAGGATCGGACCTCTGCTGTGCAGCCCTTCCCACCCCACCTCCCCCCGGAGGGCACCTCTTCAGAAAGGAAGGCGGGCTCGCCCATGGCAGCGTTGGCGCAGGGTCCGATGTTGAGGATGCTGTCACACACCTGCGGGCACGGCAGTGGTCAGGCGGCAGGCTGGCCAGGACCAGGCGACCACTCTGAGCCCCACCTCACCTCAAAGGAGTACGTGGCCAGCTGTGTGCCTGACTGCGCCTCACTGCCGTACACCTCAATCTCGTCCACCTCGTCCTGTGGCACTGACTTGCCCCCTGGAGCATGACGAGAGCCCACCTGAGCCCACCTGGTGGCCCTCACCCGACCAGTGCACACCTGACGCTCAGCCCTCACCCGACCAGCCCGCCCTCACCCGACCAGCCCTCACCTGACCAGCCCGCGGTGGCATCCACACGCTTCTTCTTGGAGGGCGGCTCTTCCTGTGACGTGGGAGGGGCAGGGGGTGAGTACCCCAGAGGCCGCCTGCAGGGGCCACATCCCCACAGGCCCGCGCTCACCTTATCAGCAGCCTCACGGGTGGTGCCAGCTGGGGGCTCCTGCAGCTTCTCCGTGTACTTGAGGAGCAGTGAGTTGCCGAGACGAGAGCCAAGGAACAGGTACCCAGGCTCCATGGTGACCATCTGGGGGCGAGACAGGTGAGGGTGCGGTCCGCCCAGCCCGGAGCCCGGGGCTGCCCTCCGAGACCCCACTCACGCTGGTGGTGAGGACACTGGCAGCAGCCTTGTCGAAGTGGAAGGCCCGGACACTGCGCATGCCATCCGTGATGAGTGTCAGCACGTAGCTGCCGGGAGGGGACACTGAGCTGGGGCAGGGGGACCGCTCCCCTTCCAGGGAGGGCGGGCCCCAGAGAGGGGACTCACATCTCACCGCCCTTGAGGGAGATGACCATCTTGTCATAGGAGATGAAGGCCGCCTGAGCACAGTCCAGCGTGATCCGCACACCTTCCTGGGTGCCTGTGGGCAGGGCAGGTCAGCCAGGCCCAGCAGCCGCCCCCACCGCCCCAGGCCCCCTCCTCAGCACTCACGCAGGGGGAAGGCAGTGGTGCCAGTGGTGAGGCTGTTGAGAGCCACGCCATAGGGAGGGACGCTCTGGTTCAGGTACAGCAGCGAGTTGACCGCGAAGATCACCACTCCGCCTGGAACAGACACGCTGGTGGCAGGGCCCAGCATGCTCCACACCACCCACTGACCCAGGCCCCTCTCACCTATGGGCTTAGGCACCGCCAGGGCCTGGGTGCAGTCAAAGGGCAGGCTGGTGAGGGACCAGATGACGGGGTGCACCTTCTGCGTGATGTTCAGGGAGATGGCCACGATGGAGCATGTGTCCTGCCGCACGGCCACCCGCCTGGGGGCCGACAGGGGTCAGCACGGGGCCAGCACAGCAGGCCCGCTCCCCCGGGGGAACAGCCAGGCTCCTCCCTGTGGCGGGCCCTGTGCATGGCCACAGCCAGGCCCTCACCCAGGCCACGTCTGGTTGGGCTCAAACAGGATGAGCAGGGTGGGCTCGTAGTAGCCATGCAGGAACTGCAGGTCGACAATGTTGAGAAGCTTCTCGTCCAGGGCCCGCACGTCGATGATGTAGCTGGGCAGGAAGCTGGACCTCTGCCTGGGGGCAGCAGGCATCAGCGGGGGCCCGCGTGGGATGGACCTGGGCTCTGCAGGGGCCCCCACCCTGCCGCTGCACTCACCCCTCCCCCATGAGCCCCTCGTGCTCCTCAGCCAGGCTCTCCCTGCGGAAGGGCAAGACCACCAGCCGCGTGCCGTAGATGAGCATGGCCGCGCACCGCCCGTCGGGGTCCACGCGCACCCGTGGCGTGTGCACGTTCTGTACAAAGCCGTCCTGTGGGAGAGGGTGTCAGACAGGAGCCCCCCCCGCAAGAGGCATGGGGCTGGGTTGGGGGGTGGGGAGGCAAGTCCTACCCGCAGCTCAGGCTCCTCAAAGTAGTGCAGAGACAGGGTCTTGAGGTCATGGGTGCCCGGGTCGTACTCCACCACCGACAGCTGGGGGCAGCAGGTCAGAACAGGGCCCGCCCCCCACAGCCCCCAGACCCCACCCCTGCCCACCGTGCCCCCGCCCCACCTTGGCATCCTTGAAGCTCAGGAGCAGGGCATCTCGCTTGGCGCCTGCCAGCTGCACGCTGGCCATGGACATGACGTTGCCGAAGAAGGAGAAGGAAGCCACCAGCTCCAGCTTTTCCCGGTGCTCCCGGTGGGCCTTCCCCTCTGTGGAGAGCCAGTGGACAGGGGTCTGGGCCCCATGCCCAGCCACCGCCCCCCCAGGCTCACGGCTGGGCAGCCACCCTGTGCTCACTCACCTGTGCTCCTGTCATTTTTGGTTGGCGCCTGGAGGAGGAAGAAAGAAGGAAAAAACTGTGAGAGGCCCACCTTACCCACGACCGGCCCTGTGGCCAAGAGCCCTCAATGGGGAACGGGTGACCAGGTACTCCTGGAGATGGCCGGGCCCCCAGCCCGCAGGAAGTGCCCCCAGCTCTCCCGACGCTGGGGCTCTCAGGGTCGAAGGCTGGACAGCACTGTATGTGCCCCCCCAAACCACTCAGACTCACCCTGGGCCAGCCAGAGATGACACGTGCTTGCTGGGAAGAAGGAACCCCAGCTCTGCTGAGCCCAACTGAGTGTGATTGTGACCCTACAGGGGCTGTGGCCTCACCCTATCTGCGTCCTCCAGGTGGGCCCAGGGCCCACAACCCCGGTGAGGAAAGGCGGCCAGACCACCACTGAGCTGCCTTCCAGGAACGCCCCTTGTTACAACCCACCACCCTCAAGCAGGGAGAAAAACCATGCATTGTTTTCAGTGGCTATGTTGAGCCCTTGATAACAGTTAGACGAGACCCATTCATGACAGAGACCCTTGCAAACCTCAGAACACAACTTCCTTAATCCAGTAAAAGTCATCCCCAGCAGGTCTCTAGCAGGGACACACTTGCACTAAACGTGAAAGTCGCCCTTGGCGATGGGTCCAACCCAGGACACCGTCTCCCTTGGCCAGACACAAGGTCAAGACACAGACCAACTGCAACTCTTGTGCAGTTAACAAGACAGAGGGAAAATATAACAAATTTTAAGACAAACGTGGATGTAATTAAATAGTCTAACGCACCACTGGCAGTTTAGAAGGTAGAGGTAGGAAAAGGACAGAACCTCTAACTGAAGACATAACCAAATGTCCTGATGAGAAGCATCGGCCTACAGATTCAAGGTCAGCAAGTTCCAAAACAGGACAATCACAAACAAAACTACAGCCAAGCACATCACAGCTGAAAGATAGAAGACCAAAGACAAAGACAAGTACCATAAAAGCAGTCAGAGGAGAACAAAGATGCCACCTCCATTAAAACTGACTACAGGAGCCAGAGACAGTCTTTAAAGTGATGAAAGAAGAAAACAGTCAACTCAGAATTGTAAACCCAATGAAAATATCCCTCGAAAAGGAAGCTGAAATAAAAACGTTTTCAGACGAACAAAAGTGGATCAAGATCATCAACATCAGAAACACTCTTCAACAATTACCAAAGGAAGGTCTCTTCAGGCTGAAGACCCCAGATGACAAAAAAAGACTACAGCCTCCTGAGCAGTGTGAACCACTGAACGTGTGATACTAAATGAAGAAAGGACTAAGAGGAGGGAGGGAGGCGCACCTGGAGGTGCGGGGAGGGTGAGCCAGGGGAGCCACAGCCACCCTGCCGCCCCACAGACCCTGAGCGCAGAGGAAGGTCTGAGCACGAGGCGGCACCTTCGACCTCAAGCCCGTGTCTCAGTGGGAGGCTGGCCAGCCACCCACCTCTCCAAGCCACCGACACCAGTGCCCAGGACCACAGCAAGGATCTGGCCAGGCCTGGACTCACATGGGCCTGTGGTCCCAGCAGGTGCTGCGGTGTTGCCTGGATGAACAGATGTGCTGACCTCTGGGAAAAGCCAAGGGGATCTTCCAGGCCCAGGGAAAAAGACAGATACGGCAACACGTTCAGGACTGTAGATGAGGGTATGCAGGAAATTCTTGTGTTTATGCAGCTTTTCCGAGAGTCTGAATTTATGTAAAACCAAAATGCTAACAACAGTATAATGTTCTGCAGGAGCAAGCCTGTGACAACAGAACGCAGTGAGCGGGGAAAGAGGGTGAAGGGTTACAAGGATTCTAGGCTGTCTGGGGAGGCTCCCTCGAGCCAGAGACTGCTGTGACCTCGAATGTGACTCATTAGAGACTAAGACAAAACGCACAACCAGAAGTCAACAGAAAAGATGAAATAAGGGACCCCTCTGGTGGCCCAGTAAGTAGCTAAGACCCCATGCTCCCAATGCCAGAGGGCCAGATTTGATCCTGGTCCCACATGCCACAACTAAGACCCAGCATAGCCAAATAAATAAAACTAAAAATAAATGGAGAAATAAAATATTTCTTAAAGAGATAAAATGAAATAAAATATCTGATCAATCCAAAACAACAAATAAAAGAATAGCAAGATGCAAGATGGTGAATCAAACCCAACTACACAAGAAATTACCTCAAATAACAGACTAGACCCATTCATGACAGAATAAATAAATAAACCAAACACTCAGGCCAGAAGACAACAAAAACCATCAGAATAATAAACAACATCCAACTATTTGCTATTGATTCACTTTAAACATAACAACACAGATTTTAAAAAGTTATTCTATGCAAGGACTTAAACAAAAAAAAACTAGGGTAGCCAAGTTACTACTAGACAAAGTAGATCTTAAGGCAAAAAGTATTAAAAGAGGGACATTTCATGACAAAAAGGTCAGTTCAAAAGTAACTCTTTTGGCCACACAGCACGTGGAGATCTTCGTTCCCCAACTAGGGGTGGAACCTGCACTCCCTGCAGTGGAACCACCATGGAAGTCCCCAAAAGTGACTCTTAAATTTGTCTTTCTGTACCTAATAATGCAGCTTACACACACACACACACACACACACACACACACACACACACACACACACACACGATTCCTGACAACCCTGTAGGGCAAGTGCTCCATCTGTTCATATCTAAAATTATACATTCTTGATTTTTGGCTCCTCCATGTAAATCTAAGAATCAAGATGAATAAATCTATTGAGAAACTTTATTGCCACTTTGAGAAAAAGGACACAATTTTGGATTAGTTTGGGGGGGGTGACATCTCCACAATATTGAGACTTCCCGTCCATGATACCTTTTCTATTTACTTGGGACTGTCATTAATTTTAGGGAAGTGCCCTACATTCCTACATTTCTTTTCCTCTCAAAGGTCACAGCAGCCCCAGGGCAGCACTCACCTGCCTCACGCACACAGCTTCCCTAACCCGGCCGCTGTCCGGGGTCTGCGGGCCCAGGATCGGAGCCAGGCACCGCCCAGTGCCAGGCCCACCACCTGCTTGGCACCCTCTCCCTTCCCTGCTGCCACTCTGCAGGCCCTGCCCATGCACCTGGCTCCCTGGGAGAGACTGCACACGGCCCCACGGGGCTCACCATCCTCTCTTCAGTCCCACTGGGGACTGCTCTGAAGGACAGGAGCCTCAAAAGGGAGGCCGTGCCCCCCGGGTGGTCTGGCCCCAGCCTCGTCTCACTGCCCAGGAAGCTCAGCCACCGCAAGGCCGCCGGTCAGACACCAGGCTAGCCCCGTGGAGCGAGACCGGGTGACTTCCCTTCACCCAGACTGGGCCCAGGGCTCATCGAGCAGAGGCCAGTCGTCCGTCCGCATGGGCCCTGTGGTGCTGTCCTGGCTCCCGGCTGCCCTCAGGACTGTGCCACCCTGGTGACCGCATGTCTGAGGCTCCGGGCGGGCTGTCCCGCAGCAGTGACTAGGCTGGCCCCAGCGGGCTCAGCCACCGAGGGCTCCGCCCAGGCACCACGTTGCCTCCTGCCACTACACTCTGCGCTCTGTCCAAGAGCCGGAAGCTGCCCTGCACTGAAAGGCTGCGGAGCAAACACCTGACTCAGGCCTGGCAGCCGCATCCGGTCTGCTGAGGGTCTTCTGTGGAATTCTTCACATCTCTTGAAAGGTGCGCAGAGCCTCTGAGGGTCTCAGTGGGCTCCACGCGGGGGCTGCCCAGTGCTCCTTCCCTTCAGAGCACTAGTGCGCCCTCACTCACCTCACAAAACCCTGCTTTTCCTACAGTTCCTGCTGCATTCCTTCCCTTCCCTTTGCACAGATCTCCCCCACAGAGCTGTCTCCGTCCACTGGTGCTACCTCGCCTGCTCTGGGCTCCTGGCCTCACCAGCCCACATCCTGCCTGACGCCAGGCTTCCTCGTCAGGGTCCCCAAGCATGTCCAGGTCTCAGGACCCATCTGAGGCTTAGAAACACGGGGCCCGGCATCCAGATTAGGTCACGAAAGACTCCACGGCTTCCAGTCTGGAGGGTCTCTCAGCCCTTGTCCTGGGGGAGGTCGCAACATAAGGACGGACGCTTTCTCCAGTAGCTGCATGCATGCATTTGAGAGATGGCAGAAACCATACCCCAGTGGGGCCTGCAGACGGTGGAGCTCCCGGCTTCCTGACCACAGACACCGAGGTGCTGGCGGCTGCTTCAAGCTGCTAACAGCAACATGTACTCCGACAACATCCAAAGTGCACTCCTGCCCCCACACCCCCCACCCCGCAACCATCTCCCCCGCAGGTGCCAGCAACTTCACCTGCAGGGTTAGTCTGGCCTGAAACCCAACCCTGGCAAAGCCTCTGCACTGTCCACGGCTCCGCTCCCTTGCCTGCGCCACATACCATCTATCCTGCCTGCTTGCCCCACCAATGACCACCCAGCCCAGTCGCCTTCTACTGTTGCAGCCACAGTGACCCCAGGAGACAAGGGTCAGATCAGCTCACTCCTCTGCCCAAACCTTAACTCGCCATCGGCCTCGGGTCAACACTCAGCTCCTAAGACTGCCCTCAAGGCTGCCCTGCTGATGCCCCGACCCAGCCTTGCGAGCCCCCTGACCAGCCACTCTTCCCTCCCTACTGCCCTGGCACCTTCGCTCTGTCTCAAAGCTCTTCTCCCCACACCTGCAAGGCTCTCGCCATCAGCTCCTCCTCACCCACTCAAATCTCACCTTTCCAAGGAGGTGAGCTTTAGACCTCGCCTAGCTCCCCACTCCCCATCCCATCCTGGTGGTGTGACAGGCACTCTGGCCTCCAGCGTATGCTGCACTGGCAGTGTGTGACCCCCCACCCCCAGAATCACAGCCATGAAGGCAGCTCACCAACCCCTCCCAAGATGCCCACACAAAACAGGCTCTTAACAGATGACCCCAAGAAAGACAAGTGAGTGACCGTTAAGGGGCTGTGAACCCATGTGTAAAACATATACAGATGTAAAAACGTTAAATTTGTCCCTGAAAGTTGACTGAAAACCAGTATCAGATATATACAGCAAAGATGCTCTCATTCAATGTAGAGCCATATATATTTATTTGCAAAAATTAGTTTTCAGTTTTGACTGAAATGTTGACAAAAGCCAAATACTGACCTCAAAACTGCTGTTATCACAAAAGCTTAAACTAAGATTATTTAGTGACACAGTCACAAACCTCTCATACATCCTTCTGTATTTTCTTGCTTCGTCATGTGTAGATTAGTACAGCAGTACACACATTTAACACAAAACAAACACCAGTGTCCTGAAGTAAGTGCCCGGGGAAGGCGGTCTCCTTCCTGCTGCCCCAGCCCCTACTCAGAACTCTGCCCTGCAGAAGACCACCCTTCCTGCCCCACTTCCACTCTGCACCCCAATCCAACCCTACCCACCCTCAGATGCTTCTGGCCAGCACACTGGCCTTCCGTTTGCCTGGAACCTACCCCTCCCCATCCTTGCATCTGGCTCTTACTCCCCTTTCAAGAACAGATGCGAAGCTGCCTCCTGCAAGAAGCCACCCCGACACACACCAAAACCCTCACACCTGGGGCAATCAGAGCACCCCCGGTGTTTTCGCCACCGAGGGATTCATCACACTTTACTGACCACCAACCCACAACCCGCCCTACCCTACACCCAGCCTTGTTCCCTTTGCCAGGAATGTTCTTGCCCCAACGAATTCCTACTCTGCCTAAAGGAGGCTCCTCTGATCCCTCAGCCCCCATCTATTTCCTTCGCTGTCCCTACAGGGTGTCCGCAGGTGTGTGTTCTCACGCGTGTCAGCAAGTGTCCTCCTGCTCCAAGTTTGTGCAGGTTTTGTCCTCTACCGTATAGCTAAAACCGAGCACACAGTACATGTTCATGTGATTTGCTGAAAAACCGAAAGAGCAAATGAAACGCCCAGGGTAGGCCGCCGATCCCAACAGAGAGTGAGGTCGACGAACGTGGTTCCTGGACACGACCAAGCGCGGGCCGTTGGCCCGCTCCTCCTCGGTCCCGGGCACCCCTCGCCGCGGGGCGCGGCGGCCCCAGCGGGCCTGCCTACCTCTGAGTCCCGGTTGAGGCGGTACACGTAGAGCTGCGAGGTCCCGGCCACCACGAGGTTGCGCTCGCTGTTGTTAAAGAAGTTGCAGTACATGGAGAACTCGAGGCCGGTGGGCGGATGCGCCTGCTTGTACACGGCGTACATGGCGCCGCGCTCGGGCTGCACAGGAAGGCGACAGGGTGAGCAGGAACGCCCGCGCGAGACCCCCGGCCCGCCCGCGACCCCCCGGCCGGTGCGCCCGCGCCCACTGGCCGCCCACCTGGCAGTTGGAACCGGCCGACGGGGAACCTGTACGGCTCCGAACACGGCCCGCCCGGACGCGGAAGCCGCGCGCCGATGTTCCGGGTTCTGCGCCTGCGCAGCGCGCCGAGGCGCGGGGACCGCGTGGGGGCACAGCGGCCCCTGGCGGCCGGTGCAGCCTCGCGGCTCCGCTGCCGGGCTCCGCATACAGAGCCCCGAAAATCCAGCTCGCGGGAGATCCAGGGTCTCAATGCGGAGGACGCAGAGCCGGCTGGAAGCCGGACGGCGGCTGGGCGGCTCAGAGCTGGCTGGTAGGAACCTGCCCGCCCCCCGGATCCCAGAATGGGGGCACTGCCGAGGGTCTCTCCCGCAAGAAGAGGCGCGGTCTCAGGCTCCCTGCCAGATGCTGGCAGCAGTGTGGAGGCCGGGGGACCAGAGACCCCCGGTCGCAAAGACGCGCCGAATTAGGCCCCAGCGGCTGCAGCAAGTGTGGCGGAGCCCGACCAGCACAGGGGTCAGGAGAGCTTCCTGGAGGCGTCTTGTCCTGTCCCTGCTCAGCGTTGCCGCCGCAGGACGACCCCCCACCCCCACCCCGATACCACCACCAGAAGGCGAGCTCACGACGCGCGGCCCTGGCGTGCCCCTCTACGAGCCCCTCCCCTGAGGACACCTTTTCGCCCGTCTTTCCCACTGCTCCCTCCCCAGGCCTGGTAGTTGCCCGCTTCAAGGGCCCTGGAGCCAGGACCACCACGCTCAGCTAGGAAGACCTCTCTTCACTCGGCAGGGACGCGCCCCAGGTACCCTCCAACAGGTATGGGATTTAGAAAGGGAAAGATTTTTTTTTTCCTTTTTGGCCGCCGCGTGGCTTGCAGGATCTTATTTCCCTGCCTAGGGATCGAATAGAGAAAGCTGAGCGCGGAAGAACTGATGCTTTTAAACTGTGGTGTTGGAGAAGACTCTTGAGTCCCTTGGACTGCAAGATCAAACCAGTGCATCCTAAAGGAAATCAGTCCTGAATATTCATTGGAAGGACTGATGCTGAAGGTGAAGCTCCAATACTTTGGCCAACTGATGGGAAGAGCTGTCTCATTAGAAAAGACGCAGATGCTGGAAAAGATTGAAGGCAGGAGGAGAAGGGGACGACGGAGGATGAGATGTTTGGATGGCATCACTGAATCGATGGACATGAGTTTGAGCAAGCGCCGGGAGTAAGTGATGGACAGGGAAGCGGGGTAGGGGGGTGGGGAGGGGTGCTGCCATCGGACTCACAAAGAGTCAGACCCGACTGAGCGACTGAACTGAATGAAGGGATGGAATCTGTGCCCTCTGCAGTGCAGAGGGGAAGCTCAGAGCCCTAACCACTGGACTGTCAGGGAATTTCCAAGAAATGGAATCTTAAGAAATAAAACAAGAAAATAAAGGCAAAGCCAAGAAAATGGCACAGAAGTATGTATTTGTTGCATCCAGACCTGCCCACTTAGTCATGTCGGCAACAAGACTTGAGCTGTGGACAAAGGGGTCACTTGGGTGCCTGGGCAGGTGTGTGACTCCTGAACCACACCAGCCCCTTTAAAAGCCATAACAAAATTGAACCCTGAAGAGAGGGGTCGACTGGGGCAGGGCTTATCATGGGCCTGGGAGAACACAGGGCCCCCAGCAGCCCTTCCTAGAATTACTGAGGCCTGTAACTGTGTCCACATGTCAGCAGGCCCTCCGTGGGAAGCCTGTCTCCCAGATTCACTATTTTATGTCATGCATTTACAGGTGTTTTTTTGTGACAGAAGTCGTGGGGGAGTGAGGAGTAGCTGCTACTCTCCCCGCTCAAGCCCCTTCTCTTGTAGCAAAATAAGCCCCCGTCCCCCTCAGCCCTCAGGCCTACATGGCCCCCTGGAGGGCTGTGTCTGAAGGGGGTGCTTTAAAGTAGTTTAGGTATTGGGGTCAGACAGCAATGAAGAGTCACGAGTTATCTTGCTTCCTTGTAAAGCAGCGTCTGAGTTTCATCCCTGTGTCCCTATCCCTGGCTTTTTGAGAAAATGGTCCTTTCATCATTTGTCATGTTCCCCTCCCTCCAGATCTTGATCTGGGAATAGCAGAGGTATATCCCTTGCCCCTCACCCAACATAAAAGTGGCGCTGGTTTGTCTCCATATGGAGCCAGGGCTCCTGCTTCTGGTCCGGTCTTGTCCTCAGAGACTTGCCTTCTTCTGGCGGAAAATATTTTAAAAAATATTTGTTAAATATTTTAAATAATCTGAATTTGTGCCCAGAGATATTCAGCCAGTCATCTCCCCATTTAAAAATCAGAGATATTTTCATCTCCAGCCAAAGGCTTCTCTGTTCTGCTTGTGCTGAAACAGGTGGGTGCCTGTCTCAGAGGTTTTCTCTCTTTTGCCCAAACTTCACCTAATAAAGTTCTGAGAGCATGAAAAAAGAAGTCATTAAAAAAAAAAAAACAAAAAACTGGAGCCAGGGCTTCCCTGGTGGCTCAGTGGCAAAGAATCTACCTGCCAATGCAGGAGACATGGGTTGGATCCCTGATCCAGGAAGATCCCACATGCTGCAGAGCTACTAAGCCCGTGTGCCCCAACTATTAAGCCTATGCTCTAGAGCCTGGGAGATGCAAAGACCAAGCCCATGTGCTGCAAATACTGAAGCCCAAGTGTCCTAGAGCCCATACTTCTCAAGAAGAGAACCCACCACAATGAGAAGCACACACACTGCAGCTGGAGAGTGGCCCACAGTCCCCACAACTAGAGAAAAGCCTGAGCAGCAACGAAGAGCCAGCACAGCCAAAACTAAATAAAATAATTAAAAAAAAAACAGAAACAACTAGCCAGAGACACCCCGAGGATGTGCTAGAGGAGGGAGTGGGCAAAGCTGGGGCCGTGGCCAGGACACTAGCCCTCCCGTCCGCGGTGGACGGGCAGTCACGCACTCACATCACAGGGCAACTGTGCCGGCTGAGCAGGTCAGCGACTACAGAACCCTCAGACTCAAGCCTGGCACGTGGCACACACCCTAACAATGTGCGATGTGTCTGTGGGAGAAAGGGGCCCAGGGTGGACAGAGCGACAGGCACTGAAGCAGCTCAGTCCTGGGAAGAGCAGCAGCCGGCAGGCAGGAAGCAGAAGAGGAGGGCGGGGCCGGGACGTTGCAGTCCTGATTGGACGCCAGGTCCTACCTACGGCCCAAGATTCACATGCATCACAGACGCTGGTCTGAGGCTGGCTTCTTGGAGGGCCCTGAGCTCAAGGGTCCTGACTCCCCATCGGGCACCAGGCACTGCTGTGGGGAGAGTCTGCCCCACCTGTCGAACTTTCTTGGTAGGAAACTCTCCTCTCCTGGGGAGGCGAGATGAGCGAGCAGGCTGGGCTCCATAGACAAGAGCATTTATTGAAGCTGGGAAGCGGGGCGCGGGGGAGGGGCTGGGGCGCTCCGGGAGGCGGTGCGTCTGAAGGCCTGCGACGGCCCAGGGTCAGGAGCCAGAGCCTAGGGCCGACGGGACAGAAGCTCTCAGAAGGCGATGTTATCCTCATACAGCGACAGCAGCAGCAGGACGGTCCAGCCGCCCAGCAGGCCCACGTTGTGGAGCAGGAAAAGGAGCCAGGGCCGCCGGTCGCGCACGTTCAGCATGGCCGGGAGCTGAGGACGGGCCTGGGTCAGAGCCGGCTCAGAGCGCCCACCCAGCGCCTCCCGGGGCAGCCCCGGCCCGCCCAGCTCTGACCATGTCGCAGAGCGCCACGTAGAGGAAGAGGCCGGCGGCCACCGCAAGGATCCAGGTCTCGCCGTCTTCGCCTACGCCGGCCGTGAGCGCAACATAGAGGCCGATGAAGGCCGTGAGCGCCGAGGCCAAGTTCAGGAGCAGCGCGCGGCGCACCGACAGCCCCGCGTGCAGCAAGGCCGCGAAGTCCCCTGGGGCGGGCGGTGGGGGTGGTTTAGTTGCTCCGTCGTGTCCGATTCTTGAGACCCCATGGACCATAGCCCCCCAGGCCCCTCTGTCCATGGGATTCTCCAGGCAAGAGTACTGGAGTGGGTTGCCATTCCCTTCTCCTGGGGATCTTCCCGACCCAGGGATCGAACCCGGATCTCCTGCACTGCAGGCGGATTCTTTACCGTCTGAGCCACGAAGCGAGGGCGGGGCTGGGGTCAGGTCGAGGGCTGCGCCCACTCCCCCATAGTCCAGCCCACCTGCGCGGCCGACCAGCCACACCCATACCCCCAATGCGGGCAGGCCCCGCCCCCGGCCGGCGGGAACCCCGCAAGGCTCACCCAGCTCGTGCGGCACCTCGTGGCAGAATACTGCCAGTGAGGTGGCCAGCCCCGTCTTCCAGGAGGACAGAAAGGCGGCGCCCACGGCCAGCCCGTCGGCGAAGTTGTGCACGGCGCGTCGCCCAGCGTGATCACGTAGGGCAGCAGTCTCAGCTCTGCGGGCGCGGCGGGTGTGGGTGCGCGTCTGCCCCGGGCCCGCGCCTCCGCCCCCTTCCTCGCCCCCGTGCCTGCGCCGCGCACCGAGACCCTGACCCCCAACGCTTCCGGGGCCTCCCTCAGGGCTCACCTGGGCTCAGTCTCCGGGGCTCCGGACTCAGGAGCTCGGGGCTCTCCTCCGCCACCTGGAGGGGAGACGGGGTAGGAGGCGGGCCGTGTACATTAGGCTCAGGGCGGGACGGTGAGGAGGCGCGTGCGGAGCTAGGTCCCCAGATCAGGCCAGGGGCGGAAGCCCTGGAGGGGTGACTGGGAGCGTGCAGACAGGGCTCCACCAGGGGGAGCGACGCTGGGCAGGGCGGGCTCACCAGGTCTGCGCGAGACCCCTCGTGGAGCTGCTTGGGCTGCCGGAGGTCGCTGGGCGCCAGCTGCAGGGACACGCCATGGCTGAGGCCGCCGTGACTGTGGCCATGGCTGCAGGCCCCATCCTTTGGGTCCTGCGGGGATGGCAGCTCAGGATCCACCGTGCCTTCCCCACCCCTCCCCGCACCACGTCCAGCCCCCAAGCACCTGACCTCCGGGTCCAGGGGCAGCAGGAGGTTGAAGAGGCTCTCAAACAGGAAGAAGGCATAGAGCCCGCCCAGGACAGCTAGGAGGTGCCAGGTGTGCTGGAAGCCAGGGTCCTCCCCGTCATGGGCGCTCAGCCCCAGCACCTGGTGGGGGGGTGGGCAGAGAACACTGGGCTGGGTGTCTTGGGACCTCCTCCTCCCAGACAGGTGGATAGAGATTAGGGGTCAGGGACAGCCCTGGCGGGCTGGGGCAACCTTAGGCATCAAGTGCAGGAGGGCGTCACCGGTGAGCGCGCCCACAGCCATGCTCAGGAAGGCCTGGATGACGTAGTGGGAGGCGGTGCTGCAGCTGGCACAGCTGAGGAGCACGAGCCCGAGGAGGGAGCACAGGCAGGTCAGTAGAGTGGCCAGGGAGCTGTACAGGTACCCTAAACAGGGAGGACAGTGAGCGCCTGTCTCCCAACCGTGGCCCCTTGTTTTCCCGGGAGGGGCATCCAGACCGAGTCTGGGAGGAGCAGGAACCCCCCCAAGGTTGCAGGCGGTCAGGTGCAGTCCTGGCCTCGGCTTCCTGCTGGCCCCTGGCCTCAAGCCCCCATCCTCTTCCCTCGCAGCACTCCCTTCCCTGTTGCCCCTCTACCCTGCTGCCTGGTCTGCCAGCTCTGGCCCCAGCTCTCCGCAGCCCAGCGGCTACTTTCTCCTCCCTTTTTGGTTCCATCTCCATGCTGCCAGCCCCTTGGGCACCGCTGGGCAGACGCAGCTATAGGGTAGGGTGGACACTCACTCTCGGCCTGGCTGAGCTGGTCCTGGGTGGGGAGTGAGGGCTGAGGGCTGCAGGCCCCACTCAGTTGCTGCTGGAGTAGAGCGGGGCTCAGTTGGGCCCAGTTGTCCGGCGTCACCCCGGCCTGCTCAGACAGCCCGTACACAGCCATGATGTCTCGAGCACTCAGGCACAGCTAGGGTGGGGGTGACACACTGGTGTTCAGGGCCATGAGCGGTCCATGGGCCCCCACCTCTCTCTGGGACTCAGGCACATGGATGGCTCACCGTGTCCCACGCACTGGCGCTGATGTTGGGGGTGGCAAGGGGCACGGGGCCCTGGCCCTTTCCCAGAAGACTGAGGTCGCTGTGGCCGTCGTGGGGCTCCATCGCTCCACCCAGGCCCAGGTGCTCCATCAAGGCCGCCAGCTCTGGCAGGAGGTGAAAATCCAAGTTTGTGGCCTCCAGCCCTGCACTCCCCAGGGGCGCGGATGCTGGGGTTCAGGGCGCTGTACCCCAGTTCAGGCCTCACCGTCCAGGGTGATGTTGGGGTTCTCGCTGCTGTGCTGCCGGAACACGAAGTCCACGAAGTACTGGGGGGTCGGCAGGGCGCGGAAGCAGGCGCCGCTCCTGACGTGGTCCAGCAGGGCAGCCAGCACCGGGCCAGGGCTGCCGGGAGCCCCCACCCCTGCTGCCTCCTCCAGCAGCTGAGGCAGGTCCACACAGGCCTGGGAAGGAGCTGGCCTCAGTCTCTCGAGCAGCACGGCCACGCTGGCCTCTCGGTCTGCGGTGCCCCTGCTGCCCCCCGGACTCCGCTGGATCCCAGGCACCATAGCCTTCCCCTGCCTGTCCCCACTGGTCCCTGCCCCGCCTCATCCTGGGCTCTTCCTTGGAGCCCCGGGAGCTTTCTCAGCCCTGTCGAGGATCAGGGCCCTCTCAGGGAGCCCGCAGCCCTGCCTGAGTCAGTGGTGAGCGTCCATTTGTGACCCCCCCCAGCCCAGGCTTCCCCGAGCACCCAGAAAGGTGCTGAGGCCCAGCCCCACCTGAGTGGTCCCCTTTCTCAGTCCCTCTTGGACCCTCTTCCCCCAGTGCCCCTGGGCAGCCGGCCCAGGCCCCCACCTGCTGAGAAGTGGGCTGGCCGGCGGCGCGGGCCTGAATCCGCTGCAGCAGCCTGCTCAGGGCCGGGCTCAGGGCCTCAGGGCTCCCAAGTAGGACCAGGAGCTCGTCGGCGTGGGCAGCCCAGCGGCCAGCCCGGACCTCGGTGCAGGTGCCCACCGGGTCGCTGAGGTAGAGGGCAGCGGCAGCACTGAGGCGGGCAATGTGCCTGGGCTCCAGGGCCGGGCCCGAGGGGGCCCCAGGCTTCTCAGGCCTGCCCAGAGCCAGGGCGTCGTCCACAGACAGGCACTGTTGGCACAGATGGGCGGGCAGGGGCCACACACGAGGGCTGCCACCTTCCTGTCCTTCAAGCCGGTGCCCTCCACCATCGGCTTGCTTACAGACCCCTGCCCTCCCCCGTGACAGGAGGGCACACACACAGGGGGACCCCCATCCCAGGGAGGATTCTGCTTGGAACCACTGCCAGTTTTGGGGTGGGGGAGAGTGGGGCGCTGACAGGGTCGGAGGGCAGCCGTGGGATCCCAGAGCCGTACCCCACCCTCCCCAGGGAAGGTAGTGGGCTCTGAAAGGGAGCAGAGGAGGGTGGGCTTGGGCCTGCGGGCAGGGCCCGGCGTCAGGCCACCCGCGCGGCCCGCCTCCTGGAGTTTGCCCGGGTCCTTTGCAGCTGTCCTCGGCCTGGGGTGGAGCGGCGGGCTTGGGCTGGGGCCGGGCCGGAGGACCCGTCGGTTGGGGGTGTTACCTTTCCACACGGCCCGTCGGCACACTGCACACGGGCCGCCAGTGTATTTAACAGGCTGCCCAGCGCCGCTCGGTCCAGAGCGCCCTGGCCTGAGGACAGCAGGGTCAGCAGACGAGCAGGGGGGGTCACCGTCCCAGATGCTGCCAGCGCGGCCAGCACAGCCAGCAGTGGCCCCAGCCTGGGCTGGCCCGGGAGCGCCATGCTGCAGCCCCCTGGCACCTGGAGCCCAGGGTAAGCCGTGCTTGCCTGGGTGGCTGCGGGCCGCGTGGGCTGCCCGATGCTGTACTGGGGCTGGGCTGGGAGCCGCCCACCCTGGCGAGACTCTCCAGGCATTTCCTGCGGGGCCCTGTGATTGGCTGCCAGAGGCGTTGCCTCGGGTTAACCATTCCAGTGGCAGGTCCTCCCTGAGCCCGGGGCTACTGCCCCAGGGTGAGGCTGGGGTCCCTGGGTGGATGGGCCTGGGTCACCCCTCTGGTCCTTCAGGGGTCTTGTTAGTGAATGCAAGTCTGTGAGCCTGACACATGGTAAGGTTGAAGCTTGCAGCAGAGAAAGGTTTATTGTGGTGCTGAGCTAGGAGAACAAGTGACTCATGTTCAAAATCCCTTAAATCTCTGGATGGCTTTGCGGGGAGTCTGTAATAGGCAGAATCTGGGGAGAGGGCTTTCTCCTAATTGGTTGCTGGAGAGGTGTCGGTGGTGTCCCTGGGCTCCATTGTGGGGCTGGGACCTTAGTCCTGGCAGAAAAGCTGGAGACCCTGCCCCAAGGCTGGTTTCTCCACTGCCCCTCCTTGGTTTCTGTGTCCCGCCCTTCCCCAATTAGCAGCTATTTGAACCTGACCTTTGGAATTCAGGAGAGGTCTTAGGGGACTGAAGGAAGCCTGTTTCCTAAAAGGAGAAATGGAGGACCTGGAAAGGATTTTACTGGCAAGGGCCCTACAGGGTGCAGTTTAGTTCCCATCCCCGCCCCCCCCCCCGCCCCCGCCTTTAACTTCTCAATCTTGACAACAGGTGTTGGACAAAAAAGGGAATAACATTTTGGGTAGAGAGATTAAGCGTAGACTTGGCAGAGGAACTCAGTTTTACGGGGACTCGGTTTCTGCCTGGGGTTGTTTCACGTGGCCCTCTCTCTAGGGGCTGCCCCCAAGCCAAGGGCATCTGGGGCAGAGGTTCCAGGAGAGTACTGCCAGGCCTGTCCTCCACCCCACTGGAGAGCTCCGGTACAGCTCTGCCCCGCTGCCCCTCCCCCCAGCATCTTCCCCCTCAAGGCAGCTCACACATCGCGCAGAGCCCTTGCTGGGGGTGGGGGTATGGATCCTGAGCTGTGTTGCATTTCCCAGGGTGGAATTGCTGGGGCCCCTGTGAGGAAAGCAGGAGAGACTCCATCTTGAAGCCTGTCATCGGTCTTAAAGACAGAATGTGACCTGGGCCTGAACCCTGCCCAAGAGTGAGGTAACCGTTGCTAGTGAAAACCAGGTCTCCTGGAGACTTCTCTCCCTACAGGTGACAAACGGAGATTGTAGTTGAGGTCAGGCTGCCTGTTAGATTAACCATGGAGACATCCCCCCTTGATGTATAATCACTGTCCCCCCTTTTAACCTTAATTGTTTGTTCTCCTACTTGTTGTAAAACTCCATCATATGCAACAAAGAGGTTGCTAATATGTAACCAGTCACGTAGTAGAGGGTATAAAACTGGGCCTCTCGGAAACATCAGTGTCCTTGTTGGGAACTGATTCCCCTTGGACCCGCTGGCGTAATAAACTGTACTCCACTGTCTTGAGAGGCCTCCAAGGTGTGTTTTTTTTTTTTTATTTTATTTTTTTATTTTTTCAAGGTGTGTTTTTGACTCTGGATTCCACAACAGAATCAGAGGGAACTGAGATAAGGTGCTGAGTCATGCTCCCTCTACCGCCTCCAGGGAAAATCCCCAGGAAATGGCCAAAGCCCCACGTAAAGACGGGAACAGGAGCCAGGCCTCTGCCACCAGGCGCACCACCCCAGAAGGGGCTCGGGGTGGGGAGAAGTGTGGCTCCCAGCCCTGCCCCACCCTGCAGGCTTCCACTCCGGCCTTTGAACCCCTGGGCCTTATCTCTGCCTAGCTGGCGATCTGGGGAAAGGGGCAGACCCCAGGGAGCCAGTCGCCTCTGCCCAGGCAGGTCTCAGGGCAGCCTTGCCTTCTAGAGGGAGTGTTTAGGTGGCCCCTTCCACACCTGATTGGACAGACCCCTGACTCTGACCCTGTGGGGTGTGGCTGGGGTCGGGGGGGAAGCTCCAAGGGAGCTGGGAGCCCAGGCCTCAGGACTCTGTCCCAGCGTCCCCTGCTGCCCGGGGCAGGGCACCGGGCCAAGCACGGAGCTCTGGGCAGGCGCAGCTCCTGCCCCTCCCACACCACAGGGTGACCTTGGTGGGCCCTGAGGGTATCGGGGAAGTGGTGGGCTTGGGAAGAGCCTGAGGGTTCCTGGACCCCTGGGTCACTGAGGAGGGAAGCTGGAAAGATTCAGGCCCCCTCACAGTTGTGAGTCCACGGGCTCAAACTGTCCCTTTTCCTACCCCATCTCACCACGGCCGTGGGGCCGGCCAGAGCTGAGTCCACCTCATCCTGTACTGTTTGGGCCTGGTGAGCTTCAGGGAAGAGGTTTCAGCCCAGACGTTTGGTCAGCCCCCCAGGTCCTGTGTGCAGCCTGACCCCACTGGGATGGCCCTGGGCTTCAGCGCCTGTGTGGGCCCATGTTTCTGTTTCATGTCTGCCCCAGCCCCTCCTTCCTAGCCCAGGGCCGCCAGAGCATGTCAGTAGCTTCCCTGCACACCTGCCTGTCCCCCCCAGTGCTGGGCGGACCCCCAGGACCCTCCTGCATCAGCCCATCCAGCAAGCACCAGACGCCCTTGTTCACTGCATGATATTCACAGCAGCCCTAGAGCCCATCCCTGGGTGGAGATAAAATGTGCTCTAGACATTTTTTAAATGTGGTCTGGATCATCATTCTCCATCTTTGGCTGCAAAGAATATAATCAATCTGATTTTGGTGTTGACCATCTGGTGATGTCCACGTATAGAGTCTTCTCTTGTGTTATTGGAAGAGGGTGTTTGCTATGATCAGTGCGTTCTCTTGGCAAAACTATTAGCCTTTGCCTTGCTTCTTTCTGTACTCCAAGGCCAAATTTGCCTGTTATTTCCAGGTGTTTCTTGACGTCCTACTTTTGCATTCCAGTCCCCTATAATGAAAAGGACATCTTTTTATGGGTGTTAGTTCTAGAAGGTCTTGTAGGTCTTCATAGAACTGTTTAACTTCAGCTTCTTCAGCATTACTGGTCGGGGCATAGACTTGGATTACTGTGATACTGAGTAGTTTGCCTTGGAAACAAACAGAGATCATTCTGTCATTTTTGAGATTGCACCCAAGTACTGCATTTCGGCCTCTTGTTGACTATGAGGGCTACTCCATTTCTTCTAAGGGATTCTTGCCCACAGGAGCAGATATAATGGTCATCTGAGTTAAATTCACCCATTCCCATCCATTTTAGTTCACTGATTCCTAAAATGTCAATGTTCACTCTTGCCATTTCCTGTTTGACCACTTCCAATTTGCCTTGATTCATGAACCTAACATTTCAGGTTCCTGTGTCAACAAGACTGTGGCTCAGATCATGAACTCCTTATTGCCAAATTCAGATTTAAAATGAAGAAAGTAGGGAAAACCACTAGACAATTCAGGTATGACCTAAATCAAATCCCTTACGATTATACAGTGGAAGTGAGAAGTAGATTTAAGGGACTAGATTTAATAGACAGAGTGCCTGATGAACTATGGATGGAGGTTCGTGACATTGTACACGAGACAGGGATTAAGACCATCCCCAAGAAAAAGAAATACACAAAAGCAAAATGGCTGTCTGAGGCTGCTGCTGCTGCTAAGTCGCTTCAGTCGTGTCCAACTCTGTGCGACCCCATAGACGGCAGCCCACCAGGCTCCTCCATCCATGGGATTTTCCAGGCAAGAACACTGGAGTGGGTTGCCATTTCCTTCTCCAATGCATGAAAGTGAAAAGTAAAAGGGAAGTCACTCAGTCGTGTCCAACTCCTAGCGACCTCATTGACTGCAGCCTACCAGGCTCCTCGGTTCATGGGATTTTCCAGGCAAGAGTACTGGAGTGGGTTGCCATTGCTTTCTCCGGCTGTCTGAGGAGGTCTTACAAATAGCTGGGAAAAGAAGAGAAGCGAAAAGCAAAGGAGAAAAGGAAAGATATTCCATATGAATGCAGAGTTCCAAAGGATAGCAAGGAGAGATAAGAAAATCTTCCTCAGTGATCAGTACAAAGAAATAGAGGAAAACAATAGAATGGGAAAGACTAGAGATCTCTTCAAGAAAATTAGAGATACCAAGGGAACATTTCATGCAAAGATGGGCTCAATAAAGGACAGAAATGGTATGGACCTAACAGAAGCAGAAGATATTAAGAAGAGGTGGCAAGAATACACAGAACTACACAAAAAAGATCTTCACGACCCAGATAATCATGATGGTGTGATCACTCACCTAGAGCCAGACATCCAGGAATGTGAAGTCAAGTGGGCCTTAGAAAGCATCACTACGAACAAAGCTAGTGGAGGTGATGGAATTCCAGTTGAGCTATTTCAAATCCTAAAAAGTGATGTTGTGAAAGTGCCACACTCAATTTGCCAACAAGTTTGGAAAACTCAGCAGTGGCCACAGGACTGGAAAAGGTCAGTTTTCATTCCAATCCCAAAGAAAGGTAATGCCAAAGAATGCTCAAGTGAGTAAGTGAGTGAAAGTTGCTCAGTCGTGTCCAACTCTTTGCAACCCCATGGACGCAACAGTCCATGGAATTCTCCAGGCCAGAATACTGGAGTGGGTTGCCTTTTCCTTCTCCAAAGAATTCTCAAACTACTGCACAATTGCATTCATCTCACACCCTAGTAAAGTAATGCTCAAAATTCTCCAAGCCAGGCTTCAACAATACGTGAACCGTGAACTTCCAGATGTTCAAGCTGGATTTAGAAAAGGCAGAAGAACCAGAGATCAGATTGCCAACATCCGTTGAATCATTGAAAAAGCAAGAGTTCCAGAAAAACACCTATTTCTGCTTTCTTGACTATGCCAAAGTCTTTGACTGTGTGGAGCACAACAAACTGTGGAAAATTCTGGAAGAGATGGGAATACCAGACCACCTGTCCTGCCTCTTGAGAAATCTGTATGCAGGTCAGGAAGCAACAGTTAGAATTGGACATGGAACAACAGACTGGTTCCAAATAGGAAAAGTATGTCAAGGCTGTATATTGTCACCCTGCTTATTTAACTTATATGCAGAGTACATCATGAGAAACATTGGGCTGGATGAAGCACAAGCTGGGATCAAGATTGCTGGGAGAAGTATCAATAACCTCAGATATGCAGATGACACCACCCTTATGGCAGAAAGTGAAGAACTAAAGAGCCTCTTGATGAAAGTCAAAGAGGAGAGTGAAAAAGTTGGCTTAAAGCTCAACATTGAGAAAAGTAAGATCATAGCATCCAGCCCCATCTCTTCATGGCAAATAAATGGGGAAACAGTGGTCAACAGTGACAGACTTTATTTTTCTGGGCTCCAAAATCACTACAGATGGTGACTGCAGCCATGAAATTAAAAGACACTTACTGCTTGGAAGAAAAGTTATGACCAAACAAGACAGAATATTAAATAGCAGAGACATTACTTTGCCAACAAAGGTCCATCTAGTCAAGGCTACGGTTTTTCCAGTAGTCATGTAAGGATGTAAGAGCTGGACTATAAAGAAAGCTGAGCACCGAAGAATTGATGCTTTTGAACTGTGGTGTTGGAGAAGACTCTTGAGAGTCCCTTGGACTGCAAAGAGATCCAACCAGTCCATCCTAAAGGAAATCAGTCCTGAATATTCATTGGAAAGTCTGGTGCTAAAGCTGAAATTCCAATACTTTGGCCACCTGATTCGAAGAGCTGACTCATTGGAAAAGACCCTGATGCTGGGAAAGATTGAAGGCAGGAGGAGAAGGGGGACAACAGAGGATGATACAGTTGGATGGCATCACCAACTCAATGGACATGAGTTTGAGTAAATTCCAGGAGTTGGTGATGGACAGGTTGGCCTGGCGTGCTGCAGTCTGTCGACTAAAAAAAAAAGTGTACAACTTGAGAGTTGTGAGTTCAAGTTTTATTTGGGGCAAAATGAGGGCTGCAGCCCAGGAAGCAGCATCTCAAGAGAGCTCTGAGAGACTGCTCCAAAGTGGCAGTGGGGGAAAGTCAATATATAAGGTTTTGGTGAAGGGGGAGTTCTATACCATGAAGCATTCATTTTACAAAAGGTTTTTGTTAGTCATGAGGATCTTATGTCACCAGGAAGGGATTTAGAGCTTCTCTAGATGTGAGGAGATGAAAGGATTGAGATCATAAAATCTGTTCCTAAAAACATCCAGCTATCTAAAGACCTGTCCCACCAAATTCCCTGGAGCACAGAGTGCCTCACTCCACCTTGAACTCCCTCAGGGGTTGTTGAAGGTCAACAGCTATAGCAGCATGGGGTTCAATCTCCATAGAGGCAGATGGCAAACGCCTTTGTTATTCAGTCGTTGGCAATACTCTTGGTGTCAATTAGTAGTTAATAAGTCCATGGGGCCACAGAGTCGTACATGTCTGAGCGACCGAACTGAACGGACTCTTCACACTTAGGGGTCTCTAGAGTTTTCAGAATCCAGAATGGTAGGTGGTGGTGGCGGGAGCAGTGGGGGCCTGTGAGAAGGGTTCTGGAGACCGATGGAGGCAATGAGACCTCAAGGACCCTCCCTGGCCCTCTACCCCTTGGGCTCCCTAGACAGCAGGGCTTTGGGCCTCAGCCCCACCCACTCTCTCATGAAGGTCACTGGGAGGAGCCCTGAAGGCCAAAGGAACCTCAGGCCTCCCCAGGCTCAAGCCTGAGTGCAATTCCCGAGTTCTCTCCCCACTGCTGTCTCTGGACCAGCAGCAGAGACTGTGGGTACCACACCCAGCACAGTCCACACTCACAAGGTCAGCCCCCAGCTCCACCCTGCCCTCACACAGAGACACACACACACATGTGCATGAGCTCTGCTTCCCCAACACACACACACACACACACACACACACACAGCTCTGAGACCCTCACACACACACACACACAGCTCTGAGACCCTCACACACACACACACAGCTCTGAGACCCTCACACACACACACACAGCTCTGAGACCCTCACACACACACACACAGCTCTGAGACCCTCACACACACACACACACACACACACACAGCTCTGAGACCCTCACACACACACACACACACAGCTCTGAGACCCTCACACACACACACACACACACACACAGAGCTCTGAGACCCTCACTGGCATCCAGAACTCCTGGGTACAACCCTAAGCCCTCACTGGCCAGTCCCCACCCCCGCCCGTCTTCCTGCACACCTCTTTCTTCCCCAGCAACCCCACTCATTCCCTTCATCCTCTGCTCATGCTGAGTTCACAGGGAGTGTACCTTCTCACTGCCCCCTCGAAACACCACACTTTAACCTTGTTGCCTTTAAAAGGCAGATACGAAGAAGCACCACTAAGAAAATCTTACAGTGAAACTCTGGCTTGTCCGTTATCCCAAGGCCATAGCTGCTGAAAGTAACCTACCTTGGCACCCAGAGCCTTGGTCTCTGGTTTGCTACTGTCTGCCTGAAGGACATGGATCTGGACAGCATGGGCCCGAGGCCCTGGAGTGGGCACAGGGGGCAGGGGGTGCTTCCCCACCAGGCTTTGGGGAAGGCCAGTCCAAGGGTTCCGAGCTGCTCTCGGGTGAGGACTGCCCTTGGCGGTGGACGGCAGGACACACTGCACTACTGTAAGCTAACAGCTGGGACTCCGGTGAGCCCTGCCTGAGGATGGGCCCTGCTGCAAAGGCGTGAGCCTGCCCCAGCTGCCCGTCTCCAGGGCCAGGAGGTGCTGGCGGGGCTGTGGCCAGACCACCAAGCCCCGGTGGCACAGCCTCCTGCTCTCCGACTGCGGGTGGCTGTGGCAGGCAGGTTGTCAGCCCTGCCTGCCTGTCAGACTGTGCCCACCAGGGAGGCCAATGCCTGCTCCCAGGGCCAAGAGCACAGACAGGGAAGGGCTGGAGGGGGAGGAGCGCCCTCAGCAGCAGAGTGGTCAGAAAACACCTTTATTGGCAAGAGGGGACTCCAGACGCCACGAACAGACACAGACGGGTGGTTGTGGACAGCAGGTGTCTGGGGAAGCGGGAACCATGGAGGAAGGTGGGCCTGGGGGACCAGGGCTCAGGAGTGCAGGAAGCGGTTGAAGGCATTGTAGGCCGACTCCAGGTCGAAGAGCATCTGGCGCACCTGGGAGTCGTCCAGCTCATCTGAGGCCGACATGCCGCTCAGGGTCTGCAGCCTGTGGGGCACAGGGTGCAGCGTGTGTGTATGTGTGTGCGTGCAGCGTGTGTGCAGCGTGTGTGTGGGTGTGTGTGTAAAGCTATAGGGCTCAGGGGTGTGTGTCTGTGGTGGGGGGAGGGTTATGGGCCCGGGTGTGTGTGTGCAGGAGAGGGACTACAGGGCGTGTGTGTGTGTGTGTGTGTGTGTGTAGCTATAGACCCGGGGGGGGGGGGGGGTGTGTGTGCTCACCGGGGGTGGGGGCGGGTTGGGGGGGGGGGGGCTGGGGGGCCTGGCAGGCTACAGGCACTCACCACTGGCTGACTGTCTGGCGGCCCTCGAAGTCAGGGGGCAGGTGGCTCATGCGGTGCATGGTCTCCATCAGCTCCCGCAGGTCAGGCTGGATCTGAGGGAACAGCGCCCACTGGGACCCGCTGCCCCGAGCCTGGCTCCTCGGAATCCCGCTTCCCCCTTCCCCCTGCCCAGGGCCACACCTCATCCATGGCTCGGATCTCCAGGCGCAGCTTGTCCATCACCGTGATAAAGAGCTGGGAGCGAGTGTGTGCATGTGTGACGACCCGGACCCCCGGCTCAGACCCCCGCCACCCTGGTTCCTCTGCAGAGCGGGGCCTAGGGCCGCCCCAACCAGCCCCTTGCCCGGCTCAGCTGGAGGGTCATGTGCCGCCCCCCACCCCCACCCCCCCGCAGCCAGGGGGCTACTGGGTGGGAACACAGGACACGTCCCACGTGGGCCTGGGATGGGGCGGGGCCTCAGCGCGGCCCCCTAGCCCCCGCACCAGAGGCCCCCCCTTGGTGGTTCCGCGCATGCGCACAGGGCCCACACCGAGACCACGTCAGCGATGCAGCGGTTCAGGTTGCCTTTGTCATCCTTGATGGTGATGGGCCGGTCCTCCTTGATCCTCTCCATGGCCAGCGGGCAGTCCAGCTGAGGAAGGGCACACGGCTGGGCCTCACAGGGCAGTCCGGCCATAGCCTCGGGCCCCTACGCCTGCCCTCGTCCCTCTGGGTGAAGGAGTCGCTCACTCACCCGAAACTTGCGGCAGAATTCATCAATGGAGCTGATTTCTGAGCCCTGGACCTGCCGGAAGGCCGCCTTATACTGGACCAGGAGTCGGGAGCAGGCTGCGGTGTACCTGGGGGTAGGGGCCAGGCTGCTGCTGGCAGTGCCAGGCCAGTGCCTCCCAGTCCCTTCTGCTTATCCTCCACCCTTCCAGACATGGGGCAGCTCGCATGGACAAGACATAAAGGGCCAGAGACTGGCCATGGGGGCGGAGACTTCCTGATGAATATTTGAAAGGTGCAGGGGGTGGGCTGCGGGGGTAATGGCCAAAACATGGCTGCCACAGAGGACCAGCCTGGACCATGCAAGATGACCCACAATGCAGCACCCCACAGGTCCCAGCCAGGTCCCTGAGTCTGTTTCCTGGGCTGTGTTGGCTGTGCCCCCACATGGACAGCTCACAGTGCTGCTGGGGGGCACGACCACACTAGACAAAGGCCCCACATACCTGCAGGCTGCCAGGCCTGGCCAGCGGCTCCCCACGACTGACTGCCCAAGCCCCCACCTCACCTCACTGATGAGGCCCCGGGGAACGGGGTGAGGGCAGAACCCTGGAGAGGGCTGGGCTCAACCCTGCCCGGGCATGGGCACTGCCCCCGCACTGCCTGTCCTCACTCCCCACTGAGCACCTGGCCCTGGAGGCCAGAAACGAGCTTCTGAGGGTGGGCCAGTGGTGTGGGGAGGTGGGCTCTCACTCGTTGGGGGTGACGCAGTCTTTGATATACGCCTTCTCCAGGGCCTGCATCGTCTTCACGACCGCAAACAGCTCCGCCATGTTGTCATACCTGAGGGGGCGCAGACTTCAGGCGCGGCTGCCCAGGCAGGAAGCCGAGGTCCCGAGCACACCTGCCTGCCCTGCCTGGGTGCCACTGAGGCAGAGCTTCTGGTCTGGCTGCCTCCTCACCCCACCCCAAGCAGAGGCTTCTGGGGACCTGTTTCCCTAGGCTGACCCCCAGGGTGGGGGAGGCAGGCAGCCTGGGGTCTGGACTCACTTCTCCCGCTCGCGGGCATTCTTATACAGCTTCACTTCCTGTTGGGAGACCGGACGGAGGGTCGGCCAGCAGCACGGGTGAGGCTGCCGGGCCTCAGAGAGGACCACGCAGACGAGGACCACAGCTGACGTGGCCAGGAGGGTGCCCACCACTCACCTCATACAGCTCCGGCTTGTTTCCAGGGGCTGCGACAGAACAGGCAGAGTGGAAGGTCACCCCAGCTAGCCTGGCCGCCACCCTGGCCCCAGCCCCATCTCAGCATCCCTCCCAAAGCCTCCCCCATGCTATGTCCCATAGGAGCTGGAGGAACTTCAGTCCCAGCCCCCCTCAATCTGTGGGGGACCCGAGCAGAGGACAGGCCGCCCTCAGTCTGCGGGGGACCCGAGCAGAGAATAGGCCCCCCTCAGACCCAAGCAGAGGACAGGCTGCCCTCAGTCTGTGGGGGACCCGAGCAGAGGACAGGCCCCCCTCAGTCTTCAGGGGACCTGAGCAGAGCACAGGCCCCTCTCAGTCTGCAGGGGATGCCAGCAGAGGACAGGCCCCCCTCAGACACGAAGAGAGGACAGGCTCCCCTCAGACCCGAGCACAGGACAGAGCCCCCTCAGGCACGAGCACAGGACAGGCCCCCCTGTCTTCTGCAGGGGACCCGAGCAGAGAACAGGCCCCCCTCAGACCCAAGCAGAGGACAGGCTCCCCTCAGGCATGAGCAGAGAACAGGCCCCCCTCAGGCACAAGCAGAGGACAGGCCCCGCTCAATCTAGGGGTGACCGAGCAGAGCATAGGCCTCTGGGTCCAGGGGCTGCACGCCAGGCCTGGTGATCCATTTCACCCCTGTTGCTCAGCTACTGACCCTACAGCTGAGTGACCACAACTTGTTTATGACATGGTTGTGGGCACACGATATCTGTCACATGCTTTGCAACCATCCCTCTGGCTTGGGGACTCCAGGATACTCGAGACACCCTGAAGTCCAGCCACAATACAGGTGTCATCTTTGCGTTCAGCTGACCCCACTTGGAGAAGGTCTTTGGGCCCCTGGGTATCCCCTGGGACCTTCTAGTGTCAGACTTTATAGCCTGCTGGCAACCCCTGGCCTTTGCAGGTTGGAAGCCTCGGCCCTCTGGATCCCTGGGCCCAGCATGGGCCATACTCACCTCCCATGCCAGGAGTGGCTGGGATCCCATGAAACATCCTGCTGGCTCTGAGTCAGGTGACCGGGAGAGAGAGGAAGATGCTGCAGCCACCGGAGGAGTGACCTGGGGAAGAGAACATACGACACAACCTCTTCAAAAAACAACCCCGAGCATGTCTTCTCACAGGAATGAATTTGGAGGAACAGACCAACAGGGGTTGGGGTGAACTTTCTGAGTGAGGACAGTCCAGAGGATGAGGACAGAAGCGGGTTGGGGGGGACGTCAAAGAACACACCACTCACAGGCTGAGAGGAGTCTGGGCTTATCCTGGCGCAGCGAGCTGGAGTCACTGGACGATTGGAGACAAGTCCTCAGGGACCCAGATGGGCAGTGAGCTGAGCAGACAGTGAAAGCAGGAGCCCTGCCCACTTGAGAAGCTGATGCAGTGGCTGGGGCCAGGTTCAGAGGTGCTTTGGAGAATTTTAAAATAGGTAAAAATTAAAAATCACTCAAGAACGACACCCTTATTTTCGGACCAAAGGCACCATGGCTGTGAGATGAACTGACACGGAGAAGGTAAACAGAGTAGGTGCGGAAAGTAGGTGGGTGTACTACGGTTTGGACGTGTGGGCTTTGAGAGGCTCCGCAGGCTCCAAGGAGGCAGCAGAGGCGCCTGGAGGTCAGGGGAGAGGCCCGGACGGGCAGGCTGACCCAGTGGCACTGAAGGGGTGGGTGGCACCCCACAGGAAAAGGCTGAGGGTGAATCAAGGTAGCGGGAAAGCAGCCCGTGCTGAGCCCCGGGAGCCGGCGCGGAGGCAGTGCAGCGGGAAGGCGGGATGAGGCCTGGGGGAAGAGGCTGTGAGTTCAGCAGGGCGCGGCGGGGGCGGGGCAGGGACACGGAGACCGCTCAGCAACCGTGAGGCGGTCGGACGGCCAGAAGCAATCAGGGGCTCGGCTGTCGCCCTACAGCGGGACCCCACTCAGCCACGAAAGGGGAGGCCCGCGGCCACACGCTGAGCATCGTCACCCTGAACGAGCAGGACGGCGAGCTCCCAGAGAAAGCCCAGCGAGCGCCGGGCGCGCAGGCCCGGGAGACGGTCCGAGAGTCCCGGGCAGAGCCAGGAGACCCGGGGGCCCGGGACACAGACCTCCGAGACGGGGAGCGAGGAGCAGGGGCGCAGAGGACCCTCCGCGGCGTGGCGAACACCGCGGGTTTTGGTAAGACCGCCTCTTCCACCCGTCCCTGGCCCTGAGTACCTGGACCGCCTCGCAGATCCCAGTGATGGCGCGGGGGCGGGGCGCGCCGGACATCTGCTCCCGCGCCTGCGCGCCAGGCCCCGCCGTCTGCGCCTGCGCGCTGGCTACGCCCCGCCCCCTGAGAGCTCAGCTTGCCGGTGAATCTGTCCTTGGGAAGGAAGCTGCGGAGGGCCGGCTTTGCGTTCCTCTGGAGGGCCTCTAAGCGGCCAGATCTCCCCTTGAAACTGCCCCACAGGGTTAACAGAAACTGGTAACGGAAACCTTAGAGCTTGTCTTACCGCTTGTTAAGAACCCCGCGATAAACAAGAACCTACTGTATAGCGTGGGGAATTATATTCAGTCTCTTGTAATAACCTATAATGGAAAAGAATCTGAAAAAGAATGTGTGCATGCGCACATATATGAAACTGAAGTTAACACTGAAAGTTAACTGTGTGAAGGTTTGCCGCCCCATGGACCCTATACAGCCCATGGAATTCTCTAGGCCAGAACACTGGAGTGGTTAGGCCTTCCCTCAGGCCCTCCATTTGTAACCTGTCTTAACGGATCGAGCTTGCTTTAATTGTTGATACAAAAGCTTGCATGTCCGACGCTAAAACTGGCCCTGCTCCGGGGTCCATTGAATGACCTCTTGCCTGCAGTCCCACCTATCATGTGCCGCCATGCTTAATGTGTCCCATGAAGAAGCAATTCAGATGTGCCTCAGCAGAACAGATGAACTCACCTCTTTCCTGCCTCCAAGGTTTTCTCCCCACACCTAAGACCATCCTGCTTTTTTTGGGGGGGGGGCCCACTGAGGCTTGTGAGATCTTAGTTCCCCTACCAAGGATCGAACCTAGGCCATTGGCAGTGAAAGTGCGGAGTCCTAATCACTGGACCACCAGGGAATTCCCCCAACCTGCTTCTTTATACTGTAATGTCACAGCCCCTTGCTTTGAGGAAGCAAATATGAGACCTGTCCTCCCATCACCTCACTTGGCTGCCTTGTGAATAAATCCTTCCTCTGCTGCAAACCTTGGTGTCTCTGGGTTTTGGCTCGCTGTTTACAGGGGCAGAAGAACCTGCTCCAGTAACATGCTCAGTTCCAGAGGGCTCTAAACTTCACAACCCTGCCTTCCACCTCCCACTTGCCTTCCAAGGAGCAGCAGCAGAGGGAGTGGAGGCAGCAGTGGCTTCTTTATTTGAGGCCTGGGTGGATGGGGAGGGCACACCATGGGGCTGGCCAGTCAGAGGTGCCTGAAGAAGAGCTTGGGGCCCTGGTCCAGGGTGCACACTTTGGGGCCCAGCTGGCTGGGCAGCAGCTGGTGCAGGGCATCCCGGTCCTCAGCGGAGAGACGTCTGGTGCACAGCTGCAGCTCCTGCAGCTGCGCCACAACCTTGTCCCAGAGGTCCAGGCCCAGGGGGCCCTGGACAGCACAGCCTGCAAAGGGGAGGCAGAAGTCAGCCTTGGGGAGCTGCTCCTGGCAGGGTGCAGTGGCGGGGAGGCCCGCGGGAGCCAGTGGGGTTTGTCTCAGGTCTCATAGGACTATTCTCTTTACCAGCGTGGCCCTAGGGACGATATACACTTCCCCTGAGGCCCTGAGGGCTGCAGTGAGGGGCATGAGCAAAGCCCAGGAGAGAAGGCCCAGTCATTCTCGAGGATGGAGGGTGCTCTCCCAGAGGCTGCCTAGGACCGCAGACCCCTCCTACAGCCAGTGGTCAGGCAGGAGGGAGGTCGGCTATAGGAGACACTGCGTTCACATCTGTGCTTCTGACAGTGTCTGATGTCTCTGTCTGTAAGATGGACCCAGCGTGGCTTCCTGAGAGTCTCAGGACACTGAACTGCCAAGGCTCAATCCTCAGAGACCACAGAGTACCCAGCAGGGGGCTTGGTGAGAGCATGCAGGTGCCAGGAAGTCAGATGTGTGGGGAGCAGCCCCACAGCTGAGTGAGGGTAGGTAGCCTACCAGCCTGCCTTCAGGAGGGCCTTCCTGGAGGAGCCAGCCTGGCCCTGCAGGGCAGGGAGTGAGGAGCAGGAAGAACCCAGGGGTCCCCAGTGTGCACACCCACTCCCAGCCCTGGTTCTCCTGGAGGGCCAAGTCTGGTCTGCCCTGCCCCCAGCCCCAGCAGGACGCGCCAGTTCACCAAATGCACCTCCCTAGGGTCGTTCTCCAGATGGGGTCCTGTACTAGGTGTGGCCAGAGAATGACCTAAGTCAGGCCACAGGCCTAGACGGTACAGTCAGGGCAGCCCTGGCCAGAAGCAGGAGGGTCCCTTGGAGGCAGGTATTGCCACTTTAGGCTGACCTCCCCTCCCTCCCTCTGGACAACAGGAACGAAAAAGTCCCCGCGGCAGCAGGTCTCCCAGCCATGGTCTTGAGGGTCGAGCTGAGCAGGCTGGAAGCAGAGGCCCACGCTCCTCCCACCTTGTGGTTTGAGGGGTGAGGCTCGCATCTGCCTCTGGGCACGCTGGGCACTGTCCTCCACTTGAGCACCCCAGGGGCCCCAGCTCCACCCTGCAGTCTGGCTAGTGGCAGGACAGCCCCTTCAGAGGAGGCACCTGGGCCTCAGGCAGGTCCCCAAGCAGGGGCTGTGTCACCAGCTCCAGTTGGGCAGGTGCAGCTGCCACACCCAGAGCTCACCTGACAGGCCCAGGAAGCTGAGGCCTTGGGGATGCTTTTGGAGGGTAGATAGGAGCTCCTCCAGGCCAGCACAGCTGACCTCAGGGTTGGCAGACAGGTCCAGCGAGACCAGTGAGGGGCAGAGAGGGAGACATCTGAGACAGGGCAGAAGCCTGGGGGTCAGTTTCTGTCACGAGGGGAAGCTGCCTCGGTGACCCCATGGCTTGGGGTGCACCAGACACTCCTGACAGCCACTGAAGCTGGAGGCCATGGAGAAGTGGCCCTGGCATGGGCCATGGCACACAGGGTGACAAGAGAGGACCCAGCAGAGGGATGAGAGAGCCCAAGGAATGCAGGTCACGAGGCACCAGCTTCCCCAGGCGCCCAGGCATGAGACTATACCCGCAGGATAGTGGCAGCGTTACCTGCTCAGAGCTTTCACGTCTGTGTCGCCCAGGTGGTTTGCTGACAGGCTCAGGTGCTCCAGGACGCAGCCTTCCTAGACAACGGAGGGGGACACCTGCCCTCCCTGACTCCCAGTAGAGGCCCTGCACCCAGGGTGCCAGACACCGCCCCCATTCCTTGAGAATGATGAAGTCTGCCCAACCCCCAAAGCCAGAGGGGTCGGCATCGCCCCCCCAGGTCTGCAAATCAGAAGGAAATGCTTCTTCCCAGGAGTGGGTCATACTTGGCACACCATGAAGTGATCTCAGGAGACCTGCCCCACCCAGGTGCCTTTCCTCCTGGCCAGGACCTCAGAGCCCGAGGCAAGGAGGTCTATAGAAAGCGTTCCCCACCCCTGTTCTCTCCCAACTTGCACCCTCTCCCAGCTCCCCCACCCCCAGTCCTGGGGGTCAAGGTGCTTCTGGCTTAGTGCCCCGCTTGAACGCATACCTGGCTCAGGTAGCGAACCACGGGCTCCGTGAGGCCTAGGTCACTCTTGCCGGTGGACACAGAGCTCAGCTCCAGACGCAGGAGACTGTGGGCTGGCAGGCTCCCCAGGACCTGGGCCAGGGCAGTGGGGCCCAGGCCATTGTAGGACAGGGACAGTGTCTTCAGGCGCTTGGTGTCTACATGGAGGCCAGAACCTCCATCAGGTTCCTCCCTGTCCCCAGGCCTGGGCTCAGAGCCCCCGTGACCCTCAGGGGAGGCTGTCATTGTCCCCGCGGTTCTGTGCACTGGGAAATGGGGTCTCCAGCCCAGGGTCTCACACTGGGGAGGGGGCAGCACCAGACTCTTGAGCTCAGTTTCTTCCCACCACTTCTGGGTACCCAACCTGTCCCTACTCACGACAGGGTGGCCCCAAGACGGGGACACCCAAGCATGACGGGGCGGGGGGGGGCACTCCATCCACCACCCAAGTCCCAGCCCCTCCTCCCCTCTGCTGTGCTCCCAGCTCTGAGCCCCACTTCCTAGCTCAGGCCTCTGTGGAAAACCCCCTGGAGATGCCCAGTTTCCCGCCTCTCGGTGCTGGGACTGCAGGTAGAATCGTCTCCCACAAACAGAATGCTCAGAGCTGAGGAGCCATGGGGCTGGGCCTGCAGTGTAGCTGGGACCGGGTCTGGGTCCTGGGGGCTTCCCAGGCCAGGCAAGCCACCCCCATGACCACCTACTCCCAAGAGCTGAGCTGGTGCCCCAGGAGCCCTATGCTCGAGGCTCTCTGAACCCCTGGGCTGGGGAGTGGATGTGCCGGCAGCTCACCTTGGAAGGTGCTGCCCAGGGCCGCCTGATGGCTCAGGAAGAAGCTGGGGCCAAAGCCACAGGCCTGGAGGTGCAGGGTACAAAGCACGGGGCAGGCCCGCAGGACAGAGGCCAAGGCCTGGCCACAGCCATCCCCGAGGGGGTTCATGCTCAAGTCCAGCTCTTCCAAGTTCTGTGGGAGACACAGGGCCCCCAGAGGGTCTGGTGTTCGCCACCTGAACCTGGGTGCCGGCCAGTGCTCTCAACCGCACCTCCCTGCCAGGGATGGACTGGATGTGGACACTCAGATGCTGCCCACTGTTCCCCATGCCTCTTACCTGCAAGGTGGTCTGCCCCAGGAGGCCTGCAGCAAGCTGGCGCAGGCCTTCAGGGCCCAGGTGGTTAGAGGACAGGTCGAGGAGGGTCAGGCCGGGCACGGTGTCCAGGGTGGCCAGCAGCTCAGCAACACACCCATCCCCCAGCCGGTTCCCGGCCAGGCGAAGCTCCCGGAGCGGTGAGTGCAGCTTCAGGGCCCGCAGCAGCGGTGTGAGCTGGGCCTGGCACAGTGCCAGGGAGCAGGCGCTGAACGTGGGGGCTAAGCCCTGGTGCTCCATGGCCTGTAGCACCTGCTGGTGCTCCCCTGGGGAAGGACATGGTGTCACCAGGACAGGTTCCGCCTGTCCTGCCCTGGGACTCAGCGGTGGCCAGTCAAGCAGCACCCCGCTCCCCACTCCAGCTTGCGCTCCAGGACAGCCACAGAAGTTCTGTGGAGCTCAGGGCCCCGAGACACGCTGCAGAGCCAGGGTAGGTGGTGCTGACCCACCTCTCAACGGGGCCACCTCCTGGCCCCACTACCTACACACTAGGGGGCTGCTAGGTAGGGGAGGAAACCCTGAGGCCAGGTGTGGTGGGGGGACCCTGGTCAATGCCTGGGGTCCTGGGACTGAAGGCTGTGGGCCTGGCCTAGTTCTCTGCCCAGGCCTCCGCAGGGCCGCCTGGACCCTTACCTTGCTCCAGGCTCTGGCAGGCCCGGCGGTAGCGGTCCTTCAGTGGGGGGAGGTCCCACGAAGTCACCTCAGCCAACACCTGGCGAGCAGCAGCAGTGAGCAGCCCTGACCCCAGTCCTGGAGAACACCCCCAACTCAGGGCCCTGGCTCTGGCCACTCACCTCCTCGTTGCTCTGCAGCACGTCAGGGATGGGGTCCTGAGGGGCCAGCAGGGCCCCCTCTTTTTGCAGGGAGAGCCGAGGCAGCAGCCCGGAGGCCTGGTAGTAACGCTGGGCGGCCTGCTCAGCCAGCCAGGCCACGGAGTGGGCCTCCCTGTGTGGGCACGGGCGCAGGCTGAGTACCGGACCCGGCCAGGTTCCTGCCCTGCCACCTGGGGGTGTGCAGCTCCTCCCTCTCCTCCAGCCTGCCTGTGACATGCACACCGGAGCACCTCCGGGCCAATCCTAGGGACCCCAGGGCCTGCCGGCACCTCCCTACTAGCAGTCCCCCAGGGCTGAGGGATAGGGCCGGGGGGCTCTCATCACACGTCTCACACCATCTCGACGAGAGCCCTCTACTGCCCCCGGGCACCGCCCCCACCACAGAGCCCACAGAGGCACCATGAGGCAGGTGCCGGGAGAAGACACCTTACCGGTGTGGAACGGGAATGAGGAAGAGGTTATCCTGAACTCGAACTCGGACTCGGATGGGAGGGGGCAGGGCCTGACCCTAGTGGTGGGGACAAGGAAGAAGGCTGAGCCAGGAGAGACCAGCCCCTGCCCACCCCTCTCCGGCAGCCTCGCCGGCACTCCGTCCCAAGCGTGAGCACCCACCGGGAGCTGGCCTGCTGTGGGGTTTTCTCTAGTGGGTGCCACAGCCCTGGGGATGTTGGGGCTCCGTGCGGCCAGGCTGTCGGCTCCATCTGCTCTGACTGGCGTGCTCCAGCTCTCGAGACAGGGCAGCCGGCTCTGCAAGGCCCGGGCCTGGGCCCTGTGTGCTGTGTCGCTGCCTGGGCCGGAGGCACTGTGTCTGTTGCCATCCCCACCACTCTGGGTGCGGGCTGGGCGGCGGCCCTGGTGACCGGGGCTCATCGGGAAGTCTTCTTCTAGCCACTCCCCGGCCAAGCACTCCTCCTTAGGAATGAGTGCCGCTTGGGGCACAGGGGCCTCACTGGGCCCTCGCAGTGGACTGGGGCCCAGGCGGCAGGTCTGGGCACTGCCCACGCTGCGGATGGCCGCCCGGTAGGCTGCCCAGGAGGCACTTGTTGTGGCTGCCTCCCTATCGCTGGTGGGCCCGGGCATTGGGGCCTTGGTCTGTGGTGATGGGCTGGTGTGCCGGGGCCTCTTTTGGGTGGGCTGGGAAGGGCCAGCGGTGTCCTCGCCCTCTGAGCTGCTACTGCTGGCCAATTTGTGCCTGCTCCTCCAAGGTCTGGCCATAGCGGACACTGCCAGCCCCTGGGACACCCTGGCACTGGCTTCACAGACCTCTGGGGTTCCTGGGCAAGGACTTGAAGGAGGAGAGGTCTCAGGGTCAAACAGATGGTTACTTGGGAGGGTCTGCAGAGCCCGGGAGTTGTGGGGAGCTGCGGAGACAGCAATCTCTTGTGAGACAGTGCCTTGGCACATGACCGCCACCCAGGGCCCAAGACTCTCAGACTAAGGAGCAGAATCCCCAGGGGCAGAGGAGGCCCCCGCTTACCTCGACCCAAGGAGACCACTTGCAGCAGCCTCCCCATGGCAGCTGCCTTCTCCCGCGTCTCACTGTCCAGATCCTTGCCGTACAGTTTCACCCACTGCTGCAGTGTCTCCAGTGGGCTGTGGCCCTGGGGGTATCAGTTGGGCACAGCTGGCAGCAGCAGCTTCACCCACCGCCGCCCACGCCCACCTGCCGTACGTCCACTCACCTTCCTGGTTCGGACGGTGACAGATGCTCCTCGCTCGATGAGCAGCTCAGCTACCTCAAAGTGGCCACAGTTGAGGGCATCGTGCAGGGGCGTGATGCCCTCACAGCCCTGGCCACCTGGGTCATCCACTGCAGCCCCGTGGTCCAGCAGGAAACGGACGATGTCTGCGGACAGGTGCGTGAGCTGGCTCCCAGGCCCTCTCTCGGGAGGGACCCATTTCCTCTCCCCATCACAGGCCAGAACCCCCATCCCATGCTCACCCAGATGCCCGTAGTTGCAGGCCTCGTGCAGGGGTGTCCAGCCACAGTAGTCCCGAGGGCTCAGGGGGTGGCCCTGTGACCAAGAATGGGAAGGAGCCTGGCCCCGAGTGCCCCCACCAGTCTGGCCTTTCCCCAGTACGGAAGCCTGAGGAGGGCCCCACGGCCACACCCCTCAGCCTGGCCTGGCCCAGGTCACAGCAGAGGGAGATGCTCCCCACCAGGAGGGACAGGGTCCCCAGTGCTGGCTCTGGCCTCAAGCCCTGCCCTGTTCCCTGGGGAGACAGCATGGCCAGCAGGGGGGCAATGGACCCACCTGCCCCACAAGGTCCTGGGCGCGGCCCAGCCTGCAGGGTGGGGTGCCTACCTGCCTCACAAGGTCCTGGACGCAGCCCAGCCTGCCCTCGATGCAGGCTCGGTGCAGCAGCGTCTCTCCCACATCGTTTCGCCGGCTCCACTGTGGGCACAGCCCAGGGTGGGGGCAGAGATGTGAGGGGCCGGATGGCACCTGTGACCACGGGAGGGTGTCACTGCTGTCCTCGGCCCGCGGTCCTCACCTTGTTCACCTTCTGCCGGTCCAAGCAGCCTCGTAGCTCCTCGTCCTCCTCCAGTGGCAGGGACGTGTCGGCTTCGTCCTCTGCAGCAGAGCCAAGCCAGCCACCCTGCGTGAGCCAGTCCCTGCGCCAAGGCCTCCCAAGCCGAGACCGCTCTGTGGGTCAGTATCCCCCAGGCACAGACCTCCGCTGTCTCTTTCCTGGGTCCCGCCCACGGTGAGAGTAGTTGGCCCGGCGCTCAGGTGTCCTCCACTGCATGACGATGCCCCTGTTCCCGCCCAGCCCCACTGCCTCCGGGGCGCCCGCCCTCCCAGCACCTGCTTCTCCACCGTGGGTTCCTCTCACCCAACTGCTGAGTGGACAGTGTCCCTCTTCCACCTGCCGAGTGCCCAGCTGTTCCCTCCTCAGGCGTCAGAAGCCCATGAGCTGGCCCCACTGCCCCAAGTAAGCGCCAGGGAGCGAGCCTCACCACTCTCGGAGAGCTCCAGCTCCATGGCTTCCAGAGCGTCGTCGTTCTCCTCGTCCTCCCCTTCCCCCTCGTCCTCGTCCTCATCTCCAGCCACTTGCAGTTCCTGCAGCCTGGCTTCAGTGCCGGGGGCCTCCTGGGGCTGCAGCCTCAGCTGTACAGCATGGAGGTGCCGCAAGACCTGCCTCTGAGGAGAGGGGGCACCCAGCTCAGGGCGGTGGGCAAGACAGGACTGCGGACAGTTGGGCTCCAGGGAAGCTGTGTGCGGGATCCCAGCGCAGGCGGGCGGGCGCTCCCCACCTGCAGCTGGGGTTGCCCAGCCAGCTGGGCGCAGCCAAGAGCCTTCTGAAAGCATGGCGCCAGCACCTCGTAGGCATCGCCGGCCTCCTCGCAGGACAACGCAATGTTCAACCAGGTCTTGGCCTCCTGGAGGAGAAGCACGAACTTGACGGCTGTGGTCCCCGCTCCCAAACACAAGATGGAGGGTGGCCGCCCCGGGGAGGGGCAAAAGCCCCCCGTACCCACGCCCAAGGGTGGCGGGCCTGTGATGAAGCCTCAGGCGGGACGGGGCCATGACTGCTCACCTCCAGGGGGTTGCCCTCCTGCAGCCTCAGTTCCGCTTTGTAGTGGTGCACGGCCTGGCGGTGGTCCTTCATGTCCCCCAGGGTGGCAGCCAGGGACACGTGGATGACAGCCAGCTCGGGCCCCGGCCTGCTGAGCAGCTCCGCAAAGCGCAGCTGGGGGGCAGCCGCCGTGAGGCCAGGCCTGTACCATCCCCTACGGCCCCCGCCGTCCGCCGTGCCCGCTTGGCACGCACCTGCTTCTGGTAGGCCTCAACGGCCTTGGGGAAGTCGCCTGCCTTGGAGAACAGGTCCCCCAGCTGCTCACAGACGCCCATGGCGACCTGGGGGTCACTCTCCTCGGACTCCTCCAGCCGCTGCTGCAGCTGGACCACTGCCAGCACTGCCAGAAAGAGCCTTATTATGCAGGGGTGGCCGGCCCAGGCCTGACCCAGCTTCACCACCTACCAGACCCAGTCTCTGCTCACCCCCAGTAAGGGGGTGGTAGGAGGGGCTACCACGTGGGGTTGCAGCAAGAGAACCACCTACGGTCAGCTCAGGGTAGGGACTGGCCTGTGGCAGGGATGCAGGCAGGGGCCCTGGTGACCATTACTTATCAGTGGAGGACACCAGGCCACTTATCAGTCCCACTAGGCCATGTGGGCTGTCAACACTCCCGCCCCGTTAGGCGGGGTGGCTTTTGTCCCAGGTCTGCCAGTGAAGATGCTAGCAGACACCAGCCTCCTGACCACCCAGCGTGCCTCCTACACTTCTTGCTGAATGGACGCTCAGAGAACAGTGAGACCCCTCCCAACAGGAAGTGGGGGGAACAGGCCCCCTCCCCAAGGACGCATGCCCAGGCCTCCTCTGCTGAAGGAAGGAGCCCTCACTACCCTGTCTTGGGGGCTCGAACCCCCGGGGCCCCTCCTAGGCTCACCATACTTCAGGGTCCGGCAGACTGATGCCTTCTGCAAAGGCTTCTGGGAGCCAAGCCGATAGGCCTTCTTCAAGGCTCTCTTGGCAGCCAGGAAATCCCCGAGGTCTAGGAGGACCTGGGGCGCAAGGGAAGGTAAGTCCGCAGGCCCCTGAAGGCCCACGCCCACCCGAAGGCTGAGCCCAGGGCACCTGCGAGAGCAGCAGGCAGCACTCGCTCTCCAGGAAGCCCTGCTTCAGGATGCGCGCGCACTCCCGTGCCCCCTCCAGACAGCGCATGGCCTGCGAGTGCTGACCCCGCCGCCAGTGGATAGCCCCCAGGTTGTAGCGGGCTCGAAACAGGTCTTCATACAGGTGATTCTGCCTGTGGGGAGACAGGGGTTGTCGGTGCCGGGGCTCCTGCGCAGCGACAGCAGAGCAGGCACCCACTGACCGCACCGAGGGTTCTGGGCCCACAAAACCAAGCCGAGCCTCCGCTCCCAGGAGACAGACGGGGCGCAGGAGTGAGCCCGCTGGCTGCCCTCGCCCCAGCCACTTCCTCCAGGAGCAGGAACCCAGCTCCCTCTGGGGCCTGGCAGGGCCTTACTCAGCCAGGAAGATGCTCTTCTTGAAGTAGGCGCTGCACAGGGCCACCTGCTGCAGGCTTTCACAGGTGAGGCCCAGGTTGAGGTAGATTCGGGTCCTCATCTCACTCAGCTCTCGCTTGGGCAGTGAACCTGGAAGACGCCCCTGCAGACACTCAGTGTCTCATCCCCACTCGGGGTCTCCAGCCCCTCCCTGACCATCCTCTGGCCTCTCCCTGTAGGTACCAGGGGTTCTGCTGCAGATAGAGTGGAGGGAAAAGAGCAAAGGCAGTCAGATCCGAGGTCAAGAGTCAGGAGGAGCACAGGCTCTGCAGGGCTGCAAAGGTTGGGGGGGAGCTTCTGAGAGACAGTCTCAGCCTCACAAAGGGAGGAACCTAGACAAGGGACCTGCCACATGGGCAGCAAGGCTGTAGCCTCTTCTCCCTGAAGAGCACAGGAGGCAAAGTGGGGAAGGGCCAGGCCCAGGGGCAGTCACCCTGCAGCTTCTCATCCAGGATAGCCAAGCTTTTCTCAAAGGCATCCTGCGCCTGCTGCAAGGCATCCTGGGACTGGTCGTGGTCATAGATGTCCAGGTGGGTGCGGCCAATGGTGGCCCAGGCCCTCTGCTGCTCGACATGGTTGGAGAGGGCACATGCCAGCTCCAGGTAGCGGTGCTGGTGCTGGGGGCACAGAAGAACAGTCGCTGTGAGCCAACCTCCACTGCAAGCAAGCCCCACATGTCCCCCAAGCCCCCAGGAGCAGGCCGAAGCCAGGCTGCACACACACTGTTTCCTCTATGCCAAGCGCTGCTTGCGGGGACGGTGGCACCACATGCGAGGAGAGACTGACTGGGAGTCATTGGTGCTGCGGGAGCCACAGAAGCCAGGGCAGCTCTGTGTGGACAAAGGGTCTGGACCCCCACCCAGCCAGCCCCCTGTGATTTCAGCTCCAGTAACATGTTCATCAGTGGTTTCTGGAGCCATGCTCCCAGGAAAGGCTGTGGTGCATGCATCCAAGGACCAGGTGATCACGGCTGGTGTAGGGCTCTCTGAAGCTGAAGCCTCATCACATCATGTCCCCTCTTCCCTCCAGACAGAGGCCTGGACAGCAGAGACCCCGCCGGCTCCGCCCCCAAGAGATGAGAGCCCCAAAGAGTTGACTGTGGCCAGCGTGGGGGCGGGCCGGTCTCCGCCCACCTGCAGGGCAGCTGAGTAGTCCTCCATCTCCGCCAGCCGTTCCCCGATCTTGCGGTGGGCCACAGCGCAGCCCAGGGGTTCGTCAGTAGTCTCCAGGAGCTGCAGCTCTTGCTGGTGCTCTCGCAGTGCCTCTGCGTAGCAGCCTGGGTGGGCGGGACAGGCTTCAGTACGACTGGGCAGTGGGCCAGGGGCAGCAAGGCCAGTGGGATGGCGGCCGGCCGGCACTCAGGAAGCCCCCGCCCCCGGTCCTCCCGGTCCCAGGCCCCTAGGGCCCCTACTCCACCCCACGCACCATGGCTGGCCAGGAGCTCCCCTAGCTGGTGGCAAACGGAGGCCTCCTCCCGCAGCTGCCCGCTCCTCTGGGCCTTAGCTTTGGCCTTGCTCAGCTCTGCAGAGAGAGGGACGAGGCCTGAGCGCTGAGCCTCTCCGCCCGGGAGGGCCAGGACCGTCTCCAGGTCCCGCGCTCGGGCACTTTTCCCTGGACTCACGGCGAAGTTCGCGCTCCAGGTTCATCTCGCACTCGTCGCGCCCCGGGTTCCGGACTTCCCGCTCTCTCTGCTGGCGCGGCGGCCCCGCCCTCCCAGGCCCCGCGCGCAGGCCCGGCCCTGCCGCGGAGCATCTAGGGAAGTGTAGTCCAGGCGCCCAGAGCATCCTGGGAGTTGTAGTAGGGCTGCGCTGGAGTCAGAAGCGCGGAAGGCACCTTCAGCACACGGGTCTTACGCGCGCGAAGCCCGGGCCCCGCCCCACGGTCGCAGCCGCCCTTGGGGTGAGGTCTCTCGGGCTCCCGCCGCTTGCTGCCGCTGTTCTGTACACCCTCGCGACCTGGCCTGAGGAACGCACTGCCCTCGCAGGGGAGGAGAGGAAGGCCTCGGGGACCACGGGCACTTGGGCGCTCGGATCTGTGTCCCCGCCGAACCTGCATCAGCCGCGAACGCGCCGGAGTCCTCACAAGCGGGGACTCCGACCCCCAGTGCTGCTGGCGGGAGGGGGGTTTTGAGTTCCAAAATGAACTGAACTTCTCACTGTGCTCGACAGTTGTGTATTCCTGGAAAACTCAGCGTGCGCTCGTTAAAACTGCAAAACCGTCGTGTGCTGAGAGGTAAAGTGGGCAGGATCCGAGCCTGGAGCGCTGTGGCCTCAGAGCCAGGAGATCCGGGGCGTTGGGAGCCCTGGCGACCTCTAAATGCCCGTCCCCATGCCTGGAGAACCGAACACCTGCTAGGCCTTGGGGCTCTGTCCCCGCCCGCCACTGCGGGTCCCTGGGCCCTAGGTGCCAGGGCTGACGCCCCGAAGGCCCTAGAGGAGGTCTGGAAGGACTGGGAGGCAAATGTAAATGAAATGGGGCTTCCTTGAGACCGTAAAGAATCTGCCTGCAACGCAGGAGACTTGAGTTTGATCCCTGGGTCAGGAAGATCCCCTGGGCTACAGTCCATTGGGTCCCAAAGAATCAGAAATGGAATGAGACCCAATGGGGTAAAACTCTCAGCCAGTAGAGGGGCAAGGCCTGTTGGGGAGGGAGCTGTATGGGGGGCGGCTGGTCTGCGGGTCCTGGGAGGGTTGCCCAGGGCCAGTAGGCGCCTGCAGGGGTGCGGTGAGGCCGAGCCTGAGGAGCTGCAGGAGGGCCTCCTCTCAGTCTCCTTGAAGGGTGTGCTGCTCTCCCCTGCTCCCCGCCCCCCCCCCCAACGTGGGTCCCAGGGGTCAGGAAACCAAGGTGGCTGCTTGGCAGCCGGGCTGTGAGGTTCCAGGGGCACAGTGAGATGCAGGGTGGGGATGGGGGAATCAAGCCGTGGGAACAGACTGTCCCAGCTCAACAGGCTGAGCGTGGAGGGTGCCACCTGGCACCTCTGTGCCTCCAGCCCTCCAGCACCAGCATCCACAGGGCAGCTCAGGTTCTGGGCCTGATCCCCTTTCAGAGAGGACCCAGCTTCTCTAGCCTTGGCTTGCCCACCCATCAGACAGGGGTGCGCATCCGAGGCACTGCCAGCAAGAGCTGGGGGCCTGGGGTGGGGAGACTGCAGGTTGGGGCCAGCCTCAGCCCCTGGCTGGGAGGCCCAACCGTGAGGCTGTCTTGTAAGGAAATACAAACAAAACTTGGCTTGAAACTTTTTAAAAACTATAGATACAGAAAATATCCAAAGAGAATACAGACCACAAAAGCAACATAGTATATGGTAAAAACACCTCTTGACTCCTCTTTTTAAAAAATTATTTTTTATTATTTTTGTAAATGTCTCACTTTGGGCTGAGAAATGTAGTGTTTAAAAGGAAGTGGGGTAAGACGGGGAAGTGGGGCTCGACCTGTGCCCCCAGGCCTGCCCCCGCATCTGCTGAGGTTGCACCCCCTCCCTCACCAGCTCAGGATGCTAAGATGGACCGGGATCCTGGAGACAGACTGCCGGTGCCTTCTCCTTTCTAACAACATGACTTGGACACCCTCCAGTAAACCAGTGACTCCTGATGAGATGCCACAGGCAGGTTCATGGCACCAGCCTCCATCGGTGGCCAAGAACACACTACCGTGTCCCAGGGTGCCCGGCTCCATAGGTTGTCAGGCTCAGCTGCTGAGGCGATTGTCACAGGGTGGGGCCATGGGTACATGAGTGGTCTCGGGCACCCCCAGACACCCACACCCCTACAGGGAAAGCCTTGCCTGGACACCAGCCACCCCAGTGCTGGCTCTCAGGCCGCTGGAGCTCCTGGACCGTGCCCCTCTGTGCGCAGCTGGCCTGGGGCAGCAGAGTGCCGCTCCACCCAGCCCTCCCCACACACGCAGCGAGGCTTTCCCAGCCCTGGTTTCGCCCCAGTCACACACCTTCATCTGCCCACCCACAAGAGATGCCAGGTGGCCTGAGCCTCTGCTGCCTCAGCTTCACACAGGCACCCAAACACACAGATCAGGCAAGCCTGCCCTGTCCTCCCCGCCCCCCCCCCCCATATGGTCACTTAGGAACCCACAGAGAGGGTGTTTGGCCCCCAAAGACCTGATATGGTGTCATGGCACCATTCCACACACAAGAGACCCAGCCTGCATGGACCTGAATGTTACTGCCTGTGCCCACCGGCAGGTGGGGGCAGCCCTGGAGAGCAGTGGGACCACAGCAGGGTATGCCTGGGCCAGACGCACACCAGGATAGGCCAGGGCCGGGGCTGGGGTGGAGTCTTTCTTTGTGGAGGGGAGGCAAGGCTGAGTTGGCCTTGCAGGAGTCGTCTCCTGCCAGCACCATGCCCTGGGTGGGGGACAGGGGAGCCCTGGGCCTGGGAGAGCTGCCTCGGCCACTAGGAACTGGGCTCAAGCTGTATCCCACAGCTCCTTCACCCCTCTCCTCAGCTCCCACCAGAGGGCCGGGAGAGCGAGCAGCCCCCAGAGACAGGCTAGGGCAGCCCTGCCCACCGAGCCTGCAGGGGGCCAGGCCAGTAGGCGCTGCTCTGGCCCAGGTGGGCTGGCCTGGGGGTAAGGAACCAGTTCTTTGGTACTGAAGCCACAAGCGCGGAGGAGCCTGGTCTCAGCAGGGCCCGCGCTCTCCCTTTCCGAGCAGGCCTCAGGATCCCAGGCAGGGCTCCTCCCCGTGAGGCCCACAGGCGTACGCCCCGGGGCAGGCGGCAGTTGGGGGGGGGGGGCAGCGCCAGCTCCCTAGGAGGAGGAACCACCCTGCCCAGTGCTGACTTCCACTGGTTGCAGGACCAGAGGATGGTCCCTAAGAGCAGCCTGGGGGCGGCTGGACCACTCAGACCCTCAGCCAGCCAGGCCTGCTCACTGCCAGCACACCCCAAAACTCCCCTCAGGGCCTGGAGACGCTGAGTCCTTGAGGCTGAATACAGAAGATGGGATTCTCTTTTGCTAAATTTGTGTAACTTAGACAAGAGCCCGTAAAGGGTTTATTTTCCTGGGAAGAGACAGAAAATCACCCTGCATTCCGAAAAGCCTGCTGAGCCCTGTGGCTAAGTCTTGCCTCCCTGGAGCAGCTGGGGGTGGGTGTGCTGGGGAAACTGACTGCTCGCTCCCGCAGGCCTACGACAGAGGAGACAGCGACTCCAAGTCCCTCCTGGGGGGTGGGCTCTGACCCTGGCCAAACTGAAGACCCCATCCTGTCCAACTATAGCCACGCCTTCCTCTTGAACAAAACAGAAAGTAGGAAACAAGGGTGCCTTTTTAATTGCAATCAAATATGCTGTCTGCGGTCAGTGCCCCCGAACCCGGCCCAGGAGCTGTGGGTGGCCCGGTGTTCAGCCCAGAGCAGGCGTGGGGCCCACTGAACGCTGTGGGCTGGGGCCAGGCTGCTGAGCCACGCCACACCCCTTGGGTCCCTGAGCAGCGTCTCCTCTTCGGGGGCCCAGCCTCCGGCGCCCAGGACAGGGGAGGTGGGGCAGAGGGCGAGGGGGCTCCCACCTTCGCACACATGCAGACGTCCCAGGGTTTGCTTCCGTCCGTCCTTCTCCGCTGAGATGGGCAAGGGCGCGGTGCAGCCGCGGTGGCGGGCATGGGCGGGGCTGCTACTTCTGAATCTGGAACAGGAAGAGCCGCAGGTTGATGTTCTTGGCGGCCAGCAGCTTGTTGCACTCCACAGAGTCGACGATGGGCAGTGGCACGTAGTCCGTCTCGTTGCTCTCGTTGGTGAACACGAAGTGGTAGATGACAGGGCTGATCTTCACGTCGTCGTACGGGCCCTTGAGCAGCAGGAAGGAGCACTCCAGGGGCGCAGTGACCTTGCTCTTGAGCAGGAGCTGGAAGGAGAGGGTGCGCTTGCACGAAAGGTTGGGGTTGCGCTCCGAGTCGTTCACGCGTGCCTTCAGGACCCATGTCTGGTTCAGCACCGTGAACCGAGGCGTCTCATAGTACAGACGCGTGATGAAGTCGTCTGTGCGGTATGGCCGGAACTGCACCTCTGTGGAGACAGACAGGCCGGGAGCCAGCGGTCAGAGTGGGCAGGGCCAGGGTGGCGCCTTCCTGGCCGGCCGAGGAGAAGGGCTCGGCCAGGGAGGAAGGCAACTTACCCGGACACGGCAGCTCTACTTGTCACAAGGCAAATCAAACCCATTAGGGCAAACGAAGGCGCACGCAAGCTTTGGGGGAACAACTACAAACAGAAGTGACACTCGTTAGTGGCAGGGAGCCCAGAGGCTGTGAGGGGAGAGTGGCCGGCGTGGCCTGACCCCCACTGGCCCCCTCCTCTCCCCCCGGGGCCCCGCAGGGGGAGCGGCCCCACCCAGGGGGCCGGGGTAAGCAGACACACAGACAGGATACAGTTCTGTGAAAAAGTGCACTTTATTGGTTCCGATACAGAGCTGCCAGAAAAGCCGGCGGCCGGGCTGGCACGTGGCCCCCGAGCCCGTGCTGAGCCTCGAGGCGCAGCCCCGTTGAGGGCCCAGTCCTGGGCTCTGCCGGCTGGCCGAAGGGCCCCTTGGTCAGCGGTGACTGCCGCCACACAGTCCTCACAGCAGAGCCCGTGGCCCCTGGCCGGCAAGTCCCTTTGCAGAGGCAGCCAATCCTCCCTTCCCGGCCACTGCTGCAGTCACGCCTCCTTGGTCCACAGGGACTCTCCAGGCCTGGCCTGGGTGGTCTGGGACACGGTGCCCACCACGGCAGCCGAGACTATGACTAACCAGAGCCATGGCCTGCTGCTGCTGAGGCCAGACCCTCGGCTTCCTGGGTCTCCGCAGGCCCGCATGGAGCCAGGCCCAGCCCAGGCAGCACGGTCTGACTGCTGCCTGAGATTGCCCTTGACGAGGAGCCGGCCGCCTGGCGTGAGCTCCAGCGAGCACAGGCTTCCTGCCATCCTCTGTCTAGAGCAGGCTCTGGCCTGACTCCTGCTCCCCAGAGTGTCCAAACGCAGTGGTGTTGACCAGCAGAGCCCAGGAGATCCAGCGGGCCCGAGCACAGTCCAGCCTGCCCATCCCTGGGCATCCACTCCCGGCTCTGCGGTTTGAGTCGGGCCCCCTCAGCTCGCTCTGGTGCCCCGGCCCTGCCCATCTTCTCGCTGGCCTCAGGAAGCCCACGACCACTGCAGTAACTGCCTGTCGGCAGGACCCGACGTGACGACTGCTCTTCTTGCCCCTGGCTCCGCAGGGCAGGCCCTCAGCTCCTGGAGCTCCCCAGACACACCCACCTTCCAGTGAGACCCCAACTGTCCCAAGGCCGTGCAGCCCCCCGAAGTGAGGACACCACTTGGCCGGGGTCACGGGACCGGGGTAGGGATGCCAGGGAGAGGGGCCTCTGCAGAGCCATGCAAGGGCCCCCGGGGTCCTGCCCGGCCCCCCTGCTTGGCCTCCAGCCCTCTTCCCCGAGGCATCCTCCCACGCGCCAGGAGCTCGTCCAGAGCCTGGCCACCGGGTGCATCTGCCGCGGCTCCTGGCTGCTGGCCCCGCCCCAGCACGTGTGGGGTGCAGCGGGTGTCAGGGAGCCTCACCTGTGTAGCCGATCTTTTCAAAGCTGAGCAGGCTGAAGATGCTGTTGTAGAGCTGCATCTCCTTGCGGTGGCTTTGATCCATCTCATCCAGGATCTCCATCAGCTCGTTGCCCGTCTTGGTTGGGTGGGCACACGCGGCCTCATGCACCGTCAGCTCGTGGAAAGGGCCATGCCACGGGCAGCCGATGCGCTTGTACTTGCACTGTGTCACCCTGGGGAGGCGGTGAGCACTGTGGTCACACCCAGCCCATGCAAGGTGGCCGTGCCAGGGGTCCTCCCAAGGGGCGCCTGCACCCAGTCCTGCTGATGCCAACTGCTCCCTGAAGGACAAATACCCCGTGTGCCAGCCCCAAGAAGGGGTCAAAGTTTAGGAGGGCCTGGGAAGGAGCAAGGTGTGTGAATTGTGGGTGTGCACACCACCTACACCCACTGGGGTGGGCCCCCCACATTGGTCCTGAGCCCTGCATGGCTCCACTCCAGGGAGGCTCAGTGGCCTGGCCCCCTAGGGGACTGGGGAGCCAGTGTCCCCTCACGCCACACTCCCAGAGCCCTTGGGCTGGCCACACTCTACTGGCCCAGGAACGCCAAGGACAGGCTCCAAGGAAGAAGTCACCACATGGCCATGAGGAACCCTGGAGGGCCAGGGTGACTCCAGGGGCTGCTGGGTGTGGATCTAAGCCCTGTCTGTGGGACCTTCTGCCTGCCCCAGCAGCTGCCCGCTGACCCCGCCCTGCCAGGGCCTGGAGGCGGGCAGGCCAGCTGGCCCAGATGCTCACCTGTCCTGGCACTCCTCTTTCTGGTGCCTCTCCAGGATAGAGCGGGGGAACTGGCACAGGCAGAAGCCACACTCGGAGGGCAGCTCGCTCACGGCCTTCTCCACGGCCAGGTTGCGGCAGCAAAGGCTCTTACTGATCTCGCAACGACAGTTGGGGCATGTGGCCTGCTCCTCCTTCAGCCGGGCATCTGCTAGTAGGTGGATAAAACAGCCAGCGCACATCAAGTGACCGTTAGTACACTGCGGAGAAGGAAAGGGAGATGAAGCTCATGGACCTGCGGGACCAGGCAGAGGCGCACTCGCCCCATGGCTGGCCCCTCCCGGGGCTGCAGCTGCAGGGGCCGCAGGCAGGCAATGGTCTGACAAGCATAGGGCTGGCCTCCGGAGCCCGCACAGCCCCATGGGGGGAGGGCAGGTCTCGAGGTGGCCTTTGCCGCCAGCAGAGCCTGACTCGGGGACGCCTTGAGCGCACATGCTCCCGGCCAGCTTCCCACCCTTGGCAGGTGCACCCAGGCCCCACCACACTGGCCTCCTGAGCCGGCATAGATGGCAAGGCAGCTGCCGCCCCCAGAAGGGCTGGCTCCCGCCAGCAGCTTTCTTGACAGCTGGTAGCACAGCCCGGGCAGATGGGGAGGCCCTTGGCCTGGGACAGGGCACATGGGCAGCGTGCATCTGCAGGGGGTTGCTGGCTTTCGGCTTCAGAGCCAGCTCCTCCCTTTCTGAGCCTGTGGAGCCAAGGCCCAAATGCTGCGGTCATCCACCTCCCCTCCAGCCTGGGGGCCTGCTGTGTGGACAGCGGGCTGCCGGCTCAGCTCCCTCACTGAGGGAGGGCGCTCCACACATCCTCGGAGCACCCACTTGGTGCCACTGACACATACGGGCTGTGGGCTCGGGTCTGCAGGGACTCACAGGGTTGGGGTAGAAGAGGCCCACAGGGGAACCAGAGGTGCAGGAGCAGACAAGCCACGTCCTCTGGGGCACACTGGGTGGTCGCTGAGCCTGGGTGGGAGTGTGGTGCCCCCCCCTCTGGGCACCCACCTCCCCTGGGAGACGCCCAGGGCAGAGGATGAGCAGGCGGACAGTGCGCCCACCAGCTCCCCTGGGGCCCAGGACCCTTCTGCAAGTTGAGACGACCAGGGCTACTGCCAGGCCATGCCCACAAAAGGTGGGTCCTCAGTGAACACCAGCCTCCATCCCATCGCTCCAGGCACGGAGCTGAGGGCTGCAGGAGGCTGAGTGAGCTCTCAGCACCCGCGGGCCATGCTTGGGATCTAGTGGGTGAGGGAACCACGTGCTGAAGGCTGACAGGGGGCCAGGGACAAAGGCCTCAGACACAGAATTCAGGTCCACACAAATGCCCTAGATCAGTCACACTCAAATCTCAATTTCTAAGTCAGATGAAAGGTTAAAGTGTGTGAGATGAGGGGGGAGCCTGGCAGGGTCTGCTCTGGACATGCAGGCTGGCTGAGGGTGGGGGTGAGGCTGGTTCCAGGAACAGTCAGGGCAGAAAAGGAATCTGTCCCGTCCACCCCCCCGAGTCAGTGAAGAAGCAAGAGTGGTCTGAGTGGTGAGGACAGTGGGGGCCGGGCACCACAGGCTGCTGCCGCCCGCCCAGGTCAGGTGTGTTCTCTAAGCCCCTGCGCAGGTGGGCCTGAGGGCCTGGCTGCACCGAGCCACATCCACAGAGAGGGTCGCTGTGGTCTCCAGAGGCAGAGAGGTGAGCAGAACCTGCTAACCTGACCGCTGACCCATGGAAGGAGGAAGCGCCTGGCAAGGGAGCACCACACCTGCCCAGCACCCCAGGGAGGGAGCTGCGCCGGATGCTGAGACCCCAGGGCCTGTGGACCCCACACTACTTTCTGTGGCCAACGCTAGTTCTATATGCCCTCAGGCAGGTCCCAAGGGTCTGAGTGGAGAGCAACAGCTGCTGCTGGGCCCGGCCCAGATTACTTTTCTGGTCTCTGGTGGTCCAGCCAGGGCGTGAGCCTGAGGGCAAGAGCCTCGGGATGGGGTCTGGGGACCTCGTGAGGGACGCAAGGCTGCCCGGTGTGTGACCACTCACTCCCGGCCCTGTCCTGAAAGCCCACTGCTCGGGAGCAGGTGGGGTGGCCTGCAGGCCTCCCCTCAGAACCCGGGGATTGCAGGAGTACCCCTGCTCCAGGCCAGCTCCTGTCTGGCCCCCCGGAGCCTCTAGACCCAACACAGGCACCAGCCCTCTCCTGGTGTCTGGGGAGATGGGGTGACGGCCCCTCCAGCCCTAAGAGCTCAGCTCTCAGATGGAACACGGCGAACCAGTGTTGCTGGCCTGGCTGAGGGACGAGCAAACATCCACAGCTAGTCCCTTACCGGCCACCCAAAGGACACTCTCTGGGTGGACAACGGGTGATCCGCCTGGTGGTCTCTCCGCAGTCACCACACTTGAGCCCTCCCCACCACCCAGGACCCCCCAGACCCCCGAGCAAGACCTGACTCTGCACACAGGCCTGGCCGAGGCAGCGGGGCCTCTTGCCCAGCCAGAAGTTGGGCTTCATAGGGCTCAGCCCAGCACTGGCTGTGTGCCAAGCCTCTGATGGACAGCAGCAGCCAGGGCGGGCCGAAGTGCCCCACACAACTGCCAGGGCCAAGCCCGAGAGCCTGGGCCTGCCCCGGAGCAGCTCCTGCAGCACCCAGCCTGGGCTGCTTGCCCATCACCTGCCAGGAAGACCTGAGAGACAGGAAGGGTTGGGGAGGTGGCTCCTGGCTTGCCAGACCCCACAGGCCACTGGGAGTACGAACACAGACTGGTCACCTCCCTTTCTGGGCCTCAATTTTCTCAAGCATGTAAGGTAAAGCAACTTCCCTGGAGGCCCAGTGGTTAAGACTCCATGCTTCCACTGCAGGGAGCACAGGTTTGATCCCTGGCCGGGGAACTAGATCCCACAAGCTTGCGGCCCCCCCACCCCCAAAAAAAACTTCAATGAGAACAAGCTGATCTTACCACGTGCAGCAGAGGTATGACAGGACCACACAAAGGCACAGAACTTAACTCTGCCACCACCAGCGGGCCTCTGCACAGCCCTGCCCAGGTCAGGAGACTCAGGAAGGGGTCCAGGCAGAAGCCTGTGACTTCAACAAACGCCCTCCCTCCCACTGGGTTCTCCAGCCAAGTCCCTCTGCAACAGCCCTGAAGGGGGCATTTGCACCTGCCCCCTAGGTCATCACCTGGCCAGTGCAGCCAGGCCGTGCAGGTCAGGCCTCTGCTTGAGCCACTTTTCCCTGGGGGAGCTGAAGGCAGTGTCTGCATTCGAGGAAAAGCCCTGGGCCCTGCACCCTGGCACAAAAGCAGGTCTTACAAAGCGCCCTCAGCTTCTGGGGGCCAAGTCCTTGATCAGTAGGCCTTATAGCCTGGAGTGCATGGTCCCCTCAAACCCTGGGGTGCCCCTTAAACGCCACTGCTTACCACTGAAGGCAGGCTCAGAACTCAGATTCACGGGACCAGCCCGCCCTCCAAGCACAGTGGAGGCACCAACCATCTAAGTGCCCCTCAGCCCGCCTGGAGCCACACCCCCTCCCGTCACCTGGCCCATTAGGGCCTCATGGCACCTCACACCTCTTGCACACTCCATCCAAGGTCTCCTCAACCTCTTTCATCCAGAGACGCAGAAGACCCCTTCTCAGGGGAAGCCAGGCCTCCAACCTTCCCCCGTTTCAGGGCTGAAGCTCCAGGCCAGCAGCTTCTGACCCCTCACCCCTGAGGCTCGGGGACCTGGGCGGGAACCAGGACTGCTGCCTGGACCAAGGTGACTCAGGTGGCAGCCAGCTCAAGCAAGCACAACTTCTCATGGCCACAGACTGGTTCTTCCCCTGGTGTGGAGAGCTAAGCAGACCGGTTCTCAAAGAGGCAGCCGGCTCAGTTTCAGCACTGGAGAAGAGGACCCCCAGCCACGTGGACGGGCAGCCCCGTTGAAGACCCCTTGAACATCACCGTGAACAGAGGCTGCAGCACCAGGCAGGTCGACAGGCACTGAGGCGGAGCACTCACAGGATCCCCAAGGCAGGTACCCACGCTGGCCAGGACCTGGGCAGAGATGGAGCCACCCCTGCCTCAGGGGTCTTTCACCCACACGACTGCCCACCAGGTGACTGAGGCCCTGGGCTGACCCAAGGCCTGCTGGGGACAGAAGGCACAGCAGGACGGCCTCAACCCTCCCTCAGGGCAGATGGTGCCATTGGCCGGGCAGGTGGGGCGGGAAAGGCATCCCACAGCAGGGAGACGACGGCCCGGGGTGCTGCCTCAGCAGGGCCCGCAGGAGGGGCAAGAACCGGAGAGGGCCCCCAGGCAGAAGAGGCGCCAGAGGGAAGGGCTGGAGGGGGGCTCAGCCCGGAGGCAGTGGACATAGGCACCAGGCCAGCTGGCGCCACAGCCGGTGACAGAGGCCCCAACTCCTCCACCCTGACGGGGGTACAGGCGCTCTCCTGGCTGAGAACCGAGTCGAGGTGGGAGAGCCTCTTGGGCCCATCCTCCAGAGGCTGGTCTGCAGCTCAGGGCCTTCGCTGACATCAGCGGGGTCAGGGACAGGTCTGCCTCACGTGAAGGGCTGGGGAGAGCCAGGACAGGGGTCAGGGGTCAGCTGTGGGGTCAGCACCCCAGGCCCACCTGCTGAAGCTGTGTTTCCCCTGAAGATGGCAGAGGAGCCGGGTCACAGCACCCTGGGGCCCCAGAACTGCACACAGAGCAGTTGCAGCACCACTGCCCGCCACCCCCAGCGCAGAGCTCCTGTCCTCTGTCCTGGCTGCACCCCTGGCCTCCTACCCCCACCTGGCTGCCCGCTGCTGTGCCTACCCAAGGGCCTGGAAAGTGGCTGCACACCTTGTCAGGCCAGTCACCAAGGATGCATCTAACACCTAGGTAAGAACAGCAAAGTCAGCACCTGCTGTACCTGCTGCAATCCTGACCTGACCCAACCTAACAAAGGCCACAGTGAGAACCAGTTGCATGAGTGCTCTGGTCTGACTCCAGAGCAAGATTCCCAACCCAGGTGGTGTGGCGGACTGGGTGTGGGCAAAGGGCTCCGATCAGGGACAGGTGACCAAGCCCACGCACACCACCGTGTCTGCTCTCAGCACTACCCAGGCTTCCCCACAGGCACGGAGGCCGGAACTGGTGGCCAGAGAGCAAGCTCCTGAGTTCTTGAGTGCCCAGCCACATCCAGAGGCCTATGGAGACAACCAGTCACCCCAGCACTAGGCACTGCATGAGGGCTCAGCACGGTCACTGGCTCTTCTCCTCACCCCAGAACTGGGCACCAACTGCAACAGCCCTCAGATGCATGGCACGGCTGGTGCCAGCCCCAAGCCACGTATCCTGGTTGGGGTCAGGCTAAATGTTGCCTGTAGAAACAGAGAGCAAAATATACCACAACGCCAGAGGCAAGCGCTCCAGACAGCTCGTCAACGTAACTCACCAAGAGAGCCAGCAGAAGTGGAGAGGCCGAGCCCAGGCCAGGAAGACATGGCAAGCAGTGGGCCCCAACCAGGGACATGCAGAGAGCTCTGCGTCCACTCATTTCAAGGCAGCACATGCAGGACCCATGCCATCCTTGCCCAGATCCTCCCATGAGAAAATGGTGCAGGGCTCCAGGTCCATCTCGACCTCTCCCCCATCAATGACCCCATCCAGGTTGGCTGTGTGGGTGACGTGGAACACTGCTCGCAGCAAGGAGTGACCAAGAAGCCTTCCCTTGGGGCCCCACTCACCCCAGGCTCATGTGCGCACGGCTGTGCATCCACACCAGGGGCCCCATCCCACAGCAAGTCTTTGAGGAGCCAAAGTGAGTTCTGACCTGTTGCAGGGCTCTGGCCAACTCTTCCAGAGCCAATGGCTCTCCCACTGACCACATGCTCTAAACCTTTCTCAAGCCTCTAGAGATGAGAGGAAATTCACTCCCTGCCAAGGCCTGGTGTCACTGGGGAAGGATGGAGGTGAGGCAGAGGGCCAGTGAAGGCACCATCCGTGGCTCTCCTTGCTCAGCAGGCCCATTCCTGGGTAAGCACTGAGCAGAGCCCACGAGGTCATGGGCAAGGCCACGGACCACGTGGCCGCAGTGCCTTCACCCTTCATCAGAGCTGCTCAGCTGCCTGCCTCCAGCCAGGCCAGGACAGAACTCAGCTTCCGGCACAGTGTGGGCCGGTTTGAACCAGCCAGGCTCAGAGACCCGGTCACCAGCAGCTCTGGCCAAAGGCAGATATGCAGCTCTCTGTGATGAGCGGATCAAGAGCCAGCACTGCATGGCCTGTTCTCATGCCAGGTCCAGCTCCAGCCCACCCACATGAGGGGAGACGAGGCACCCCCAAATTCCCCTGGGACTCCCCACCATTGGCTTGGCTTCCCAGAGTCTCACTCAAGGACTAGGGAAGAGTCCTTCTGGAAGAATCAAAAGATCATGGGCAACCAAAAAGGGTAAGAGGAAAGACATGTCCTCAGGTGCAACCCGAAGCCTGAGGGGGTTATGAGAAGCACTACCCCCATTTGTACTGAGCCAGGAGGCCTGTGGTACCTGTGAGATAGGACCTCTGGCCAGGAGCTTCCCAAAGCCCAGGAAGGTGGGTGGAAAACCAGTGTCCTCTCCCAAGGTACAATCCACTTCCCCACCAACGCCTCCTCTTTTCTCTCTCCATCATCCAGGCACACTGGGGTCGTCCCAAGCAGCCTCCTGCCAGAGCAAGGAGCCAGAGATCCAGAAGCTGGGAAATGACAATCCACACTAGCCCTGCACTGTTTAACACAAAAATGGCCTTCTCACCACAACCCCCAGTTTGAGCGCAAGCAGGGGGACAAGGCCTCATCAGTCATTTCCAGCTCCTGTAAATGCAAACAAAGGTGACAAGAGTTCCTCAAAGCAGTTGGGAGAGGGAAATCAGAGATGGGGGTTGGAGTGGAAAGACAGACAGCACAGAAAGCAGAACACTGCACAGTGACTCTGGGACCAGAGTGTGACCCTGCATGAACAGGATCCCCCTGTGCATGAATAGGATCCCCCTGGGTCAAGCACTCTGTCTGGTAGGCCTGAGCTGCTTAAGGACTCTGAGTCCAGCCACTAGGCTGCCTCTTCAGATAGAAAGGAAGTGGACAGATCTCCTGGAGTGCTGGTAGCCTAGGAAGCCAGGCCTGGTGTGGGTGAGGAGGGACGGGGCAGGAGCCCAGTCTGAGGCAAAGCACGTCCAGAAGGCGCTGGGCTGGGCTGAGGGAGGGGCCCAGGCTGTGGGGCTTGAGGTAGGCAGTTCATCCATATCAAGAGTGAGGGTAGGGGTGGGGGAAGGCAAGGACGTGAGCCCTTCCCTTCTCCAAGTTTTTCCAGAAATAAATGACAAGGGGAAGGGGAGTTTTCCACTGCAAAGGGTAAAGGAATACAGGACGAGCATGAGGACAAGTTGGGGGGAGGGGAGTTGTCTGCAAAGAAACTGACAAGAACTCTTGAGGAAGAGCCAAGACCAGGAGCTCCTGGAGCCCAGGGAGCTCACGGCTGCCGGGAGCAGGCCGGGAAGTGGGGAGGAACCCGCATCTGTCGCCAGCTTTCTCTGGGGTCAGTTTGAAGGTGGGCTAGAGAGTGCTGAAGAGAAGGCAGCAGAGGAAGCGGGAAAAAGAAGGGGTGTCTAAAGGGGAGACAGGAGGTTCCCATCAGGGTATAAGGGCAGTCACAACAAGGGGAAAAAAAGGGGGGTCCGAGCAAGAGACAAGAAAGTTGACAGAGGACGAGAAAGGAGCTTCCGAACAGACGCCAGAGTCCCATCTCTGGGCCCCAGGGCTCCGGCCTGGCCTCCGAGACGCGGTGCCGGGGGGCCGGCCGTGGCGGGGCTGGAGCCAAGCCGGATCGGGGTCGGGCCGGCGGCCCTACCTGGTACACGGAGGCCTTGGGCAGGTCCAGGCAGACCGTGCAGCACAGAACCGAGTAGAGCCGCTCCTCCAGCTTCCCGCTGCCCGCCGCCGCCGCCGCCGCCGCCGCCTCGGCTGCCTCGGCTGCCCGTAGCCGCTTCTTGGGCGGCGCGTCGGGGTCGCCTGCCGCCTCCTGCAGCTGCCGGGCGCCGGCCAGGCCCGCCTCGTCTGGGAGCCCGGGCCCCCGCCGCCTCACCCAGCGCCGCCGCCGCCGCCGGCCCCGCGGCCGCCCCGGGCCCGGCCCCGACCCCGGCCCCGGCCCCGGCCCCGACCCCGGCCGGCACGGAGCCGGCTGGCCCCGCGGCCGGGCCGCCTCCGCCAGCCTCCTCGGCGCCGGACATCGCGGCCGGCCGGCCCGGCGGTCAGGTGCCGGCGCGCTCCCGCGGCTGGAGGTTAGGGGCGCCGCGCGCTCCCTCTGCCCTCTTGCTGCCGCCGCCGCCGAGACCCCCGCAGCCCCGCTCCCTGCGCCGCCGCCTCAGTGGGTCTGGCTCGCGCGTAGCCCCGCAGCCGCCGCGGCCACCGACCCCGGCGCGGTCGCCATCTTTGTTTTCGCTGCGCTCTTTCCCCCGCCCCCCCCCCCCGCTTCCACCTCCGCCTACGCCCCCTCGTTCTCCCAGTCACGTGAGCTGCGTGAGGCCAGTAGGAAGGCCTCTCGGGCGAGCCAGCGAGTCGTCCAGACCCAATAGGCGCGCGAGGACCCGCCCCTGCAGGAGGTGGGCGGGGTCCCCGGCGACCCCCACAGGGGTGCTCACCCCGGCGGGGGAAGTCCTGGCGTCCAGTACCGGGTGAGAGCTGTGCTTCCCGCCACTCCAGGTCCAGACCACACGCCTTGGATGCCCAGGCACGGAGGGCAACCTTGGACTCCCACGTCTACATGTCTCTGCGCCTTTGTCCCAGACACCCAGGCTTGCGTGCGCGGGGCTCTAGCCTAGCTCACCGGAGCAAGAAACTGCCGGCCACCTCTCCCTCTCTGCCCAAACCCATTTCCTAACCCTGGGGTTCGGAGCTGCAGAGCAGTCTACTAAGGAAACCGAGGGTCTTAGGAAATCAGGACTTGCCTTGCACAGGCCGAAGGGCAAACGGGTAGAGGTTGAGTCAACCCTGGGAGGGGATGTACATTTCTGTGAACAACTGTGGACCTCGTTTGCCTTCATCCCAGCCGGCGGCCAGTGAAGGTCACTGCCTCAGACGACCACCAGCCAGACCTTGCAAGGATATTCATAACTCCATCGTGTCCCAGGAGAGCAAGGGCTCCTGTATCTTCTCAGTCCAGGGATCCTGCTGACAACAGTGCCTGTCAGGCCAAGTTGAGGGAGACCCCCAGAGTTGGTTCCCGCACATTGCCTTCTTTTGCTCAGGAAAACCAGTTGCTGCCCTGGAAGCCTTACCAAGTTCACTGCAAGACTCCTAAATCTGGCTAAAGAAGAGGCAGAGTCCATATTCCTGCTAAATCCCTAAAATTTATTGGAGACCAAGCCTCTCTGGATCCACAACCATGGCCTGCCCAAAATCAAGCCTGAGAACATGCCTGGGACCCGGTCCCCCTCATTTTGGTTTTGGGCAAGTCCTCACACTGAGCCAGAGGGGGAGACAGTCAATCTGCAGAAAGCTGGCTTTAGGAAGGAGAGTCTTTCGCTAGTGGGAAGGTGGTAGCTGGGCAGAAGCCTCGCCTTGTGGTCTCCAGCCATCACTCCCACTGTAGGCGCTGTGTGTGCAGGGCCCGGTGGTAGGCCCAGCTGCCCCCGGCCAGGGCCCAGCGACAGATGTCCTCCTTCGGCAGCAGCAGCAGCAGTCTGTCCTCCTCCAGCCGGCTCAGAAGACCTGCAGCACCCAGCATGACACCCCCCCACATTCCGTAAGAGTTGGTTGTGAAAACGGCCACAATGAGGATGGTCACTGCGACCACCAGCACCACTGCCTGACCAGCCACACAGCGGCCCTCAGCACCAAGGTGTTCGCCAGCCACTGCCAGCACCATGCCTCCTCCCAGAAGCAGGTTGGCGGAAGAGCAGTCCCCATTCACCCAGTGGAAATCGAAGGCCAGAAGGGGCAGGCCAATGACAGTGGCCACCCAGGCTCCAGCAAGACAATCTTCTTCCGTGCCCAGCCCTGAAGCCAGCATGGTGGCGGCAGCCAGGGCCTGGAGCAAGAAACCAGCAGCGGCCCCTCGATTTGCCTGTCAACACGGGGAAGGGAAATGTGGGGAAAAGAGGTCAGGACCTCCCTTTAAGCAGGGGAGGGTCTGGGGAGCCTCACAAAAGCCTGGCCCACACACTTACCTCCCACCACCCTCTAGGAATTTGGGAGTAGGCTACGCCCCTGCTCCGCCCCAATGTACTCACCTGGGCAGTGCTCAGAGCTGCGTGCAGAGACACCGCTCCCAGCGCCAGGTGGGACAGGGTGGAGCTCCACTCGCCCCCTGGCCTGGGGGCCATGACACCTCAGGCGGTAGTGGGTTTAAGGGGACAGGAAATGGATCCTCAACTTTGGAGAAGAATGTAGAAGCCGGCGATGGGGAGCCCTAAGGGTGTCTCTTTAAGACTCCCAGGTTCCAGAATCCCATTTCTAAATACTGTTATAGGCTCATCCGAAACTCGAGGGACGCCACAACCTTGGGGAAGAAGGGCCTAAATCGGCCGGGAAGGGAAAATGCAGTGCGGAGCCTGGACTGGATGGGCGTTATCTCTGGCGTCCTGGAACCCAAGTCAGGGTGCAGGGCCCTGCGCTCGGGGAGGCGCCGTCCTCAGAACCCGTTCGGGAAACAGCGATAGCCCAGCACTCAGGCCGCTGAGCTGTGCGACCACGACGCAGCGGCGAGGAGGAGGCCCAGACCAGCCCACCGCGCCGCCCTCGGGCTTCTGCTCCGCCTCTCGCGCCCGGCCTGCGGTGACCAACGAGAAGAGCAGCGGATAGAGCGGCGGGGGTGGGGGCGGGGGTGGGGGTGAGGGCGGGGGTGGGGGTGGGGTGAGGGCGGGGTGGGGGTGGGGTGAGGGGCGGGGCCAGGGAGTCTGGCCCGGGGGTGAGATGGGGCCTGCTGGACGTGAGAGATGGGCGGGGCTAGGAGGAGGTGGGTCTCGGCTTGGGATGGGACGCGCAAGCCCTTGGTTTATGGGGAGGGAAGGGGCTCGAGGAAGGAGCGGTCCTTGAGGTGGGGTTGAAGGAAGGGGCGGGGAGGGGAGGGGCTTTTAAGGGAGAGGGGTGCTGAGGAAGAGGCGGTGGAGGGAAGGGCTGAGGAAGGGGCGGTGAGGGGAGGGGCTGAAGAAGGGGCGATGAGGGGAGGTGCTTTTAGGGGAGGGGCTGAGGAAGGGGCGGGGGCGGAGCCTGGAAAGGGCGGAGGACGGGCCTTGAGGGGAGGAGCCGAGCAGGCGGTTCGCGGGTAGGGAGGTTGGACGCCTGCGGGTAGCAGCCTCTGAGAGTTGCCGCCGCGCGCTGTCCTCCGCGGAGGACTGGTAGGGATGATGCTGGAAGAGAGGGTGCGGGGCTGCGCCGAGGGGGCGGCCGCCGGAGCATGCGCACGGGCTCTGCGGCGGGCGGGCGCGGTGTCGGCGCGGGGACGCGGGGCGGCGTGAAGCCCCGCTGCCGCCCCGCGCTCCCATGTACGCCTTCTACTCGCTGCTCATCTACATCTTCTACAGCCTCTTCCGCAGGGATGGCGGGGCCACGGCGGCCGCCGACGCTGGGAACCCTGCCCAGGTGAGCGAGGGAGCGCTCAGCTCGGCCGGATACCCCCTTCCCGAAAATGGTTCGCAGGTCCCAGGGCGCTGACGCGGGGGAGGGCCCGTGCCGAAGAGCTGTCTCTGGTGTTGGAGGCTGAGAGCCCGGCGCCAGCCCCCGGGCTCAGTCCCCGGAGGCAGGAACCCCGCGGGCTGCCTGGCCTCTTCTCAGGGCCTCTCCTCTCCCCCGCTGCCTCCCTAGAGCGCCCGCTGTAAGCCCGGGAGTCGCCGCCGCGCCGACCAGCCAACCGCAGAGCTGTGGACCGAGCTGACCGGCCTGGTCGGTAGGTTCTGCTGGTGCATCGGGAACGCTGCCGGGAGATGCAGGGAGGGACCTGGCAGGCCCCGACTGGTGGCCTAGTGTCCGACACAAGACCCAGCGCGCCTCCCCATCCCGTCCCCTGGCCTCGCAGGCTCTTCGGAGGCCGAGGATGGGTCGGGAGGGAGAGCCGAGCGCTGTCCGGCGGAGGTCTCCCTGGAAGAGGCTCTCGTGCGTCTTGCCGAGTTCCTCTCAGTCCAGCTGGGGGCAGAAGAGAGCTTTGGGACTCCTCCCGACCTGAGCAAGGTGAGCAGTTGAAACTCCTCCAGCAACCTGTTCTGTCTCCCCAGGTCCTCTGGTCACCATCCATCCCTGTTTTCCCTCCACCCGGCCCCCATTGTTCTCCACTTTGATATCTGTTTCTTTCCCAGCCCGGTGATGTTCCCCCACTCTTGACGGTGACTGGTCAACTCTTGGCTCTCCTGGCATGGATTCGAAGTCCCAGGGGCAGGCAGGCCCTGTCCCAGGGGATGCAGCCTGTCTTAGGGGTGCAGCACCCTCCTCCCGCTGGTGCGTAAGGAGCAGTGAGCTGAAGAGGGAGTCTGTCCAGGGGTTGACGCCCCCCAGAACCCAAGCAGTCAGATGTGAGGAGCCCCTTTTCAGGCCACAGAGCTCTTCTGTTCTAACTGGGTCCACTCCACCCCAGGATCCCCACTGCAAGAAGAAAGCCCTTCCTTTTCATCAAGGGGTGAGGCCCAGGGACAGCAGCCTCCTCAGCTGGAGGAGGACCAGAGAGCTTGGCAGCGGCTGGAACAGCTCATCCTTGGACAGGTGAAGAGTCCAGAGCAGCTAGGGCCTGGGCGTCTGGGAGGGGCCTGGAAAGAGGTGTTCCACCCAGTGCTCCTCCCTCCTTTCCAGCTGGAAGAGCTGAAGCAGCAGCTGGAACAGCAGGAGGAGGAGCTGGGCCAGCTGCGCCTGGGAGTGGTGAGGCTGCTGGGTGGGGGCTGGATGAAGGCCCGGAGAGGGTCCCAGCTTCCAGGCGAGTCCTGAGAGTTTGCTCCTCTCCCAGGGAGCAACAGACTCAGAGAAAAGGGTTCAGCATCTGACTCTGGAGAACAAAGCCCTGAAACAGAGCTTGAGCCTTACTCGGGACCTCCTGCTGCACTGGGGCCCTGCCCCCAACACCAGGGCCCCCCAGGTATCCTTCTTCTCAGTTGTGACCATCCCTACAACCTGGGGCTCCCGCACACCTGGTCTCCAGCAGCACTGCCCGTGCTTTCTCAGGACTCACGCTCTGATCCTTCAGACCTGGACCCAGGCTGTGGGCAGCAAGTGCCCGGTAGCCCTGTTCGGGAGATGGATGCCGGGACCTTCCTGGTGCTCCCGGAGCTGAGCCTCTGCACTCCTAATGCAGGTGGCCCATTTCCATCCCTGGTCAGGGAATTAGATCCCACGTGCCTCAACTAAAAGTCTGAATGCTGCAACTGAAGATCCCACAGAGCCTCATAAATGTTTTTTTAAAAGGGGTGGGGGGGGACTTGAGAATCCCCTCACTTCACTACAAGGCTCCTCCTAGTGGCTGACCCCAGGGGAGCAGAAGGACTTGGGGAAAGGAACCTTGCATGGAATTGGGAGGCATGGATGTATGACCAGCTTTGCAACCTTCTCTTAACTTTCTCATCCGTAAAATGGGGCAGCTGGAGTGCACCCCCTAGTTGCCTCCCGCCTCCGCAGTTTGACTGGCTCCTACTCCCCTTGCAGGAGGAGGCAGAAGCCCTGCTGGAGCTCCGGGAGCGGCTTCAAGAAGCCCAGGACACCACGGAAGCTCTCCGAGTCCAGGTGGGCACTGGGCCCAGGGGCTGGCAAGTCTGGGGCACTGGGAAGGGGGTGTCTGAGGCAGAGCCTGGTAAGTGCTTGTTTCCTCAGTGACAGGGGTGGGGTTGGCTGGGGCAGCTAGGGGTGCAGGAGGTGCAGCTGCAGGGCCTTCGGGGGGCCCTCCGGCAGCTCCAGCAGGAGACTGAGCAGAACTGCAGGAGGGAGCTGCAGCAGATGCGAGGGCAGCTGGCAGGTAAGCTCCAGGGCTGTGGAGCGCGTGGTGAGCTGTGGGATCTGGCCTCCCCTCACCACAGCTTCCCCCGCAGGACTTCGTGCTCGCATGGCCAGCTTGCGTCAGGGCTGTGGGGACCTCCGGGGGCTCATCAGCACCTTTACCCAGAGCTGCCAGGGTTCTCTGAGCGAAGCCCAGGGACAGGTCAGGACTGCTTGCTCCCTCCCTCGCACTTGCTCTCTGGCAGCCTTTTCATTGGCCTTCCCTTGGGGAGCCCCTGTCCCCACCTCCTTTCCAGTCCCAGGGTGGTATCTGCTCCGATGGAGACCAGGGGCTCTGGAGCCAGAGTGACTGTGTCCTGTGCAGACTGGGGTGACGGTGGATCTCTCACAGGATTGCCAGGAGCCACCATTCTCAGGTCCCTCAGCTCCATCCCAGGCCACTGAGAGATTCCCCCACCCGCCTGCGGGGCCTGAAGCCACAGAAAGTGGTAGATCACTGCAGCTGGGGGCTGCACAGTAGATCCTGCCCTCAGCACTGCATCCCCCAGCTGTTTCCACTGCCTCCCCTCCCTGTGCCGGCCCCTCCCTCACGTCTCTGTTCCCCCAGGTTTCCTGGGCTCTGGGGGCACTGTCAGCTGACAGGGCTGGGACTCAACTTGCGGAGGCACGTCAGGGGGCTCTCCCTGGATGCCCAGGGCGGCTGCTGGAGCTCAAGGGTACAGCAGGTTTGGGGAGCAAAGGACTGGTGTGATAGAGGTTGGGGACGTGGAAGCTCTTCACACTTCAGGACCTAGGAGGCAGCCCTTGGACCTGATCTCCACCCCAGGAAACATCCGTGTGCTGTGTCGGCTGAGGCCAGGGACACCCTCCAGCCTGGTGAGCTTAGAGCCCGGCCCAGGGGGCACTGTCACCACCTGCTATCGAGGGCATCAGCGTCGCTTCCGCCTGGACTGGGTCTTCCCGCTGCACGCCAGCCAGGAGGAGGTGATACTCCACCCTTGGGTCTGTGTCAACTGTCTCTCAGATCCCCTGGAGTCCTGAGGAGGCTCCTGTCTGTCCGCCCTCCTAGGAGAGAGGGTGGCTGGACTCCAGCAAGGAACGGAGGGGAGCCGGACGGCCTGGGAGCAGGGCCAGCATCCTAGCTGGGCATCTGCTTTCCTCCCAGGGTTTTTCCTTCGCATTCACCCACCAAGGTCTTGAAGGCCAGGGAAGACAGATTATGGCTTAAAGGAAGATTAACGTTTTCAAAAGTAACTTTGTGCCAGGAGAGCATGCATGAGGTGACAGTCCCGTAGGGCTGCAGGGCACGGCTGGGACCTGCTGTGCCCGGGGACCTCCGCCCCTCAGGCTTCCTTGGCTGTCCACTCCCCTGGCCCAGTGTTCAGACTGGCCCGATCTGAGGGGGGTACCCCTCCTTGCTTTGTGGTTGGGGGAGTGGGGAGCACAGGTGAGCTTCCAGCACCCGGGCTCTCCCAATGCCCTGCTCAGATGCTGCCCTCCTCCCCTTTCCTGCCAGACTCAGGGAGCTGGAAAGCAGAGGCTTAAGTCCCAGTGCCCACCACCTTGCTTCCCACACACCCTCTCCAGTGCACACATGCTGTGCAGCTGGAGCTTCCCTAGCTCAGGAACGAGGCTGAGAGCCGGGAGGGTGAGGTGAGAGGCAGAGCTGTCAGAGATCAGACTATGGTGAGAGTGCCTGGCAGGTGGCCAGGGCTCCCTCTTTCACTTCCTGGGGCACCACAACTGTTTCCCACCTACCTCCATTTATCTCCACACCACCCCTACCCTGTGTTCAGCCTCCATGCCAGCTGCAGCCCTGGACAGGGGCCCCTTTGTCCACTGTCTTCCAGGTAGACAGGGCCCTCTGGTTCTGGAGGAAAGAGTTAAAGACATCTGGCACTGAGCTCCCTCACTTGTGTTCCCTCTCTCTGCAGGAGCACCCTCGGTGCTCCTTTCTAGCCATGGAATCTGAGCCACCTCACTGGCTGTTCTGGGTTCTGCTCTAGTGTCTGGCACTCAACATTTCAGACAGCACTGGCTCCCCACTCAGTTACCAGACACCTTCTGGGCATGGAAGCTGACCATGTCATTGCTCAGGAGGCTGCTGCTGGTTTCCAGCTGCCAGCAGGATGCCAAGTCCCAGCTCCATGTCCCCTTTATCTGCCTTTGTGCACCCGCCCAGGGCCCTGCTTCAGGATCCTGGCTGCTGCCACCCCCCAGCCATGGGCCCTCTGGGTTCATCCTTCATGTGCCACGTGCTACACTAGCCCTCTTCCCACATTCTCACTTAATCCTCACAACAGGTGCCGCTACAGTCCCCACCTTGCAGAGGAAAAGATGAGTGATTTGCCTCCCATCACACCCAGGGTTTGAACCTGGCCGTTGAGCCTAGGGTCTGGGCCCTTGACTGCTACACTCCCAAGTCTCCCAAGCAGTCAGTCGTCAGGACTCTATTACTCTGCATCACCTGTTCCTGCTATTTGTCATGTTCCTTCCCTCTTTGGCTGGCAAATTCTTACAAATGCCACCCTGTCCAGGGAGCCTCCTCTGTCTGTTGGGAGATACTCACTTCCCCCACATTCCCCTAAAGCCAGTGTCCTCCCAGGGGAATCAAGTTATGTTCACACCTTGCCCCAGGCTTAGGGTGCTTCCAAACCCCTTGCACCCCTAGGTCTTCAGGGAGCTGGAGTCTGCTGTGCTGTCCTGCCTCGGGGGCTACAGTGTCTGCATTTTCACCTATGGTCAGACAGGGACGGGGAAGACCTACAGCATGGAGGTGGGAAAGGGCGCAGTTGGGGAGCTCCGGGGCCAGGGGCTGGGATGTGAGCTTGCTGAGGCACCCCACGCCATCCCCAGGGCCCGCCTGAGGACCCCGGCATCGCTCCTAGGGCGCTGCAGTCACTGTTCCGGGAGATGGGCACAGACGGGCAGCACCGCGTGACCCTCAGCATGGTGGAGATCTACAACGAGGCGGTCAGGTCAGGGGCACCTGGTGCCTCCCGTTTTGCCCCCAGCCCCAACCTCTTCTGTCTCCACCCCCCAGATTCCCCAACGGAGCCCTCCCCTTTTTCACCAGGGACCTCCTTGCCCCAGGGCCTCCCCAGCGCCTGGCAGTGAGGCAGGGCCCAGCAGGCCAGGGGGGAATCCAGGTGGCCGGCCTCACCCACTGGGACGTGCCCAATCTGGAGTCTCTGCATCAGGTGAGGCTGCCCAGTGGGGCCCCGCAGCTCTCCAAGCCGCGGCCCTGTACCCGCACCGGGGGCGCGGGCCCCGCCGCTGGCCAGCCCTTGTCCGCACGTCCTGCAGATGCTGAGCCTGGGGAGGAGCAACCGGGCCACTGCCGCCACCGCCATGAACCAGCGCAGCTCTCGCTCGCACGCCCTGGTCACGCTGACACTGCGCACAGCGTCATCGCGCGGTCCCGGCACCGCAGGTACCTCGGCGTCTGAGCCCTGCGGGGGCCTCGCTGCACCCACGCCGGGCCTCCGTCCACGCCGGGCTCGCTTGCCCCTGCAGGCACGCTGCACCTCGTCGATCTGGCGGGGTCCGAGCGCGCCTGGAAGGTGGGGGCGGCCGGCACGTCGCAGGAAGACCGGGACGGCGCTCAGCGTCTACGGGAGGCTCGGACCATCAACCGCTCGCTGCTGGCGCTGGGAGGCGTGATGGCCGCGCTGCGGGCCCGCCGGCCCCACGTGCCCTTCCGCGACTCGCAGCTCACGCGCCTGCTGCAGCCGGCGCTGGGCCCGGGCGCCACGGCGGTGCTGCTGCTGCAGGTGGGCGGGACGGCCGGCGGGGAGGGTGGTGATTTGCATGCCAGGCGCCGCCCACCAGGGCACGCCTACGAGCGCCGCTACCCGCAGATCTCCACGCGGCCCGAGGATCTCGGCGAAACGGTGTGCTCGCTTAAGTTCGCCGAGCGTGTGGGCCGAGTGGAGCTGGGGCCAGCTAGGCCCCGCAGGGTCCCCCGCTCCGGGACGCCCTCCTCCCTGAGCATCGACACACCACTCTCCGGGACCCTCTGTACCCCCACGCCGTCGCCGGGCAGCCCTCCAAGTCCTGGCCTAGACAGCGGCTCCAGCTCGGCCCTGGCACCGCCGGAGGACCTGCCTTCCTAGTTCTGCCCATGGAGCCTGGGTTACATCTGTGCGGACAGAGGCAGCAAAATCCCTATTCCCTCATGACTTCCTTGACCTCTGGGGGCCGCTGCCCCCAGACTGCCGGAGCCCATCCTCCTCTCCCACCCTGGAGGAGTGCTCCGCCTGGGGTAATGATCACACCTCCCCCCCCCACCCCTTATCACCATCTGCTGTTATAGCCGCGCACAGCAGGGTATCCCAGGGCCGCAGAGGCAGACTGCAGCCAAGTGGTCACCAGAGTCACTATCCCATCACCACATCAGACTTGCGTTGAAATGTTGTCTATTCTTTACTGTTATCTCCCCACCACCATCACCAAAGCCAAGTAGGGTCTCCATTCTCGATCCCCTTCTCCCCAAAGGTGCTTCCTCTTTTCCAGGCAACAGCTGAGGGAGGACAGGGCTTTAGGCTGGAGCCCCATTAGATTTTCCCTCCCCCAGCCTGAGCCGGGGTGGGGAGGTGACAGCTGGTGATGGATGGGTGGATGGACGGAGGGGAGAGCTGGAGGTGGGACCAGGAAGGGGAAAGGAAGGGCTACTCCAGGCAGAGCCCTGCTCCATCCAGCCTTGCCTCTAGGGGTAGGAGAGGCACGCCTAACCACCAGGGCTGGGTGATGCCCTGCTGGGCCACAGCTCTTCTGGGGCAGCCAATAAACATGTGGACTCTCAGCGTGGCTGGTGCCTCTATCTCAGGCTGCCAGAGTCACACAGACCTTGGTTTCTCCTCAACAAGCCTAAGGGTGGCAGGAGAGGGTGGCAGAGGAAAGCAGCCTCTGCCCTGGGAGCATCACAGGCCATACCAGGAGAGCAGCCAGCCTGGGGTAGGGGCAGCCAGGTCTCGGGGGTGGCTAACCCACACATCATAGATGCTTTTGTTGGGTGGCACCCCCTGGAAGAGAGCATCTAGATCCCAGAGCAGCCTTGTGGGGCCATGGGTTTCCGGGGCCACCCCCCAATAGCCTGTGCTGGTGGAGGGAGGGCACCGGGGGCAGGAGGTGGGTGGCAGTGGGGCCAAAGGCATCACCACGTTGGGAGTGTAAATGGGCAAGTAGGAGGTGGGCAGCTGCCCCCACAACGAGGCCCTGTGACCTCCAGCAGAGAGGACCCCAGAGTCTGAGGTGCCCTGCAGTAAGTGGAGAGGCCAGGCCCTGGGCTCAGGGGACAGGACGGAGGGCCTGCTGTTGTCCCCCTGGTAAGTCTTCCCCTCTGCTCTGATGGGCCTTGAGAGGGGGCAGACGGGCCACAGAGGCTTCTCAGAGGGCGGGAGTGCAGCAGGTACCTCTCCCTCCCCTGAGCGCTCTGAGCCTGACCGACTGGGGCTGCTCCGCGGCGTCCCCTCCTCGGAGTCCCCTAGCAGAGACTTGATGCTGAAGCCCTCGCAGGGCGGCGGCTGAGGACTGGGCGGCTGGTAGGGCCGGCCGTGCAGCACGTAGGGGCCGAGGTCCTTGGCGAAGGCTCCCCTCGCACCCCTGCTCTGCCAGCGCCGGCACAGGGCCGTGTTCTGCAGCCGCAACGCCTCGGCCGGGATCAGGCTCACGTCGACAGCCCAGAAGTTGCCTTTGGCCTGGGGCTTCGCGGGATCTTTGGGCACCTGGTGGGGGAGGGGAGCAGGCTTGGGTGGGGCCGCACGACCCCGGATATCAGGATTTCCGCCGGCGTCTAGCTCCCAGGCTCCGACCCTCGCCCTGCCCCACCTTGCGGAAGCACCGGTTGGAGGAGAGGTTGTGGCGGATGGAGTCTTTCCAGCCTTCGTAATCGTCCCTGAAGAAGGGGAACGCGGCCTGGACCTGACGGATGATCTGAAACCATCGGGTGGGCGGTGGGCGCCGTGAGCCAGGGCTCGCAGGCGGGCGCAACGCTGCCCCTCCCCTCGCCACTGTGTGGCCTGCCTCGCCAAGAAGGGGTCTGCCCGAGCACTTTAGCTCTCTCCCTGGGTGCCCAGGCAGGGACTGGCCCCCCTGGTATGGCTGGGGACAGCCAGGTCGGGGTGGAGGCCGGAGCCTGGGCCTCAGGCCATTGGAGGACGCTTAGGGGCACAGGTCTGATCACCGAGTGCGAGGGAAAGCGGGCGGGGGTCCTCTCACCTGGGCCAGCTTCAGCCTGCGGGAGGGTGCAGCCTGGATCACAAGGGCGATCATGGCCAAGTAGGTGTAGGGGGGCTTGTCATGCCGTAGGTATCTCTTCTTTCTCCTCTTAGGGGGCTGGGAGGGCGAATTCCTCTCGGGAAGCCCCAGGCGGGGGTTGCTGCAGGGCCCCATGCAGGGGAAGCAGGAAACGTGGGCAGGGGCCCAGCCGGGCAGTGGGTGCTGGGCACGGGGTAGCGTGGCAGTGTGGTGAGGCAGAGCTGGGACCCGAGGCCAGGCGGGGGCTGGCGGGCCAAGCCCTTTATCATTCGGATGGAAGGGGGAGGGGAGGGGAGGCAGAAATACGCGATGGGGGAGGGGAGCGTGCTGAGGGCAGCCACAATTAGCAGGTTTCGGTTAATCTGGAAGGGAGGGAAAGGGCAGGGAAGATTCCAGTGGAGGCCGCGGCGGCCACCCAGGCCTCATTCCTCACCCCTGGGCTGCCTTGGGCACCTCCCTAGAGCTGGAAAGAAAAGTCCGTGGAAGGGGCTTACGACACACACTTTATCCCATACAGATCTCAGGCTCCCATTTAACAGAGGAGTGATTGGTCCAAGATGAGCTGCCAAGAAGGGGTGGATCCTGCCCAGAGTTCAAGGCCAAGCAGCTAGCAGGACTTGGGTGGTGGTCTGGGAGGGTTTCCTGGAGGAAACCTCATAAATAAGAGACAGATACAGTTGACTCAAGGGACTTTCCCACAGGCTGCTGCAGGGCTCCAGAGGGCTCCCCAGGTCCTGGAGGCCACTTTCCCTCCTTCCTTGGTGCTGGTCAACAGTGGGTCCTCACTGTGCATTCACTCTATACCTCAGTGGCCCCGGGAAAGCTGGACCTCTCTGGCCTGAGAGAACTTCCTGGAAGCATGTTTGTCTTTCTGTCCCTCTTCTGGGCCTCTGGGTCCAGATCCTTTGGAAGTTTTCCAGAGGAGGAGGTCACTTGGTCCTCTGGGGCACTCAGGTAGTGCCCCTGGGTGGGTGTGCATGGAGGGGAAGGCCTTCTAGCCATAGGGGTTTACTGGATACCTCTTGGGGCCATGCCTTGAGAATACATCCCTGTGGATCATGGTCCCTGCCCAGAGAAGACTGGGAGGACCACTTGGCATCACCCTGGGCAGGAGTGAGGACAGCTGTGTTATGTGTGGGTACACAGGGCTTCCCAGTGCCCTGTGGCTTACACTAGAAGGAGGGAGATGCTCCCCAGGCTGGTGGGGTCTGGCCTGAGTGGAGAAGGGGCACTCTGGGAGGAGTGGAGGCTGAGCCCCATGAAGCCTGTGGTGCCAGCACCCCCTGCTAAGGCCTGGCTAGAGCCTCTAAGTGCTTTAGCAGGCACAGGGCCTGGCCCAAAGGTGTGGCCCTGGAAAAGTGTGTTTGGCAGCAACCCTGAGACATGGTTCTCCTGGTCCCAGACCCTTCTGTCCCCTCACCTCCTCCCTGGCCCGATCTGTGTCTCTGCCTCTCAAGTGCTCTGTACCCTGCTCTGTATGCTACCCCAAAGCCTGAGTTCCCCCTTGAGGAGGACTGGGCAAGTTTGCACAAGGTATTTATCAGGCCCAGGACACCAGCAGTGGTGGGGTGTTGCTATTAGAACCCCCAGACCCAAGGAAAGCCATGGAAGCACAGGGACACATTTTATATCACTTTACTCAAGATTTTTCTTGGGCAGCAGTAGCACTCCCTCTGCCCAGTCCGCCCCCAGTTATACCCTTAGAGAGCTGAAAATCTGGAGCGTACAGTGGGTGCGCTGCTCTCTCTGAAGGTGCTGAGAGAAGGGATGGGGGATGGGTGCTCTGGAGGAGGAAGCCTGGGGCTGAGATGATGTTGTTGGGGTATTACACTGCTAACTCCATTATCAGATTCTTCAGATTTCATCTGGCTTCCTCTGGACTCCCATGTCACCTCTTCAAGTCCTGTCTGTTTCCAGCTTCTTGTGTCTCCTAGCCCAATTCAGTCATTGAGAGGTCTTCTCCAACACGTCTAAGTCACCGCTTTTCCTCCACTGTCCCTCCCTTGCTTCCAGGATAAAGCCCAGCTCTTGGTTTGGCGTTCAAGGCGCCTCACGTCCTGACTACTCATCGCTGACCGCACATACCCCACCGAGCGGGCCCCGCCCTCCTAAACCACCACCTCAACTGTTCCCACCTTGGCGCATGCTCTCCCCTCGTAATGCCCCTGCTTTGTCGAGTGAACGCGGACCCTTCCTTAAAAGATCAGCGTAATCAGACGACCACCCTCCTGGTAAACTTGTGACTACTTGTGCTTCTCGCCCCAGAAGGCCCTCCCCTGTCCGACTCGCCATCACTGCCCACTGCCCACGAGGCTGTTCGCAGCCTGCCGGGTAGCTCTGGGCAAGCCCTGCCCCCGCGCGCTCCGGCCCCGCCCCGCGCGGCGGCTTCCGGCCCTGGGGCGCGCGGGCCGGAAGTTTCGCGTTGCCATGGCAAGGGCCAGGCGCGGGCCCGCCCCCGCGGCGCCGGGAGGAGAGCTGGGCAGAAGGACCCGCGTACCTGCTCCGATCGGCTGCGAGGTGGCTGCTGGCGCGAGGCGGAAGGTGAGGCGCGGACTTCCGGGGCCTGCGGGCGGGCGGGGAGGCCGAGAGGCCGGGATCCCGGCGGAAGGCCGCCCAGGCCCGGCTCGGCGCCGCTGCTGAGGGTCGGGAAGGCTCCTGGAGTGGCGGCCGTGAAGGCCCGGCCGGGGCGCTGTTCGCGGCTGAACCGAATGCGGGGTTGTTTTCAGCCGTGTAACCTGTTGGCCAGGTAGGCAGCATCGGAGTTACCTCCGTTTCAGCTGAGGATATTCGGGCCTGCGGAGAAGGGGCTTGCCAGGCTTCGTGTGTGCTTTGGAGCGAGGCCAGAGGAAAAACCTGGGCCTTTCTGGGCCAAGTCCCTAAACTTACAGGGGTTCCAGTGACCTCTTTGTGGGGATCCTGGGCTCCAGGCCACAGATGGGTGTCCGGGCGGGAATAGCCACCAATGTGCGGCGAGCGCCGGCCCGCGCGTCTTCGGAGGCGCTCTGGCCTGGGCGGGAATGTCCACGCCAGCGGGGCCCCTCCCTGTCCTGCAGTGGAGGCTGAGGCGACTGTGGGGTTAGTTTCCGTGGGTGCGGAGGCGTTCCAGGTGTGGGGGAGCGGGAGCCAGGGCCGAGCTCTGGCTAGCCCTTTCCAGACCTCTGGGCCTTCCTTTCCCTCCCCCGTCCTTAGCTTGGGGGTGGAGTGGGGGCCCGCACTTCTCTTCTCAGCCCCCCTCTGCTCCCTGAGATGCTCCCTGGCGATGCTGGGGGCTCCCCCTGGGAGAGCTGTGGAGGGCCTCTGTGCCCCTGGCTGGCCTCTTGGCTTACTTTAAGGGCAGCGAGGGGAGCCCTAGGTTGGAGAGAGTCGCCTCACGGACAGATGGCTCCCTGACGGATCCTGGACCGCGCTGGCTTCGGGAACCTTGCCTAGAGGGCGTGTGGCGCTCTGAGCAGCCAGCTCCCCACCTGCCTCCCCTGTGTCGGTGGCTCTTGCTCAGAGCTGGGATGGAGCAGCATCAGCAGGTCTGTCCTTCCTTCTTTGTGGGCTCTCCGTGGACCTGCCCTGGCTTCATCCCTCACCTGCCTGGATTCTGCTCTCCCGGAGGGTTCCTGGGCTGGCAGGCACCCAGCGAGAGGCCCTGGTACCTGTGGGCTCCACGCTGGGGTCTGTATTCTAGGGATTTCTGAATCTCACTGTGTGCAGCTTTGGAACCTCAGTCTCAGGTGAGCCTGTGGTGACCCAGCATGGCATCTGCGCCCCAAGAGTTCCCCACTCCAGTGCCTCTGCCCCAGTCCACCTGTTAGCCAAAGCAAGATGTCTGGGTGGTAGTGTCTTCTCTTACCTCCAGCCTCCCTCAGACTTCCTCCTTAGTGGCCCAGATACTGGCCGTCCTGTCAGTCTCTCCTGCCAGCAGCCTGTACCTCCTTCTGGGATGGGAGCCTTTGCTCCTGGCCGCTCTTCCGGGCTCCGACTCAGCGCTTTGACTCCATCCTTCTCACCAGAGTGATGGGTCTGAAATGCAGATCTGATCCTTGTCCCTCCTGAACATCCTTCCTCAGAGACTGCAGGACAACACGCTTGTCTTTGCTCACTCACCCCCCTCCTGTGCCCCTGCCCCATTCCTGTCACCTTGCCATGTGTGTTGGGTCTCCACCCTCCTGAACCCCTGTAGTAGTGGTGGAGGAGGTGGGGATGGGAGAGAGTGAGCCTCCGCCTCCCTTTCCAAGCTCTGTGTCCTTAGGAACAGCCCTGCTAGCACATCAGATTGAGAAAAAAGGATAGAGAGGGACAGTCAGGTCTAATTCCACAGACGCCTGGGACGGCAGGGGTCAGGGAGGAGGAGGCGCTCGGCTGCTAGGCCCTGTGCTGGCCGTGTGGTGAGGCCCGCCGGGCAGAAAGCGAGTCTGGGCTGTGTGCTTCCTGGGCGGCTGTGACAGACACAAAGATTGCCAGGACTGCCCGAGACCTTGGTCATTCTTTGATCTGATCACTGCTGTTGGGTGGGTTTTGTGTGGGGTGCTTTGTAAGACTCACCCCCACCCACCCCCAGAACCTCCTCCTGTTTTGAAAGGAGTAGCAGGTGAGCCCTGGGAGCCTCCAGGACTCAGGTGAAGCTCCTGCAGACCCTTCCCACCGTCTGGGAGGTCTGGATGGCCCTTCTGCGCTGGCAGGGCATGCGGCCAGCCTTGCTGTGGCCACAGGCCTCCTGTGTTTGCTACAGGCTGCGCTCAGGGCGAGTGGGTACTGCATGTGTCACCATTGCAAGCTCTGCATCCCAGTGCCGAGCCCAGCCCTGGGACAGCTGCATGACAGTTCATCCACCCAGCGGCTCAGTCCTGGGCTCGGCGTCACCTGCATCTGCTTCTGCGCCGTCCCTCAGTGTCGGGAACCCATCAGCTCCTGCGGTTGTGGGTACTTCCTGCAGGTCAGGCCCGGGGCTTGGGGAAGAAAACAGTGACTAGTGCCAACAGTGGAAGCGGGGTGAACACACAGCAGAGTGATGGGTTGACCGCAGGGGACCTGAGGAGGCAACGTTTAGGCTGAGATCTGAGCTGCAGGAAGGAGGGAGCTATGCTGAGCTCTTGTGAAGAACTTTCCAGACAGAAGGCACAGCTGACAGAAAGGGGCGCGATGATGAGGTGTCAGATCGGGGTCGGCAGAGCTTTTCCGTGAAGGGCCAGAGAGTTAGTGTTTCAGGCTTTGCAGGCCACGTGATCCCTGTGGCAGCTATTCTGCCATTTTGTGGAAGAGCAGCCACAGACAATATGCAAGCGAATGTGCTCTGTTTCCACAAAACTTTATTGACAGACCCTGAAACTTTAATTTCACATAATACTCTTGTGTCACCAAATATTCTTTTTCCTTTATTTTTTTGCCAATCATTAAAGTCAAAACCATTTTCAGCTCATGGGCCATACCAAAACAGACAGTGGGTCAGTTTACCAGCCCCTGTGCTAGACACCAAAAAGTGCTGTGTCTTAGCTCACTGAATCCTCGTAAGAACCTTATAAAGAAGGTACTATTATTCCATTTACAGATGAGGAAACTGATTTCCTCAGAGGTCCAGAAACTTGACCAGTGCCCTCAGCTCCTGGCACTTTGAACCCAGAGTGTGGTTCCCGAGCTCAGCTTCCAGCCTCTGTGGTATGGAGCTGAGGTCCCTGAGGTGCAGGAAGCAGGCCAGTGCTGAGTGGGCACTGGAGAGAGGTGTGGGAGGAGACAAGGCCAGGAGGGGCCAGATCATGTGGAGTTAGAAGCCAGGGGAAGACTTAGGTTGTATACTTTTATTTTTTTACATTCAACTTTATTGTGGTGTAGTTTACGTATAATAAAAGGCACCTATATAAAATAATTTGGTGGGTTTTGTAGATATATGCTCCTTGTAAACGCCACCATAATCCAGACACAGAGTATTTCCCTCATCCCTGAAAGTCCCTTTCCCTATGCTGAGTCCTCTGTCCTCCCTGCCCCAGGCAACCACTGATCTGCTTTTGTTTTTATAGATTCATTGTCCCTGTTTTCTTTTCCTAGAATTTCACATAAGTGGGCGCATACAGGATGAACACTTTTGTGTCTGACTTCCTTTCGCCAGAGAGGACGTTTTGGAAATTCAGATTGCTTGCATGTCTCCATAGTTCATTCTGTTTTTCTTGCTGGACAGTTTGGTATTCCATTGTATAGGTACACTATTTACTCCATACACACACCTGTTTATGGACATTTTGGTTCCTTCCAGTTTTTGGTTATTGTGAATAAAACTGCTGTGAATATTCATGTCTATCAGTCTTTGTATGGACATACACTTTATTTCTCTTGGGTTGAGATGACAGAAATGATGGTTGAAGTGCTTACTTGTATTTCACTCTATACAAAAAGTGCCACAACTATTTTCTAAAATGGGAAGTCATATTACATTCCCAGTTGTTCCATGTCCTTTTGTCATTCTTTGAAAGTTCAGCCCTTCTTGTGAGTGTTGATGGCTTGTTGTGGCTTGAGTTACCATTTCCTAATGATGAATGGTGTTGCACATCTTTTCATTTGCCTGCTTGGCCATTTGTATATCTTATTTTGTGAAGTGTCCCAATCTTTTACCCATAAAAAATGGGTTGTCTCATCAAGCTTTAAGAATTCCTTATATGTTTAGGGTGCAAGTCCTTTGCCAGATACAAGTATTGATAAAATGTCCTCAGTCTGTGGCTTTTTAATTTTGTCACCAGTGTCTTAGACAGATACTTATAATTTTGATGAAGTTCAGTTTGTCATTTTTTTTCTTTATGGTTTGTGCTTTCTTTAATGGTCAAGAGGTCAGGGGTCATTGTTTTCCTTGGATATCTGGGCATTCCAACACCATTTTGAAAGGCCACCCTCTCCCCATTGTGTTACCTTAATTCCATTGCTGACAGTATGTGTGGGTGGACTTCTGGATTCTCTATACATTGATCTTATTGCTCATATCCTGCAGATTTGATTATCTTAGCTTTAAAATAAGTCGAGGTCAAGTATAATGTAGTTTTCCAATTTGGTTTTTCTTTTTCAAATCATTTTGGCTCTTCAAGGTATGATGTAGTTCTATGTAAATGTGAGAGTTGGCTTGTCAGTTTCTCAAAAAGAGCTTACTGGCATTTTGATTGGGGTTGTACCAAAGCTAGGGATCTGTTAGGGGAAGAATTGACATTGTAACAATGTAGAACATGGTACATATTTCTCCATTTATGTAGGTCTCTGTATTAATTATCTATTGCTATATAACAAATTACCTTTAAACATTATGACTTAAAACAATGACTTTTTCTTCTCTCACAGCTGCCGTGGGTCAGGAATTGTACGATGGCTTGTCTGGGTGGTTCTCGATGCAGGTCTTGCGCTATGGTGGGGATGCTCCGCCAGGCGGCTCCCTGAGGGCGGGCGAGGCTCTTGGCCCCGCCCTCCCGGCCCCCCGGGCAGCCTCACCCCGCAGGCCCGCGGACCCGGAGAAAGCCAGCAAGCGAGAGGCTGCACTGCCCTCCAGGACCTGGTCCGGAGCTGGTACCTCCTAGTTTCAGGCTTTGTTTCCGCTTGTTCCTTAGAGGTGGTTAACTGAGTCCAAGTGAAGTGATTGATTAACTGCGTTCAAGCCGTATTGAGGGGAAGTAATGGCACCCCACTCCAGTACTCTTGCCTGGAAAATTCCATGGATGGAGGCCTGGTAGGCCACAGTCCATGGGGTCGCTAAGAGTCGGACATGACTGAGCGACTTCACTTTCACTTTTCCCTTTCATGCACTGGAGAAGGAAATGGCAACCCACTCCTGTATTCTTGCCTGGAGAATCTCAGGGACGGTGGAGCCCGGTGGGCTGCCGTCTATGGGGTCGCACAGAGTTGGACACGACTGAAGCGACTTAGCAGAAGTAGCACCAGCGGACCAGGCTCTGCCCTTAGCAGCCAGTGTCAGCGCCCATTCCGTTTCGAGACACTAATTTTGCAAATGATATATTTAACATTTTACATGTTCCAATCCTTTGTTACTAGTTCAGAGACATAAATTTGATTTTGGCGTATTGGCCTTTGTATCCTGCAACCTTGCTAAATATATTCATTTGTTCGAGTAGCCCTATTATAGATTTCTAAGGATTTTCTACAGATCTTTCTATATGCCTCCTGCATCTAAGGAGTTGTCTTCCTTTCCATCTGTATGCTTTTTATTTCCTGCCTTAGTGCGCGGGCTGGGGGTTGAGTGTTGAGTAAGAGTGGTAGGAGTCGATGCTCTTACCTTGTTCTCAGTCCGGAGGGTTTTATCAGATTGAGGGGTTTTCCTTTTATTCCTAGTTTTCTAAGGTTTTTTTTTTTTTTAATCATGAATGGAAAAAAAATAAAGAAAGAAAAACAAAAATCATGAATGGATACTGAATTTTTCCAAGTCTTTTTCTGCTGCTATTGATTTGCTTGTTTATTTTAAATAGCAAAGTATGGAGTTTCTTTGTGGGAAAGTTTTTAATTAGAAGTTTAATTCCTTTAATAGTTATGGGGCTGTTCAGATTTTCTATTTCTTCTTGACCCCATTTTGATAATTTGTTTCATTCAGATAATTTACCCATTTATCTAAGTCAAACATGGCAATTTTTTTTTTATATATATAAAGGGCCAAATAGTAAATATTTTAGGCTTTTCAGGCCATATGGTCTCTGTTGTGATTGCTCAGTTCTTTGTGTAACACACAGCAGCCACAGACCATACATGAACAAATGAGCATGGTTTTTTCTAATAAAACTTTATTTACAAAAGAGATAGTAAGCTGATTTGATCCATAGGCTGTAGTTTGTTGATCCCTTTCTTAAGTTGTTAAGTTTATGATCATAAATTGTTCAGAACGTTCCCATTTAGTTGTCTGTATGATCTGTAGTGATAGCCTGTATTTCTTTTACGATTTTGGTCATTTTTGTCTTCATTTCTTGATCAGTTCAGTGAGGGTCATATTGATTTTATCAATATTTTCAAAGGAACAACTTTTAGTTTCAGTATTCTCTTTTTGTCTGTTTTCTTTCTCTTTGTTTTGGTCCACAAGGCATGCGGGATCTTACTTCCTTGACCAGGGGTTGAATCTGTGGCCCCTGCAGTGGAAGCATGGTGTCCCAACCACTGGACCGCCAGGAAATTCCCCATTTTCTGTTTCATTATTTTTTGTTCTTGTTATTAATTCCCTTCACTTACTTAGGGTTGAATTTTCTCCTTTTTTCCTAGCTTCTTATTAAGTTGGAAGCTTTGGTCATTGATTTGACCATCCTCGTTATTTATGCATTCAGAATTAGAAGTTTTCTTCTAAACCCTGCTTTGTTTTATTTATTTATTTTTGTTTGCTCTGGGTCTTTATTGCTGAGCGGGGGCTATTCTCTAGTTGTAGTGTGTGGGCTTCAGGAGTTGCAACTTGAGGGTTCCAGAGCACAAGCTCAGTAGTCACGGCTTACAGGCTTTCTTGCCCCCTGGCATGTAGGATCTTCCTGGACTAGGGACCAAACCATGTCCTCTTCATTGGCAGGTGGATTCTTTACCAGGTGGATTCTTCCACTGAGGAAGTGCTAAACCCTGCTTTAAATGCATCTAAGTATTTGATGTGTTTTCATTTTCATTCAGTTCAAAATATCTTCTACTTTCCATTTTGATTCCTTCCTTAGCCTGTAGGTTATTTAGAAGTATGCTTTAAAGTTTCCAAATATTGGGGAATTTTTCCAGATATTTTTATGTTATTGAGTTCTCTATTAATTCCGCTGTGGTCAGTAAACATTCTCTGTATGCTTTCATTCCATGTAAACTCACTGAATCTTGTGTTGCATTCCAGCATGTGGTCTGTTTACTTGAATAATACATTTGCAGTGCTGTGCAGCTATCATCACTCTCAACGTCCAGAACTTTTGAATGACCTGAAACAGAAACTCTGTCCATTCAACACTATTTCCTTACACCACCTGGCCCAGCCCCTGCTTTCTGTGTCTGAATTTACCTATTATGTAAAAGGAAATCATACATGTGTCCTTTTATTTGATACATTTCTGACATGTGGGATTTCATTCCTTTGTATGGCTGAATATTCCATTGTGTATGTATATGTGCCACATCTTATTTCTTCATCTGTCCATTGGCATTGGGCACTAGAGTTATTTCTGCTTTGTAGTAATTGTGAACAGTTTTTCTGTGAACATTGGTGTGCAAATAGCTGAGTCCCGGCCTCCAGTTCTTCTGTTTGTACACCCGGAAGTGCAGCACGCCTTTGGTTTCACACTGCGTGGTAGGCAGAGTGATGTTTTACTCTGCACGCGAGTGCAGTGCCCTGTGGTGCAGACTCTGGAGACATGTCAGTCTTTCTGTCTGCAGATGCAGACATTGTGCACCGGCTGGCCCCTCACGGGACTCTGGATGAGCAGTCAGGTTCAGAGTGGGGCAGTGTCCTGTGTTTCCAGTCTGCTGCAGAGTTCCTGGCCTCAGGCCATTCCAGACGCCTCTCCCTGCACAGCGTCGTCGTGTCTCCCCCCGCCCCCCGCCGTGGGGCTCCCACCGTCCTTCCCTCTCACGTCAGGCACCTGTAAGCTGACCGTTAGCTCTCCTTGGTTCGTGGGGACACGTGTATGCTCCCGTGGCCATCCAGAGCCCACGCATCGCTTCTTCTAAGGCTGTGAGGCCTCGGCACCTCTTCCTCTTGTAGCTCTCGGCCCTGGGCTGCCTCAGGCCAAGCGTCCAGTCAGAGAGCAGACCCAGGGTCACAACGCTGCCTTCTCCAAAGCCCACTTCCAATATTCTGGTTTGGACACTGCTGAATTGACAGGCCTTCGTTTCCAGACCACATGGGAATCATGAGGCTGGTGTGGCTGTGGGCAACAGGGCGTCGAGCCTGGAGCCTGGCCACTGGGAAGGTGTGCTGCTCAGGCTTCTGGAAGCCGTCCTTTCTCCTCTTAGCTAAGAGAGAGCTAGGCTTTTCCCCCCTCTGTACTGTGTGGCTTGTGGGATCTAGTTCCCCGACCAGGGATTGAACCCAGGCCCTCGGCAGTGAGAGTGGCCAGAGCTGGCCAGTGAGAGTGGCCAGGGCTGGGATCTGTCCTTGGTTCTTTTGACATGCAGATGCCTCCAGCTGCCTAACTTCTTTCATTTGGCCATCTAGACTTCTCACACCTTGCTGTGAGTTGGTCTTTAGATTTCTTTGGGGGCTGGGTGGCTGAGGGAAAGGCAATGGAGGAGGGAGCTTTGGGGCTCCCCTGGTTTCTGGTGAGGGACTCTTCCAGATTTTCCAGCCCCCACAACACTCCTGCTGAGCTTGCAGCCCCTTTCTCACATGGTCCAAATGACCTCCAGTGCATGCTCTGGCCCCAGGCCAAGGGGGCTGCCAGCATCACATACACACATGTGCCAGTGTCCTGGGGTCATCGTCCCTCACAGGATGGAGGCTGGGCAGCTGCAGCTAAGCCATGTCCCGTTTGTAGGTCACAGCTTTGAAAGAGCTTCACTTTCCTGTGGGAGTCTAAGAAAGGACTCAGATCTCACGGGCAGGTCAGAAGGGCAGCTGAGGCCAGAAGGTGAGCAGGACTGAGCGCCCTCAGCAAGAAAGAGGACTGGGGAGCCAGAGAGGAGACTCATCACAAAGCCACAGCGGGTAGGATGTTGTAGGGACCAGTGGGACAGAGTCAGAAGTCTTGACGGGTGCACATGTATGTTGTCGTTCTGTCACTAAGTCGTGTCTGACTCTTTGCGACTCTGTGAACTGCAGCACGCCAGGCTTCCCTGTCCTTTACTATCTCCCGGAGCTTGCTCAAACTCATGTCCATTGAATCACATATATGTATAGGAACTTAATTTATTACCAAAGTGGCACTGCAGAACAACATGGAGAGAAGCAACTTTTAAATAATGGTGCGGGGACAATCGGATATAAATATAGAACCAAAAGGGGCTTCCCTGGTGGCTCAGACGGTAAAGAATCTGCCTGCAATGCAGGAGACCTGGGTTCAGTCCCTGAGTCAGGAAGATCCCCTGGAGAAGGGAAGGGCAACCCACTCCAGTATTCTTGCTGGAGAACCCCACAGACAGAGGAGCCTGGCAGGCTACAGCCCATGGGGTTGCAGAGTTGGACAGGATGGAGTGACTAACACTTTATCACTTTTATGGAACAAAAATGAAATTGGAGCCTGTACTAGTTATATATTGATGTCCAACAAATTGCTCCCAAGTACAGCGCTTCTCTCCCACATCTGCAGGCTTGACTGGGGGGAAGGGTCTGCTTCCGGGTGGCTGGCTTCCCCCAGAGTGAGTAGCCTGAAAGAGAGCAGGGGTGCAGTCAGGGTGCCTTTCACACTCTAACCCTGGGTATCAAGCAAGTGTGGAAGTGCTACCACCCACACTTAAGGTGGGGGGAACTAGGTCTACCTTTTGAAGGAAGGAGTGTCACTTACTCTGCAGGCATATTTTAAAACTCCACAGATTCCCTTCTTCACACCAGACACTAACATTAGCTCCAGGTGGACTACAGACCTAAATGTGATGCAGACTAGCCTCCTTTTAGAAGATAATATAGGAGACTTGTCTTCAGAAAGATGTCTCATCTCATTAATACTCAGACAACTGCAAACTGACAACTGTGCAAAGAGTGACAAAAAGAATAAAACCAACTGGAATGTTTCCCCATCGCTTTTGGGAGTAGAAACTGGTACAGCTTTGGAGAGCAGTGGTGGGGTCTGTTGACTCATGTCATAGCCTGCAGTTGGGGGCTGCACACCAGTGTCTGTGGACAGGGTGTTCACAGGCCCACACCCATCAGAGTGTGCCCTGGGCTGTACAGACAGGCCCCTAGTGGGCTGTTACTCAGCCAAAGGCAGAAAGCCTGGAGCTACACACTTTGGAGTGGGTGGATCCCACACAGTGGGGGTGAGGCAGCCCAGAGCACGGGGCACGGCTCCATTTGAAATTCCAGCCTGTCAGCACCAGCCTGAGCTCCGGAGGGGCATGGAGGTTGTTGGCATGAAGAAAAGCGAGGTGGTGATCACCTCCTACATGGAGGAGTGTAGGAGGGCTCTGAGCTGCTTGGCGCCATCCTGATGGGGTGGAGCTCAGATGGGTTTGCATCTCCATTTTATGTGTGTTGTGACTTTTGCACTTTCAGGACTTGGATTACTGATTTAAAACAGCCAGTTATTTTATCAGGGAAATGGATTTATTTCAGAGGAGCAAACAACTGCAAATCAGGACCTGTAGCCCATAGGGAACCATAGGCAAGTGCAGAGGACAAAGGAGCGGAAACTTACAGAGGAGAAGGGGAGTGTGAGGGGCTGTTATGAACAGAGCCCTTTGGAGGAAACTGGGTGTGGCGGCTTCTCATTGGCTGCACTGTTGGCAGGTGGGGAGAAAATCTTTCCTCCTGCCAGGTAGTGTTGTAGTAACCTTGCCCCTGTGGGGTCTGCAATTGAAGGGAAGTGACAGGGTATGAGAGTGCTCCCTTTTGGCCGCTGGACTCCATCTTATTTCATTTGTTTTATTTTTATTTAGCTTTTTGGCCCCGCCCCATGACTTGTGGGATCTTAGTCCCCCAACCAGGGATCGAGCCTGGGCCCCCTGCAGTGAGTGTGGAGTCCTAACCACTGGGGAGGTCCCCTGCCTGGATTTTTAAATGAGGTTTCTGTTTATTCATTTTCACCGCATCACACAATAAAAAGATTTTAAGAAGGCACCCCGAAACCCTGCGGGAGGCTGTGTGGAAAAGCCCATCCCAGGCACAGGGACCCCCGTCCCTCCAGGCTTGAGAGGCAGGGCGTAGGGCGTGCAGGGCCGACAGGAGGTCCAGCCTGGCCCGATAGTGGGGCGGTGGGCAGGGCCGCTGAGGGCCAGGCTGGGAGCGGGCCCAGCCCGGGATTCGATGGGTTGGCTAAGCCGCACGGACCTCACAGAGCCAGCAGGGCTTTAGGACCGTTTCAGGCCAGGGGTGACTGGGTTGAGGCTTGCGTTTTCAATGCCCCGGAGCTGAGTGTGGAGAGCACTGGACCCCAGACTAGGAGCAGGCAGCAGGCAGCAGCCCTGAGGTTCAGGCCCAGAGGGGCTGGGCAGGAGTGGGCTGGAGGAAGTGGCCCTGAGGTGCAGGCCCAGAGGGGCTGGGCAGGAGCGGGCTGGAGGGAGCGGGCCTGAGGTGAAAGCCCAGAGGGGCTGGGCAGAAGCGGGCTGGAGGGAGTGGCCTGGGCTGGTGCCCAGCTTCACCTTCAGTGTGGTCACCGTGCCTCCAGGTGAGGGCCAGCCGTGCCCTGTGCCTCCCTACACCTGCCTACCTGCCCCCCAGTCCTCAGACCGGCCAGGTGTCTTTCTCTGGGCCTCTTTGCCCACACTTCATTTGGCCTGGGTGCTCCTTTCCTGGAGGTGGGCACCAGGTGACTGTGTGGGTCGCCTGCCGCCCGTCCCTCGGAGGTCCGCCTGGGAGGAGCGGCGGCTGTGGCGCTGTAGGGGGTGGTTGTGGGGTGAAGGGGCAGGCACCACGCAAGGCTCCGCCGCGGGGTCCGGCACAGTCTGCTGCCTGGTCTACAGCCTGTCACCTCCGCAGGACAGAACGCTGTGGGTGTGCTGAGACCTGTCTCATTCATCGAGAGGCTGTGCTTTTGGCGTCAGGTCTTCGTGGTCCCGTCTTCACCTGTCACGTGTGGATGCACAGCTTGGGGTGGGGGTGAAGGTGAGCGTCTCCATGCGCCGTGCGGCCGGCCCACCACGTTCAGTGAGACTCCCTGCTCTGCTGCAGGGTACTGTCGTAACTGCGTATCTGCTTCTGGACTCCTTTCTGTTCCCTCGCTCTGTTTCTCTAAGTACTTCATGTTGTCCTTTTTTACGGTTTTACTGACAAGTCTTGCCCTTTGGCGTTCCCTGCTAAATGGAGAATTAGTTTGAGTTTCAAATAGAACTAGTGGGATTCTTGGGTGAATTTGGGGAGAAATGGCATCGTTATGGTTCAGCGTCTTTTGACCTCTACGTGTGGTCTGTCCCTTTTGGTTGTTCTCTTGTGAACATTAAGAAGTTTCAGTGGTCTTCTGTGTGGAGGTCTTGCACCTTTTATTAGATTTATTCATACACATTGACGCTTTTGGACATAAATAGTGTCGTTACAATTTTATCTTCTAACTGTTGCTGGCATTTACAAATATAATTGATTTTTGTACATTAGCCTAGTCTCTGTCACTATTGCTGTGTTCTCATATTCTCATAGTTTTTTAGGACTTTGCAGGTTTTATCGTACACCATATGTCATTCTCAGATATTGAGTTTTTTCCTACCCGTCCTATTCTTTTATATACGTGTGTGTGTGTATATATTTTGGCCGTAGCATCTGGCTTGTGGGATCTTAGTTCCCCAACCAGTGATTGAACCTGGGCCCCATCAGTGAAAGCACTGAGTCCTCACCACTGGACCGTCAGGGACGTCCCTCACCCTGCCTATTCTTACTGCTTTTATTGCTTTTTCTTGCCCTGTTGCATCGGCTAGAACCTTCAATACAATATGAGTAGAGCTAGTGGTAGCAAGCATCCTCGTCTCCTCCAGTGGGATTTGTTGTTTCTTGAATTATGTTGAGATCATCACTCTGCTGACAGGAAGGGGCTGGAGCAGAGAGCTGATGCTGGGAGCCCGGGTCCTGGGTCCTCCCCAGGGTGCCGGAGGGCCCTGGAACGGGGGGGGGGGGGGGGGATGCTGGGGCGGGGCACCGAGGCCTGGGAAGGCCCTGTGGTGGCTCCATGGTTGCTGGCTTTTTCACGGAGGTGGATGTCCTCTTCTGGTGGCTTCTGTGTTGTCAGGAAACATGTCAGCAGCTGAATGTGAGGATAAGGAAAAAGGGAAAAGAAGGCTTTGGGGCTGTCAAGTCTGAGTGTCGTCTTCAGTCAGCAGCTTGGCTGGTACGTTCTGACTGGAAGCCATCGTGTTGGGCCAGGCAGTACTTTCCCACAAACTCAGGGCCTGGGCGCCTGTGAGGCTGAGCTCGAAGCTGCTGTTTGAGGACAGGACAGGCTGGGGCTCTGGGGTGCTGCGGTCAGGAGTGAGCTGGGAGAGGGTGGCGGCAGAGAACCCAGCTGTGGAACCGAAATGAAAGTTGGGGGTTGGGGGAGTTCCTGGAGGTGATGGGGTCCAGAGTACCACTGAGGCCAAGAATGAGGTCATCACCGAGGGGCAGGGGCTGAAGGGTGGTCCACAGGGATATTGAGACCACCAGGAATTTGGACCTGACACAGCTATGGGGCACGATGCCCACACAAGGGCTGGGGTGGGTGGTCGGTGCAGCCAATGGACGTGTCAGCCAGGACTCGAGGGCTTGCAGGCTGCAGTGAGGAACGGGGTGGCACTTCCAGGCCTGGGGGTGAGGTGGGGAGAGAAAAACCAGCCCTCAGAGAAGGCTGGCGGGAAGGGAGAGAGCAAAGACTGAGCTGTGCCTGACTCTGGGGGGGTGTCAGTGCTGGGAGCGGGGCCACTTCTCTCCTGGAGCTTGCATGCTGCCTGCCTTGCATGCCAGGAGAAGCTCTCGGGTGGCAGGGCCCTGCCTCGGGACTGCGGCTGAGTCACGTGAGGAGACCGCCTGCGTGCTGGGCGTGCTGCCTGCAGGGCGGCACCTTGGCTGAGCAGGTCGAAGCTTCTCTACACTTCGGTAGGCACTCAGTAGGTACATTCTCATGGCTGATGCCCTCAATCTTTGTGATCCAGCCATGGATGCTGTCCACAAGTGGGCAGGGCTCTCCCCACACTGGCGTGACCTGCTTCCAACTTGCCTGTATTGATTGATTCTAGGCCTGGTGTTTCCAGTGGACTCCGTGCTCCGTCTCTGTGTGCAGCCGTCGTAACTGACGTGAGGACCACTTTGTCTTGTTTACTGCAAGTGTTTTTACCCAGTTGACCATCCTTTTTTTGATTTTATAGGCTTTGTTTTGTTTTCACAGTGCGGACATTAAAAAAATCTAGCAGGATGGGATTTGTTAATTTCCCTTTTGGTTTCTGGGTTTTGTGTCAGGCTAGAAAAGCCCACCCCCTTACTGGGGCCACACGGATGGTCCGGGCCTCCTGCGGTTGTCCCTCTGCACGGCTGTGTCTGCGGTGCGTCCTGACCCGCGTGCCCCCTGCAGACCCCTCCCAGCCCTGCACAGCGCCCCTGTCTGTGCCTCTGCAGACCCCTCCCTTCCGGACCCTCTTTCAGGGGCGCCCGTGGCCCTGCTCACCTTGGATGCTCCCCATCTCACTTCTCGGGGGCCTCCCTCCTCCGTATGCCCCTTGCTGGCCCTCCTCCCGTGGTGCTCCCCTGCCCCCCCGCCCCCCCCTCCGTCAGGCGGGCGTGTGGGTCGCCACGTGTCTCCTGCCGGGGCGGAATCCGATCACACCTCTCATGCATCTGGAAGCCTCTGTGGCTCTCACAGCCTGTTGGGCCTGTTACGTCCCCGCCCCCCCAGGCCCGGCCGGATACCTGACAGCCGAGCTCACACCTGCCCTCCCCAGACAGAGCACTTAGCATTGTTTTGAGGAGATCTGCCCTCATGCGGCTCTGAAGCCAAACAGCAGGAGTGGCCCGAGCTCTCCGCGCCCCGCCGGCGCGCCGCAGCCCTCTGGGCCTGCCTGGGTGTCTCTTGTTGTCGTGTGTAGCTGCTTCAGGTTTAAAGGTGTGTTCACAGCAAAGCTGTGTCTCACGTACAGACTTTGAGTCCCTGGTTCTTCGCTGAACACTGTTTCTTAGTGACCTTTTATGGTGGTATATAGGTAGCTCCCTCATACACCCCTCAGGGCCTCATGTCATGACCCTGAGGTAGACGAGTAGGGCTTGAGAGCTGCTGTGGGTCTAGCCTCTGGAGCATTCCAGAGCCGGCCCACTGGGGGCTGCTCTGCACACGTGTTGTGATGATGGTGCCCTTGGCAACACCCCCAGACCTGTCCTTCCGTGCTTGCCACGCCAGCGTGGGCACCCCTGCCCGCCGTCCAGCCGCTCGGCCCCAGCCCCTGCCTTCAGCTACTCACGGCTCCGCAGCCTGTCCCCCTGCAGCCGGGGCCACCTGCGCCCCCAGGCTGCCAGGTGGATCCATCCCGGGGCCAGCACAGGGCCCGGGCACCGTGGCCTCCTCCTCGCGGGGCCAGCCTGTGCCTGCACCGAGGCCCGCGCCCCTGACCCCACGCAGGGCCCCCCAGAGTGGTGCAGCCAGACAAGGGTTAGGAGTCGGGCCTGTCCCCGAGCGGCACTGACCCAAGGCCTCCCTCCAGGTTCTGGCTCTCGGCCCTAGGGACAGGCCCGGCAGGCACCCCTGGCAGACTCGTGCCCTTGGCAGCTGCTGTGAGGAGGGGATTGGTGGCGTCCCAGGTGAGCTGGGCCGGGGGCCGGGAGGCCAGAGTCGGAGTGGGGTCAGGGGTTGGCCCAGGATGAGGCCCGGCCATCCGGGAGTCCTGCATTCCAGTCCCTGCCTGCGACCAGGCGGGGTCAGCTCTGACTCAGGGTTTTGGCCACGGAGCCCTGGCCCCATTGCCTCCCCGGCTGAGGGCGCATCTCTGTGTGACTCTGCAGGTGGTGCTGCACGGCTCACCCTTCCTGGAGCGAGGAGCACGCCTGCCCCACCGTTCACTCTTGTCAATAAAGCCACAGAGACCAGCCCCAGCAGCCATAACCTGCGGGAAGGTGGGCACCCTCCCTCCCTCCCTTCCCCTTCTCTGCAGATCACGCCCCCCCCCAGGTCACGCCCCCCCCCCCACCCCCGCAGGTCATGGCCCCCCTCTCTGCAGGTCATAGCCCACCCTGCAGGTCATGTCCCCCCTGCAGGTCACGGTCCCCTCTCTCCTCAGGTCACGGCCCCCCCCATCTCTACAGGTCACGGCCCCCCTTCCTGCAGGTTTCGGCCCCCCATCTCTGCAGGTCACGCCCCACCTGCCCTCCCACCCCCACCCCGCAGATCCCGGCTGCCCTGGCGCTGGGCTCTTGCTCTGACCCTGATTCTCACACAGATGCTGGGTGTGGGCGTGAGGCAGCATGGGGGAGTCTCAGCAGAGCACCAGGGTTCAGGCCTAGCCTCAGTTTCCCAGGTGGAGGGTGGAGACGCTGGAGCAGAGTGGCTGTGGGTGTAGAGGGGCCCCTGAGGCACTCAGGCTGGGTGTGGGTCTATCCACCCTGAGGGCCCAGGGCCACGCCCAACAGACTCAGACCTTCCCCTGGTGCTGGCTCAGAGGAGGGGGGCAGTCTCTGTGGTCCTTCCAGAAAGCTCCTCCCACCTCATCCCACACTCCAGGCGTGGAGCTGAGAACTGGAAAAATCACCCATATTATCTCTGTTTGACATTCCAGGGAGGCTTGGGGCAGGATTTGTGGACTGAGGCTGCAGCTGCCCTGCTCAGCCCCCCTCAGCCTGGGTGTGGTGAGGTGGTCAGTTGCTGAGACTCTGCTGAGCTGTGCTGGTCTCTGTGGCTCAGTCAGGGGTGAGTCTTCGGCTCTGGGGGGCTGTTCCTGAACTGTGGCTGGGGGAGGTGGCAGACAGGGCAGAGGCTGGGTGGGGGTGTGGGCGGGCAGTGGCTGGGTTGGGGAGGCAGGCAGAGAGCTTAGACTTAGCCGGGCGCAGGGGCTGGGCACCATGCTGCCCTCTGTGGAGATGCTCCCAGGATGGATGCCCACTGCCGGGGGTCCCTGGACACCGATGGGTCACCTTTCTCTCAGGGGAGGCAGTCCAGAGGCCCAAGGTCATACAGAGACTGCCCTCAGGCAGCTTCCTGCAAGGAGCACTGCTGAAGGAACCCAGAGGGGACCTGGGGTTTCAGGCAGGTGGGCCCCCAGAGTGGGGGTGAGTGCCCGGCTCCACCGCTGCAGCCCAGCAGGCTGACAGCATCTCCAGCACTCACTGCCTGCCGAGGGTGTGGGGGCCACAGGGAGCAGGTCTCTGTCGAGCCCCCGCCCTTCCTGCCCCCTAGGCAGTAGGGGTGGGGTGGGGGCGAGGCCCAGGCAGAAGGTAGCCGGCCTCACTCCTTCCTTGTGGTCTTGTGGGGCAGGCTCTTCAGGTTGGCTTCCCTGGCAGGCCCCGAGGCCAACTCCAGAGAGATGCACGTCCCACATGTGGGCAGGAGGGGGTGCCTAGTCACTCCAGGGGAGCATGAGGGACCTGTGAGTGGCCAGCAGGGAGGCAGAAAGCCCTGCCACATCTGGGTCTGTCCTGGGCCTCGTGCGTGGGGAGCAGGCAGAGGCAGGACATGGAGACCGGGAGACCCAAGCAGGCAATCTGGGCAGCTCCTGTGCCGGCCCTGCAGTCGGCAGAGCTGGCCAGCAGGGGGTGGGCTGCCCGGAGCAGGGGTACTCCCTGGAGAGCTCGTTCCTGGCCTCACTGGTCCCCCACCCTGTCCCCAGGAAGCCTCTGAGGCCAGGCTCACAGAGGGGATAGCGGAGTGCCGGCCAAGTCCAGGGCCAGGCAGACCCGAGAAGTGAGGCTCTGGGTACACTGGGGTCCCTGGGCTGCAGAAGTCTGACCTGACCTGACCTGGCCCAGGACGGTTTCTTTCCAGAAGGGAGGGACACTCACTAGTACAAATCTGGTCAAAGGAAGGCTGGTCAGTCTCTAGATGGCCATGAGGTCTGTCCGAGTGGGAATGGGGACTCCCTGTGGGCAGGCTGAGCTGCGGGGGGCACTTTCTAGGTGGAGCCCAGCCACGGCCTCCTGAGCAGTGTCCTGAGACCGTGCCCAGTGACCACACCAGGGGTGCTGGGCAGGACAGTCCGTGGTGGGGACAGTGGGGCTGTGCCCCAGCCCAGCTGCTTGCCTGCCTGTCTGTCCTGATAGCTCCCAGGTCAGGCAGGCCGCTGCGCCCATGTTCACACGCCAAGGCTTGCATGTAGCTCAGGACAGCTGAGGGGGCCTGAGCTAGAAAGCCTGGCACAGAAGAGGCCCATACTCGGGTGGTGAGCAGCTCATGGCCAGGACAGGCTGTGCCCTCCACCCTCTGCAGCCGAGGAGCAGGGTGGCCTGGGCACCCTCAGGAGGGCTGTAGGCCTCACAGCCCTTAGGAGTCTGGCAGAGCTGCAAGAGAAAGTGACCTTGCCTAGCCCAGCCCGAGGGCACACGGGTCAAGGGCCGACGTGGGGCCTTGAGGGGCCGCCCTGCCGGAGGCCTGCTGTGAGCGGGCGTGCTGCCGAGAAACGCTGAGTGTGGGGCCAGGATGCGGGCGCGCAAGGCTCTCTGTGGGCAGGGCGGGGCTTGGGGGTGGCCTGTCCCCGTCCAGCGCTGATGCCTTCCTGCTTCCTCCTCTCAGGCTGGCGGGAGGGAGCACCTGCCTGTGCAGCTCGGCCACTGGCTACTCCAAAGGGAGCCCTTCCTGAAGACACGGTTGCCGGGCCCTGGGTGCCCTGCCTGCCTAGAGAGCATCAGCCCCGGGCGCCGGGGGCCAGGACCCAGGGACTCTGGACACACACCTGACCAGTGGCTGCCCAGCTCTCCCTCCTGCCGCACCTCCTCTTAGCATTGACCCTCAGAAGGCTGGAGATGCTGGGGGGCGGCCGGGGAGGAAGGCCCGGCCATGGCTGTCCCAAGACCCCACCTGGTCTCCTAAGACTGGAAGGCAAGGGCTCTCTGGGTTTCCAGGGGTGTGTGCCCTGCCCTGCCGCTGCGTGAGGAGCCGGGAGCTGCAGCCTCGTCATCTGTGTGATTAGCTTCAGACCCTGGACTGACGCTGGCCAGGTCCCGCCTGCTTCCTGCAGGGCGTGCTCCTGACCCCACGCGGGAGGGAGGCCCTGCCCATCAAGGGGACAAGGTGCTCGGGCCCCAGGAGGCAGGCTGCAGGTGCCCTCCCACGCTGCCTTTCTGCCTGGGGCCCGCGGCCCTCACGCCTACCCGGGCCTGGTCACAGTGTGGGGCCTCCTGACCCAGCCTTGCCAGGCAAAGAGGCCACGAACCTCGGGAGGGGATGCCCCCGAGGGCGCCACTCCAGCCGGCTGCCCCCCACCTCAGGCCCAGCCTGGCCCCCACGCTGCCCCGGCCGGTGCCCCCCGCAGCCCCTCTGGCAGGCAGTCCCCGCCATGGCCGAGCACCTGGAACTGCTGGCAGAGATGCCCGTGGTGGGCAGGATGAGCACACAGGAGCGGCTCAAGCACGCCCAGAAGCGACGGGCCCAGCAGGTGAAAATGTGGGCCCAGGCTGAGAAGGAGGCCCAGGGCCGGAGGGGCCCAGGGGGGCTGCCACAGGGCCAGCCGCGGAAGCGGGTGCTCTTTCCACCCAGTGTCACCCTCCTTGAGGCGGCTGCCCGGAATGACCTGGAAGAAGGTGAGTGTGGCTGAAGTCCAGGCCCGCTTGGCTGGCAGCCCTGTCCCCACTCCTCATTCAGGCCTCGGGAGCCGCAGCCCCCTGGTGGGAGCCCAGGGCAGCCTGCAGAGGGCCCTGTTGGGACCGGGGCCGAGGCGGGGTAGGCTGGGAGCCGCTGCCTTCTCTGCTTCTGGCCAGGGTACTGGGAGTTGCCCACGACGCCTGCCTGACTGGGTTCTGAGCCTCTGCCTCCATAAAGGACACGCGCCCCCACCCCCACCCCCGGCAGATTAGACCCAGGGTGCAGGGCTGCCCAGCAGGCCCCCCTCGACGCCTGCCCTCAGCTCTGCTTCTGACTTCTCCCTTCCCCCTCGGAGCCTTCCTGGAGGACAAGCTGGGCAAGACCGCCTTCCTGCCGCTGCCCTGTGCCCGCACGCTCAGCCTTTCTGCTCTCCCAGGGAGGCTCTGAGGGCTTCTTCTGTCTCCCTCCAGGGCGGGGCCACTGCTATGGCAGCTCGGGTGCAGAGGGCAAGGAGGGGCAGGGCGTGCCTGGAGCGGGGAAGGGGGGCTGGGCACGGCGGCTGTGGGTCAGCCAGCAAACAGGAGCTGTGGGCGGGGGGTGCAGCTGGGGAGGGCTGGGCCTGGGTACCCTGGGCCTTCAGTCTTGGCCACCGAGGTGCGGGGGGGGCCTGCAAGTACCAGGGGAGGGTTGCGTGTGAGTGTGTGCATGTAAGGCTGGGGGAACACGGGACCTGACCGAGGGATGTCTGAGGGTACATGCCTGCCCGCAGGCCTGGGGGGCCCTTTCTGGGAGGAGTCGGAAGGCTGGAAGGCCCTATGGGGAGGCATTCTGAGGCTGAGGCTGAGGCAGGGGTGTGCTGTTCTTACCCTGTCTGGGGCCCCAGCCCTGAGCCCTCGGCCTGGGCTCTGGGGTCCCTCCTGCCTTCTGTGCTCCTCTGCTTTCCTGGCTATAGCACAGCACGCGACCTGGGTGCCCTGGGCAGGGGCCTGAGCAGGATGCACGGGCCTGCGGTCAACTTCTGCTCCTGAGCCTGACCGCTCTGTCCTCCCCCCAGTCCGCCAGCTCCTGGAGAGTGGGGTCAGCCCTGACCTGGCCAATGAGGACGGCCTGACGGCCCTGCATCAGGTCAGCCCCGCTGGCAGTGGGAGGGGAGGCTGGGGCCGCGGTGGGGGCTCGGACACTCAGGCCACGCGCTCCGCAGAGCTGCATCGACGACTTCCGGGAGATGGTGCAGCAGCTCCTGGAGGCTGGGGCCCGGGTCAACGCCCGCGACAGCGAGTGCTGGACACCGTTGCACGCCGCGGCCACCTGTGGCCACCTGTGCCTGGTGGAGCTGCTCATTGCTCGGTAGGGCCCACTGGGAGCATGGGTGGCCGGAGTGGGCATCTCTCTCAGGCCAGGGCAGGCAGGACCTTCCCTGCAGGGGGCGCTCATGTGGGGAGATAGCCCAGGCTTCTCCCCTGGGTCTCCATCTCCACTTGCCCTGGCGTGCCCTGCCTGCACCCCCGTGCACAGAGCTGGGACCCGACAGAGGCCAAGGTGCTGCCTTTGCAGGGAACTGGCACCCCGCAGGGCAGCGTGGTGCTCTGCCTGCGGGAACTCCCTGAGGCCAGGCCTTGACCTCCCATTCTGGTTGTCTGACCTTCCCAAGGTCTGTGCAGAAATGCTACTCTGGTCAGAGTCACAAGGGAGGAATTGGCAAGGGGATACCTGGACACCAGTGGGGCCATTAACGGGGAAGGCAGAGCAGGGCTGGGCTGCCTTGGTGAATGGAGAGCGTGGTTAGCTTCGCCAGGAGCCCCACCTTGGCTGGCCTTGGAGGGCATCGGTGGTGGATGTGTTGGTGGATGACCGTCCCCCCACTCACACACAGATGCCTGGGCGTGGGGAGGAGTGGGTGTGCAGCCCCCAGCCCCACTCCACTCCTCTCCACAGAGGACACCCTGCTCCCTTCAGAGTGCCCGGGGCACCCAGAATCCTGGCACCCCTTGGGGCAGGTGGACCCACTGGACACATTCACGGGAGCCAGGGGCTGGGAGCTCAGACCACCCAACAGTCCAGCAGCCCAAGGACAGATGCAGGGGCATCCAGCAGGGCTGCCTCTCACCTCAGCCGAGGCCTGGGCCCCTCAGAAACAGCCCCACAGGGTGCGGCCCGAGGCGGGGGCCTCCCTCCCGGCACAGGGGCCTCGTGACCAGCACCCTGTCCATCCTCTACACAGTGGTGCTGACCTCCTGGCAGTCAACACGGATGGGAACATGCCCTACGACCTGTGTGAAGATGAGCAGACGCTGGACTGCCTGGAGACAGCCATGGCCAGCCGCGGTGAGTGTGGGCCGCCTGGTCCCCGGCGGGGGAGGGTGCGCTGGGAGAGTGAGCCCTGAGTGCCCCGCCCTGCAGGCATCACCCAGGACAGCATTGAGCAGGCCCGGGCCCTGCCAGAGCTGCACATGCTGGAGGACATCCGGAACCTGCTGCAGGCAGGGGCGGACCTCGAGGCCCCCCAGGACCACGGGGCCACGCTGGTGAGGACGTGGCACCGGACCCGGGTGGGGGAGGGTGCTCCCTGCAAGCGGAGCCTGGACTCAGGTGTGGGCGGTGTGCCTGCAGCTACACATTGCCGCAGCCAACGGGTTCAGCGAGGTGGCCGCCCTGCTGCTGGAGCACCGGGCCAGCCTGAGTGCCAAGGACCGTGACGGCTGGGAGCCGCTGCACGCGGCGGCCTACTGGGGCCAGGTGAGTGGCCACGGGTGGCGGGGCCCGACGAGCCCGCAGGCTCCGCAGGCCTCAGCAGCCCCGTCGCTCCGGCCCACAGGTGCGCCTGGTGGAGCTGCTCGTGGCACACGGGGCCGACCTGAACGGCAAGTCCTTGATGGACGAGACGCCTCTCGGTGAGCCGGGGGCCGCGTCCTCGTGGTGTAGGGGGCACGTGGTGAGACCCATGACCCTCGGCGCTCTTCCGCAGACGTATGCGGGGACGAGGAGGTGCGCGCCAAGCTGCTGGAGCTGAAGCACAAGCACGACGCCCTCCTGCGCGCCCAGGGCCGCCAGCGCTCCCTGCTGCGCCGCCGCACCTCCAGCGCTGGCAGCCGCGGGTGAGTGCCCGCCCCTTCCGCCAGGCCCCCGCGGCCCCGCCCCGTGGGCTAGGCCCGGGGCTTTGTCCCTGCTGAGGTCAGCTGGCAGCCCAGGGTGCCTGCTGGAGCCGGGGCAGAGTCCACAGGGAAGGCGATGTCTTACCCCACCCTCTCCTTGTGCCCCCAGGAAGGTGGTGAGGCGGGTGAGCCTGACCCAGCGCACCAGCCTATACCGCAGGGAGCACGCCCAAGAGGCCATCGTGTGGCAGCAGCCCCCACCTGCCAGCCCCGAGCCATCAGAAGAGGATGAGGACCGCCAGACGGACACACAGCTCCAGCCGCTGCCCCTGGAGGTGAGCCCAGCCCGCCCACACACCCTGGTGGGGCCAGTGACCCTGTCCTCAAACACAAGAGCAACACGCTCGGGGGTCAGCTCTGCCCCCACCCCTTGTTTCGCCTCCTGGACCACCGTGCTGCCTGGGGCCCCAGGCCAGAGGGTGCCTGCTGATGGCCTCCGGGCCATGCTCCCCACAGGAGGAGGACCCTGAGGAGGCCAGGCCACATAACGGCCGAGTGGGGGGCCCTCTGGGACAGCACCTGTACTCCAAGCGGCTGGACCGGAGCGTCTCCTACCAGCTGAATCCCCTGGAGAGCGCCTCCCCTGACACCCTGGTGCGCGCCAAGGCCCACCACACCCTAGCAGAGCTCAAGCGCCAGCGGGCCGCTGCCAAGCTGCAACGACTCCCATCTGAGGGGCCCGAGGCCACTGAGGCTGGCCTGCCTGTGGACACTGAGGCCCCCCAGCCGGCAAGTGGCTGCAGGGCGAGTGGAGACCCGCCCCTGCTCAAACTCACAGCCCCCTCAGAGGAGGCCCCCGTGGAGAAGAGACCGTGCTGCCTGCTCATGTGAGGGGCTGGTGGCTGGGGTGGCGAAGGTCCCACCGCCCAGCCCTGGGCCCCTGCTCTGCGTGCCCAGTGCGTGTCCTGGGCCAGGCTGCCAGCCTCCCTGAGGCACAGACCTGGGGCAGAAGCTGTACCTGGGAGGCACCTGGCTGCAGAGACCTAGTGTTGTTCTGTGACTCTCGATAAAGGGCTGTTCTGCCACTGCCTTGCGTGTCTCAGCTGGGCCTCTGTTGCCAGCAGGGAGCGGCTGTATTGCTGGGCCTGGGTGCGCCTGCCCCATGAGCACCCGAGGCCCATAGCGCACGCTGGGGCTCGCTTGGGGTGCCTAGCCTCGCATGGGTGTGGGGCATGTGCCTGTCAGGCAAGAAGCCTGGCCCTTCAGCACCCTGCCTTCCAGGCTCCTGGAGGCCCCTCTGTAATCCTTTGCTTTCTTGAGCGGAAGAAGTAGCTTCGGAAGGATACTCCTTGGGGGCCAGGGCTGAGGGTATCCTCGTTGGAGGGCAAGGACCCTGGCTTAGAAGAGGAGAGGGTATTTCCCGTAAGGCTCTTGGCCAGAGCCAGCAGAGCAAAGCAGTTCAAGGCTCATGTCAGAAGCCTCCCTGTCGGGGGTGGGTTCCCGGTTCCTGGCATGCAGCCCCGGGGCCCTGGCTGCCAGCTTCTGCTTGGGCTGGCAAAGAGGCTTTGAGCTGGCCAGGCATGATGCATTGGGGTGACAGGGCCGCTTAGGGGCCTCACTTGGGAGGGCTGGGGTCCTGCCAGCTTGTCTGTCCCTGGCAGGTTGCTTGGCCTGGCCATGAGTGCTGGGGGCCATGGGCTGGGGTCACCCCCTCTGCTGGACACTTACCTGGTCAGCCCAGGGTCCGCAGTCCTGCCCTTCCCTGAGCATGAGTGGTTGGAGGGGTGTCCCCAGCAGAGCGGGGTTGGGGGGAGGCTGCAGGTTAAATTTAGCGTGTGGGCCGGGGCGGCTGCCCAGGGTCCACTAGCCACCACAGCTGCCACTTGGGCCCTGCTGCCAGGGGGCGGGAGGAGACAGGCTCCGCCTGAGGCTGGGCTCGTATCAGCCTGCGCTCCTGCTTGGGGGCTAGAGAGGCCTGCGCTCTGGGAGGCAGCGGTGGCCACGGAGCAGGAGGCGCGAGGTGAGAGGCCAGCTGCCTGGGCTCCGGTTTCCTCTCCCGCCCACGGGAGCCGAGGGGCCGGTGCGCCGCAGGCCTGCCCAGCTCCACTGAGAGGGCGCTCCCTGACCCTCGGCGAGGGGTCGGAGCCTGGGGCTGGGCAGGCCACATGGGGCCTATCGCTCCCTGCAGGGCCTGCGGAGGTGCGCCCTGAGGCTTATCACTGCTCCCTTCCCACTCTCTGCACCAATCAGGAGCCTCAGGGAGGGGCCGCTTAGGTCACCCTGCCCATGGTGCAGCCCAAGGGCAGCTCCAGGCTGGTACGTGTTTGGCGAAAGGGCAGGACAGCAGCCCAGAGCCTCAGAGGTGTCCCAAGGGCCCTGTGAAGGCGCGGAGCTGCCCTGCCCCCCACCAGCACCACAACCTCAGAAAAAGCCCTGCAGCACTGATGGGGGACCAAGGTCCAAACACAGGGCTCGTGCTGGCCCAGGCCTGGTCCCCAGTGCAGGAGGGCCAAGTGGAACCCGTGTCTGAAGCCTCGCTCCCCTCCCCCAACAGCCCCAAGATTCCTGAGGCCTGGCTAAGTTACCTGGGAGACAGGCCTGCTCTGCTGGCTGGGAGCAAAGATGGGGGGTCCAAGAGGGCTGGGCCTCGGCCGAGCCCTACTGGGGTAACTATGCTGAGGCCCTGGGCTTCACTCCTGCTCGCTGGGGGCTTAGCCCTCCTGGCTCTGCAGACCCCTCAGGGTGCTTAGCCCCCACCCCGCCCCCAGGCCTTGTCCCCTGGAGCCTCAGGCACCTTCTGCCTGTCCCTGCCCCATGTGGGTCTCTTGCCCCCTGTCCTGGGGACGCTGGGCGGGCACCGGGCCTCACCCCAAGCCCCGCCTGCCTTCTCACCCACTCCCTGTGGCTCCCAGGGCAGAACTGTGGCCAGGCGGGCGGGGCCTGGCAGCCCGGCTCCTTCTTCAGCCTTTTCTGTCCTCTCAGTGGGGCCAGCAGGCTGCAGCCAAGAGGGCACCCCCTTCCCAGGCTCCCCCTTCCCAGCCCTGGCCCACCAAGACTGGACCGGCTGACCTCACTCCTGCTTCTGGATCTGCTGCCTCCTGAGCCTCCTTCCTGCCCATCTGAGCAGAGTCATGGCCTTGAGGGCAGGTGAGCACAGCCAGGAGGCAAATGGGCTGAAGGAGAAGGTGCTGACACTGGACTCCATGAATCCTTGTGTCCGGAGGGTAGAGTACGCGGTGCGAGGCCCCATCGTGCAGCGGGCACTGGAGCTGGAGCAGGAGCTGCGCCAGGTATGGTCCTGGCCCCTGGACCTGCCGAGAGGGGCCCGGGCATCCCCCTCCCCCAACCCCTGGACCCCTGGGCCTGGCAAGAGGGCCCCGGCGGTCCCCCCCACCCCTCTCCTGTCCCACCCCCCACCACCCCGGGGCCTGGCAAGAGGGCCCTGGGCATTCCCCCCCACCCTCACCCCCCCACCCCCACCCCAGGCTCCAGCCTTAGGAGACAAGGCCTGTGGGAGGGATAAGCTTCCCCCTCACTGCATACGCTACCTCCCTCCAGGGCATAAAGAAGCCCTTCACCGAGGTCATCCGTGCCAACATCGGGGACGCACAGGCCATGGGGCAGATCCCTATCACCTTCCCGCGCCAGGTGAGGCTCAGCGCTGCCCTGCACCCTCTCCCTACCAGCCTGTGGACCCTGGCCTCAGCACTCGCTCCTCCCAGGTCCTGGCCCTCTGTGTCCACCCCGATCTCCTGAACAGCCCTGACTTTCCCGACGACGCCAAGAGGAGGGCGGAGCGCATCTTGCAGGCGTGTGGGGGCCACAGCCTGGGTGAGCGCCAGAACCCGCCCAAGCCCCGGGGGTGGGGGGGCCTGAGCAGGAGCTGGAGGAAGGCTGTCCCAGGAGAGGGGTGGGCCCGCCGCTGGAAGGGGGCGGGTCTCCTCACGAGGGCAGCGAAGGGACTTCACTTGTCCCACCCCGGCCGTCCTGCCCCGTCCCCCGCTCAGGGGCCTACAGCATCAGCGCTGGCGTCCAGATGATCCGCGAGGACGTGGCGCGGTACCTCGAGCAGCGCGATGGAGGCATTCCCGCCGACCCCAATAACATCTTCCTGTCCACGGGGGCAAGCGATGCCATTGTGGTAGGCAGGGGCCAGTGCGGGAAGCCACCGCGGCTCCTAGTGCGCAGCCGGGAGGGTCCGCCAACCCCACCTCCCATCCTACCCGCAGACGATGCTGAAGTTGCTGGTAACCGGCGAGGGTCGCACGCGCACGGGCGTGCTCATTCCCATCCCTCAGTATCCACTCTACTCCGCCGCGCTGGCCGAGTTCAACGCGGTGCAGGTGGACTACTACCTGGACGAGGAGCGTGCCTGGGCACTCGATGTGGCCGAGCTGCGGCGCGCGCTGCGTCAGGCGCGTGACCACTGCCGCCCCCGCGCGCTCTGCGTCATCAACCCCGGGAACCCCACCGGTGCGCGACCCCACCCGTCCCCGCCCCGCCGCCCCGGCCGGAACAGGCACCCCTGTCCGCCGCGCCTGGGTCAGCCTTCCCCTCCGCCCGCTGTCCTGCGCAGAGCAGAGCGCCCCCTCGGCTGACCCCGGACCTGTCGCACCCCCCCGCGCCCCAGGGCAGGTGCAGACCCGCGAGTGCATCGAGGACGTGATCCGCTTCGCCTTTGAGGAGAGGCTTTTCCTACTGGCTGATGAGGTGCTGGAGGGGCGCCAGCGGGGAGGGGGGGGCGGCGGGCGGCGGCGCACACCCGGGTGACGCGGCCCGCTGTCTCCCGGCCTCCCGTCCAGGTGTACCAAGACAACGTGTACGCCGAGGGCTCGCAGTTCCACTCGTTCAAGAAAGTGCTCACGGAGATGGGGCCGCCGTACGCTGCGCGACAGGAGCTCGCCTCCTTCCACTCGATCTCCAAGGGCTACATGGGCGAGTGCGTGCGGGCTGGGCCGCCTGGGCCCAGAACCTGGGCGGGGGCCGGGCTCTCTTCGCTGCCAGGCTGCCCTCTCCTTGCTGGCCCTGCCTCGAAACCCGCCTTCGCTTCGCAGGTGCGGCTTCCGCGGCGGCTACGTGGAGGTGGTGAACATGGACGCCGCGGTGAAGCAGCAGATGCAGAAGCTCCGGAGCGTGCGGCTGTGTCCGCCCACCCCGGGCCAGGTCCTCCTCGACGTGGCTGTCAGCCCGCCTGCTCCCTCTGACCCCTCCTTCGCGAGGTTCCAGGCGGTGAGTGGGCAGGGCCGCCGGCGTCAGGGCACCGCGCCTCGGCCTGGCTTGACCAACCCTCCCCCCTCGGCCGTAGGAGAGGCGGGCGGTGCTGGCCGAACTGGCGGCCAAGGCCAAGCTCACGGAGCAGGTCTTCAACGAAGCTCCCGGCATCCGCTGCAACCCGGTGCAGGGCGCCATGTATTCCTTCCCGCGCGTGCAGCTGCCCCCGCGTGCGGTGCAGCGCGCTCAGGTCCGACGTGCGGGACTGGCAGGCCGGGCAGGGCGCGCGGGGCCGGGGATGTTCTCCCTGACTGTCCCCTCCCATCTTCCCCCCGAACCCCCCAGGAGCTGGGCCTGGCTCCCGACATGTTCTTCTGCCTGCGCCTCCTAGAGGAGACTGGCATCTGTGTGGTGCCTGGGAGTGGCTTCGGACAACGGGAAGGCACTTACCACTTTCGGTGAGGCCCTGCTTGCGCAGCCCCTCCCCTCGACCGCCACCGCTTTCGTTTACTTTCTTCCCTCTTTTAGGATGACTATTCTGCCCCCCATGGAGAAGCTGCGGCCCCTGCTGGAGAAGCTGAGCCAGTTCCACGCCAAGTTCACCCGCGAGTACTCCTGAGGACCCGCCAGAGGCCAGGGGCCGGCCAGTAGGGACGACCTCTGACTGAGGGCACTCGGCCCTGGGGCCTCTGGACTTGCTCCTGCTGGCTGTGTGCCCGAGCCCCTGCCCCTCTGCAGGCCCTAATAAAGCAATGGGCTGGCCAGGCTGCTTGGAGGCTGCGTGCACACCCGTGTACACCTTCACAGCCTGTCCACTCCTGACTGCGTTTCTGTGTGAGTTCTGTGTAGGCCTGGGGGTCTGGGGAGAATGGTCAAGGAGGGCTTCCTGAGGAGCGGACATTCTTACAGGATGGAGTTGGCTGGATGGGAACTGGCAAAGTTGGCAGCGGGAAACTGACCTGAGCGACCGTGAGAGGGTGAGGAGGGTGTCTTGGTTCTCCAAACAGGGCAGGTGACAGTGGTCCTGCCACTTTTAACATCTGGAGGAGGAGCGATGTTGGCTAAGGGGTGGGGGCAGAAAGGGCACATGGGTCACTTTTGTCATGCTGTGTGTGGAGTGTGTGACATCCACGTGCAAATGCAGTCCTTAAGCTGGAAAAGAGCTGGGGCAGGTTTGGGGGAAGAGAGCTCAGAAAATGGTGAGGAAGAGGTGCCCTTTGGAGCACTAGCCTGAAGGACCCAGGCTGGGGACTGACCCAGGTGGGCAGCCAACAATAAGTCCTTGACATTGACCCTCAAGGATGAGCACCTACTGTCACTGTTGTGGGTCCTCTGTGATGGGCACTTTAGTCCCCATTTCACAGAAGAGAAAACCTGGGCCCCCAAAATGCCTAGAAATGACAGGAAACTCACTCTACGTGGCCTTGGTAGCTGACCAAGGGTCTTGGCTCAAGTGCCTATGAGTTGGTTTAAGGGTTGGCTGGCTTCAGAGACCCACAGGCTTGGGGAGACTACTGGACAAGGTCCCAGCTCAGCTTGGGAGAGGGTTCTTAACCACAGTGCATGCTCCACTAGCTCCCCTGGGCCTCAGGTGTCCTCAGGTATCAGCACAGCTCTGAGCCGGAGAGGCTGTGTGAGACCCTGCACTCAGGCTCCAGTTTCCCCTTGGGGGGCAGGGGCCACCTCCCCCCACCCCTCGCTCAGGCCAGCTGGAGCCTAGACAGGATCTCTGGCCTCCTCACTGGACACGAGGGCTTTGGGAGCAGCAGCCGAATGCATCCTTGGGATGAACAGGGCTCAGGCCTTTCCCACAAGCGCTGGCCTTCCACGACCCTCTTCAGCCACCGGCCTACAGAGGGCGCTGAGACCACGAGCTCAGGGAGCTGAGGGGCACCGGAGCCAAGGAAGCAGCCGCAGACAGTGGAGGCTTGAGAGGACAGGTCCTCTGTGGGGGCCTCTAGGCGACCCAGCGGAACCTGCAGCCACCAGGCCCCAGGTGGGACACCTGAGGCACTTCCGGAAACTGACGGGCTTCTGGGAGCCGGATCCGACGGCCGGGGAGGGACCTGGATGGACCCCGGTTTCCGACGTTCGAAGCCAGTCGGCCACCGGGGGCGCGCGCGGGCTGTTGGCGCTCTAGCCCGCGTCCTCTATGGCCGCCTCGTTTCCAGGCTGCGCTGTGGCGCGCGAGGGCTGCCCAGCCCCGCCACGGAGACAGCCAGCTCCTCGGGGACCCGAAGGCGCGGTCGCGGATGCCAGCGTGGCCACCCCTGACCCAGCCCCAGCCATGCCGCTGTGTGACGCCTAACCCCATCGCGACTCGACCGGACCGGATCCCCTGGGAACGGCCCTGCCCCTGCTCTTAGTGGGACCCCCTCATCCCGCCCCAGTCTGGCCCTGAACGCGGCCCCCACCCCGGGGCCGCGCCCCCTGGCCATGCGCGGGAAGCTGCTCCCCCTGGCCGGCCTCTACCTGGTGCAGGGCCTGCCCTACGGCCTGCAGTCAGGCCTGCTCCCCGTGCTGCTGCGCGCCCGCGGCCTTTCCCTGACGCGTGTGGGGCTGACCAAGGCGCTGTACGCGCCGTGGCTGTTCAAGCTCGTTTGGGCCCCGCTGGTAGACACGTGGGGCTCCCCAAGGGGCTGGCTGGCGCTCAGCACGGCTGCCCTGGGCCTCGTGTGCGGGCTGCTGGCAGCCCTGCCTCCTGCCGGCGGGGCCGCGCTGCCTGTCCCGGTGGCAGCACTGCTTCTGCTACTGAATTTGGCCGCGGCCGTGCAGGACGTGGCCCTGGACATGCTGGCCGTGAGGCTCCTGGAGCCGGCCGAGCTGGGCCCCGGCAATACTGTGCAGGTGGTTGCTTACAAGCTGGGGGCCGCGCTGGCCGGCGGCGGGCTGCTGGCCCTCCTGCCTGCGCTCTCCTGGACACTGCTGTTCCTGCTCCTGGCCTCCACCTACTGGCTGGCCGCGGCTGCGGCCTGGGTCGCGCCCGCCCTGCGACAGCCGCTCGCACCCCTGCTCTCAGCACACCCCAGCCCCAGCCTGCACCTTCAGCAGGACTTGCTGGCCGTGCCTGGGACCCTGTGGACAGCAGGCTTTGTGCTCATCTACAAATTGGGTGAGTCAGGCAGTAGCACAGGTGGGTCCCCAGGAACTTGTGCGGGACTGCCTTCCCTCTGTGGGGTCTGACCTGAGGGCTGTCTGCTGGCTTCTGTGGCCCAGCAGAGGCAGGGCTGGGGAAGCATGAATGAGGCCGAGGTGGAGAAGCAGGGCAGGCCGCCCTTACTGACTTTCTCTCCACAGGTGAGCAAGGTGCCAGTGGCCTGTTCCCACTGCTCTTGCTGGACGGCGGCATCTCCACCCCAGAGCTGGGGCTGTGGAACGGTGTGGGCGCTGTGCTCTGCTCCATCACCGGTTCATCCCTGGGTGGGGTCCTGCTGGCCAGGCGTTGGTGAGCCCCTCAGTGCGCCCTACCCACTTGCTCCCCTCTCCTTCCCCATACCGTCTGACCTGCCCCATCTCCCCCTCAGGCAGCCACTGCCCCTCCTGAGGTCAGTGCTTCGGTTCCGTCTTGGGGGCCTGGCTTTCCAGACTACCCTGCTCTTCCAGCTGAATAGCCCCAGAGCCAACCCCGTCCCTGACACTGTCCTGAGAGGTGAGGGGTGGGCCACAGTGGGGAGGAGCCTGGGGTCCTGGGCCCTACTGACCCCCACCCTCCCAGGGGCAGCCCTGCTGAGCCTGTGTCTGCAGCACCTCCTGGGGGGCTTGGTCACAACCACCACCTTCACCATGATGATGCGCTGCAGTCAGCTGGCACCCAGTGCCCTGCAGGTGAGGGACATGGCTGCAACATCGGGGGCTCTGGGCCTGGAGTCCAAGCAGGCCTGATGTAACATCCTCCCTCCGTCCCGCAGGCCACACACTATAGTCTCCTGGCCACTCTGGAGCTGCTGGGGAAGCTGCTGGTGGGCACGCTGGCGGGAGCCCTGGCCGATAGCCTGGGGCCACGCCTCTGCTTCTCTCTCTTCTTAGCTCTCTCAGCCACCCCCATGCTGTACCTGGGCTTTGTGCCCAGCACCCTGGCCTGAGCTGGAAGGCTGGACTCATCAATAAAGTGGAGTGTGCTTCTGGGACAGGTGCTGTGCAGAGTCATCCCCAGACTATGGGGTTGTTCCCAGTGGAAGGAAGGATCCTGAAAACAACTCAAGCAGCTTTTATTCTGCACTTTGGGGCCTCCCTGCCCCTGTGCTCCTGATGGTGGGCTGTGTTCAGGGTGGTGGGTTACTGTCCTGATCACTGCATCCCCCTCCATCTTTACCGAGGATCTACTACACCCGACACCCCCATGCTGTTGCCTTGCAGCCCCTCTCAGGCCCCTGTGTAGGACACGGGGGCACTGGGTCCTCTGCGGGAGGGTGGTCAGCGGCCCCACAGCAGGAGCTCCTGCGTGGCCAGGTGCACGAGGGCAGGGAAGCTCAGGTGCAGGTACTTCCTCCAGAAGCGCCGGTCCCGCCCAAACACCTGGGCCGGATAGCAGGGGCTCCCTGCAGGGGGAGGAGACGCGGCTGAGGATTCTGGGCCAGGTGTGCCCCCAGCCCCCACCTCCCTCAGGGCTAGGCCTCCCAGGTCCGCACCGATGCCATGGAAGACCCGGGCCACAGCCCTGCCTGAGAACTGCTGCTCTGGCCAGGAGGACAGGAGCTGGCGGATGTCCCGGCGGATCTGGTCTTCCCAGTCCTGGAGCTGTGGGGGGCACAGTCAGGCCAGCCCGACCTCCACTGCTTGCTCTTCTGCACGGCTCAGTGTTGTGCATGGCTTGCCGCGGCGCCAGCAGGAGGCGCGTGTGTGCTCGCAGATGGGCATACTCTGCAGCCACCTCTCTGGGCCCTGACACTCACCCTGTCCTGTCCCAGCTCAGGGTCGTCCTCTGCCTCCAGGCCCCCCAGCTGCTCTGACTCTTCCTCAAAGTAGTGACTGAGCAAGGCCTTGAGCCTGCTGCTGCACTCCCAGGCGGGCTGCTCCAGGCATGGCCCGCAGCTGGGGAAGGCCACGCTGGGGAAGGAAGAGCCTGTCAGAGGGGCCTGCCTGGGGCAGGGTGGGGTGGCCCAGGCCCTGCCCACCTCCTCGTGCACCTGTGAAAAGCCCGGAAGGTGTGGTGCAGGCGGGCCAGGGCCTCGTGCTCTCGGGCCTGCACACGGCCATGCAGGAAGTCGCAGATCTGGTCCCTCTCCTGGGCCGTCAGGTCCCCTGGACTATGTAGGCAGAAGGCTGTCTCCCTGAACTCCACCAGCACCCCCGTGCCCTGCGGCACACCTGCCAGACAGGGTGTCAGAAACTGGCGGAGGGGCGGGGAGTGGGTGGCAAGCGGGGCTGGGAGTGGGCACACCTGTCCCGGGCTCTGGGTCCCATTGCAGCTGGAGGAGAGCCTGCCGCACAGGGCTCAGCTCCCAGCCCGTCGAGTCCGCTAGCTTGACCAGATCCAGCTCCACAGAACTGCATCCCCTCCTCATGTTGGGGTACTGCTGGGCCAAGCACAGAGCCAGTGGGGGGCACCTGTGCCAGGGGGGCGGCGTGTGATCGGCAGCCCTGTCCTCTGTCCCCATCGACAGCTCAGGTAGGACGTGTGCTCACCTGCGGGCCAGGGCCTGGAGCTGGGTGGGGCCCCCGGGCCAGCGCAGGTGGCAGCGGGCATAGGTGGGCGCCAGCAGCTTCAGCCAGCGCTGTGGGTGCAGCTCCAGGTAGCATAGCAGTGTCTCAATGGCTGCAGGCAGAGCAGAGCTCACTCGGGGCCTGTGGGACCCCCCAGCCCTGCCGCACACAGCCCTGCTCCTCACCCTCCTCTGGCATATCCAGGGCCTGCATGGTTGGCTGCACTGGGAGCACCCGCTCGTGGCCCGGGCACCGGGGTGTGTGTGGGACGCTGGACTGGCCAGGATCCTGGGTGCTCGCAGCCACAGGGGACCCAGCTAAGTGCACTTCCCCACTCCTGCCGCCCTCCTGTTCTGCGGGCCGCCGGGGACAAGTGCAGGGAGGGAACACGCGCTCCACCAGCCTCTTCACAGCGAGGAAATCCACAGCATTGGCGTGCACATGTCTGCGCAGCTCCCGCAGGTCCTCGCCCTGAGGCAGAGTGGCGTGAACGTGGGGCGCAGCCCCAGGCGGGATTGGGGGAGCTGCGAGAGGTGGGGTGGGCACCCACCTGGGGCCGGAGGAAGAGGTGGCAGTGTGCTGGCTGCCCATCACGCCCCGCGCGGCCCACTGCCTGCACATAGCTTTCGAAGCTGGGGGGCAGCCCCAGGTGCAGCACAGCCCGCACGTCCGGCCGGTCTAGCCCCATCCCGAAGGCCACCGTGGCCACCACCACGCGCAGCCGGCTCTCCATGAAGGCCCGCTGCACCCGCCGCCTCTCACGGCTGCACAGGCCAGCGTGGTAGGCCTCGGCCACAGCCTCCAGCGCTTGGCCTGCAGAGAAGACACAGGGCAGTCAGGCGGGGCGTGTGCCTGGGGCGCGTCTGTGGGGCGCAGGCTTGCCTCCACCTCACCGTGAGGCCCCGTGTCCCGGGCCTCCCGCAGGCAGGTGCGCAGCAGGGCGGCGACACGCTCTGTGTCCTCTCGCCTGTGGCAGTAGATGATGACAGAGTCCAGAGCCCGGAAACGGTCACTCTGCAGCAGCGTCACCAGCGCCTGTGGGGACGAGGGTCACTGCAGAAAGCTGGGAGGCAGGGCCGCCGTCAGGCCCACGCACGCACGCTTACCTGGTCCGGGTCCCTGTCCAAGGACGCGGAGAGGTGTAGGTTGGCAGGGATGGTACCTGGCCCTCTGAGCACGGACTCCTCGGTCACACCCAGGTGCCAGGCCACGTCGAGGGCAGTGCTGCGTGTGGCCGTGGCTGTGAGGCCCAGGAAGCAGTCGACACCCATTCGTTCCCGCAGCATCTGTGTGCAGGGGAGCAGTTAAACAGCCAACCCACCCTCCCTGGTCTGCTCACTGCCCCACCCACCCAAGGCTCACCTGACAGACACGCAAGTAACAGGGCCGGAAGTTGTGGGACCACTGCGAGAGGCAGTGGGCCTCGTCGAGACAGGCAAAGGCGATCGGCGGCAGCTGAGTAAGGAGGGTGCCGCCCCTGGCCCCGACCAGTGCCTCTGGGCTCAGCATCAGCACCTGCACGCGGGCCGCGCGAGCCTGAGGAGGCCCACTGGTCAGCAGCGGCACCCGGCTCCGCCCGCTGCTCCGCCTGTCTGGCCCTGGGAGGCCCCCTCACCTTCTGCAGGGCAGAGTCCCGCTGCTTCTTGGTCATCCCCGAGTGAATGCAGGCCCCCTTCAAGCCGGGGGGCAGGCCAGAGAGCTGCAGGTACAGGAGCACAGCTTGTTGCATGGCCCTGGCCCTTTCCCAAAGGCCTTCCAGCGTGGTTTCACCCGACAACTACTGCTGGCTCCCCTCCACGCCCTTTGCGGGGGGAGAGTCCAGAGCTGCCTGTGGGCCTTGACTGAGACACACTGAGGATGGGTCCCAGTGGGGGTGCTTCTACCAAGCTGCTCCTCTGGTGGGTGGGACTGGGTCTTTGGGCCACTGCCAATTTGTGGACAACGTGGACAAGGGCCTGATAACTTGCAGCTCTGGGGTGGGGGTGGGGCAAGAAACAGCAGCCCAAGTGGGTCGACAGAGCCATGGATACCAGTCCTTGCCTTTTGCATGTGTCCATGGGCCCTGTCCACCTACCTGGTCATCCATGAGTGACATGAGAGGAGAAATGACCAAGGTGAGGCAGGGGCTTCGCCGGAAGTAGAGCAGCGCTGGGAGCTGGTAGCACAGGGACTTACCAGCCCCCGTGGGCAGTACCAGCAGGGTGGACATACCTGAGTGTGACCAAGAGTCAAGACAGCCGTCCTGCAGCCTGGCCTCAGCCCCACCATGCTCCTGCCAGCCAACTCACCAGACAGGATCCGCATGACCACACGCTCCTGCCCAGGGTAGAAGCCTTGGTGCCCCAGTTGCTCCAGGGCCTGAAATACCTCAGCCGGCGTGTCTGTGGACACAGGTGTCAGTCAGCTCGGCTCTGAGTCGTCCTAACCCTTCCATCCAGGCCTGGGCTGTTAGGCATCTGCTGACCTGCCACCTGACCCGAGGGCCCCGGTGGGTAGAGTGGAGGCACGGAAAGAGGCGGACAGGGCGCCATGGGCATGGGCACCAGCAGCTCAGGCGCCCCAGGCTCAGTGTCTTCTTCACCTGCTGAAAACAGATGAACAGAATAGGAACCCTGGGCTGGTCTGGCATCATAGTACCAAGAAAGCAACTTGCTACAGCCTCTCCTCCACCTCTTCACTCACCAGAGAGTTGGCAGCAAGCTGCAGCTATCCTCAGGGACGCTTCCTGTAACATGGGCTGGGTCTGTGCGCCATCTGCAGCCTTGACATCCTCCTTCTGAGGGGCCAGAAGAGGTTCTGGACCGGAAGCAGGGAGTTAGTAGGGCCTTTGCTTGAGCCAGAATTGCCTCCCCAAAGAGCACGACACCCCTGTAAGCAGGCTGGAGTCCAGGGCAGAGGCCTCACCGGGCTGAGGGTATCGGGATGCCCAGTGGCTGAGCTGCCCACGCTGGGAGGAAGAATCCTGGGCTGGGGCTCTGGGCTGACCACCCCCAAAACACTCCCCTTTTTTTTGCCACTTCTGCTTCCATGCCTGGTTAGGAATACAAAAGAGGGTCACAGGGCGAGCAGCAGGGCAGGTGGGGGGAGCACCTGGTACCACCTCCTCACCTGTTTGCGAAGGAGCCTGCTCCGCAGGGCCCGGCCCTGCACATAGCATCGCTGCTTCATGTTCAGTCGCACATAGTTCCCCCTGTCCTGGATGGCAGATCTGGAAGAAATGCACAGTTCGGCAGTGCCCACAGCCCTCCCCACACTGGCTCAACTGAGGGCAGCCCCCCTGGGAGGTTACAGCAATGATACCTGGAGGCTGGCGTCCTGCCTGGGGGCTGTGCCTTCACAGGCTGCTCTGGACAGTCCCCAGCTCCCTCAGGCAGGGGTCCTGCTTGGTCGGTGCCCTGCTGGGTCTGTGCAAGGCTTCCCTCCAGCTCCCCACTCCGTCTCTGCTTCTTGCCTTGACGGTCACCAGGCTGACACTTCCCTGCACTGACACCAGCTGCTGGTAGGGCTGGAGCCTCTGGGCCCTGCAAAGGCACCTCAGGACCAGCACTGGGGCTGAGAACAGACACAACAGCTGGAGTCAGAAGCTGTGAATCCTCTGCACCCAGGCCAGGCTGGCAGGTCCTGGGAACCTCCAGAAAATCTGGGGTCCTGTTGTGACACCGCTGCAGCCAATCAGGGTCGAGGGAGCCCAGTCGTAGGCTCAGGGATGCCCTCAGCTGCTGGAGCCGGCCTGGCCTCAGCTGGGGCCTGGGAGGCTGAGGGAGCACCTCACTGACATTTTCTGGAGAGATGGGGGCAGCTTCTGTGCCTGGTGGCTCCGGTGAAGGGATCTTGGAGGAGGATCTTTGTGCAAGCCAGGGTATTCGGCCCAGGGCTGACCTAGCCTGGGAGGGAGACAAGCAAGCAGGAACTCAGGCCCTTGGGGTGCTACAGACTCATATGTACTGGATGCCCCACCTGTAACAGCTGGGTAAAGTGAGAAGCAAAAGGCTGGGACATAAAGGAAGCTGAGGGTAGAGCCTGACCTTGAGCTCCTCTGCGGAGCTGTGCTGGCTGTATGTGCACAGGTGAGCATGTAACTACCTGTGAGAGACTTGATAGGGATGGGTATCTGGTAATTCTACCTGGGGCCACCTGCAGCTCTTGACCCAGGCTGGATGCACTGTCTGCAGGGCCCTCACCCCTCACCTGCAGACTGCCCTTTAGGTTGGCTTTAAGCCTCTTCCCATAGTCCTGCGCAGACTCTTCAGGGCTCCACCTTGATGAAGGATGGGGACTCTGGGTCGCAGCCCGATTCAAATGGTGCCCCCAGCAACTGGGCTCCAACATCTGCAAGAGGCAGTAGAGATCTAAACCACTCGAGAGCCTGGTGTGCGAGGGGGAACAGAGATGTCTCTACCCCCGAGAAAACCCAGAAGGGGCTGTCCTTCCTCCACGCCCCCCCTTCCCCTGCTCTGTGCTCCACAGAGGTTGCGTCACGACTCCTCCCGGGTCCGGCATACAGGATGTTGACCCAGAGGTTGGGATGTCGAGCCCAGGTACCTGCTTGGCCGCCGCGGGAAGCGACTGCCCCGAGCCGTGAAGCTCGACGCCGCCGGCCTGGCCCAGTGCTTCCTTCAGGGAGCGGTACTCTCGGTACAGCGCTGAGAGCGGAGTCGGGGGATTAGAGTTGAGGAGTCAGGATTCCCCTGGGAAGGGGCGTGGAGGCCTCCGGCCTCCGGCCCACGGCCTTGGCCACTCCCTCCACCCCGCGCCCGCGGGCTCACCGCGGGTATCCTCGGGCGCCGCTTCCACGTCTTCCTGTAAAGGGAACGCGTCAGGCGGATGCCGCGCCCTCAGCTCCCCGCCCACGGGCAGCCCGCACCTTGCCCGGCCGCCGCCCGCTCCGCCGCCGAAACGCGCCCTCCCACGCCTGCAGCTGCTCCCGCACGTCCCGCAGCCGCTCCATGGTCGCCGGAAGCTTGGCACCCAGCGAATCTCCCGCCTAGAGGGCCATGCCAGCCGCCAGCCAATGGGGACGGTCGGCGGCGTTGGCGGCGTAACACCGCGGCGGGCCCCCGGGTGGGGCAGCCAATCCGCGGGGCTCTGCTGAAGCAACCAATGAGGTGCGTTTACGTCATCGCGGCGCGCGACGGCGCAGGCGGGGCGCGACGTACGGCGAGGCGGGGTCGGCGGCGGTGGCAGAAGCTTGCGTCCGGGTGAGCGCGGGCTACCTGCTGGGGACGGAGCACGGCGGCTTGCGGCTCCTTCTATGCCTGGCCGCACAAGGAGGGTGCGGGCACTTGGGGCGACGCCACACCGGAGGCGGGGGCGGGGGCGGGGGACCCGGGCGGGGCGGCTGCGGGAAGGGGAAGACCCAAGTCGGGTGCCGAGCTGAGCGGCCTGGGGTCCTGGGGGACGACGCTCCGTCTTCGAGAGGCAGACCCCGGCAGAGAGACGGAGGGCGTCGAATTGACGGGGTCCCGCCGCTGGAGGCCCGGAGGAGCCGTGCGGGGGCGTCTTCAGGGAAACGCTGGAGCGGTGGGCCGGTGGGAGGGGGCGGCGGCCACCACGCCGAGACTCCTCCCATAGTGACCACACTGGCTGCTTTCATTTTCTCTCGTGACAGGTGCTCGGTTGGTCTGTCCTGTCACAGCGAGGTATGAATCGTCCTCGCTAGATTTGCCCTCAGGCAGAGCGAGACCGAGGGTTGACGTCCCGGGCTTCTCAGGAACCAGCGTCCTAAGGACTTGTGTATGAGGTCCGCAAGAGCTGGGGCTCGGGCCAGGCTGCCACCCTTCCCAAGCTCGTTACCCAGGCTGTGACCTTTGTCTGGCAAGGCCTAGGTCTTAGTTTCCTAACATTTTCAGGGAAGTGGCCTGGAGGCAGTTTTGAGGATGAGGTGCCTGGCACACAGTAAGTCAGCAGCAGAGCTGACACGCAGGTACCTTGTGGCCTCAGGTATCTCTTTTGTGCTTCTTGTCAGCTTGGATATACCTTTGACAGCTGTCTCTACCCATCTCAGGAAAGGCCCCTAGTTTGTGGTCTTTGAATCCCGTGGGTTTGATACTTGTCCTCTTAACATGGTTCTCCAGGGAAAGAGACATTTACACACGTGGCAAGGACCTCGATGGGTGAGGCATTCTTTCTTTCTGTAAATCTCCAAGGGTCTCCACGCCTGGCAGTGCTCCGGAAAGATAGTAGTCAGAACATGTTGAGGGCTTGGGTTACTCTAGCTCTTCAGACTCAGAGTTCACTGGGTTCTGGTCCTTTCTACTTGTCCTGCTGTTTATTAAACTGTATCTATAGTTTCAACTCCTCTTTGCTGTGCTGTGCAGAATCCAAGGGCAGCCTGCAGGAGCTTGTGAGGCGGCTGAGAGAGGGTGCTGTGATGCACCTTCCAGCCTCTGGGATTATCTCCTTCTTCTAGTGCTTGGCCAGGGGTGGTCGGTGGGGGTTGGCTTTTTCCTATGTTTAAGAAGGGGAGGATCTCTTGATAAGTGGCATTGTGATTTGGAAGGCCTGAAAAACAGATGGTGTGCCCTGCAGAGCAGCAGCCATCAAAGCACACCTAGACAGGCTGGTCATCTCTGGTGCCATGCTGTTTATATGCTGCTTGGTGGCTCTGTCTCCCTAGAGAGGCCCCCATGCTTCTGAGGAGCCAGGATGGAGGGTGGCCTTGTTCTCCTTTCTCCTTCATTCAGCCTATTGCGAGGCATCTAGCACTTGCTTATCAGAGCCATGGTTCTCTGCTCTGGTCCGATCACCAGGCTGAACTTGCGCACTACCAGCATGGAGGGTGTGGGGCTGGAGTCTGTCCTCCCCACTGAAGGGCACTTCCCTGCAGGTGACCTGCCTGGCCCAGCGCCATGCACACCCTCGTGTTCCTGAGCACACGGCAGGTGCTCCAGTGCCAGTCGGCTGCCTGCCAGGCCCTGCCCCTGCTGCCACGAGAGCTCTTCCCCTTGCTGTTCAAAGTGGCCTTCATGGACAAGAAGACGGTAGTGCTGCGTGAGCTGGTGCACACTTGGCCTTTCCCACTGCTCAGCTTCCAGCAGCTGCTGCAGGAGTGTGCCCACTGCAGCCGAGCCCTGCTGCAGGAGCGGCCTAGCACAGAGAGCATGCAAGCCGTGATCCTGGGCCTGACTGCCCGGCTCCACACCCCGGAGACTGAGGCTGGCACGCAGCCCCTCTGCAGGTATGTGCTCACTGGAGGGACCTTCAGGCCTGGTAGGGGGGTGCAGAGTGGGTCCCCCAAGAGGTTCCAGTCTGGTGCAAGGGCTCGGTGCAGAAATAGGCCTGTTGCTTCTGTCCCAAGGTGGCTGGGAGTGGGTGTAGGCTCTGTCCGCTTGTCTCCTGCCTCAGCCAACCTATGCTCCCAGGAAGCATGCGCTGCGGGTGCTGGATATGACGGGCCTCCTGGATGACGGTGTGGAGCAAGACCCTGGCACCATGAGCATGTGGGATTGCACGGCAGCTGTGGCCCGCACGTGCATCGCACAGCAGCAGGGTAGGACTGCAGAGCCTGGCCTGGCCCCTGTTCCTGTGGAGGTGCGTGTGGACCTGCGGGTGAACCGGGCTTCCTATGCATTCTTACGGGAGGCACTCCGAAGCAGCGTAGGCAGCCCGCTGCGGCTCTGCTGTCGGGACCTGCGGGCTGAGGACCTGCCCATGCGCAATACCGTGGCCCTGCTGCAGCTTCTGGATGCAGGCTGCCTGCGCCGCGTGGACCTGCGCTTCAACAACTTGGGCCTGCGTGGCCTGTCTGTCATCATCCCACATGTGGCCCGCTTCCAGCACCTGGCCAGCCTGCGGCTGCACTATGTGCATGGGGACTCTCGGCAGCCCTCCGTGGATGGTGAGGATAACTTCCGCTACTTTCTGGCCCAGATGGGCCGCTTCACCTGTCTGCGGGAGCTCAGCATGGGCTCTTCTCTCCTCTCAGGGCGGCTGGACCAGCTGCTCAGGTGAGTGGACCCTGCTATGGCCCTGCCTCTCCCTTCCCTCCAGCAGACCCTCCCCTGGCTCTGCCTATTTGTGACCCCTTGTGTGTCCCCCCCCCCAGCACCCTGCAGAGCCCACTGGAGAGCCTGGAGCTAGCCTTCTGTGCCCTGCTGCCTGAGGACCTGCGTTTCCTGGCACGGAGCTCCCATGCTATCCACCTCAAGAAGTTGGACCTGAGTGGCAATGACCTGTCTGGGAGCCAGCTGGAGCCCTTCCAGGGTCTGCTGCAGGCAGCAGCAGCCACACTGTTGCACCTCGAGCTGACCGAGTGCCAGCTTGCTGATACCCAGCTGCTGGCCACACTCCCTGTGCTAACTCGTTGTGCCAGCCTCCGCTACCTCGGCCTCTATGGCAACCCGCTGTCCGTGGCAGGGCTCAGGGAGCTGCTGCGGGACTCAGTGGTGCAGGCTGAGCTGCGCACAGTGGTGCACCCTTTCCCCGTGGACTGCTATGAGGGCCTGCCCTGGCCACCACCTGCCTCTGTCCTCCTGGAAGCTTCCATCAATGAGGAGAAGTTTGCTCGCGTGGAGGCTGAGTTGCACCAGTTGCTACTGGCCTCAGGCCGTGCACACGTGCTCTGGACCACAGACATCTACGGGCGCCTGGCTGCAGACTACTTCAGCCTGTGACCTCCAGGCTCTGGGTGAGAGGTTGTCTCGGGGTCCAGGGCTGCTGGAGGCCCCTTGCCCCTTGGGTAGGCAGAGCCTATCCTGGAACCCTGCTGGAGGCCTGACACAATGGCAGAGGCCTCTGATTTCTTTGCCCCAGGGCTTGCCTTGAGCCTCCCCATGCTTTCTGCAGCACCGTGTGCAGTTTGTCCTGCGCCTGCTCCCCTGGCTGGTTGACCATCTGTGGGCCCGAGGGCTGGATTCCAGGCCTACATGGCCCTGCTTGGTTTGGCTGCACTTAGCTGCCCTTCAGTGTCTTGGGGTCTTCAAGCTGAGAGATGATGTTTTCCTCTAGGCCCTCCCCAAGAGCAGATTGCTCTGGGTCGGAAGTGGGGACAGGGGCCTACTTCACGGAGGTTTGGGATCCTAGGCACTCTGGGGCCTCTTACCTCTTCTGGGTTTTGGTGCCAGAGGGTGTCTTAAAGGTACAAACGTGCAGTGTGCTTAGAACTTAAATCGGTGACTTTTTTCTGTCCTAATTGGTTAGAGTGAGTTGTCTCCTGTTCTGTCATCCCCAGCCTGGTCACTGGGGACCATGTCTTTGGTTTGCTGCCCCTCCGTTTTACTGGGCATGTCCACAATCTGTCCTCCTCTTCCACATCTCAGAGGTCCAGGCCTACAAAAGGGCGGTGGGACCAGAGGCAGAACCGCAGAGCTGGAGGTCGGGTTAATTTAGGAAGTGGGGGAATCATTTCTGGAGGGTCTCAGTGGGGTGTTGGGAGCCTACCCTCGGGCACCCTCCGTTCGCGTCCCAGGACTTTGATTCGCAGGGGTCCGTAGGTGCTCCCGCCCCGCCCGGGGCCCTAAACCCACATACACAGCTCGCTACACTGCGCAGCTTCCACCCTTTACTGACCACGCTGGGGCATGCGCGGGGTGGGTCGGGCCGGCCAATCCGCGGGGTTTACGTCATCAGCCCGCGCCCCACCCCTCAGCAGTGAATCTCGTAGGCGGAGGGGGGTTGCAGCGGTAGGCCTTGCGCGGCTCCAGGCGCTTCGGCCGCTTCCGCCGGGCCCTCGGCGAAGAGCGGCTTGGAGCGGTCGATGACGAACATCTCGTGGCCTCTCTCGTCGCGGAGCTCCTCGAGCTGCGCGAAGGTGCAGGGCCCGTCGGAGTAGTCGTTGACGAAAAGCGCTCCTTCCCCGGGAGTCCCTGGCGCCTTTTTACGCCTGCGCCGCCGGCGGCAGATCATGGTCGCCAGCAACAGAGCTGTGAGCGCCAGGAGCGCGATGGCAGCCGAGATGGCCGTCTGTGTGGCCAGGCCCAGGGCACGGAAGGCCATGCTGCCCGCCTCGGGCAGGGGCTCGTGGCTTACAGGGCCACCGGCCAGGGGCGGCGCGGGCGCCAGCTGCTGTTGCCGGGACACGTTGACCAAGAGCTGGAAGGGTACGCGGGTGGCGCCGCCGGCGTTGGAGGCCTCACACTCATACTTTCCAGCGTGGGCCAGGGTGATGTTGGTGAGGAAAAGCATGCCGCTGCCGGTGTCGGAGGCCCCGAGACCTCCTGGGCCCCACCACCCAACTTCCGGCTGGGCCTGGGCGCGCGGCGCACCCTCGCGAGGCTGCGCCACCTTTCTCCAGGTCACCAGGGGCTGCGGGTAGCCTGAAGCCTGGCAGGCCACCCGCAGGTCCTCACCCAGGTTGGCTGTCACCTCCAGCGGCTCCACGTGCACAGATGGTGGGATGCAGATGAGGCTACTTCCCGATACTTCCAGGAGACTCTGAAGTGCCAGGCGCGGGGGCTCTGCACACAGGATCTTCTTGTCCCTGGAGCTGAGTAGTCGCTGGCCTCCCTCCTTGATCCAGGCTCCCAGCCAGTGCAGGGCACAGTCACAGCGCCATGGGTTCTCTGTGGGCGGAGCAGCAGCAGGCATATAGCTCAGGGGTGGCTCTGGAACACAGCCTGTACAGTTGGGGTTGTTGGCAAGAGCAGGAGCCCCTTTCTTACCTCACAATATGGGGGACCCCTGCCACCTCTCTCTGACAGGGGGCTCCTTAGAGTGGGCAGCACCCACCCACCACCCCCATACCCCCCAAATTCCGTTCTGTGATGCATGTCCAGTTCATTTCACCAGTCTCTGAGAAAGCTCTTGTTCCTGGCATCTCTCCCTGCCACAAGTTTTGCTATTGAGGGGAACCTCTGTGTTCACATAGGCATCCCACCAGCATTAAGACCTTGCACATCCTGCCAGCTTTGTCTTCAGGCGCTGTCTGGAGGGAATGTCCCCAGTCCCGGTCATGTTTCCAGTTTTTTCCTGCAGGCCCTCTCCTGGCTCAAAAATGTGGAGGCCGCTCAGCTCTGTCTAGTTTGTTCAGGGCCTTGTACATGTTCTGTCTTCCTTAGGCAACTATGACACTACCAGCACCCTTGTTTCTAGCAGCTTTCTATCATGGCTGTGGGTAGGTAGTGCTGCCCACCCCCCAGGGCTGCCATTGGAGTCCCCTCCACATCTGGCTGGCTCCCTACTGCCACCACTGTGGCCAAGGAAGCAACCTTTGCATGAGAGCCCCTTGCTCCCAGAAGGAGCTACCTGTGAGGCGCAGGACCTGCAGGCTGGCCAGTGGCTGCAGGGCCTCCCGGCTGATGGTGCCCAGCTGGTTCCTGCTGAGGTCCAGCAGTGCCAGTGAGGAGAGCCCAGCCAGGGCCTGGTCCTCCAGCAGCTCAATGCTGTTTTCCTGCAGATGCAGCTCCTGCAGTCGCTGAAGCAGGGACAGATCATCAGAGAAAAGGGCCCTGGGGAACAGGTCCCCTTCTTACCAGACTAGCCTGGGCTGCCTTTTCTCCCCTTCACTACTCCAGCCCAGTAGGGCAGGTGGCAGTGCAGGAGGACCTCTACCCTTCTTGCACACTCCTCCCACCTCACCTGCAAGTGTAGGAAGGTGAAATCCAGCAGCTGTACCAGCTGGTTGCCAGCTAGGTAGAGCACGCGCAGTTGGGCCAGGCCTGCGAAAGCGCCGACGCGCAAGCCACGCAGCCGGTTGCCAGTGAGCGCCAGTTCCAGCAGGCGCGACTGCGCGCGGAAGGCGCCCGACTCCAGGGCGTGTAGGCTGTTGTTGTGCAGGTAGAGATGGCGCAGGGAGGCGAGGGGAGCCAGGATGCCCGGCTCCAGGCGCGCGATGCTATTGTCCTGCAGGAACAGCGTCTGTATCAGAGGGAGAGACGGCGCTTACCCCACTGAAGGGGGTGGGGGGAAAAAAAAATCTTTCTTTTCCCTAGGGAGCCCCATTCACCCACGGGGAGGCTGACACACCCGTCCCTCCGTTTCGTTGTCACCCCTTGTCCGCAGCCCGGCAGCCCCACGCGGTGCCCACCTGTGTCCCGGGTGGGATTCCAGGCGGGACCACGCGCAGCCGCAGAGCACCGCACTCCACCGTGGCGCTGTAGCAGCGGCAGGCGGCGGGGCAACCGGCAGCGCGATGCGGGATACCCGGCAGTGACAGCAGCGACAAGAGCAGCAGTGCAGGCGCCCCTGGGGCCATCTCCCGCGGGATCGGCCGCAGGCCACGAACCTGCAGCTTTTTCAGCAGCCTCCCTACAGTCCGGCCCCGATGGGATGCACCTCCTGAAACACAGGTTGGCAGGCCTGTCCCTAACATTTTAGAGCCAGCAAAAAGCATGAATGGAGGCACACACCCTATCTGAGTTTTGAAGCTTGAAATCAGTTTTAAGAAATTGGTAAAATAAAATTTCATTGCCTTCCTTTATAAAAAGCTTTAAAAAAAAAAAGGCAAAGATCTGGAGCATCAGGTTTCAATTTAGGATTTCTCATGTCTTCAGAGTCTTGCCATGCAGGCCACAGGAGGGAAGCCTGTGCCACCCCAACACTTTTCTCTCCCCATCCCCCATCTGCCTGGTACTGAAGGGTTTCCTGCTCATGCACGTGGACACATGGACTGAAGTGCCCTCTACAAGCCAACATCCAGCCTCTCCTTGGATCTTGGGTGCAAGAGGCTGGTATGGGCTTGGGAACACTTGGGTAAAGTTCAGGGTCAGTCACCAAAACATCGAGTAGGAGGAAAAGAATAGGCTCTGAGCAGACACATCCCCTGGTCTGCATGAACTCACTCTTGAGCACGGGCATGAGACCTCAAGATACAGAGCCCAGATCAGGGGTCCTTTGTGTAAGCTCAGGACAGGGCACAAGTCTCCCTGCTGCTAGTGTTTGTCCTTGTCCTCACCTAATTTTGATCCAGAGTTTACTCTCGTCATTTTTATCCCTAGAACTCATGCCGTGTCCCCAATGCCCGGATTTTCCTGTTGTGACTTGAGGGCATGGGCACAACTCGTCTCAGGGGGGCACCAGCCACAGGAAAATGGAGGACTCTGGCCCTGCCCTACTTGGGGTGGGAGTGGGTAGAAGAGCTTAGCTATAATCAGAACTTTTTCTCAGGGAACTTGCTAGGGAATTGGAGGATGAGACAAATAGGAAAGCTGGTTCATCTGTGGGGCCTGTGTTCTCCATGCTGACTCCTAGAAAGATGCATCCATCTTTGCGGGTAGGTGGGTCCCTGGGATGACTGGGCTGTGAAAGAAGGAACTTTGGGTCACCAACTGAGTTTCTAGTGTAGTTTGCCAAGTAGGTTCTGTGCTCAGTGACCTCCTAGACTGTGAAGAAGTGTGTAGGGTTTTGTTTTGGGGTTTATACACATGTAGCTGTGATCCTAGAAGGAGAAGACCTGAGTCTAGTTCAAGGCACAATGAGTCCAGTTGGATAGTCGGGCTGAGGTGTGCCATCAGCTATCCTCCACTTCAAATGGTCTCTGCTCTGAACACCTGCCTGTTCACCAGGTCTCCTACTAGGAAGAGTGTGTCATGTGGAAAGTTACCAAGTGGCCTTGGTGTTTATTTAAATCTTGCTCTAAATTTAAGTTACATGGTTATTTAAAATTACTGAAGACGAGCAGGCACAGTGAAAGTTTTAATTTAATTGCTTTGGTCTAGGCAGAGGCAATTCCCAGATGTCTCAGAATGTGTGTGAACCCCAAGAAGTTGGGGGGCATTCTCAGCCCCTGGGACCCACTTCCCGCAGCAAAAGGGCTGGCCTAGGGTGCCCACCCAGCTTTCAGCAGCAAGGCCTCTCGGAGAAGATTCTTGGCCGCCTCTTAAGGACTTAAGAGGATTGCTGCTCACGTGAACACCCCCTAGATGCTGATACGTGTGGAAGAGCTGGCCTGGGCATGGTTGAGGACTCAAGCAGGAAGAGCAGGGGAGGCTAGCTCAGAAATACTTTAACCCAGCGGAAACCCTCCTAATCTGACTGGGTAGGAAGTGGGGTGTAACATACTGGATTTGGCAACAGCTGTCAGTCTCCAGGGGGCCCATCTGTGCGAGGAGGGGTGAGTGAAGGGATAATGGAGGAAGCCCTGCTTCGCTCTTCCGCGCAGTGCGAGGCCCGAACCTTGATCTCCTGAGGCGCCCCCTGCATCCCCTCCGGCGTGGTCTGTCCAGGGCGGGTTCAGGGCAGGGCGTGGTCCCCGTCAGGTCGCACGCCCTTCTCGGTAGTCGCCAGAGACAGAGCCGGGATGGGTCCTGATCCCGCCCCACGCCCGCTGACCTTGGGCCGGGCGGCCCCCCTCACCTGACGCTCCGGCGGCGCGGCTCCCCCGCCGAACCCCGGCCCACAGAGCAGCAGCCAGCGGGGTAGGGACGGGCGCCGCTCGGGGTCGCACACTGGAGCCCCCGCGCCTACCGCCCGGCCGCCCCGATCCGCTGTCGCGAGCGCCAGGCAGACCAGAGGACGAAAACGCCCCAGGCCAGGGGGGTGTGTGGAGGGAGTAGGGCCCCCGAGACCCCGCCCCTGCCGGCGTCCGGACTCGGTCCGCGGCGCCACCTCGGACAGCGCCGGCGGGGCGGGGCAGCGGCGCACCTTCGCCGCGCACGCGCACTCGGCCAGCGCGCTCTCCTGGTGGCGCGTGCGCAGCGAGGCGGCCCGGGGCGCTGCGGGTGCCAGCGGCTGCTGGTCCGCGGTTCAGGGCTGCGGGGCAGCAAGCAGGAGCGGGGCCAGGTCCATGGTGAGTGCGAAACGGCGGCCCTGCCAGCGCACGTGCGAGGGCAGCTCGGGCGCGCCTGGCGCGTACTCGAAGCAAGCGCTGAGCTCGAAGGCCAGGGCCGATCGCACTAGGCCCACGCCACCCGCGCGCTCCGGCGCCGGGTGGTAGAGACGCCCATTCGTGGCCAGGGGCAGCAGGCGCGCCGGCTCGAAGGGCAGAGCCAGGGCCTCGCCGCCGCCGCAGTAGGAGAGGCGCTGCGACGCGGGGCCCGCGGCCAGCAGGTGCGTGAAGACCACGGGCCGGTCTTCGCAGCGTAGGAAGTTGCGTTCCCTGCCGCAGAGCGAGAGGAAGGGGAAGGAGGCCTCTCGTAGCGCCCGCTGCGGTTGGGTCTCAGGCGGGAGAAGAACATGACCAAGAACTGCGGGTCTGCGGGGAAGAGGGGGAAAGGGCGTGACTGCTCAGCATGCCAGACCCCGAGTCCCCGGGGCCCTACTGCCCCAGGCAGGAAGCTCGCCCTGGGCCACACCAAGGGCTTGCGCCGGCTGTCGGACAGCCGCCCAGGCGTCACTTTAGATAGGGGGCTTTTAAGCACAGTACGGCCAGTCTCCTAACGCGGGCAGGACGGCTGGCAGGTTGGGCAGCGCGAACCCTTAAAAGCCTTTCCCGAAAGAAGAGGGAAGGTGGGGGTGGAAGGAGCAAAGGTACCTTTGAAGCAGGTGGTGAAGTTCTTCATTCTGGAGTCGTCCAGGAAAAGCTGCAGAGAAGCAGACCGTGGCCCTTGAGTAGCAGCCCGAGACAGCTGTCCCAGGGCGAGAAGGCCCTAGTGGGCCTGAGCCCGGGCTGATGTCCGCTTTCTTTGCTCGTCCGTGCACACCATGTGCAGGAAGGCGCGTGGAAGATAAACCTGGGAGCCCTGCCGACCCCCCCCCCCCCACACACACATCTATGCCGCGCCCCCCGCCTTACTTCCTCAAGCACAGATTCTTTCAGCTGGCATGCCCTTTCCGCGCCTCTTCCCTCCTCCCTTCTAGTTTCTAATGAGATGTGCCACTTCCTCCGCAGAGGCCCTCTGAGTTGCTTCCTTGTGTGTATGGTGGATGCCACCGCCAGGGCTTCCGAATCAGGCGCGGCGGCGGGGGATGCTAAGCCCGGAGGGCGCAGCCACGCGTGGGACGTTTTCCGCTGGGGATCTAACCCTTTGAGGCCATAGCCGCGCGTCCCAGCGTTACCAGCGCGACCCGGGAAGCCGGGTCGCCTAACTGTAAAGACCTCGCCCCCGCCCACCTGGCCCTGATGATCCACATAGTAAAAGTACTCGCGCGTCCGAGGCTCTGGGCTCTGGCCCTGCGTGTAGGAGACGCCCCCGCCCCCAGCGTAGGTCCGGACTCCCGAGGACCGCGCCAAGATTAGAGCCCAGGCCCGCAGCACCCTGCTCATCGCCCACATCCTCCTCCTGCGCCGGAAACGGCCGGAGGTCATGAGGGGCAGGTGCTGTGGGAACACCGGTCCCCCGGCGGTCATAACCTCGTGCTTTGGGTTCCGTCGGCGGCCACGGAACTCGTCCCATGCCCACCCCCACCTCCTTCCTCTCTCCTCCCAACCCCAGGCGTTCCCGACCCTCTCCCTTCTCTGGGCGTCAGGGGCACGCCGCCCAGCGTTCCGGCTGGGGAAAGGGTGGCGGGCGGGAGCGCCCGACGTTGGGGTTCTAGTGTGAGACGCAGGTGCGGTCGGTTTCGGGAACAGGGACATCGGTTGGGCCTGGAGGTCGCTGGGCATGGAGGCCCTGTCCCTCCGCCCGCGGAGACTGGCTGTCCTCACGTGAGCGAGGTACGTGCAGTGCACCCCCGCCCCCAGGAAGCCGGCCCGGCTGGGCAGCCAGCGTGTGAGGGTGGCTGCTGAAGGCAGGTGGTGAATAAACACCGCCCAGAAAGCCTATGCCAGCTTAGGCCTAAGATGGGTCAGAACCCCGCCCCCCCCCCCCAGCAGGCAATCAAAGCAGAGCTTACGGGCTTAGGTGGAGTATCTCACGTGCCTCGCCCCGTCCCCAGGAGGTACCTTCCTCTCCTCCCCGAACCCCTCCCTGCTCCCCCCTATTCTTACGTCCATCCGGGTGCCCACACCGGCAACCGACTGGCTGCTGATAGCTGCCTCGTTGCCACTGGAAGGAATGGGAGGCGACAGACTCGCAAGTGTCCATACGTACTTTATTCACACAAAGTGTTGTCATCTCTCGAGTCCATGCGTCAGAGCGAGTCTTTGGCCGGGCTGCCGGTACCCAAGCCTCGAGACCACCGGACCGAGGACCTTCTCCCAGGGGACACCGGGCCTCGGCAGGGCTGGGCTTTTTTGTTTTTAATAATAAATAAAAACTCAACTCTAAAAAATATATATATGTATAAACTGGGGATAAATTAAGTTTTACAACGATTGGAACTCAAAATTCCAAAATGGAAAATGTACAGAGTCTAGGTACTTCTGCCTCCCTATCCTCACCCTGCCTCGCGCACTCTGTCCTTGAGTAAGAACAGTCTCTGGTGCCCCTCTGGTCCCCCGCTCTACGCTCCTGCCCTCTTATCTGCTGCAGGTCTTGGACGGGGATAGAGCAGGATTCGCTTTTTGGTCAAAGCCAAGAAGGTGGAGAAGAAAATGAAGGAATGATGGCAACTTGTCTGCAGAGGATGGGGGAGGACGACTCAGAAATAAATAGCATTTGGGTTAAGATTATGTCATTAGCAAATTTAGTTCTTATATCTTTCGCTCTATTTATATCTCTATACACAGGCGGGTTGGGATGCGGGATAAATTCTGAATTTATAGTTACACGAAGAAAAAATATTCTCGCCCCTCCCCCACCCTGCCCCAAGAATGCCTGCCCAACCCTGCCCCCCACCCCGGAGGACTTTGGCTTGGAGGCTCCTTCCCGCCCAGAGAGCCTACTGGGCCTTGGACCGGCCGGACTCTGCTCTGGTAGTGGACAGCCCAGAACCCTGGAGACCCCAAATTCCTGTGCAGTCACCACGCTGGAAGCCACAGGTGGCGGGGGGGGGGCGGGGGGGATAGGGTAGAGAGGCGGGAGAAATTGGGGAGGGTGAAAGTCGCAGACCAGGAGACCCCCAGGTCAGAGGGAGGGCAGAGGAAGGGAGGGGTAGCCGGGCTGGGCCCGGGCCGGGACCAGGCTGAGCACAGCACCCCAGTGAGACGGCTTGCCCCAGGGAGGGCCGTTTGTGCTCTCGGGCCGGCCGGGAGGGGCAGTGTCACTTGGCTCCAAGAAACAGAAGGCACTTTCTCGCGGCCGACCTGCGGCTGGCGATGGGCGGGGCCGCGCCTAACGAGCCAGCCAGAGGCCGGGGACGGGGCGGAGGCGCCCTTCCCTCCGCCCCTCTGCCCCGGCTGCGCCTTCAGGCAGAGGGCCCGGGGTGGGGGAGATGGGGGTTCCAGGGCTGGGGCGGGCATGGGCGGAGCCGGCATGCTACCTCCGCGTCTGGGGCATCCCCCCCCCTCCCCACATGCCCCCCTGCCCAGGCGCACCCGGGCAGGCTCTGTCCCCACACTCGGTCCCTCGGTGCCCACGCGCGCTATAGCACGCCCTCCATGAAGCTGGTGTCCAGGTGCTGGATGAGCACGCGCAGGAAGGACATCTCCTTGCGAGTGTTCTCAAAGATGACCCGCGGGTCATCTGAGCGGCAGCGCAGGCAGTTGGGCGCCATCACCATGGCCAGGTTGCTGACGTCCATCTTGGTGACGGCCACATTGGCAGGCTGCACGAACACCTGCGGGGGAGTGGCGGGTGGGCCAAAGCCGGGCTCGGAGCGGCCCGGGCGGGGCGCAGCGCGGGAGGGGCGAGGTGCCACCGCCTACCTGGAGGAAGCGGATGAGGTAGCACAGCACCAGGCGGTTGATGCGAGGCAGCGTGTGCACCACGGCCACGGCTGCCTCGGGGCTCTCGTAGTGTGCGATGCACTGCTCGTAGAACTCGTGCGGGATCAGGGGCTCCTCCAGCTCCCGGTACCACAGCTTCAGCAGCGACGCTGGGAACACAGCGAGGGGTGTTCAGCTGTGCGGGGCGGTTGGGGACCAGCAGCAGCAAGGGGTGAACGGGGCCGTGGGGGGCGGTGTGTGTGTGCTGGCGTCGAGGGGGCAGAACCAGACTGGAGGTGTCCACACAGCGGTGTGGGCTGCCTGGCTGGAAGCCACTGGGCTCCTAGTCCTGACCGCCAGGACTGACCCCGAGCATGGGTACACTGTCCTGAAGGCCATGCAAATGTTCTAGAGCGGACTTATCAAGAGGGCTGTGCAGCCACTGTGAGCCACAGAGACTGACCAACGGCAGCGGACCTCTGCACTGGAAATGGATCAGAGGGCTGCCCCTTCTCCATGGGGAGCAGGGAGGACTGAAGCATTCCAGCTGCTCCTGCTGCTGAGGGGGCTGGGGTCTCACCTGGGACGTGGGGGTCCTCCAGGCCTGTAGGCACCTTCCACTGGTCCACCTGTAGCTTCAAGGCATTCACTTCATCGATGTCCCCAGGTACTCTGCCGAGCACATGGCAGGTCTCAGGGAGGAAGAGCTGGGCTTGCTCCAGGTCAGAGCTTCATGACCCCTCTCTGCCCGAATAACCTCCTTCCTACCGGAGGGGAGGTGTGGCTGGGGCCCCTGGCCCCAGGCCCTCATCCTGCTGCTGACTACCCCCATGGAGATCCCTTCCTCAGAATGACCCCCGAGGCCCAAACCCACACGCTTGTTTCCCCACCTGTCCTGGGTAGGTGAGTCATGACGGCAAGTGACTGGCCATGTGCCACCCCCATGGGGCAGGGCTATCATCGCCACTCACAGGTGAGGACCCTTTGCTGAGAGTTGCATCTTTCCAGGCCCTGCCCATGGCTGTTGTCCAAGTGCCCTCTGGGGCCCTGGTGGCCATTTCTGCAGGATCACTGTCCCAGACCAGCTCCCCTGCCTGGGTTCGGGCATGATGTAGTTCAGGGGGAACAGTCCTGTGCCCAGCCTCTCCATTTGCTCCAAGGTGCCTCTCTCTGGCATGCTGGCCTCTCGGAAGTGCTCCTCTGAGGCAGGGACCCAGTGCCCAGTGGCCCTGACTGCCCAAGACTGGCGGAGACGCCCAAAGCCCCCACACCCAGGGCCCAGGTTGCAGGGCACCTGAAGATGCCTTCCGTCTGGTCACCGTTGAGCGCGAGCACCTCCTCCGACAGCCGGGTCTGCACCCAGGGCAGCTGCCGGTCAGGGTAGCGCTCCTTCTGCATGCTCATGACCTCCTGCAGTGCGCTGCCAAACATGGACGGGCTGAAGACCGCGTTCTTGGCATGTCGGATCTCCTCCACGTTGGGCTTCTTCAGCCCCTGCAAAGGCAGCCCAGTGCTCCGTGCCAGTGTGGCCAAGAGCCCAGCCCTCCGTCCTGACACCCTTGCAAGGCCTACCCCTGGCTCACCCGCCTCTCCTGTGAGCCCCGGGCCTCTGCCTAGCCAGAGCCAGGGTACCCCAACTCCCTGGCCCCCAAGTCAACATGGCGGCTTCCTGCTGGGCCACCTACAGCACCAGAAGCTCCAAGTGGCACCCTCTGCCCTGTGAGCCATTCACTTCACCACCTGCCCCCTTCCCAAGTCTGCAGCCCCACCTCCCACTGGATTCTGTCTGGGCCTCACCAGCACAGGGTGCCCGCCCACCTCTGCCCGGCAGTGCAGGGAGTTTATACCTTCTTGGCCCCGGTCAGGGCTGCCTTCTGCAGCTTGTGGTAACAGTACTTGGCATATGTGCTTATTGCCACCCCTGGAAAAGAATGGTACCAGTTGGCTTGGTGTAGACATGTAAGAGCAGGGGCTGCAGGCCAACCAGTGACTAAGAGAAGCAGCAGCGAGAGGGGGGAGCAGAGGTGGCTCTTGCAAGAACGTGGGCACCCAGGGCCTTACTCTCCTGGGCTGTGCTTTGAAGTAAACCTATGTGGAAGGGAAGGAAGCACTGCCCTCCCCTCCAGAGGAGCCAGACTGCAGAAGGAAGCCCTCTGCCAACTCAACCAACCCTCCCCCTAGCGAGTAAGGGCAGGCTGGGCGTGCGGTGTTTCCCTGGAGAAGTGGCAGGCCGTCTAGGGCAGGGCCTGGGGAGCCCCCGAGAAGGGAGATTTCTGTGTGCAGCCGCCTTGCAGGCACTCAGCACCCACTGCCCCGGGCCACACAGGACAGAGCTCTTGGTTGGCTGGACTGCAGGCCTTCTTGTAGCCCTGATTCCAGCAGGAGGCCCTGGACAGACCAGAGCAAGGCCTCAGTCCGCAGGGTCCCATGCCCACTTGGCTGAAGACTGCCTGGGCGGGAGTCTGGGAGAGGGAGGCGCAGGGCCTGGCCCATGTGAGAGGGGGATAGTGTGGAGTGGATGCCCCAAGTCCTGAACCTGGGTTTCGCTGGGAGGGCAAGGCTGGGGAAGAACCACTCAGGGCTCTGCCTGAGGGCTGAAGGCAATGGGAGGACACGTTGTTTTTCTCAAGGAGGGAGGCTTTCTAACACCCCATCCCTGGCAGCAGAAACCCTCGCCTAGCTGGTGGTCATGGAGGTGGCAGAGCCAGCGATCCGAGGGCAAGGCCTCGAGCACCTTGGCCAGGGGTCTTTCCAGATTTTGGGGGAAGAGGGGCTGAGAGGAGACCTAGTCCAGGGAAGGTCTGAAATGTGGGCACATCATTCCTGGTCCAGGCAGGCAAGGAAAGGAGCAACAGGACAGAGGAGCCACCTGGGCCGGGCTGTCCCAGGCCATGGACAGACAGAGGGGCTGGACCTTGTGCCTCCAGGGTCAGGTCAGGCCCCTTCCCTGTAAGACTCAGCCTCTGCTGAGTGCCACCTGCCTAAGGGCCTCTGGACCCAAGCCTCAAATCCAAACACAGAGTCTTTTTCAAAGGAAGCAGTTTCTTGAGATGTCTGAGGACGTGGGGATCCTTGAACCTCAGTGTGAAGAACACAAACATGTCACATCCATGAAAACCTTTTCATTTCTAGTTATCACAGAACAGCTGTCGTAACTGGTGATGGTGTTCTATTTTAGAGGAACCAAAATGAAAACAAATGTTTCTTCTAGATGTTTAAACCCTGAAGAATCTGTTTCAGGTCCCTTGGGACCCACAGACCCCTGGCAGAGATCCTAGCTGCTGCCTCCCATTAGCCCACCTGGGACACAGGGCTTGGAATCTTCCATCACTGGCCCATGTGGCCCACGTGGGCAAGCTCTGGGCTCAGGGAGAGGGGATGGCGCTCAAGCAAAAGGAACCTGGGCTGCACCCTGAGCACTGGGAGCAGCAGGCAGCAGCGCTCACTTTCCCCGTCCTGGGTGCAAGCCCCCCTCCTTTGGGCGACTGCTTCTGTCCCTGCACTTGGGGCCCATGGGCAGACCTGCCCTGACCTCCTGCCACAGGGCCTCATGAGGCTTCCCACACCTCTCACCTGGTGGTGGCGGCGCAGCCTTTCCCGGCCTGATTCCCTACCTGTTGGATGGGGAAGGGGGCCCATTAAGGGCCGGCCTCACAATCTGGCAGAGTGAGGACTCAGCCGAGAGCCTCCACTGCTTGAGTCCCAGGGCACATCCTCCTGGGCCAGGACTATGGGGTGTTTGCTGAGTGCCCAGCGTCCAGCCCAGCGAACCCTCTGGTGGTGTGGGGGACCCTGCTCTGAGCCCAGGGAAACCTCTGGAGGTGTGGAGGACTCTGCTCTGAGCCCTGCATCCAGAGGCTGACAAAGCAGTTCTCCCAGAGCCTTGCTGCTATGCCAGGGCCCAGGCCATGAACCTCAAAGGCCACCAAGTGTGGCCAGAACCTGCTGCCTCTTGGCATGTGCTCTGCGGGGTCCCAAGGGTCTGGCTCCCTTCTCCGACCCACTCAGGGCTCCGATCACCCCAGCCCCCCTCACGGCTGCACTGTTCTTACAGACAGGCTCGGATAGGAGCTCAGAACCTCTCCTGCTCCTACCCCTGACAACAGTGGCCTAAGGGAGCCCTGGGATCCCAGATGGCAGCTGCCCCCTTTCTCCTGGCACAGGCAACAGGCAGCCAGGCACTGCTCAGAGGAAGAAGAGTGGGTCAAGTGTGGGTAACCAGGTGTAGGCGGGCTGGAAGCTGGTCCCAGGACCTTGGTGCCAAGAGGAGCAGTTCACAGCACAGCAATGGACCACTGGCTCTCCTGGTCAGGGAGGCACAGCCTTGGGCTAACCGGGCTTCCCTGGAGCTTGGGCAGGGATGGGGTTCCTGAGCCAGGGCCCAGGAGAAAAGCAGGGATGGGAATGCTGGGGGAGGGAGGCTGGGGAAGCCCTGAGTGTGCTGAGGGCCCTGCCAGGGAACTGAGGCCAGGCTTGGCCCCCAGGGCACTCCCGCACCAGGGGCCGCCTCCAGCAGGCCCCTCCACACTGCAGGCCCAGCATGCACACCGCAGTATCCTGAGCACCACGGAGGCCGGGACAGGGCGGTGCGGCCTCTCCCAGGAAGTCCTGTCGACAGCCCCCTCTGGAGGAGGCCTGGCAGTTAGTGCCCCCCCCGTGCCCCAGCCCAGAAATGGTTAGAGAGAGGGGGCCAGGTGGCCGAGCCGGAGAGCAGAGCTGTGCAGCGCAGCGCCCGGGGCTGCGGGAGAGGCCCTACCATCCGGCTCCTCAACATAAGGCTTGGGTTTCTTTCTCAACTTGGACTTCTTCTTAGTGTTCCTTTCCAGGAGCGCTTTCATGTGCTGGGTCACTGGGGAGCAAACAGAGGGTGAGGCCACAGAACACAGGAACACGAGCCCCCACGGCCCCACGCGGGGCTGACCCCTGCAGCTGGGGGGCGGTGGCCCAGCCTGCGGGGCTCCTCAAGGGGCGAGGGTGAGTGTCCTGCTCACATTTCGGGACAGGGGTGGGTGTGAGGGCCTGTCCGGGCCATGTGGCTGGGGAGGTGCCAGCAAGATGCCCACGGGCAGTGGGGAGGGACTGTGGTCAGCTCCTGACCCTCTGGCCAACAAAAAGGAAGGGGTGGGGAGAACCCCGAGGAGGCCAGCCGTGGGGTCCCTACATGGCTGCACTCCAGGGCTGAGGGGGCGCTGAGCAAGAAGGGGGCCGGGGTCCCCTCTCTGGCCGGTCCAGGTGCCTCCCACTCCGCACCATTGATGCAGCCCCTCCTCCCTCGTCCCATGCTCCAGAAGGAAGTTAGGGTGCACGGTCCACACTGAGGTGGGAGCTACCTCCCGTCACGGTGGACCCTCTTACCTACATAAATTATTTGTAATTCTTCTGCATGGGAAAGCTGTTATCTACCTAATTACACTTTGGGTTATAATCCAATATGCTTTATTCTGCTGTTCAGTGCTCCAGCTTTGGCCCTGGGAGCTGTGTTCTGTAACACAGCCCTCTGTCTCCCCTCATCCCTTCCAGCACTTCCTATCCTTGATGCACATCAGTGTGAGCACACTCCGGGAGACAGTGAAGGGCAGGCAAGCCTGGCGTGCATGCTGCAGTCCATGGGGTCACAAAGAGTCGGACACAACTTAGCAACCAAACAATATGTACATTCCCAACCCCAGCCTTAGAATCAGTTGCTTCTCCACAGAGCTCTGGTTCCTTCTCATGGAAAATGCTAGAGACCAAGAGCTGTTGGAGAGGTGTGCTCACTTCTGTGGGGTGGCACTCCCCTTGCTGACAGGGCTTGGGCAGATAAACAGGTAGCTAGGTGGGAGAGGCTGCCTTCTCTTCCCAGTTCAGAGTTTTTGTCAGGAATGGAATGCTGGATTTTGTCAAATGCTTTTTTCTCCACTTATTGATACGCTCGTATGATTTTTTCTTTTTTATTCTGCTAATATGACAAATCACCTTGACTGATTTTTAGAATGTTAAAGCAACTTCTCCTTTCTTAGATAAACCCCACTTACTCAAAATGCGTTGTTTTAATATATTATTGAATTCAGTTAGCTAAAAATACTGTCAAGTTTTTGTACTATGTTCATGAGGGATACTATCTGTGCTTTTTTTTGGTAATGTTCTATTCTAATTTTGACACAGACAGAACTGGGTGATAGTCCCTCCACTTCTGTTTTCTGAGTTGGTAAAGAACTGCTACACAAGCAAGCATTTGATAATTCTCTAGTGAGGCCATTTGGGCCTGGAATTTTCTTTGTGGGAGAGTTTTAAAGTCCTAATTTAATTTCTTTAGTAGATATATGATTTTTCTGGTTATCTATTTCTTACTGAGTGATCTTTGGTAGTCTGTGTCCTTGGAGGAATTTGTCCATTTCCTCTAAATTGTCAAATTTACTGACAAAGTTGCTCACAGGATTTTCTTATTATCCTTTCAACATATGTTGAATCTGTAGTGATATCATCTCTCATTCTTGATATTGGTAATTTATGTCTTTTGTCCTGGTTAGTCCGTATGGAGGTTTGTTAATTTTGTTGACCTTCTCAAGTAACCAGGTTTTTCTTTCACTGATTTTCCGCATTGTTTTTTCTGTTTTCTCTTTCATTGATTTCTACTCTAATCATCATTTCCTTTCTTCTCCTTACTTTTGGCATAATTTCCTCTCTCTCTTTTCTAAAGTTTCTCAAAGTAGGAGCTACTTGATTTAAGATGTTTTCTAGTACAGACATTAGGTGCTGTAAGTTTCCCTCTAAGAACTGCTTTAGCTCTATCACACTAATTTTAACATATTTTATTTCTATTTTCTTTCAGTTCAAAATACTTTCTACATTCTCTTTTCATTTTTATTTGACCCATGAATTGTTCAGAATCATGTTTAGTTTCCAAATACTCAAGGATTTTCCAGATATCTTTGTGTTGCTGATTTTCAGTTTAATTCCATTGTAACCACACTTTTTTTGACTCATATTCTTTAACTTTTATTGAGACTAGCCTCATGGCTCAGGATATGGACTATTTTTAAAAAGTGGCTGAGATTTGAGTCCAGATGCTCTGGGCTTCCCTGGTGGTTCAGACAGTAAAGAATCTCCCTGCAATGCAGGAGACCTGGGTTTGATCCCTGGGTTGGGAAGATCCCCTGGAGAAGGCAATGGCCACCCATTCTAGAATTCTTGCCTGGAGAATCCCACGGACAGAGGAGCCTGGTGGGCTACTGTCCACAGGGTCCCAAAGAGTCGGACACAACTGAGTGACTAACACACCTGCTCTGGGGTCCAGAGACTTTAACTATGCCTGCTCCGTTGTAGGTGCTTTGTTTCTTAAACAGACCTTCAACTAATCCCTCTGTTTTCAGTTCCATGGTCACTACCAATTCCTTACCACTGCTGGAGGACGCTTGCCCCTACTGCTGAACTTATTCAGGGCTTGCCAACTGCTTCAACTTTTCAGCTTCGCCACCACTTGCTGGGGATCCATATTTCTTGGTCTGCCAAGTGAGTTTCCAGTCACTTGTCCATTTGCTTTTCAGCTTCCAAAACATGATTGTTTTTCCTCTTCCCTTGTCTTTCTCTTGGTGGGTTTTCAGTTCAGTTCACTTCAGTCACTCAGTCGTGTCCGACTCTTTGCAACCCCATGAACCACAGCAGGCCAGGCCTCCCAGTCCATCACCAACTCCCGGAGTCCACCCAAAACCACGTCCATTGAGTCAGTGATGCCATCCAACCATCTCACCCTCTGTCGTCCCCTTCTTCTCTGGCCCTCAATCTTTCCCAGCATCAGGGTCTTTTCCAATGAGTCAACTCTTCGCATCAGGTGGCCAGAGTATTGCAGTTTCAGCTTCAACATCAGTCCTTCCAATGAACACCCAGGACTGATCTCCTTTAGGATGGACTGGTTGGATCGCCTTGCAGTCCAAGGGACTCTCAAGAGTCTTCTCCAACACCACAGTGCAAAATTATCAATTCTTCTGTTCTTAGCCTTCTTTATAGTCCTTCTTTATAGCCTTCTTTATAGTCGAAAAAGCAAGAGAGTTCCAGAAAAACATCTATTTCTGCTTTATTGACTATGCCAAAGCCTTTGATTGTGTGGATCACAATAAACTGTGGAAAATTCTGAAAGAGATGGGAATACCAGACCATCTGACCTGTCCCTTGAGAAACCTGTATGCAGGTCAGGAAGCAACAGTTAGAACTGGACATGAAACAACAGACTGGTTCCAAATAGGAAAAGGAGTATGTCAAGGCTATATATTGTCACCCTGCTTATTTCACTTATATGCAGAGTACATTATGAGAAACGCTGGGCTGGAGGAAACACAAGCTGGAATCAAGATTGCCGGGAGAAATATCAATAACCTCAGATATGCAGATGACACCACCCTTATGGCAGAAAGCAAAGAAGAACTAAAGAGCCTCTTGATGAAAGTGAAAGAGGAGAGTGAAAAAGTTGGCTTAAAGCTCAACATTCATAAAACTAAGATCATGGCATCTGGTCCCCTCACCTCATGGGAAATAGATGGGGAAACAGTGCAAACAGTGTCAGACTTTATTTTTTGGGGCTCCAAAATCACTGCTGATGGTGATTGCAGCCATGAAATTAAAAGACGCTTACTCTTTGGAAGGAAAGTTATGATCAACCTAGACAGTATATTTAAAAGCAGAGACATTACTTTGCCAACAAAAGTCTGTCTAGTCAAGGTTATGGTTTTTCCAGTAGTCATGTATGGATGTGAGAGTTGGACTGTAAAGAAAGCTGAGCGCCGAAGAACTGATGCTTTTGAACTGTGGTGTTGGAGAAGACTCTTGAGAGTCCCTTGGACTGCAAGGAGATCCAACCAGTCCATCCTAAAGGAGATCAGTCCTGGGTGTTCACTGGAAGGACTGATGTTGAAGCTGAAACTCCAACACTTTGGCCACCTGATGCGAAGAGCTGACTTATTTGAAAAGACCCTGATGCTGGGAAAGACTGAGCGCAGGTGGAGAAGGGGACAACAGAGGATGAGATGGTTGGATGGCATCATCGACTCGATGGACATGGGTCTGGGTGGACTCCGGGAGTTGGTGATGGACAGGGAGGCCTGGCACGCTGCAGTCCATGGGGTTGCAAAGAGTCGGACACGACTGAGCGACTAAACTGAACTGAACTGATTTAGGCTGAATAATACTCCACTGTATGTACACATGACATTCTACTTTATCTGTTCATCCATCAATGGATACCTGGCTGCTTTCTACCTCTTGGCTGTTGTGAACATGGTGCTATGAACAGAGACGTGCAAATATCTATTCACATCTCTGCCTTCAATTATTTGGGGTATATACTCACAAGTGGAAGTGTGGAGTCCTATGCTAATTCTGTTTTCAATCTTTTGAGGAATTGCCATTCTATTGTCCATAGTGATTGCAGTATTTCACATTTCCTTGTGAGGTTTCCTTGTTTGTCTTTAGAAGATTCCTTCCCTGTTTTTACCATGAACTCAAGGTGGGATGCAAGTAAATGCACGTGTTCAGCCTGCCGTCTTTACCCAGAGGATAGATACCTGCTGCAGGCATGCGGCACTCGCTCTGAGTGTCCCTCAGGGTGCTCCTGCAGGAGCTGCCGTCAGCCTGCTGTCGCAAACCCCCAGGACATCTGTGCTGACAGCATGCTCAGGGGGTCTGGGGCTTACAAGCTGTGAGTCCCCTGGGGGTGGTTGGCACAAAGGTGTGACCTCATGAGACAAGGTTAAGCCAGGGGGCGGGAGCTCACGTGAACTTGGGTTCACTGTGGGGTACCTTGGTCCCTGAGATTGTGACCACACAGCAGACGTCACACCCATGCTGGCAGACAAACTACAGCTTCTGAGGCCAAGGCAGGGAGAGGCTGGGGTGAGGCCCCGCACGTGGGAGCCAGCTCAGCTCTGCCCTCACCACTGCTCCCGGGACAGACTGCATGTCCTTCCAGGCACAGGCCTGTCCCCCTGGGCTGAGGGGGCCTGTCTTTCTGACCAGCAGCCAGCACCCATGTTCTCTCGAGGCCACTCTTCTGGGCTGGTGACGAGCAGCAGCTGCTCACCCAGGAGTGGGTCTCACAGCTGGAGACAGGGCTCTGATGGGAGGGCAACCCTGTGCCACTGATGTAAGACCAGACCCCACAGCCCAGACACAGGGCCCAGCTAGCAGAACCACACAGATCCAGTGTGGTCTGTGGACAGAGACCAGCGGGGCTGGGAAACCATGGCTGCCGGGCTGAGCCTCGACTCCGCCCTGCTCCCATGCCACAGCCATCAGGATGGAGGCTCACTGACCTCTGAGCCAGCGGCCGTGTCCTGCTGGACAGTGTCCAGCTCTGCACGAGCACCCCGGCGAGAGAGGGGTCGGCCCGGAGCCTCTGGCCTCTATCTGCCCTCACCCACTTGCCACTCAGCCAGCACTGCTAGAGCCCCGTGGGCTGCGTGCTAAGCGGTGGATACACACTTCCAAATCTCCAGCTCACAGCAGGGACATTTCAAGGCCTTTTTGGAAGAGGGTGAGGTGAACCATGAAGCTACTGAGGGCTCATCTGCTCCTGGGAAGGTCTGAGAGGATCGAGACAGACCCAGCCGCCTGCCTCACCCAGGGAGCAACCTGGGGAGACCTGTCTGTGGTGTTCAGTGATCCTGCTTCCAAAGGCGCATGCCTGAGTGAAAATGTCAAGGCTTCCAAGATCTGCTTCCAAACGGCTGGCGTGCTGGACAATCCCTGTGCTTGACGCGCCTCCCAGGACCCACACTGCCTGCAGCCCTCCCCACTGTGCACATGACTTGGCACCCACACCTGGGCAGGGGCAAGGCCCCAGCCAGACCAGGACAGGTGACCACTCCCCTCAAGCCATCTACAACACAGAGGACACTCCGGAGCACAGGGTGGCTAACAGCTGCTGCACGGGCAGGTGCTCCTGCAGCCCTACCCTGGCGCTGGCCCAGGCCCAGGACGTGCACCACCTGGCTGGGAGGACTGTGGCCCGGAGTCCTCCCGACGCGGGTCAGGTCGGGGCCACGGAGACCTGACCCATGGCCTTCAGACGCAGCCTGCACTCGGCCCCAGGCAGCCGTCGGCAGGTTGCTGTCTCTGACAGTTCCAACCTCTGACCACTGAAGCAGCTCAGGGCCATCTCAGCTCACAGCACCACAATAGCCTGCTCGTCACCTCAGACCTGGTACTGGGCCGAGTGTCCAGCTCCTTGCTGCTCTCAGAAGCCCTCCTGAAATGGCCTTGAGGGACAGTGTGAGCCTGGCTGGCGTGGATGCAGTAAGTGCCCTCATCAGGCAGGGCAGCTGGGATGGTGCCTCAGAGGGAGTGGACGCCGTCTGGTGGGGACGCAGGGGCGCACGCACCTGCACCTGTCAGCCAGGCTGGCACGGCAGCACGCCTGCTCCTCAGGGCCTCTGTGCTGAGAAGGGCTCCCTGAGGACCCTGCATCCGCGCAGAGGCCAAGGGTGTGCCCTCGAGAGGCGGTGCCTCTGTGCACCTGCTGCCCGTGTGCCCAGCACTGAGCCCAGGCAGGGGCCCCGCTGCAGCCGTCCCTGAGCCGGTGGCAGAGCCAGCGCCCGCCCGGGCCGTCCTTACCTTTGGTGTCGTTGACGGGGTCCATGTGCCGATAGATGTAGCCCTCCAAGTAGGAGTGGAACTTGGGCGTGGGTGGGAAGAAGGCCAGGCAGATGGCCATGAGCTCCCAGCCGCGGGCCAGGCTCTCAAGGCGGAAGTTCTCGGTGGTCTGCCGGCACAGCTGGATGTAGAGCTCGTCCCGCAGGCCCTGTATGCTCCAGCCTTTGGTGGCGATCTCCAGGGCCACGTGCAGTGGGTCTGCCTTGGCGCGCCGGTCGCCCATGTACATCTGGATCAACTTGAAGACCTCGCAGGCCTCTTTCTTCACGTGGCGGTCACTGGTCACAATCATGGGCTTCTTGATGGACTCGCTGCTCCAGGCCAGCATGTTGGCAATGGACACCTTCCGCCGGAAAAGGCCCTGCGTGTGGGTGTTGAAGTGCTTGGAGGCCCAGTTCTCGATGTCAGTCTCCGAGGATGGCTTGCGGAGTGTGAAGGTGGGGAACACGCAGCTGGTGCTGGGCATCACACTCCGGGCCTGCCGGCTGCTCTCGAAGTGGACGCAGGTACCAAGGTCCTCAGACTGGGGGACAGAGGGGCCCACGTGAGCCAGCCACTGGAGAGGTGTGGCCCCCGCCCCACACGGGCCCCGAGGCTGCTGGAGGAGAGAAGCCTGGGACTCAGCTCTGCCCACCTCACCCGTCTGCCCACCTCACCCTTGTCCACCCTCCTCGCCTGTCTGCCCACCTCAGTGCCTGTCCGCCCTCCTCGCCCCTGTCTGCCCCATTCAGTCCATGTCCATCCTCCTCGCCCGTCTGCCCGCCTCAGTCCATATCCGCCCTCCTCGCCCCTGTCTGCCCCCTTCAGTCCATGTCTGCCCTCCTCGCCCCTGTCTGCCCCCCTCAGTCCATGTCCGTCCTCCTCGCCCCTGTCTGCCCACCTCAGTCCATGTCCGTCCTCCTCGCCCCAGATCCACCCTCCTCACCCGTCTGCCTAACTCACCCCATGTCTGCCCCCATCAGTCCATGTCTGCCCTCCTTGCCCCTGTCCGCCCACCTCACCCGTCTGCCCACCTCAGTCCATGTCCGTTGTCCTCACATATCTGCCCACCCAGCCCAGGGTCCGCCCTCCTCACCCTGGTCTAAGCGCTTCACGAGGCTGAGACGGGACCAACCTTTCCCTGGGGGCTCGGCCTCCGGGAGGCACCCGCCCTGGTCCAGAGACCGAGGGTCGTGGGGCTAGCACAGTCTGGGAGTGGGAGGTGCTCATGTGGCCGGGTGGGGAGGCCCAGGGGGAGGGCGCTGTAGCTTCTGCTGCTTCAAGTGGGAAGGGCAGCCCCTCAAGGACACAGAAAGCCCCAGACGCCAACCATGCTTAACAGAGGAATGCAACCTTCTCTGGGCCAGCACTGCCGCACCTCTCTCCCCAACAAAGACACAACAAGGATTCCCAGGCATCAGAGGTAGGGCCGGGATGCCCCCACAGTGCACTCACTCGGTACTCTCGGGGGGCTCCTGGCAGGTCGTGCCCACACCTGCACCAGCCTCCCCAACCCTTGGTCTTCAAAGCAGGGAGCCACCTCCCCTGGCAACACCTGGCATGGACCTCAGTTAGGCCCTCGGAGCCCACGTGTCCTTCCATCCAGATCAGGCTGGGAGCTGGGTGCCACAGGACGCAGCTGCCCACACTCCACCCACCACTCGCCCCTGCCCTGCCCGTCTGTCCTGATGCCCTCCTGTGTTACAAGCCACAGACAGAGACGCTGCTCTGAACTCTCCTGTCTGGAGGGCACTAAAGTGGCCCTGCCCCAGGGGATGCTGGCCACCTAAGACGTCCTGGTTCTTGGGCATGGCATGTCCCCCGCATCAGGGCTGGGGGTGCACCCAAGGAGCCTGGCCCTGGGAGTCTCTGGCCACCAAGGAGCGTCCGGCACTCCACTTGCACAGCTTCTCACTGTGCCTGTTCACAGCTGGGAGGCAGAGGCTCAGGGCGCAGAGGGTGGGTGGCTGCCTCTGTGTCCTGGAATCAGGATGTGCCTTTGGCCCCCTAGTGACCAGGCTGCACCAGCTGGGCCTCACCAGGAGCCGAGGTGAGAGACCTCTGTGCTGGCAGAGACCCCGGTGGCCATCTACCGTCTGTCCTCAGGCCTGCCAGGAACCGTGAGGCCACACCACGTCTCGGGGTGCTGACCTGTCCCACCCCTGCCCAGGACCCACCTGTGAGTGCCTACCTGAGAGGGGTGCAGGTAGGGCTCCGGGGAGGCGAGGCTGGTCTGCACAGAGACGCTCTTCTCGAGCAGGACCTGTGGGAAGGCGAGCCTGTCCAAGGCACCCCTCTGCCAGTGCTTGCTCTCCTGCTGGGCCAGCGCCTCATCCTCACTGAAGGCACGCACCACAGGCCCAGGCATGGGCAGCGGCATGGCCCCGTCACTCTCGTAGCCCGAGCCGTCCTGCTGCGAGTCCCAGCTGCCCCTCTGCTTCATGTGCAGGTGGGCTTGCTGTGCCTCCCAGGCCAGCCGGGCCTGTGCCAGGAAGGGCTCAGCCGGGCCCCGGGGGCCTTCCCTGTCCCCCGCCTCCCCTTCCGCGCGCTTCAGGGGCACCAGGCCAGGTCCGCAAAGAGGCCGCTCCTCCGTCAGGGGCTGCTGGCCCAGCGGGTCGCAGTCCCCGGGGCCCTCAGCGGGCGGGGCACTGGGAGCGTGGCACACGGAGGGGTTCCTGCTCTTCCTCTTGCGCGTGCCAGGGGAGTAGCCTGTCGAAGACATGGTGTCCTGCTGGCTGGACCAGGACATGGCATCGTCCTGGGCCTGGGGCAGGGGTGTGGGCGGCGGGGCAGGCCGCAGCTCGGGCCCCTCCATGCTGCTGTAGTCCCCAGACACGACTCCCAGCGAGGACGTGGCCCCCAGACGCTGGTCGCGCAGCAGGCAGGGGCTAGGCTGCAGGGACAGCGAGCCGCCCCCCGGGTGAGGCGTGTACTTGTGTCGCGGGCCTGCCCGCAGCTTGGGGCTAGAGCTGGCCTGCTCCACGTACACCAGCTGCCGCACGTATTCCTTGCCGGCAGGGCTGTACTCCAGGCTCAGGTAGCGCTCGGGGCACTTCTGCCTGGTGAGCACCAGCTGCTGGTAGGGCGACGTGGAGGCTGGCTTAGGTGGCTTGCGGCCAGGAGACCGCCGGGGTGAGCCGGCCTCAAACTGCACGTCCATGGGGGGTTCGTCGTAGAGCGGGGCCTGGTACTCCACGGGGGGCTCCTCATAGAGGGGGGGCTCGTAGGCGTAGCGTGGTGAGGAAGGCTGTGAGTCTCCGGTGGACCGGCGGGGCTGGGCCAGCAGCGGGGAGCAGCTCCCTAGCTCAGCCCTCTTCGGGAAAGGCGATGGCCTCCGCTCTGGGAAGAAGACGGGGCTGTCCGCGTCAGGGGTGAATGTCTGCAGGCTGGGTGAGTGCTGTCCTCCGGAGGGTCTGCGGGAGCGACCCCCAGGCTGGCTGTCCAGGGCATAGCCATTGCCCTGGGGGGAGAGGAAGCTGGGCTCCCTGTCAGCAACTTTGATGAGCATGCGCTCCTTGGTGCCCGAGTTCCAGCGGAGAGAGGAGGTCCTGGTAGGGGGTGGGGAGCAGGTTACCTGAGAAGGTCCTGGGGGGGCAGGTTACCTGGGGAGTTGGCCAGGGGGCAGGTTACCTGGAGGGAGCCCTGGGGGGAGGTTATGTGGGGGGCAGTCCTGGGGGGAGGTTACCTGGGAGGGGTCCTGAGGGGGGTCCTGGAGGGAACAGGTTACCTGAGAAGGTCTTGAGGGGGGCAGGTTACCTGAGGGGAGTCTGGTGGGAGCAAGTTCCCTGGGGTGGGGGAGTGGAAATCTGACCCCCTTGCCAGCCTGGACCCATTACCACCCCCCTTGACCTCATGGGGGTTTGAGGCCAGGCCCAGAAGGCCTGGTCACTTCTCACTGTCCTCTTCACAGCCACCCCAGGGGCTGCAGGCTGTGGGGCTTGGTACTGCCAGGTGCTGTAATGAGCTGTGAACCTTTCACTGCTGAGGCCCTGACCCCGGGTTGTGCAGCCTGGAGCAGCTGCCCCCCTGGACTGGGAGCCCCCGACACACTTCCCGGGTCAGCCCAGCAGCCCTCCGGGGGCTCTCCTGCTGCTGCCCATGGGGATGCTCCTCCAGGGCCCCTGTGAGAGGCTCTGCTCCAGTCCCAGGCCAGAACCAGGTACAGAACTACTCCTGGGTGGAAGCGCTTGGGGCCAGGGGGCTCCCAGAGGCCTCTGTGGCTTTGGAATCCTGGGCTCAGCAGCCGGCCCGCTCCTGCAGCACAGCACCTCTCAGGGCCTGGACTCCAACCACAGGCCCCTGTGAGTCCAGAAGGGCTGGCTGCCCTGCTGGCACTGCCCACTGTCACGCTCAGCACTCCGCACCTAGACAGAGGCGATAAAACTGCTCCCCATTCCTGAGAGCGCCCATGGCCTCGAGGAGTTGTGTGCCCAGATCCTGGCCCCTCCACCTAGCAGGGGGCACCCGGGGCATTCAGGCTGTTCTGAATCTCACTTGCCTGATGACAACATGGGGGACACTGCCCCTGGCAAAACAGGGACTTAACCACACACCGTGCCCACCAACTAACGGTCAGCCCCATGTCCCACGGCTGTACCAGCCACGACAGAGCAGACCAAGAGGTCCGGAGCAGTGCGTGAGGCTCCCTGCTTCCACCTGCCCCCTCAAGAAACTCCCAGCTTCTTTAAAGATTTCCTTCTAAGAATCCACCTACAATGCAGGAGACCTGGGTTCGATCCCTGGGTTGGGAAGATCCCCTGGAGAAGGCAAAGTATTCTGGCCTGGAGAATTCCATGGACTGTATAGTCCACGGGGTTGCAAAGAGTCGGACACGACTGAGCGACTTTCACTTTCTACATTTAATATCTGGAAACTTTGTGTCAGTGTCTTGGCTTCACAGCACTTCTTCAGTCTGTGGTCTGACATATTTTATGATTTCTGGAAACTCCTGACCATATCTTTTAAAATATTACCTCCATCCCGCTTCCTCTCTCCTTCTCTGGCAGTCAGGTGCTGTCTCTGCACTGAGCTCCACAAGGTTTCAGGCTGTGTCCTGTGCTTCCCATCCCCTGGCCTCTCCGCACTGTAGACTTTTTTCTGATCTACCGTCTAATTTACTAAACTTTTAAGAACCCATCTACTGAGTTCTTAGTTTTTTTATTATAGTTTTTTCAGTTCTAGAATATCTAGATATCTAGATATTTAACTTCTTTTTTTTAACAGTACTTTGAGGTTCACAGCAAAACCGAGCAGAAAAAAATGTACATTTCCCATGCACCCCCTGCCCCTACTCACACACAGCTTCCCCAATTATCAACATCTCACAAGAGACAGAACATCTGCTATCAACTGATGGATCAGCACTGACATATTATAATCAACCAAGGCTCTTAGTTGCTGTTAGGGCTCACTCTTACTGTTGTACGTTCTGTGAGTTTGCATGAATGTAGAGATTCCACCACTGTAGTGTCGTACAGATCATTTTCTTTGCCCCCAAAATGCACAGGCTCTGTCTGTTCATCCCCCTCCCCAAATCCCTGGCAACCACTGATCTTTTTCACTGTCTCTTTAGGAGGCAAATCTGAAGCCAAATCAATGAGCCAATCTTTGGCCTCCAAAGAAGGTAATCTGAAAACCTACACACTCTGACTCCAGAATGTCAGGAGTGGAATCACACAGTGTGCAGGCTCTCAGGCTGGCGTCTTTGCTTCGTGACATGCACTCAAGCTCCTCTGTGACTCTTCACGGCTGACAGCTCATTTCTTTTTAGTGTTGTATAAGCCATTGTCTGGGTGGACCACAGTTTACTTCTCTATTCACCTACTGAAGGACATCTTGTTTTGGCAACTATGAATACAGATGCTATAAACATCCGTGTGCAGGATTTGATATGAACATAAAATGTCAACTCCTTTTCGTAAATACCAAGGAGCAGTACTGTCAAATCATTTAGAGTATATTCAGGTTTTTAAAAATATATACTTTATTATTTATGGCCGAGTCAGGTCTTAGTTGCAGTACATGAAATCTGCATGGCATCATGCTGGGTCTTTCCCTTTAGTGCGAATGCGCCTCTCTAGTCGTGGCACACAGGCTCAGCAGCTGTGGTGCATGGGCTCAGTACTTGTAGGGCATGGGCTTGGCTGCTTTGTGGCATGTGGAATCTTAGTTCCCCAACCAGACATTGAACCTGATTCCCCTTGCTTTGGAAGGGGGTTCTTAACCACCGGACCCCAAGGAAGTCCCTGTGTTCAGTGTTAGCGGCTGCACCCTCCTGTGTTCCCATGGGCACTGAACTCGGGTTCTGCTGCTTGGCACCCTCGACAGTGCCTGGTGTCAGAGTGTCCGCCTTCTGGCTCCTCTAATAGGCATGCAGAGGTATCTCACTCTTGTTTTACTTTGTATTTCCTGCTGACAGGTGATGTGGAGTATCTTTCATATGCTTTCTGTGCCAACAGTATAGGTTCTTTGGTGAGGTGTCTGTTCAGCTCTTTGGCCTATTTTAAAAGCAGGTTGTTTTCTTACCCTTGCATTTTAAGAATTCTTTGTATATTTCAGATTACAGTCCTTTATCATTAGTGTCTATTGCAAATGATTCCTCCTAGTTCGTCTTTCATAGAGCAGAAATTTTTAATTTTAACACAGTCCAGCTTATCAATTGTTTCTTTCATGAATTGTGCCTTTAATGTTATACCTAAAAAGTCATTGCCAAATCCAAGGTCATCTGGGTTTTCTCCTCTGTTACCTTCTAGGAGTTAGTTTTGTGTTCCCATTCAGGTCTGTGATCCATCTTGAGTTAATTTCCATGAAGGGTGTAAAGTCCGTATTCAGATTCACTTTCTTGCATGTGGACATCCAGGTATTCCAGCAATGTCTCTTAAGAGACCATCTTGGCTCCACCGCATTGCTTTTACCCCTTTGTCAAAGGTCAGCTGATGATATTTATGGTGGTCTATTGGTTGTCTCTCCATTCTATTCCATTAGTCTATCTATTCTTTACCAATACCACCACCCTGTCTTGCTTACAACAGCATTATAGTGAGTCTTAGGACTCAGGTAGTATTATTCCTCCAACTTTGTCCTCCTTGAGTATTGTGTTGGCTGTCCTGAGTCTTCTGCCTCTCTGGAGAGATCTTATTATCACTTTGTCAATATCTACAAAATAACATGCTGGGATTCTGACTGAGACTGCATGGAATCTACAGGTCAAGTTGGAAAGAGTTGGAGTCCTTCCTCCACTTTTTTAGTTCTTCTGTTATATCTTTTATCAGAATTTTACAGTTTTCCTTATATAGATTTTGTACATATTTTGTCACATTTACACCTAAGTATTTCATTCTGGGTGATACTAATGTAAATGCTACTGTTTCCAACTTCATATTCCACTTGTTCGTTGCTAGTATATATGAAAGCAATGGACTTTTGCATATTTAGCTTATCTCTCACTAGCTAGCTACAACCACTTAGTTCTAGGAGTTTGTCAATTCTTTAAGATTTTTTACATAGGTGATCAAGTCATCTGCAGGCAAAGACAGTTTTATTTTTTCCTCTCCAACCTGTATACCCTGTATTTCCTTTTCTTGTGTTACTGCATTAGCAAAGAGCTCCAATATGATGTTGAGCAGCAGAAGTCAGAAGGGAAACCCTTGTCTTGCTTCTGATCTTAGTGGAAAAGCTTTGAGCTTATCACTACTAGTATGATATTAGCTGTAAATTTTTTTGTAGATATTCTTCATCAATATCCTTCATCAAGTTAAGGGAGTTCCTCTCTTTTTGGGTGGTGCTAGTGGTAAAGAACCCGCCTGCCAATGCAGGAGACGTAAGAGACAGATTTGATCCCTGGGTTGGGAAGATCCCCTGGAGAAGGGCATGGCAACCCACTCCAACGTTCTTGCCTGGAGAATCCCATGGATAGAGAAGCCTGGTGGGCTACAGTCCATGAGGTTGCAAAGAGGACTGAAGCGATTAAGCACACACATATTCCTACTTTACTGAGTTTGTCTTTAAATTATGATTAGCTGTTGGATTTTATCAAATGCTTTTTTTTGCAACTGTTGATACGATCATAAGTGAAAGTTGCTCAGTCGTGTCCAACTCTTTGCGACCCCGTGGACTGTACAGTCCATGGAATTCTCCAGGCCAGAATACTGGAGTCTTTCTCTTCTCCAGGGGATCTTCCCAAGCTAGGGATCGAACTCAGGTCTCCCACATTGCAGGTGGATTCTTCACCAGCTGAGCCACAAGGGAAGGAAGCCCAAGAATACTGGAGTGGGTAGCCTATCCCTTCGCCAGCAGATCTTCCCTACGCAGGAATCAAACCAGGGTCTCCTGCATTGCAGGGGGATTCTTTACCAACTGAGCTATGATTTTTCATCTTCAGCCTACTGATGTAATGGGTTATATTGATTCTCAAATGCTGAACCAACCTTGCATACCTAGGATAAATCTCACTTGGTCATGGTATATAATTCTTTTTATATATTGGTGGATTTCATTTCCCAATATTTTTTAGAAGATTTTTACATCTATGTTCATGAGAGAGACAGGTCTGTAGTTTTTTTTTCTTGTAATGTGTTTTTCTGATTTTGATGTTAAGGTAATACTAGCTTCACAGAATGAGAAAGTACTCCCTCTGCATCTATCTTCTGAAAGAGATTGTAGAGAACTCATAAAATTTTTTCCATGTATGTTTGGTAGGACTCACCAGCGAACCCATTCAGAACTTCTGCTTTCTTTTTTGGAAGATTATTAATTATTGATTCAATCTCTTTTTAACAGATATAGACCTATTCAGATTGTCTATTTCTTTTGTGAGCTTTGGCAGACTGTATCTTTTAAGGAATTGGTTTATTTTGCAGAGGTTAACAAGCTTGTGTGCATAGACTTGTTCAGAGCATTCCTGTCCTCTCTGAGGCTCCTGAGGCAGTATCTATCATGTCTTCTGGACTGCACTGACTGTCAGACCACGGTCACAGGTCTTGGCTTCTCTTGGATCTCTGACGCCTGCAGAAATTCGGTCTATTTTGTTCTTGTACAGGCTGGTGTAATGTAAGTGAATCCACCATCACAGAGAGTAGAAATCCCAAGTGTCCTAAGAAACCAATTGTGCATTCTGGTCCTGTGCCTCTGTCCTCTGATTGAGCCACGAGTCCTAACTGTTGGCCCTGGTTAAGGCAGGACTGAGAGAACCAGGGTGAGAGTGAGCAGGGCTTGGGAGGCAGCTCCCTTCGGCAATTCAGCTCCTGGTTGCCCGAGGCTGCTCCTGGCCAGCCGCACAGACCAGCCAAGCAGAGCGGAGGACGGCAGGCAGCGTGCCCGCAGACCTGGAGAACCAGCTCTGGAGTCTGAGAGATCTGGGGCTGAACTCCAGCCTGTGGTTCCCAGGCTGTGGGGCATCACCTCCCACTTCCACCCTGTGTCCTCACGAGTTCTCACGAGGACTGAAAGCAGGACATGTGGAAAATCACGCCCTTGGTTCAGCAGGGGCACATGGGAGACAAATGTGGGCAGGGCTGCAGCAGCCAGATAGGAGGGTGGGGTGGTGACCCGACCCAGAGCACTTCCAGGAGCCGCGGCAGAGGCAGCCACGGGGCAGGAGGAAGGAGGTGCCGGCCCGTCTCAGGGAAACACGCCCCCAGCAGCCCAGACACGGCCTGGGTCATGGAGAGCTGATGCCCCTCAGTGGCCCCAGACCCAGCCAGAGTCCTGTCCTTCTCTGCCAGCCCCTGATCACCTCCCCTCCCACAGGACGACCCCCGGAGTCCCTCACCACCAACCCCAGAACCAGCAGGAGGCCCGGCCTTCTCTCTCTGCCCCAATTCCTTGTCGGCTCTGCTGGGGAGGAGGCACCCGGGGGAAAGACCCCCTCCCACTGCCTCTCGCCTGTTATCAGGAGGCGCCTCCTCAGGGAAGCGTTGCTCCATGCTCAGTGCCCTGAAAGAGCGGCAGATAAACGGGACCTGGGACAGCCTCGGAGGGAAGCCTCCACCCCAGACGTAGGCCCCGCTCACAGGCCACAAGACCACATCAGCTCTCTGTCCACAAACCCCAGTCAAACCCGAGTCTCCCGGTGACCAGTGAGGACGCCCACGGACGCAGCTGCACTGCTGGCCCAGGCAGGCTTAGATCCCTCCCTGTATCAACAAACCCAGTCTCGGATCTCTAAACTGAGCAAACCGCCAAAGGCCCCTCATGCTCCAAATCCCTCTCCCCAGGGGCCCAGCACCCCCGGGCGGCCCCCATCGGCTACAGGACAAGGTGTCTGCTCCAGCCTGGACACACAAGCTGACCAAGGGGTGGCCCCTGCTCAGCCTGCTGCTGCTGTGCCCAGGGTCCTGAGCGTCACATCTGGAAACCCCAATGTCCAGCAAGGCCAACCCAGGCCCGAGGGCGGCCAGCCTCCTTGCCCCACTCGGTGGGCACCAGTCTTCATGACGTGGCCTGGAAATCACTCTGATGCTCCTGGGGCTCCGGGGGGGACCACACGCTAAGGAACCTCCAAGGGATCCACCAGGGCCAGTACCGTGGACACAACAGTGCCCCACGCCGCACAGTGGCCCGACAGCCTCTCCTTGTGTCCCACGGGCCAGGGCAGGGCCTAGAGCACTCTGCATGTCCAGCTGGTTGCTTCCTGCTGGGCCAAACCCTTCTCCAGCTCACCCAAGGGCTACTAGGAAAAGCACCCGCAGCCAGGAGACGGCCAGGCCTGAGGCAGGGCCTACCTGCAGTGGAGAAGGTGGCCGTCCATGCTGTAGTCCTGGTAAACCTCGTAGTCCTTCTCAAGGAGCACTCCTGATGGTGAGGAGCTGAAATGCAGCAGAGTGAACAGGAGACGTGAACACAAGTACAACCGCTTAGAGACACAACAGGTCCACAGCGCACGCCTCTCACTTCTCAGAACGAGGGTGCAGCCCTCTAGTTCTCACCACAGCTCCTGCTGCAGGTCTGCCCGCACACGGGCAGGGTTTCTTGCACCCTCGCCACCCCATCCCACGGTGCCCCAGTGGAACGCACTGTCCTCACCCGGGACAGCCCCAGGCCCAGCAAGGAGCTGGAGCTCTGCCTGGTGGCCTCTGGGCTGGGCTCCAGGCTGGGCTAGGACCCAGGGGACATGGAGTGGGGTGCAGAAGGGCTCAGGCCTGGTCGCCAGGCCCCCTGGGCTGGCCATGGTGGGGAGCCCGCACTCCACTTCAGGCTGGGGGGCAGCTGACTACAGCCAGTAAGCCTCATCCAGCTCCAGTGGCTGGTTTTGTACAGCAGGTGGGCAATGAATGGTTTATACACTGAAATTTTTTGGTGTGTGAAATTTACATGTGATTCAAATTCCAGTGTCTGTCAGGAACACGTCATGGGAACACAGTCGTGTGTGGCCACAGCAGAGGCCAGAGAAGGTGGCCATACCACTCCGCACACCGCAGGTCCCAGTGTGCGGCCACAACTCAACGGCCTGAGTGCCCCTACATGGTCGATCTGCCACCCACGGTGCCACGCCTTGGACAGACGGGGGCCTGGACGGCTCTGCCTTTGGGGGCGTGCAGGCTCTGTGCCGCTGGGCCAGAAAAACACACGGCCCTGATCGAGTGCTGCAAGGTGCCCGGCGGTCAGAGCCCAGGACAGAAATCTCGTCACAGCAGCATTACTTCAATGAAAATGGGAGGGACCTGCACACCACGTGTGCGTCCCAGCGGCTCATGTTAGCCCAGCAGGGAGAGCAAGCACCCTACTCACGGACGACAAGTATTAAATTCTGCTGAGCGCAGCGCTGAGCGGACGTGTCCTGAGGAAACAAGCCTGCTTTAGACCAGCAGCCTCGGGGCATGGACAGCGCTTGGGAGAGCGGAGCACAGTGAGAGCCCGGTCAGCGGGGCCCGGCGGGGCCCCCGGGCTCCTGGTGCTACTTGTGCTGTTGCTGCACTAAGAAGTCACAACTGAGCTTGACAGGACTGGAGAATTGACCTTTGCGAGTCATCTCTGTGGAACGACTACAGGTGAAATCACTACCAAAGAAACTGAGGAAACACCTAATTCAGTCCAACCTGAAGTGCAGCTGAGATGGGTCATGACTGACCATGCTTACAACGTGTGCTGGGGACCAGCACAGGGTGCAGGCTGGCGCTGAGGGGGCGCGGCGAGCCCCAGCAGCAGGCAGGCACTCAGCAGCCCATCGTGAGCCACAGGCAGCAGCACGGGCCGCCAGCATCCTCCGCCCTCCTAGACTCGGCTGTCACTGATCCCACAGTTTTGTGTCAAAAACAGACGGGAAGTATCCCAACTTGACCCACTACACAGCAGTTTAAAAGCTTGAAAACAACCCCCTTGTTTTAAAAAGAAGAAATGCTTATAAAGTAGTTTCATGATTTGATTTGTTTGGCAAGGAAGCAAGCTGGTGCTAAGTATTTTTAAATGGCTATGTAAGCAAAGCTGAACTGTAAATCTTCATTCAGGAATGTGTATCAAGATTATGGAATGGGTGTAAGACTATTGGTAGGGGGAGAAAGTGGGTATGACTTAAATGGATCTTTTATGGCCCTATGATCTATTCTTTCCTTGAAAGTTTCTGAAGAAAAAGTGGAAAGATCATTTTGTTGCATTCCTCCATTCTTGTTTTTAAAAAACGAGTCCCAAGCCCTGCAAACGGCTTGTATTGAACTTTCACATTTGAATTAAAGATTGTTAAACATGAAAAAAGAAAAAAAAGCTTGAAAACAGAAAACTTTGCTGTTCTTTTTTTTTTTTTTGGTGCCAAAACCCGGGAATGAATAGACTGAAATTTTCTGTTTGAGAAAAGATTCTACTCAAGTACTATCATCAAACATTGAATGTAAGGGGTTTTTTCAGATTTGACAATGTTTCTCAATGAATTTAACCTAAAATTATAAGGCAAACAGTGCTTATATGAGACATCAAGACTGCAACAGAGTCACTTTGATGACAATGGATGTCTGAGTCACAAGCACCATCAAGCTGCTTTAGCATCCCCTTCTCAGGCTGCAGAAATTGGAACAAGAAACAAGATCCCCATTCCCACACAGGAGACACACTTTCTGAGCTACACTACTGGTTCCAGACCAGTACAATAAAGCCCGTCACATGAATGTTCTGGTGTCTCAGTGCAAACAAACATTATGTTCATACTGAACTGTAGTCTATTAAGCATGCAAAGCCACCTGGGTTTTCTGAGGAGCTTGAACTCCAGGTCTTCAATGGTAGAAGGAAAGCCCACAATTAGCTAAGATGGTCGTAAATACAAAGGGAGACAGGAATGTTTCCCAGCACTGAGGCTTGAGAGGTGATGGCCCCTGAGAGAGCACATGGACAGCGTGGCTGGGGAGAGGGTGGCACATGGTGTGGGTGGATGCAGGCCGCAATGTGCAAGAAACCACTAGTTAACACAAGACACGTAAGCAAATACCTCTGGACCAAGGCCAGGAAAGAACTTTTTAAACAAAACATTAAAAACAAACAAGGTGAAAATTACAGTGAACTCGCTTGCATCAAAATCAAGGGCTCCAAGGACCCATCAGCAGGCATGAGGGGGTCTGTGAGGAAAGGCCGCCTGCACACTGAGCAGGAGCAAGTCTGCAGAAGCAGCTGCCTCGCACCCCTGAGGCTCTGCCTGCCCAGCACTCGCCCCAGGCCCCCAGTGGGCCCCAGACGCAGAGCGGGGGTGCGGGCTTCCCCAGGCTTCGGGGTGAATGCAGTGTCCTGGGGGGCACCCAGGAACATGCTGGGCAGCAACACATGTGTGGGGCACATGGGAACGCATGAGAGGAAGGGGCAGGAAGGGCCTGGCCTGGAGGAGCCGAGGTGACACCACATCCTCCACCAAGGCCAAGTGTTAGAACGGATGAAGGTGACCAGATCCTAGAGGCCCCTGAGGAGGAAACACACCTAACACACGCGAGAAGGACGGCTGTTCAGGGGCAAATACTAACCATGGGGGAGTGGCTGACCCTGGTTCCAAAGCACAAGTCAAGGCAGAAAGCATCAGCGATATGACACAGGGAAACGTGCTGGGAACACTTGACTGCAAACCTGCCTGCAGCCGACCCACAGCTTCCACGCAGAAGGGTGGCAGCAGTGCAAGACAGGAAGAAAGGACAGACTACTTCCACCACCCGGGGGACTTCACCTCCAGAATCCATATGTCTCGGCAGATCAAAACAATTAACATATCTGACCTAACAAACACACAGAGAACCTTAGAGCTAACAGAGAAGAGAAACTGTCTGCCTCGGCCGGCAGGGTGTCGTCCTGTGCGTCTCCGTGTTCTTGCAAGGACAACAGTCCTGAGGAATCAGGGTCCTGCCCACTGCAGGAGGGCCCATCTCAGCTTAACCAATGATGTCCACAACAACCCTGTGTCTCCAGGTCACATTCACAGGTGCTGAGAACAGGACGCGGCAAATTGAACCCACAAGAGACACAGAAACATACTGGATAGGATTCCCCATCCATTCACACTGAGAAGCCTAGTAAGAGAAAGGGATGTCCCAGCCTGACGCACAGTGTCACAGGGCCAGCAGCCTGGGCACGAGGTCGAGCCTCCCTGGCCCTGCCTCCTAGGAGAGAGCCAGCCAGCTTGGGACAGCTGGTGGAGTCACAGGCAACTCTGGAGAGACAGTGCGCTTGACTGTAATGGGAGCTCAACAAGGGTAAAAACAGAACTGACATACAAATATAATATCTGGGGCCTTCCTTGGTGGCTCAGTGCTAAAGAATCTGCCTGCTAACACAAGAAACATGGGTTCGATCCCTGGCCCAAGAAGATCCCACGCACTACGGGGCAACTAAACCCTTGCGCCACAACTACTGAGCCTGTGCTCTAGAGCCAGGAACTGCAACTACTGAGGCCGTGCTCCAGAGCCAGGAACCACAACTACTGAGCCCGTGCTCCACGACTACCAGAGCCCACGCGCCCCAGAGCCCGTGCCCACAAGAGAAGCCGTGCAATGAAAAGCCTGCCACCACAACCAGATGAGAGAAAAGCCCGTGCAGCAATATCAAAAATAAATAAATAAAACTAATTTTTAAAAAGTAGTACCTGAATACCAGTAATGATCACATAATATGACTCTATATGGTATCTAAAAATAAACCTTTAAAAAATGCAAGTTTTTTGTGGAAAAACGTATAAAATGTACTACCTTCATGAATAGGAGAAGACGACACAAGGAAGGTGCCTAGTCCCCCAACCTGCCCCACAGTTTAAACACAATTCTAATACACCTCCAACTAAGCTCCTTGCGGGAGGCCAATCCGAAGGCAACACCATGATCCGAGTCACCATACCACACCCCGGACACTTCTGGGAAGAGGACACCCCTGCCCCCAGGACATCTGCCAACAGAACCTAAGAAGAGTCCAGTCCCTCACCTGCCTGCAGAGAAGAGCCAGCAATCACCACTAGCAATGCTGCCGTGCGTGACCTGGGCCCAGAGGCTGTCACGTCTGCTGGACAGGCAGCGACACTGGTCTGAGCTTGCCAGAACACCAGAGGGATGCAGGGCTGTCTTTAAACCTCACTCGCTTGCTTTTACCTTGGGGACCATCTCAGGCTTTGCTTCGTGAGGACGACCCCCAGCAACCTCTCAGGCCGCTCCGGCCCGCGTGCCCAGGCCCCTGCCCACAGCCCTGCCCTGTGTGTGCCAGGCTCCCGCACACCCTCAGCACAGGTGCTGCACCCCCGGCCTGGCATGTCACCTTCCCAGGAGCAAACAGACCCACAGCCTAAGTCGGCTTTCGACTACTTTGTGACTTCCACTGTTCCCAGCTGAAACCCAGACTGCCTGGTCTCCAAGGCCCATGTCCCATTCCTGTTCCTCCCTGGCTTCTTTCTGGTAACTTCCAGCCTGTCTGGGTTTATCCAGGTCACATGCCCTCCAGCCATTTCTTCTGGACTGGGACCCTTGAGTGCTGGCTCTGGGGAACAGCTCCCTGGGGTTCGGGCTCTGCCGTATGGGCACTTGGGGCACACAAGCAGTGGGGGGAGACATCCAGATGCAAGGCCAGCAGGAGGTGGGAGGCCAGGTGTCCACGCCCTCAGTCTGCAAGACCAGGAGGGAAAACAGCCACAGGGGCTGCTGGACAAACCAACACCGTAGGGGCTCCCAGGACAGTGCTCTGCCCCTCTGCACAACAGGGGTGATGCCCTCGCCTCCCTCCCTCGGTGCTGGCGAGGTCACTCAAGGTCGGGCAGGGAGGCCTGGAGTCAGGTGGGGCCAGCCAACGGACCCCCATGGATCTGCATCCAGAGAACAACAGGCTGGCGGGCCTGGGGATGGCACCCCTCCATCGCAGGAGCTCTGGAGACCAGCTCTGGGGTGCCCCCATCACGGGAGCACTTGCCACAGTGGAGAGAACCAAACAATTTCACGATCAGCTGGAGAAACTCCAGCCCCGGCAGGGCCCTGGGGGCCTTGGCCAGCTCCACCCCGGTGGGCACAGGGGAGCGTGTGGCCCCCCAGAGGCGGCAGGGGTGCAGGGGCCCGCCTCACCTGCCGCTCTCGTCCTTCACCGCCCCCGGCGCGGCCTGCCGGCTGGCGTGGCCCACAGGCTCCTGCACCCTGTCGCCGGGGTCCAGCTCGGGCTCCAGGGATGAACTGGTGCTGCCATCACGGCTGACGCTGCTGCCCCGCCCGGGGCTGTTCTCCGCCGAGGCGCGCGGCGACTCCGTGTTCTGCTTCAGGGTCTGCAGCTTGGCCAGGGGGATGATGTCACAGTCCTGCGGCCGGTGCCACACGGTGCGCTGGGTGCTGGCGTTGTAGTAGTAGAAGCGTGACGTGTTGGGGTCAAAGAGCTCCCACCACTGGTTCTCGCTGGTCCGCTTGATGCGCACGCCGGCAGGTGGGTCCCACACACACTCGCCAGTGACCAGGTTGGCGTACATGCGCTCGCGCGTGCGTGGCTCGATGATTTCCACCCACTCCAGCCTGGCAGAGGGGGCAGCGTTAGTAGGGCTGGGGGACCCCACCCACCCCGGGACCAAGGATCCCGCCCGTCAGGCCACATGTTCTGGGTCCCACGTCCGCGGACCGGCGTATCTAGCACCAGACCTTCCTCCTGTCTGCCAGCCTCAAAAGCAAGAAATCTCGTCACATACAGAGTAAAAGCAAAGCTTACCTAAATTCCATCCACTCCTGATTTTCTAAACGCTCATCAGGGCCCAGCCCTGGGCGGCGGGGTCTTCGGCCAGGCCCCACATCAGTGATGCCCTGGGTTCTGGCTCCTCGTCCTCAGGGGGCTGGGCCACAGGCACTGCTCACTGTCCTCCCAGACGGCGCCACATCCCTCCCGGATGCCTGGCTGCTCTTAGCAGCAGCCACCACAGGCTGCCAGTGCCACCCGTCACCCGCAGCGGGAAGGGACGCCAACATCGCTGCGCTGCCCCAGTCAAAAGGAGAGCTGGTTCCCCCCAGAAGCCCCCAAGTACACCCCGCCCTGAAGACAGGACTGTCATCCAACTAAGGTCCTTAAAAAAAGTGTAAATTGAAACTATTCAGAATAAGGCAATTTGAATGCCAATGTGTTTGATATCACAGTGTGCTCCAGCTGACTCTGCTTCCAAGTTTCTACACTAGTACAATCCTTTAAATACCACTTCTGTCACGGCCCTGGTCCTCACCAGCACTAGGATGGTCAGAAGCTTCCAGGGCCTGCAGAGAAGGGGAGCACCCTGCTCCTTACCCTCTGCTGCAGGCCCAGTTTTCCAGGCGGGAGCACAGGTGGGCTTTAGAAGAGGGCTGAGGGGACAGTGCTGACAATCTTCTCTGAGAACCTCATGCCCGCCCTTTGAGGCCAGATGTGCTTAGGAAGGGGAAGAGAAGGCAGAACCTTGCAGGGCAATGAGCCCCCCCCCCAGATATGAGCTCCCACCACACACAAACACACACACCCACACACTCACACCCAGATATGAGCCCCCACCACACACACACACACTCACACCCAGATATGAGCCCCCCCCCCACCCACACACACACACTCACACCCAGATATGAGCCCCCACCACACCACACACACACACACTCACACCCAGATATGAGCCCCACACACACACACACACACTCACACCCAGATGAGCCCCCAACACACACATACCCACGCACACTCACACCCAGATATGAGCCCCCCCCCACACACACACACTCTCTCACACCCAGATATGAGCCCCCCACCCACACCCCCCAAGATATAAGCCCCCACCACACACACACACTCACACCCAGATATGAGCCCCACCACACACACACACACACACACTCACACCCAGATATGAGCCCCCACCACCACACACACACACACACACACACACACTCACACCCAGATATGAGCCCCCACCACACACACCTACACACTCACACCCAGATATGAGCCCCACCACACCCACACACCCACACATTCACACCCAGATATAAGCCCCCACCACACACACACTCCCAGATATGAAGCACACCCCCCCACACACACACACATTCACACCCAGATATGAGCCCCCACCACACACACACACACGCCCCGCAGCAGCCCTGCAGGCTTGGGGGCCTCTTTTGGATCCACAGCGTCTTCTGGAAGCTCTCAGAGCCAAGGCAGGCTGGCCGAGTGGGCAGGGTACAGCAGCTGGAGGGTGTGGAGCCACAGAGGGGGCAGGAAATGAGGGAGCAATAGAGAGGGAGAGCCCTGAGGACCCTGAGGGCTGGAGGAGGGAACGCAGGAGGGACCAGCCTGCGGGGCTTGGCCATGTCTGAGCAGCGGCATGGTCTTACTAGGCAGCTCAGTGGGGGAGGGCGCCGGGGCTCCGTGATTGCAAGCATGGGACCACTGCCTAACCCGCCATCCTGCAGAAGGTGGGGCAGGGCTGGGCAGGCATCGTGGGATCGGACGGCTAGAGGGACAGGGCTGTGAGAGGGTGTTCTCAACGCAGAGGGCGGGGCAGCCCCGCAGCAGCACCCTCAGGTTGCAGCATCTCTGGGCCCCACAGGCCTCGCATGGCCTCTGATCTCTAGTGACCCTGCAAGGCCAGTGCCTGCGGAAAGTGGGCAGGAGGGCTCATGTGTGCCCATGTCATACCTGTCCCTGGAGGCCCCTCCTGGACCCAACCTCCACTGCCATCAACCTGCCCAGCGGGGGTGTGAGGCCCAACTCGTCTGCTCCTGCCTGCTGGCTGGCTGTTCTCCACACAGAGGACAGAGCAAACTTCTAAACTTGGGAACCTGGCTCTTTTAACTGGGAAGCCTCGTGCCCCCTGTCCCCCTAGGATGGAGATCCCCCCAACACAGCTCAGAGGGCACCGTCCACTCTTGGCCTGAGGACACAGCCCCCCCCCCGCTTGGCAGCCAGAAGGCACTGCCCGAGGGCACTGCTCAGAGAGACAAAAGGGCCTGGAGACCTCGCTCCTGTGAAGAAGGAAGCTCTGAATTCTGCGATCGCCCTCAGCTGATGGCCTGCTTGCCCCGCAAGCTGTGGCGTGCGATCAGCCGGGACAAAGGGCGGAGGTGCCCAAGGAAGCAGCAGAGATGCTCAGAAAGTACTGGACTGAACACTGTGAGCCCCAGGGAAGCAGTAACAATTCCTTTTACAGCTCTAAATACACTTTCAAATGAATATACTGGTGGTAATTCTCTCTGAATAAAGAAAAGAAGCTGGTTCTTTTTCAGCACACTGCTGTGTGCATGTGGGCAGGACCCCGTTTTCTCAGAAGAACGTTCTGGGTGCCCCCCACAGCACTTTTAATGAAGACCCCCAGGGACCCAGGGGGCAGAGAATATGCTGGAACCTGGAGTTTGTTGAGGGTCAGGAGCAAGGTGGGACACAGCAGACCCCACGGCCAAGGGGGACAGCAGGCCCTGTGCAGACTCGAGTGGACCGAGCCTGTCCCGGGGTCAGTGTCGCCCACGCCAAGCACCAGTCAGTGCAAGCGGCAGGGCACAGGACGCTCAGTAACAGGGCACGTGGCTGAGAAGGGTCAGAACCTGCGGCTGACGGACTGGCCACCGTGGCCCAGCCACACTGTGCAAGCTGTCGAGTCTGAGGGAGGCTCATCTGGCAACAGTGTCTGGCATGAAGTGGGAGGAAGATTCAAGATGACGGCGATTTCTGGGTATGACCGGCCGTGGCCTCTCCCCAGTGCCCAGGGGGCTGCGTGGACAACCGCCTTTCTGTTCTCCAAGTCCTGGAGGCTTTCACTTCAGACAGTGACCTGTTCAAAGACTCACTTCCAGAAGAGCCTAATGGGTGCCAAGTGTGTCCCAGGCAATCTACCAGGAGAAAGGGAGGCGAGTGTGACCAAACATGTCCCCTGTGACACGGGGCCCTGCAATAGGATCCGAAGTGAGGAATAAATGACAAACCACGTAAAACAACAGAACTCGAGATTCCACACAGAGAGGTTCAAGCGAATGCAAGACGCTGAGCAATGGCCACCGAGAGTAGGCCGGGTGCCATGGCTGGGAGGCCGGCTGGCTCTACACCCACCTCAGGAAGGCCCAGAGAGGGTGGAAGCCCCAAAGCTGGTGAGGAGCACAGGGGCTGGAAAAACAGCCACTGTCCCGAGAGCAGGGCTGGCAGGTGGCCGTGACCCTGCAGAGGAACACAGTCCACTCAGAAACCCGCAGACAGACCAAACCAAGGGCTCAATCTGTCCACTGAAAAGATGTCAGTGTCACAAAACGCAGAGACAGGAAGTGGAAATGTTCCAGGGGACATGCAGCAGCCGTGGGTGAGTGGTGCTGGAGGGGCCGGAAATGCCAAGAAGGAGGCAGGGAACAAGGGGCCACAGGCAGACGGCAGCGCAGGAGACTGGAGCCTCAGGCCACATGGTGCCCCCTGTGCTGGGGGACAGGCCCCACCCTGCCAGTGACCCAGAGCAGGCTTGGGGGAGCAGTGGCCACACAGCTGCCAGAGCGTGAACCCGGGTCAGGGGCCCTGATGTACACTGCACTAGTCTTCTTTGTTCAACTTGTGGAATTATTCCCAAGTTACGCTATACATCACACAAACGAAAGTGGCCATCCGTGGCTGCCTGCCTCGGCATGGACGCCCAGAGAGGGTCTAAGGGGCAGGGCCCAGCTGACGGCTGGCAGGGTGTCCACTGCCCACGGAGAAACCCTCCCCGGCCTGCAGCGCAGTGGCTGAGGGACAGGGAGCAGGCCAGTCCCATGTGCCTGCTGCCGAGCTGAGCAAAAGGCTCCTGGCTCCGCTGGTCCCACAGGTCAGCCTCCTCACCTCGTGCTGGACCCTGACACGCGGGACTCCAGCAGGCCAGCATGCTGGCTCTCGCACTCGTAGTCCTGCGTCTGGGACATGGCAGCCTCTTCTTCAGGACCCAGGCAGACAGCCGTCAGCCAGTCATCGGGACGCCCTCCAGCATCAGTCAGGAAGGCATCGCCCTACAAGACAGTAGAAGCCACACTGTTATGCCTTGGAGTTTGGGGCACCAGTAACAGCCAGCCCAACCCTTTTCATGGCCCAGGTTGCTGGTGAGAACGTAGCACCCGACCTTGAACCCAGCCAGAATCTGGCCCCTGCATGGCCCCCAAGGAGGGCATTCAGACCCCTTGCCAGCTGGCTCTGGGCGAGCTGCCTGCTCCTCTGAGAGCAGCCTTTGAACAGGGACAGCACCACCCACTGGTGCTTCCAGGTGGATGTCCACGGTGAGAGGTTGGGCAGCACTCGAGGGTGGTCTACGCACACACAGGGCCCGGATTTACAACCGAGGGGCTGTTCCAAAACGGTGCTGCGCTGGCACAATTTACACATGGGAAACAATGACCCTTGACCCCTACCAAACATTAAAGACAAAACAATAAGGGGACCTCCATGGTGGTCCAGTGGTTAAGAACCCGCCTTCCAGTGCAGGGGACACGGGTTCCACACCTGGTCAGGGAACTAAGATCCCACACGCCTCAGGGCAACTGAGCACGCACGCTGGAGAAGCCTGCTCATGGCAGTGAAGACGCCCCCAGCCAAAAACAGATAAATAAAGTGAAACAATAAGACTTTTAGAGAAAACGTAGAAGAAAATCTTTGTGATCTTGGAGTAGGTACACTTAATCAGACACAAAACCACTCACCGCAAAAGAAACATTGAAAATTGGACTACAACACTAAGAACCTCTGTTTATAAATCTTTACCATCATGGATATTACTCAGGCATAAAAAACAGCGAAATAATGCCGTTTGCAGTGACATGGATGGACCTGGAGATTATCATACTAAGGGAAGTAAGTCAGAAAGAGAACGACAAATCCCATATGATATCACTTTTATGTGAAATATAAACTGCAACACAAATGACCTTGTCTACGAAACAGAAACAGACTCACAAAGAGAACAAACTTGTGTTGGCAAAGCGAGGTGTGGGGGAGGGAAGGATAGGGAATTTGAGATGAGTGGATGCAAACTATATATAGGATGGATAAACTCCTCCTGTATAGCAGGGAACTGAATTCAAGATCCTGTGATAAACCATAATGGGGAATAGGAAAAAGAACATATATATGTATACTGAATAACCATACTGTACATCAGAGATTTATACAACATTGTAAATAAGCTATAATTCAATAAAATTTTTAAAAATAACATTTTTTTCCCATTACAAGTAAAAACATAAACCCTGGGTGGGAGATATTTGCTGCACAGAATATGTATAATGCATTACATATGCGTGTGTACCTATCTGACGTAACAAAGGACTATTTACACAACTCATATAAGGTTCCTAGAAATAAATAAGAAAAAACAAATACTCAACAGAAAAAAAGACAAAAGACTTGAAAACACACTTAAAACAACATCCAGTAAACGCAGAGAGAATTGTGCCCGCCTCTTTCGTCACTGGGAAATGCTAACCAAAAGCACCCTAGGACACTGGCATGCCCACCCGAGTGGCTGAGACAGGGGAGACCCACCGTGGGCGCGCACATAGGGGCTGCGGGCACGGGGGAGCCCTCCCACCGGGGCACCGCGGCTCAGCCTCTGCAACGCCGCTTCCAGTGCAGGGGGCCCGCTGAGGCCACCCAGACCTGCTCAGGCATCTGCAGCGGCATGTGGGTGTGGCTCTCCGGGGTGAGAGACGGAAGCCCGACCTGGAGTCACCAGCGCCCCGGACCACCATCGCACTTGTCTTGGTTTACAAAAAGCTCTCCGGGTTCCATGCCATTGCTTTCACACCTTTCCATTCACATGCCTCCCGCTTCAGGGAGACATCTGAAGGAGCAGGGAGCAGCAGTAGCGGACAGTGAGGAACCAGCAAGGGAGGCATCCAGAACCCACGAGGTGGTGGACTGGAGGTGGAGTCCTGGGCAGGCGCCCGCCTTTACTGTAATGTGGAGATCTGGACATACGTGCGTGTGTACCTAGGTCAGTTCACACAAACACATGAGAGGGCCTAAAAGCAACAACAGGCAGAGCAGCTCCCACACTGACGCCCAGAATCTTCGGAGACTGCGGAAAGCAAACAGCCACGATGACCCTGGAGGGAGAGTCGTGCAGAGTCAGAAGGTTAGGAAGACTTAAAGACAAAAACACAGCCCCACAGTGAAGGGGCCTGTCAAAGGGACAGCAGTGCCAAATAAAAGAGCTCCCAGTGACCAAAGCTGGAATGTTTTGAGAAAAAAAAAAGCCATACTAAATTGTAAAGCGAAGTATAAAGTAAATGTCCATAAGTCCAAGACGATATAATGACACACGAGTAAGAAAGATGGGGAGGAGAGACAAAGATCCCCTGCAGAGTACCATTGCTGCAGACACTCCAACTCCAGGACCCTCCTCCCAAGGGCACCCCCAGGCCCTGCCCACGGCCCTCCCTCTGGAGCAGAGGGTTCTGTCTGGGCACCACGGCCTGGGCCGTGCTGTTCATTTCACACCCAGTTCTTCCCAAACCCGACTTTCAATATGCAAGCCAGCCCTCCAACCCAGGGCATCTCTGGCCCTCCCTGGACGGCCTCTTCTCCAGATGCCAGCACCAACCACAGCTCCCCACCCCGCAGTCTCTGACCATCTTCCGTCTGCTCATCTCTGTGCGGCCGTTCTCTCTGACCAGAGCAGCTGTCCGGGGCTGCGGTCCTCTGTGCAGCAGCTGCCCTGTGTCTGCGTTGCTCGTGGGCTCTCGTGGCTGCCACAGACCTGTCCTCCCTTCTCAGCTCTGCCAGCACCCGCCCCCCCACTTCTCCCAAGTGCTCAGTTCCCTCCCCTCCTTGTCCCGGTATCTGCACGAGGCTCCCACTCTGGCTCCTGGTCACTGTCTGTAAACGAGGACAGGGACAGGCCAGAGATGGGGAGCCCCCACAGGCTGTGCTGCTCCTGAAAGCTTGATTGCCAAATTTCTTTACAGGCTCTGCTCTGGAAATGAGTTTCTGGTCTTAGGACATTTTTTGGTTGCAAGTGACAGAAACCCAACTCCGACTGAAGACAGCGTTGCACCGGCACCCGGTAAGGCCGTCTGGGTTCCCAGGAAGCCCCGCGCGGCTCTGCTCTGCGCAGGCTGGCGCGCTGTGTGCAGCAGCACCTCAAACACACCAGACGTTTCTTCCTCTGGTTCCATCAAGAGTCACCTGGTCTCAGAGTGAGGACAGGGCCTTGGCCTCCGCAGCGCTCAGGGGACGGGCTGGAAGCTTCCTCCATGGGCATCTGAAGGCCCTCCTGCCAAAGCTCCTCTGAGGTGACCACCTGCCCACCTGCGAGGTGACTCACTGGGGGGCCTCTTCTCAGTCCCACCATAAGGTGGATGAGGCCCAAGGCCCTGCCAGCACATCCCCGGGGAGGGCCATCTCCCCTCCCTCCGCCACCTCACCCCCTAAGAATCTGGCTCTTGTAGAAAATGCACTTGGAACACCTGGACCTTCCTCCTTCAGCTCATCTCTCACCAGACACCCACCTACATCTGGTTTACCCCAAGGCCCACCAAGACCACAGACCCCTTTCTGCCAAGTAAATGTCATCAACGGTCCCTCCCAAGTGCTCCAATGGGGAAACTGCACCCTGCTCAAGGCTCCGGCTTTCTCCTCCTCCCTGTCTGGCCGACACCATTCTCCGGCTGTGCTTAACCCTCAGATTCACTGTAAATTAAATCCTGTTACCCAGTTTTCATTCTTTTAGTCCATTTCAGTGAGTTTCAGGGAGGGAAGAAGAACAAACAAGTCTCTGCTCAGCCATCATTTCCAGAAGGCCTGCGTTCCATTCTCCATGCTGTTTTTAATAAGTTTTCCAAGTTCTGAACAATGAGCCCAACTCAGTCTCAAGCTCTGAAAGCCTGGCTCTGAGCTGGAGGCACAAGGCCCCATTCTCCAGCTCAGAACAGGCCGGGCTGGCATTTCCGCCTCCGCACCTCCCGCTCAGCTGTTCTCATTGACTCCCCTCCTCCCGCGCCCAGCCACGCTGTTATGCTCAACATTGTGACCCAACCCCTCGGCAAGTCACAGAATCGACCTATAGGTCTGCTGCTGCTACTGCTAAGTTGCGTCAGTCGTGTCCGACTCTGTGCAACCCCATAGACGGCAGCACACCACGCTCCCCTGTCCCTGGGATTCTCCAGGCAAGAATACTGGAGTAGGTTGCCATTTCCTTCTCCAGGGCATGAAAGGGAAAAGTGAAAGCGAAGTCGCTCAGTTGTGTCTGACTCTTAGCGACCCCATGGACTGTAGCCTACCAGGCTCCTCCGTCCATGGGACTCTCCAGGCAAGACCATGGGACTCTCCAGGCAAGAGTACTGGAGTGGGGTGCCATTGCCCTCTCCGACCTATAGGTCAGAACCAGCTTTTCAGACCCTTCTGGGAAAGGACGTCTGATGCACCCATACAGAAAGGACACGGCTGTGCAGAGTCAACTGGACATGCGGGCAGTGAATCTCGGAGGCTAGTGCTACCCTTCTAGCACCCAGAAAGCTGCCACCGTGGGGCCAGCACCTGGCTTAGGCCTGGCCTCGGGGTCACGCGCAGGCCATCAGGACACACAGACCCTGCTCTGCTCACCCGCAGGGCACGTCCCCCTCCTCGCCTTCCTGGGCTTCCCTCACCAACAAAACAGACATGAGGCCCCTGCAGGAATGTTTAGAGAGAATAGTCTCTGTCACGTGTTCACGAGCCAGGGTCTTGCACACGGTCTGGCCCGTGACAGAAACAGCCCCACACGGTGCCCTGGCTCTAGGAGGACAGTGTGAGACGGCTGTGGTCTGCATGGTCGCGGGGGGCCACGCTGACACTCTTGTCGCCCCAGAATCCAGAGCGCAGCCAGTCCCCACCCCCTCAGGCTGAGCCCCCAGCCCCCAGCTGCCTTGGCCCACAAAACCCCGTGGGGGCTTCAGGGAGGGGTGTGGGGTGGTGTAGTGACCCCAGGCAGCAGGACAGAGACAGGATCCCTACAAAGGCAGGGTTGCAGGGAGAAGTCAATTCTGACTCCATGCTGAAACTGTTTCTTTGACTTGCTTTTCGTTGCTCTTGTTATTATAATCATACATGGTGGCCTGCCTCAGAGAATCCTGCCCCTCTCCCTGACTGTTAAACTAAAGTGCCTTTGTTCAGAACCCTGTCCACCTGTAGACGGCAGGAAGGACGAAAATGACACAACCCCCTGCTGGAGGCTTGCCATTCTAGGTAATGTTCACAAGATTAATGGCCTTTTTACTTTGTTTCCTCACCTCCCACCCATCTCTGATCCATAAAAGAACCTGGCACCCAGACCCCTGCAAGATGGTCACTTTGAGACATTAGTCTGCCATCTTCTTGGTCACCCAGCACTCTGAATAAAGTACTCTTCGCCTCAGCACCTCACCTCGCGGATTCCCTGGCCTGTTGTATAGTGAGCAAAGCGAGCCTAGACTCTAGCGGGAGAAGCCAGCGGCACTCCTGTAGCAGGACGGCCTCCTCGTGACTGTCAGAGCACCGCCTTCAGCCAGTGCTCACTGAGCACCCAGACCTCTGCTCAGCGAGTCCACTGCACTCACTGCAGTGAGAGGACCTGAGTTTCCAGTGAAACTCAGCAAATCCAGCATCAGACTCTCTTGTGCTCACTCCCGGACCCATCTGCCCCTACCCAGGAGAAAACAGAGCATCCCTGAGGAAAGGGAGCTCCTGGAAACACTGCGGGACAACAGAGCACAGGAGCAGCAACAGGCTGAGCGTCGGCGCTCAGCTGCTCCCTAGGGCGCTTCTTGCCAGCCCAGCCCTCCGCCAGGCTTCCGTGGTTGAGACTGGAGACAGGACACCCCTTGCTGCCCTGCCCTGCTGCTCAGTCTCGGGTCTGGCCTTCTCTAGTTGCAGGTGTGGATGTTCTACCTGTTTCCACGGGTGACTGAATGGCCGCCGGCCACCCTCACTCTGTCCTGGCCAGCTCCCCAAAACGCTTCACACACACCCCACACCTGAAGGAGGTTTCTTACTTCCCTGCCTGCGCACAGGCCCTGGAGCCGCCAATGGGAGCCCTAGGCCGGCTCCACACCTGAGCTCTGCAGCCCCACCTCTTGAAAAGCATCTGGCTGGAGGGGAAGTAGAGACACATGAAAAACTCACAAAAAATTCACTGGGACGTGCGGACAGTCGCCCTTGGCTGAGCCACTGCACTGCAGCTGCAGGTGAACTCGCTTGGTCACTGGGCGCCCTCCCCCACCTTGCAGGCAGGGCTGCCCCTCCCCGTCCCACAGACCTGCCAGGCCGAGGCTGCAGCCCCAGGGACTGCCGCTCACTCCTCACCACCCCGCTGTAGGAGCGCCTCAGTCACCAGTGGCTGAGCAGGTGCTTGAGCCCAGCTCCCTCCGTGGGCTGCAGAACAGACATGCTCGGGGCTGGCTCCTGATGGGCTCCATTTGGAGCACAAGCCCCAGGAGCTGGACTGGCTGATGCCCAGCAGCACTGCCCCCAGCAGGCTGGGGCCAAGCGGTACCCTGGCCCACAGCCAGGCCTCTCTGCCCCTGCAGCCTGCATGGCATGGGGTGTGAGACTCCTGAGCGTGTGACTCATGTGTGACATGTGACACATGTGTGACATGTGACTGCAGCGTGCACCAATAAACCAAGGAGCCAAGTTCCAATAACAGGAGAGACAGTGCCTTCCTGGCAGGTCCAAGCCAGCCAGGCCACTGGGAAAACTGAGCCCTCGTGCTGCAGACACGCCCCCCCAAACACACAAAGGAGGCTAGCCCCAGGACCTCCTGGGAGATAAGACTTTGGAGAAAACTGCCATTTCTGTCACAATAATGAAACATATAGCTCTGACCAACCCTCTTAAGAGAGAACACACACTACTATGACAGTTTTAAACTATGGAAAAAAAAAATTTAATCTGCTGATGAGACGGGAAGAAAGTTCAGAACCCCGGAGACCAAAAGCCAAGTAAAACCAGGAATGGGAATCAAGGCACCCCTCTGCTATGTGCATCTGAGGAGCATCTGTACCACTCAGGAAAGGCAAGGGAATGGACAGAAAGCCCTGGACGTGCCTAGGTGATGACCCCTGGAGACACCCCAAGGCTGAGACCCTGAAGGCATCAGGTAGGAAATGTAGCCCTCCCACCCAGAGGAAGCAGAAGCTGGGAGGAAGTATCTATGAGCTCTGGACTGTTTGGAGAGGAGTAAAAATATCAATCAAATTTTGATAAATGAATTCTCTGTGTTAAAATACCCAGGGCAGCCACGAGGGAAGTCAAGTGAGTGAATTCCAGTTTAGATAAGAAAAAAAAAAGAATTAGTCCAAAAGGAGAAAAGAGGAATCTGTTCTCAATGACAGGACAAAGTATGAGGTAAGATGGTAGAAATAAATTCAAACACAGTAATTTTCATAAACACAAATGGGCGGTGGTCTAGATAAGACAAAGACCATCAAACCATATGTTTAAAGATCCAGATACATTCAACATAAAGATGAAACTGCAACGGTCAAGAATGGGTAAGACATCCTGGTGTGCAAGAAGGCCATGCAGCTCCCAGGGGTGGGGGTCTCACATCCGTGAGAAAGAAGAGCCCGCACGCGAATCAGGCTTCATCTCAGGGACCATCCTAGGAACATCTGAAAACAGACTCTGTAGGGGCATAAAAGTCAAAGGTCCCAACAAAGGTCAAAGGACCAGCTGCTCAGTCACAGCCCCAGCCCTGGGGCACAGCGGTCAATGAATGAGAAGACCTGACTCCAGCAGTTGTCTGGGGTCACAGCTCACAGGAAAAAGGAAGATGTAGGTGGTGCTTCCAAAGGCAGGGGCCTGGGCGGGCGTTGGGAGGTGCCTCGAGCAGGTGGGGCTGCAGCTACTGCGGGATGTCACCTCTACGGGAATCTAGAAACCTAGACGCGCAGTCACCCCAATGCACTGGTCTGCACCTGAGCACCGCCCCTCCCCTAGCTTTGGCGGGGGCGTCTGTGCTCCCCGGGCAGCACAGCCAGGACAGCAGGTCAGGACGGAGACAGCCTTCTGTCGGCACAAGACCACAAGCAGTCACCTTGCAAGCAACTATAAGGGTGAGACGGGGCAGGAAGTATGGAACCCGCAGCTCAGCAGGCAGCGTGAGTGCGCCATGCTGCTGCCCCAACCAGGCCCGGAAGACACACTTCCTTCACAAAACTGCCTGTTTCAGCATCTAAACAGGCACAGCCCTCGCCCTGGCTGCATCACTTACTGAGCACCTACTGTATACAGCAAACACTTGGCAAGAGCTCTAAAAGCATGATCACTTTTCCCCTCTCACCCAGGACACAGCAGCTGTGTCCGTTCTCACCTCACAGGATAGAAAATGAGACCCCCGTTTTTAAAAGGCCAGCGTCTGACCTCATGCCCTGCAGCTGGGCTGGGCTGTCCACCTACACATCTACACTTCTCTCCCTCCTCTGCTAGCAGATCCCTTCCCTGAGGCCTTCCAGGTGTCTGAGCCCAGGCCCTGCCTTCACTCCGCCCCACGTGATGGGCGCAGTGAAGCGGCAACGTCCTAGAGGACCACGGGGAAGGACGTGGCCTGCCTGCTTAAGTCCCAGCCTGGGTTTGGGGCCTGAAGCTGCTGGGTGCTTTGTCCCCAACAGGGAGAGGCTGCTCAAAAAAAAAAGGAGGCAGAAATAAACAGTAGAAAAAGGTGAATGACCACCTGGCACCTGGATCCACCCAGGCCTGATGCAGACAGCTCTGGGAGGAGCCAAATGAGAGGGCAACGATCCCTTGTCCCACAGTTGAGTCACAGTGGTGACGAACAGAGCGCTCGAGGGCCATTTAATGCCCCTGCCCCTCACCTGCTGCTGTCACGGGGAGCAGGGAAGGGTGAGGAGGGGAGCAGGAGCCGGGGCACAGCAGAAGGGCATCTCCAGTCTGTTCCAGCACCAAAGGCCTGGCTTGCGGCAAGCACTGCCCCTCCCGGCTGCAGCACAAAGGAAAGTAAGGAGGGCTCACCAAGGCCGCAGAAAGAGCTGGCGCTTCAGGAGCGGTGACGTGGGTCAGGGACACACAGGCTCCCATCTAGCCTGTGTCACACTGGCCTCAAGGTGGATGTCGTCCAGGACGGCCCTAACTGTGGTCATCAGTAACGTCCAGCACAAAGCAACTGTTGGAGCTCATCAACGTTGGGACATATGATGGGGAAACAGCAGCAAACGCTCAGAGCTGGACAGCAGGCCTGGAGGAGGCAGCGGTGCCCAGAGACGGCCCCCCACCACAAAGGACCAGCACGGGGAAGACAACACAGGCATTACCGCCGGGCAAGGAGACCCAAACCCAGCTGTGGCGAGAGAGCTTAAACCTCCCCCGGATCACCGGCAGCCTGAGCAGAGGACACTCTCAGGCCCCCAGCCATCCCGAGCAGAGACTGCCTGCGGGTCCAGGTGCGGCCAGCCCTCCCCGGTGTTGCCCTGGCCTCGGCCACCCACCCCACATGCGCACTGCCATGTCCTGAGCCACCAGCCCCGGGGTCTCAACAGAGACCTCGTCCTCCTCGGGGTTACGCTGCTGTCCGGACCCCAGAGCTGCCGGCTCGCCCCCCACAGGACTCACTCGGAACCCCGGAGCGGGCTCCCTGCACTCACCCAGGGCGACAGACTGCCTGCCCCCCCGGCGCAGTGCCCCAGCCGGGGCTCAGGTGACCCCCGGGCGGCAGCTCAGGGGTGCACCGTCCCCCAGGCTCAGTCACCCTGTCATGCTTCCCATCCCGTCAACTCTGTGTTGTTCTCATTAAATTCCTTTCAGCTAGTTCACAAAGCCTCTCTTCAGCTACTTATAATCTGACATTTAGCCAGTGGGTTAGGGTTGTTTCTAGAGATTCCATTTGGTCTGTCTCAAATCTCCCTGGTCCTTCCTGTCGGCCTCCCGTCTTTTGCTCCTCACTGTGGTCTCTTCTCACTGCCTCGAGCTCCTGGGAGCCTTCGGACGAGCCTGAGGTGCCAACAGGGTTAGTCTCGGCTTTCCTGCCGCAGCACACTGCCTGGCGTCCTCAGGTCTCCTCCTGGCTCCCAAATCGTCCTGATCTGTCTCCCTCCCCTTACTCGCCCTGGCCCTGGGAGCTGATCTATTAAGTGTCACCTTTCTGTCCATTCAGCAGGTGTTTGGGAGACTGAAACTGTGTGCATAGGTTCAACCTGCCATCCTCACCTGAAAGTCAATATGCTTTCTTTAAAATATTATCTTTACGGGAAAAGTAGGAGCTGGACTTTAGAAATTTTAATTAATTAAAATTTCATTTTCACCAAAGAAATTATTTCAAAATAAAGAATAATTTCCTAAACTCATCATCTATTAACATTAACCACTTTACAAATACAGACATACCCCCATGGAAATCATCCTGATTAACATTTTTTGGTAGAATATCTTTTGGGTTTTGATAGTTTAAAAGTTCATAAAGTATATATACATATATATATATATGTATAACTGAATCATGTGACTGTACAACAAAAATTAACACTGTAAATCAACTAAACGTTGATAAAATTTTTTAAAGTTCATAAATCATATATTTATTCTAATATGTATTTCAGTTAATGGTTATTAAAGGGGTAAAATTTTACTTATGTCAAAAAGCTAAATCAGTTCAATGCATGATACAGGGTGCTCGGGGCTGGTGCACCTGGATGACCCAGAGGGATGGGATGGGGAGGTGAGAGGGGGATTCTGGAAGGGGAAAACATGTACACCCATGGTGGATTCACGTCAATGTATGGCAAAACAAATACAATATTGTAAAGTTAAAAAATAGATAAATAAACTAATTTTAAAAAATAAATAAATAAAATGTAAATCCAAAAAAAAAAAAAAAAGAAAACAAAACCTTTTGAGAAATAAACCATTTTGGTTTAAAAAAAAAAAAAAAACTAAATCAAACATTTCCTCAGAACAACATGCAGGGGAAAAAAACCTCAGGTTGGATTTGAAATTCAGCTGGGAGAAGCATCCCTGGGGTCGCAGTCGGGAAAGAACCCGCCTGCTGAGCGGGAGATGAGGGTTCAGTCCCTGGGTCAGGAGGACCCCTGGAGGAGGAAATGGCAGCCCACTCCAGTGTTACTACCTGGAGAACCCCATGGACAGAGGGGACTGGCAGGTGACAGTCCACAGGGTCACAAAGAGTCGGACACGACTGAGTGACTAGCACACTTGCTTTGCACGTCCGAAGTGTCCTGGGCACGTGCTGCTGAGGCACGGGCCGCACGGGCCCTGTTGGCAGGTGGACTGGGCAGAGGCGTCCAGTGTCAGGGAAAGGTGAGCCCTGCAGTCAGAAGACTTGGGCTGGAAACCCATCTCCACCAGCCTGCTTCTGATCCCACAGGCACTGCACCCGCGCTGCAAGGGAAGTATTTCTGTTCCTGCTGCACCCAATCTCGGTAACCTCAGGGCCTTCGCTCATGCTGTCCCTTCCCCCTGAACACGCCCCACCTCCTACTGAGCCTCACCCTGGCCCCAGGACTTCCTGGGGGTCGTGGCTCGATGGAGCAGTTGGGAGTGTTTGTTCTGACCCTTCTTATGTGTCAGTGTGGGAAAGGGGGGGAGACAGTCTGTCCACATGTTAAACCCCCATAACTGCTACCTGTCCTCGTTCTCACTGCTGCAGACCCCCAGGGATGTTGTCCCCATCCCCCAGTGCCTGAGTCCCTGCTCACCATCCCCAAGTGACCTCTGACACCAGCTCTCAGCAGCTTGGTCTCCCACCCACGAGCCGTGGCTGCCTCTGCACCACGCATCTGAAAATAGACTCTGGTCATTCCTCATAAACAAAACAGCAACCTGAAAGCAACTTTAAATTGTGTTGGGTTAGGAGTGCTGGTGCATGTGGAAAATTACCTACTTAAGTGAACTAGAGGGCAGGACTGAAATTCATGTCGAATGCTTGAGAAACAAGCAGGGAAGCACTGGGCTGAGGAGAAAGGACTGGAGTCCCAGTTATGTTCAAGAGAACCCCTGAAGAAGGCACAGCGAGAGCAGCACCGGACAATGATTTCTGGAGCAACAGTATTACCTGGTGCATGCATGTACATTTTTGTTGTCGTAAATAAAACAAACCCACAGCCAGGCTCACTGCATGAAGGACTGAATGTCCTAACAGCTACCACCGAAGAGAGCAAGATCAGTGGTCTGAAAGCACACCAGCAGGTTGCTGGACCCCAGGCCTAGACAAAAGGGCAGAGTATAATCCACCTTCCTGGACCACAGCTGGCTCCCTCCTAGAGGGCGTGATGGGGAAGAAGTGACACTGTGACCACTGAAACCAGGCTGCAAAAGAAGCTGCAGCTCCACTGCTAGCTCTTGGGATACATGCTCTGGCCACTAGTAAGGCATTAGCTGCAAGGTGCTGTGCTGGGGAGCTCGCCAAGTGGGTCCTGGCTGCTCCTCAGTCAGACTCCAGTGCACCCGAGGGAGCTTGGAGATGACCCCTCCCTAGCACTGTCTGAAATGGAGTCACACAATATCCCATGCTGAGTGTCTCCTAAATTCCTGAGCCACAGAAACCATGAGAGGTGATAATACAAGACTGTTTTAGGCCCCTAAGCTGTGGGGTGATTTGTTAATAAGAATAAAATAACTAGAGCAATCATCCACAAGGCAACACTCATCAGGGACTTCCCCAGTGGTCCAGTGGAAAAGATTCTGTGCTCCCAATGCAGGGGACTCAGGTTCAATCCCTGGTCAGGGAACTAAAGATCCCGCATGCTCCAACAAAGATCCAGTGCAGCCAGATTAACGCGTATCAGACACGTGCACCTGAGACAGACAATGTGAAGTCTATGGGCTGGGAAATTTGTATTTCACATGCTTCAGTTCAGTTCAGTTCAGTCGCTCAGTCGTGTCCGACTCTTTGCAACCCCATGAATCGCAGCACGCCAGGCCTCTCTGTCCATCACCAACTCCCTGAGTCCAGCCAAACCCATGTCCATTGAGTCGGTGATGCCATCCAACCATTTCATCCTCTGTCGCCCCTTCTCCTCCTGCCCCCAATCCTTCCCAGCATTCGGGTCTTTTCCAATGAGTCAACTCTTCACATGGGGTGGCCAAAGTATTGGGAGTTTCAGCTTCAACATCAGTCCTTCCAATGAACAACCATTAGGATGGACTGGTTGTACCTTCCTGCAGTCCAAGGGACTCTCAAGAGTATTCTCCAACACCACAGTTCAAAAGCATCAATTCTTCGGCACTCAGCTTTCTTCACCGTCCAACTCTCACATCCATACATGACCACTGGAAAAACCATAGCCTTGACTAGACGGACCTTTGTTGGCAAAGTAATGTCTCTGCTTTTTAATAAGCTGTCTAGGTTGGTCATAACCTTCCTTCCAAGGAATAAGCGTCTTTTAATTTCATGGCTGCAATCACCATCTGCAGTGATTTTGGAGCCCCCCAAAATAAAGTCTGACACTGTTTCCACTGTTTCCCCATCTATTTCCCATGAAGTGATGGGACCAGATGCCATGATCTTAGTTTTCTGAACGTTGAGCTTTAAGCCAACTTTTTCACTCTCCTCTTTCACTTTCATCAAGAGGCTCTTTAGTTCTTCTTTGCTTTCTGCCATAAGGGTGGTGTCATCTGCATATCTGAGGTTATTGATATTTCTCCCGGCAATCTTGATTCCAGCTTGTGTTTCTTCCAGCCCAGCGTTTCTCATGATGTACTCTGCATATAAGTTAAATAAGCAGGGTGACAGTATACAGCCTTGACATACTCCTTTTCCTATTTGGAACCAGTCTGTTGTTCCATGTCCAGTTCTAACTGTTGCTTCCTGACCTGCATACAGGTTTCTCAAGAGACAGGTCAGATGGTCTGGTCTTCCCATCTCTTTCAGAATTTTCCACAGTTTATTGTGATCCACACAGTCAAAGGCTTTGGCATAGTCAATAAAGCAGAAATAGATGTTTTTCTGGAACTCTCTTGCTTTTTCGATGTTCTAGAGGCTGTTGGCAATTTGATCTCTGGTTCCTCTGCCTTCTCTAGAAACCAGCTTGAACATCTGGAAGTTCATGGTTCACGTATTGCTAAAGCCTGGCTTGGAGAATTTTGAACATTACTTTCCTAGCATGTGAGACGAGTGCAATTGTGCGGTAGTTTGAGCATTCTTTGGCATTGCCTTTCTTTGGGATTGGAACAAAAACTGACCTTTTCCAGTCCTGTGGCCACTGCTGTTTTCCAAATTTGCTGGCATATTGAGTGTAGCACTTTCACAGCATCATCTTTCAGGATTTGAAATAGCTCAACTGGAATTCCATCACCTCCACTAGCTTTGTTCGTAGTGATGCTTTCTAAGGCCCATTTGACTTCACATTCCAGGATGTCTGGTTCTAGCTGAGTGATCACACCATCGTGATTATCTGGGTCATGCTCTTTTTTGTACAGTTCTTCTGTGTATTCTTGCCACCTCTTCTTAATATCTTCTGCTTCTGTTAGGTCCATACCATTTCTGTCCTTTATCGAGCCCATCTTTGCATGAAATGTTCCCTTGGTATCTCTAATTTTCTTGAAGAGATCTCTAGTCTTTCCCATTCTGTTGTTTTCATCTATTTCTTTGCATTGATCGCTGAGAAAGGCTTTCTTGTCTCTCCTTGCTATTCTTTAGAACTCTGCATTCATATAGGAATATCTTTCCTTTTCTCCTTTGCTTTTTGCTTCTCTTCTTTTCACAGCTATTTGTAAGCCTTCCTCAGACAGCCATTTTGCTTTTTTGCATTTCTTTTCCATTGGGATGGCCTTGATCCCTGTCTCCTGTACAATGTCATGAACCTCAGTCCATAGTTCATCAGGCACTCTGTCTGTCAGATCTAGTCCCTTAAATCTATTTGTCACTTCCACTGTATAATCATAATATACACAATCCCAATGGCTAGGAACACATGCTGGCCGCTAGAGAAGTCCCAGCAAGTGGCTGAAGGGGCTGTCACGGAACTACCAGCAGTATCTCGGAATGACATTCCTGTGAAGTTCAACCCATGAAGGAAGCCCCCGTGCCTCTGGTTCACACCGGGCCTGCAGGAACATTAGGAAAGGACTGAGAGAGACAGCAGAACAAACACAGAAGGGCAGCCAAGGAAGCACACAGGCCCCAGCAGCGGAGGCTAGCTGAGGCGTGCCAGGCCTGGGGCGGCACTCTGCGGCCATGGTCCTGTTCACACTGCAGCCATGCTCGGGGTCCACCAGCCTGCAAGAGGGCAGGAAACATACTCTGTTGACTTGGCCTCCCGCTGTTGAAATTAACTTCTTAGGACCTTACACACGTGTAACGCTCAGCAGTGTACAGCATCCTCTGAAATTCAGTCATGCTGCAGCCCAACACCCCTGGAAGACAGATGGAGTAGATGCAACCTAACCCTCAGACACGAGCCAAGGCTTGGCTGCAAAGTGATGTGACCGATTCACCTGTGATGGACTGCACCCCTCAGGGCGGTGGCAAGGCCGAACTCAAGGCTTCCGTGCTGCAAACAGTGCTGCGTCCCCTCGGCCAGCCCCTCAGGGACTGACTCGGGGTTATCGTGCAGCCCACGGGACTCCGCACCACGACCCCGGGAGGGAGTCAACACTAAGGCCTTGGCCTCCACCTTGGAAAGCTCCCTTCTGAAAAATCCTAGTCACTCTTATTTTTAACAGCTTTATTTAGATATAATTCACATACCCTAAAATTTACCCATTTTAAAGCATAGATTTTTGGACTATTTTAGCACATTCTCTGATATGCACAACCTTCAGCGACGTCAATTTTAGAATACTTTCACTGCTCCAAAAGAAAACCCATACGCCTCAGCTGTCATCCCCCAGGCCTGGCACCTCGAGCCCACTTCCTGTCTCTATGGATTTGCCTGTCTGGGCCCTTCATAGCGATGGAACCATACAAAGCCAGATCTTTGTGTCTGGCTTCTTTCACTCAGCATAATGTTTAAGATTCATCCCCATTGTAGCATAAGTCAGTATCTTATGTCTTCTTATTGCCAATCAATATTCCACTATATGGACGGAACACACTTTGTCTGTTCACCTATTGATGGACTTTTGGGCTGTTTCCCCTTTTCCCCTTTTTGGGCTGTTTCCCCTTTTTGATGGACTTTTGGGCTGTGAATGATACTGCCATGAACATCTGTATGCAAGTTTCTGTGTGGATATGTTTTCCTAGTCACTCTTACCAATAAGAACACATGAAAGGTGAGCCAGTTTCCAACTGAGAAGCTCATTTAGGCTGACCATACTATATTATTTAAACACAGACGGAAAACTGGAAGAAACAAATGACCAAAGAAAGTACAGACATAAAGGAACAAAAGCAAAACCTGATCTAACACAATAAACAGTGATTAAAGAAAGAGGTGGTACTTCTAGGGATGGGCCCTACAGGCACATCCACACGTTTGCACCATGCTGTTCCTGCAGGTTTATTTTAACTGCACAAAAGACGATATTCTTCACCAGCAGTGGCTAGTTAAATTACAGCACCTCCACACAGCCAGTCATGAAAAAGAGTGAACTGAAAAAAGTACCGATATGGAGTGACTTTCCAAACACATTTAGTTAAAAAGGCAAAGTTGGGAAACTGTTAAAAGAAAAGAGCAGGAAATAATACCTATGCGTGTCTGCTGGCATAGCTACAAAGCGTCTAGGAGATGTAGGGGGTGCCTCCACCAGACCAGGCCTGTAGGGCAGAAAACGCAAGCAACAGACAGCTTAACTATGCACCCTCTGTATCTTCACATCCTGAATACACTATTGAGCTGAAAAAATGTTTAACCCTTTGGGGAGCGAAAATAAAGAGAATCTAAGAGAATTAAAACATTCACACTTAGGAAAGCAAGAGATGAGAGACCTTAGGTACCTAGAAGCAGCCAAAAAGGGCAAAACAATAAAGGCACCTTGCCTACTGCTGTGTCAACCTCAACAGCACATGGGTGACCCCCACCCACAGCCACTCATCCCCGCTGATGCCAACACACAATGGAACTGTTGCACAAAGCCCTGAGACACAAAAGTGAGAATGCCCTCGAGGACTCCCTGTGCAGAGGGGGACGACTGGAGGCTGTGTGGAGCCTGCCTTGCCCGGGGACAGAGCAGGTCCTGGACAGCTCCAGCGGGGGGCCAGAGGAGCTCTGCGTGCTTCAGGGGAGGAGGGAATGCAGAGCGGGGCTGGGCCTGGTGGCACTCGCCAGGGTCGCCGGAGAACAGGATGCCAGTGGGGGCACATCAGGCCATGGAGGGCAGTCTCGGGGCACCGGACACCGAGGAGAACCATGCAGCAGTGTGACTGGCGGACACGCCCTGAGCCTGCTCCTTGCCCTGGAGCATCCAGGGTGTCACGGCATGTTGACCTCCGCACGTACACTGCCAGCTGCACCTGCTCCCGGTTGGAACAACCAAAAATATCTCCAGAGGTAAACCACCCCTGGATGAGAACCACCATCCTGACACATCCCCTGAAGACCTGCAGAAGACAGAGGGAGGCAGCCCACCCAAGAGGCACAGTCAGAGCACCCGCGGGACAGCACCCAGGCCCGCTTGGCAAGTGGACCAGACAGAGGAAGTGTGGACTCATTAACTACCCGGGAGGCACAATGAGCAGGACGTGGAGGGCAGGAGACGGTGGCTGGGGGAAGACCCAGAGCACCAAGCTTCCAGGCAGGAACCTGGAGATGATGGGCCCAGGGCACCCATGGCCAAAGCCAGAAGTGAAGCAGGAGGTAGGGAGGCCAAGAGAGGAAGTGAGGCTGGCCTTGCCACCCAGCTGGGGCACTGAGCAGGCTCACTTCCCCCCCCGGGGGGTCCTAGTCCTGTCTCCAGGTGTGAGCCCACCTTCGCCCTGGAAGAGGGCTTTCCATCCTGCAGCCTCCCACTCCCTCCTTGGGAAAAGCATCCTACCCCTCTCCGAAGCTCGGCCAGGTGACCTGCTCTGGCCACAGAACCTGAGTTGCCAGTTCTCCACTGAGGTTCAATGAGACAGTTTCTACCACTCTCTTGTCATAAGAACAGCATGTCCCAAACAAGGGCATGCCCCTGAGTCTGCAGATGAAGACTTGAGAGAAAAGCGCCACAAGCAAATGAAATGTGAGCTAGAAATAAAACTCGGTTGAGTTGTTGCCGCAATCCTTCTAGAGAAAGCTGGCCAATAAAGTCCCTGATTTCTTCCTTCTCCAATCCATTCTATGTGTCACTGCCAGTCACACATCCTGAACCATTTTACCAGGACTTCCCCTACTCACAGACCTGAAGTGGCTCCTATAGCCAGAGAACTAAACTCTACAGTCCTTCAGCTGAGTTCAGACATCTTCACATTATTATTTCCTCGTATTCCTCTCATAACCTTCTACCCCCAAAACCACACATAACTCACCTTCTTGCCTTTGCTCCAAAACCTGACACATCCTCTGTCTGTGTTGCTGCAAAGTCCTCACTCCTGGCCCCCACGCACCTGCTGTGAGGGAGGTGCAGCTCAAAGACCACCTCTTCCTTGAAGCCTTCCCTCACACTGCAGCCCCTGCAAGCCTTTTCCCTCTGAACTTCTAGAGCAAACTTTCTGGAAATGGGCCAGAAATTAAACAGTTCAGGCATTGTGGGCCATAAAGTCTCTGTTCCAACTAGTCAATTTTGCCAAAGAAGCCACAGCTGATATAAAAATAAACCAGTGTGGCTGTGCTGCAATAAAACTTTATTTACAAAGACAGGCAGCGGGCTGTCAGTGGCTGCAGCTTACAGACCCTCATCTGGAGCAGAGTGGGAAGGTGCAGACAGGAGCACAGCAGAAGCAGAAGTGAGCCAGGGCTGCAGGGGGGCAGTTCTTCTCCACAGGGTGGAACGGTGTGGCTGCAGAATGGCAGGGAGGGTCGGAAGTGACCTCAGGAGCAGGCCACAGCTGCCAGATAACATCAAGGGCAGTCCCAGGGGCTGCCAGAAGGCATAGAGAGGCAGGTGCAGGAGGCAGGAGGCCCAGCCAACAGCTGAAGGTGCACACTTCACCAGAGGAACAAGGAAGTATCAGAAGAGGACTGGGGGCAGGCCCGTCCAGTTCAGCTCTGCCAGGTGTCGCCAGGCCTAGGGCTCTGCGCCCCCGGGCTATGCTTCTCAGATAGGACACCCACAGAACTAACTTTAAGAGGGAACGTATAAGACCCACAACAAATGGCCACCTGGGTCAGTGAACAAGCACAGCAAAGGCAGTTACTACTAAAACTAGGTATTTCACTGAGAACATATTACATGGACATTTTCCTCAAAAGCATCAAAGAACCAGGTAGAAGCTTCATAAGACACCGTGTTCACTGTTACCACTGCTGGAGGGCAGCCCATCCAGCACACATGCAGGAGAGAAGTTTTTAAATCTATCTTTAGATATTTTAAAATTTGCTCACAGAAGCTGTTTCTTTACCATTTGTTCTGAAAATCAAATTTTCTCAACGTTAAACTCCACAAATGCCAAAAGACTCTACTTAAAGTGGGGGTTTCCCCTCGTCTCAGTGTGACAGAGACAAAGGGGACGAGATGAAGTGATCAGAGTGAGTCTAGGATCTGTGAAGGAGAACCATATCCTTGGGAAACATGACAAATTTTTCCACTTTGTTCTGAAGCAAGTTAAGTTATTCCTCCCAACACTGAGCAAGACAGAACATCACAGCACTGGTAGTGCCAAGTCTTTGCTTTCTGGTGCCTATGCCCTCACTGTTACTTAGAGTTGGTTAATAACGTATCTTTTCTGTCACAAGTGTAACACTGGAAAGTATAACAATGGCTCTGGTAGTTTAACTCAAGAAGAGAACTACCCAAGAACTGTTCGGCCTCTCATTTCCGTCAGCAATGATCCTACCTACTTCCTAGGACAATAAGTACTGCAAGATTCTAGCTTAGTTCATCAGAAGCTTTTCTCTTCTAAAAAGATTTTTTTAAAGAGTTCTATATGATAATCTAAGCATGTGCGATTTGTTCCTTGTTTACCTTTATGAAGACTTGCTTCTCCAAATATGCTTCTCCCCAGCTTGTGTAAGAAAAAAGAGCCACAGACCTCAAGTTAGTGTTAAGCTAAGATAGGCAATGGCAGCCCACTCCAGTACTCTTGCCTGGAAAATCCCATGGACAGAGGAGCCTGGTAGGCTGCAGTCCATGGGGTCGCGAAGAGTCAGACACGACTGAGCGTCTTCACTTTCACTTTTCACTTTCATGCGTTGGAGAAGGAAATGGCAACCCACTCCAGTGTTCTTGCCTGGAGAATCCCAGGGACGGGGGAGCCCGGTGGGCTGCCGTCTATGGGGTCGCACAGAGTTGGACACGACTGAAGTGACTTAGCAGCAGTAGCAAGATGAAACAGCTGACCCAGCAAGTGCCTCCTGAAAACCAGACCTTGGCAGCCATAATAAATAGCTCCTGACTTTTCTCAAGAGGGACACAGTACCAGGCACGATGAATTCACGGAGTCCCACAACCACCCATTTTATAGATGAGTAAGCAGAGGCAGAGTACAAAGCCAGGAACCAGAAGAGTTGCCATTCAAAGGCAGGCAGTCTGGCTCCAGAACCCACCCTCTTCTCCCCTCTGTTCTCCAGCCTCTTGGCAAGACAGCTGACTAGACAAAGTGTGGGCAGGGAGACACAGGCCCTGCTCATTCCCCAGCTAGGGCTCAGGTCACAGAGTCCACGCCAAGCTGCTTCACGAAATGAGTCTCCTTGCTTTACAGTCACAGCTATCAAATCTCCTTCCCCTCCCCCAGCGAGGAGAAACACACCTTGCTCACTGTGAAAGGGGAGCCGCTGACCGGGAACCACCTGCTGTTTACAGAGGCACCCAGGATGTACAGGGTTCAACTCCCCTCGCTGGCCTCAAAGACAAATTTCCTATTGTCTGCAGCAGGGGAGGAAAACGAAGCCTTGCAACTGTAGGTTTCTGCAAAGGTCACAGGAGGTTTGCTTAAACCCTACGACACCGAAGCGGGTGGAGGGGCTCCGCATTTCAGTTGCTGAAGGCTGCGCAGCGCCCACAGCAGCTGCTGGTGGGAGCAGCATGTAACACACCCACAGTTGCCACGGCCTCCCAGTCAGCTGCACGTTTTAAAATAAAAGACGTCCTGACCCCCAGGATGCGCGCAGCCTGCCTCGATCTCGGCCCTAGCACGGAACACCTCCTCCACCCACATCAATCCCGCAACCCGCGGGCAATCGAGCAAATTCCAGTTCCCGGAGGGCGACCGGAGGGGAAGGCGGGGACGCCCCTGCCCGCTCCGCTCCAGAGGCCCGATCGGCTGGGCCGGCGGCCACGGCCGGCACCTGGCCACACGCGTCCCGACTCCCTGGCCCCGCAGCGCCCCGACTGCGCCCCGGAACCGCGCCGAGACCCCGCGCTCTGTCCCCGCACTCCACTCACGCCCACCCTCGGCCAGGCACGCTCACAGCCCCGGGCCGGGCACCCTCACGCCCGCACCCGAGCCGGGCACCCTCACCCGCCCGCACCCCCAGGCCTGACCCCCACACCCACTCGCACCCTGGCCCCATGCGGCCTGGGCCAACCCGCGCCCCCGGCCCCCGCTGGCCCGCAGCCCGCCCACCCCTCGGGCGGCGCGGACTCGAATCCCCACGGGCCGGGCCGGGGGACTCCGAGAGGCGGGGCGGGGGCCGCAGCGCCGGCCTCTCCGCCATCTTCCCGGCCCGCGACGCCCACCGCCCGCGCTCTCACCCGCAGGCTGCGCGCGGGCCGTGCCGCCATAACCCCTCATCTCGGCTCGCCCGCCGCACGGGAGCTGCTCGCAGCGCTGCAGCCACCGCCGCCGCCGCCCGCTCGGCACGCGCCTCCTCCGCCGCCGCCGGCCCCGTCCACCGCCCAGTCCGCCGCGGCCGCGCGTCCTCCCGTCACCAGCGCAACCCCCCCGCCTCCGGCCCCGCCCCCGCGCCGCGCGGCCCTGCCCGCCAGGGGGCGCCGCCGCGGGGCTCTGGCGCGTGCGCCGCGCGCGGCACCTCGGGAGCCGGGGTCCGGCGGGGGCGCGCACAGCCTGCCGGGAGGTAGGCGTACACTCGCTCTGGCCCCGCCTGCAAGGCGGGGTGCGGCCCCCGTGCGGTCCGCGCGAGTCCTGGGCTGCGGCCGGCGGGCTAGGGCGTCCACGGCGCGGGTCGCACAGGGTCCGGTGGGCGCAGAGGGGCGGCCACTGGCCAGGTGACGCCGAAGCGCCCCCTTCGCCCCGTCGTCTGCACCGCCGCCGACCTTGCCTGTGCGGTCGCCCCTGAGATTGTTCCGATCCCCTTCTGTACGGTGCAGTTGACATTTCCTACGTGTCAGTGTGGATTTGGTGTAATTTTACCTTCCCAGAAAATATTTCACTTTTCCTCGATTCTGAAAAGTTACCGACCATTGTCTAAAATATCGGCTCTTCCATCCTGTGGGAACTCCCTATGTGTCTGTCAGATAAACTGGACGGCGTGTGTCCTCCATCTCTCTAAGATTTTCTCTGTTTGCTCTGTCATCTTAACCTCGTAATTGTTCAGTTCGGTTTCACCGTTGTTTTCTTTAGCGTTTTCTAACCTGCGTTTAGCCTGTTCTTCAGGCTTTTAGAAAATGGTTATTACATAGACAATATTCATTTCCAGAAGTTGTAGTATTTGACTTCCATGTTGGTACGGATAGAATCTAACCAGCCTGAAACTCTCACAACAAAACACAGAAACCCATACCACTCTGTGGCCACAGCCCGGATCCTTCAACACCAGGAAATACAAAGGCTGAAAGCTCAAGCTCAAGAGCTCTCAGTTCAGTCCCACCTCCCTCCTGCAGTTCACTCCCTCAGTGCTCTGCTGCAGCAGTTCTCTGCCTCCTGGCTCCCTGATCCAGACTCCGTCACCACTCTGGCTTCCCTTTTGGCCCATCCTCATGCTGAACTCCCATAGACAGGACCAGTGGTCTCTACTCCCCTGTCTCTAGCTCCCTTCCATTGTGTACACCTGAGAAAGCCCAGTCTGGATGAACCCCACCATTCTTCATAACAAGTACTGCAGAAACATCATGTAACTAAGCTGGCTGGCTTCACTTTTAACTCAGATGGAGCAGTATACCTCCTTGGCAATCCTGTGATTTTCCTACAGAGGGTAAGTCTCCCACCCTCCAAAGTGAACATAGGTATTTCTTAGGCCTCTCTAGTAGAGCCTCCCTGCTGGGTGAGATGATAAAAAATTCACCTGCAATGCAGGAGACTCAGGTTCTATCCCTAGGTCAGGAAAATCCCCTGAAGAAGGAAATGACAACACACTCCAGCATTCTTGGCTGGAGGATTCCATGGATAGTGGAGCCTGGTGGGCTACGGCCCATGGGGTCATAAAGAATCGGATACGACTGAGGTACCAAGCACAGTTGAACCTCCCAGATACGAAAAAAAAAACCCTTTTCTTATCACCAAACCCAAAGGCCTGCCCATATCCATCCCTGCCTTTCACCTTCCCTCCTAAAAATGGGCAGGCAGTGTTTCCCTGCTCCCATACAAGGCAGGCCCTCCTCTGATGAACTGGAATCTACTCCCTCTTCGATTCTCAAAGATTTTGTTCAGCAGTCTTCTCTTCTGCATCATGTTTGTCTCTCTGTGTTTTATTAATATTATTTGGATGTGCATACAAAGACACTCTGATATTTCTCATTATAAACACAAAACCCATAACTTCCCTGGTGGTTCAGTGACTAAGACTGCACTACCAAACCAGGGAGCCCAGGTTTGATTCCTGGTTGGGGAACTAGACTCCTCATGCTGCAACCAAGATTTCCCATTCCGTAAGTAAGAGGTCACAAGCTGAAATCAAAGATTCCACATGTGACAATGAAAATAAAAGATTCTGCATGATCCAACTAAGACCTGGCACAGCCAAATAAATAAAAATAAATATTTAAAAACAAAACACCTCTTTTGACTCCGCTCTTCCTGCCAGGTCCTCAGGTCCCCAGATGACCATTCTTCACAAAGACTTGCCTGTACCTCATCATCATATTGGGGCTTCCCTGGTGGCTCAGATGGTAAAGAATCTGCCTGCAATGTGGGAGACCCAGGTTTGATCCCTGGGTTGGGAAGATCTCTTGGAGAAGGGAACGGCAACCCGCTCCAGTATTCTTGCCTAGAGAATTCCATGGACAAAGGAGCCTGGTGGGCTACAGTCCATGGGGTCACAAAGAGTCTGACATGACTGAGCAACTAACACTTTCACTTTCATCATCATATTGTTTTGTTTTATTAAAGTATAGTTAATTTAAAATGTTATGTTAGTTTCAATTGTATAGCAAAATGATTCCGTTATACAAATTTTTGCAGATTTTTTCCATTATAGGTTATTACAAGATATTGAGTATAGTTCCTTATGCTATACAGCAGGTCGTTGTTGTTTACCTATTTTATATGTAGTAGTATCAGTTAATCCCACACTATTAATTTGGGATGAATGGATAAAGAAGATGTGATATATATATATATATACACATGCACACACAATGGAATATTGGTGCTGTGCTAAGTCATGTCTGACTCTGTGCGACCCTATGGACTATAGCCTGCCAGGCTCCTCTGCTCATAAGATTCTCCAGGCAAGAATACTGGAGAGGGTTGCCATTTCCTACTCCAGGGAATAGAATATTATTGAGTCATAAAAAAAGAATAAAATGATCCCATTTGCAGCAACATGGATGGACCTAGAGATTACCATACTATGTTAAGTAAGTCAGAGAAAGATACAAATAGCATATGATATCACTTATTTGTGGGTCTAAAAAACTGATATGGGAAAAATAAATAAATATATAAATGGTACAGGGAATTCCTTGGTGGTCCAGTAGTTTCGACCTGGTGCTTTCATTGCAGTGACCCAGGTTCAATCCCTGGTAAGAGGACTAAGATCCTACAAGCCATGTGGTGCAGCCAATAAATAAATAAATAAATATTTTTAAAAAATATATAAATGAACTTATTTACAAAACATAAACAGACTCACAGACATAGAAACAATATTATGGTTACCAAAGGGGAAGTGAGGGAGGAATACGTTAGTAGTTTGGGATAAATTAAGGTCATTTTATTTGTAAACATATATGTGAAATTCCTACATAAACACTGTTAACTGAATGTCCACATACAAAAATACAGAAGCATATGCAAGAATGTAAAAATAATATAACAGCAGAAAAATCTATCAGTGTAATTTATCATATGGTCAGACTAAGGATAAAATCACCTCATAATTGTTGATAAAAGTCAGCATCTCTTTATGATTAAAAATTCCTAGCTGAGAATAAAAAAGAAACTTTATGAACTGGATAAAAGCTACCAAAATACCACACAAATTATTTTCAATGAAGAATATTTGGATATAAACCCTTTAAGATCAGGAGAGAGAGGATGCTAACTGGGGCTTCCATGGTGGTCCAGTGGCTAAGACTTTGTATTCCCAATGTAGGGGGCCCAGTTTCTGTCCCTGGTCAGAGAACTACATTCCACATGCTGTGGCTAAGAGTTCACATTCCCCAGCTAAAAGTTAGCATGCTGCAACTAAAGATCCCTCATGCCGCAACAAAGACTGAAGATCCCAGGTGCCGCAAAGTAAGACCTGGAACAGCCAAATAAATAAATGTTAATAAAAGAAAAGCTGCTAACTAACTTTGGGGGCTTGGGGGTAGGCAGGTGTGCTCAGCCAATGCAACAATAAAAGAAAAAAAAAAGAGCCTAAAGATTAGAAGTGAATAACCTGAAGTATCAAAAATTAAAGATAATATGAAATTCTACACAGAAAATATAGGACAACAAAGTATCAGGATCAGTAAGTTCAATAAGAGCTGCTCACGAAACCCAACATGGTTCTCTACAGTTGAGAAACCACCAACTGGAAAATATGATGGAAAGTGAAATGCCCTTCACTTCACCAATAGAAGCTATAAACCAAGTGGAAATTAAGCAAATTAAAACCTTTACAGATGACACTTAAAAGCTTTATCAAAGTATCTTAAGAAAAAGTCTAAATAAATGGAGAAACATACTATGTTCATGGACCAGATGCCATAAAACTGTAAAGATGTCAATCCTCATTAAAGCGGTCTAAAAAATATATATATATTAAAAATCTAAATTCTAGTAAGATTTTTTGAGGACTATGAAAAACATATTTTAAAAATACACATGGAAGAATAAAGGTCTACAAATAGCTAGTTTTTTATTTTTTAAATTTATTTATTTAGTTGCAGCAGGTGGAATCTAGTTCCCTGATCAGGGATTGAACCCAGGCCCTCTGCATTGGGAGCAAACAGTCTTAGCAACTGGATGACTAGGGAAGTTCCTGCTAGTTCAGTTTTAAAAGAGGACATTCAACAGGCAGGTACTCTACCAGATGTTAGGAGCTACTCCAAAGCAGTGGTACTTGATAGGCCCAGGAACACAAATAGACAAATGGGACAGAAAAAAAGAATGGGAATCTCACTAATGTATAAAAACTAATGGGGAAAGATTGATTATTTAATATATTATTTTTAAAAATATATTCTTTCTTGAGGAACTATATGAAGAAAGAGGAAGCTGGATCCACACCTGATATGTATAAAATTGGATTCCCAATAGATTATCTACATAAATATGAAAAGTAGAAGAAAGTAAAACCTAAATACTAATAGAAAAAAATATAGAGAGGTGAGTCTTTATGAGCTTGGAGAGGGTAAGTTCAGTTCAGTTCAGTTCAGTCACTCAGTCGTGTCCAACTCTTTGAGACCCCATGGACTACAGCACACCAGGCCTCCCTGTCCATCACCAACTCCCAGAGTTTACTCAAACTCATGTCCACTGAGTCGGTGATGCCATCCAACCATCTCATCCTCTGTCGTCCCCTTCTCCTCCTGCCTTCAATCTTTCCCAGCATCAAGGTCTTTTCCGATGAGTCAGTTCTTCGCATCAGGTGGCCAAAGTATTGGAGTTTCAGCTTCAGCATCAGTCCTTCCAATGAATATTCAGGACTGATTTCCTTTAGGATGGACTGGTTGGGTCTCCTTGCAGTCCAAGGGACTCTCAAGAGTCTTCTCCAACACCACAGTTCAAAAGCATCAATTCTTCGGTGCTCAGCCTTCTTTATAGTCCAATTCTTACATCAATACATGACTACTGGAAAACCATAGCTTTGACTAGACAGACCTTTGTTGGCAAAGTAATGTCTCTGCTTTTTAATATGCTGTCCAAGTTGGTCATAGCTTTTTATCCAAGGAGCAAGTGTCTCTTAATTTCATGGCTGCAGTCACCATCTGCAGTGATCTTGGAGTCCAAGAAAATAAAGTCTGTCACTGTTTCCATTGTTTCCCCATCTATTTGCCATGAAGTGATGGGATCAGATGCCATAATCTTAGTTATCTGAATGTTGAGGTTTAAGCCCGTTTTTTCACTCTCCTCTTTCACCTTCATGAAGAGACTCTTTAGTTGCTCTTTGCTTTCTGCCATGAGGGTGGTGTCATCTGGGCATCTGAGATTATCGATATTTCTCCTGGCAATCTTGATTCCAGCTTGTGATTCATCCAGCCTGGCATTTTGCATGATGTACTCTGCATATAAGTTAAATAAGCGGGGTGACAATATACAGCCTTGACATACTCCTTTCCCAATTTTGAATCAGTCCATTGTTCCATGTCTGGTTCTAACGGCTGCTTCTTGACCTGCATACAGATTTCTCAGGAGGCAGGTAAGGTGGTCTGGTACTCCCATCTCTTTAAGAATGTTCCACAGTTTGTTTTGATCCACACAGTCAAAGGCTTTTGCATAGTCAATGAAGCAGAAGTAGATTTTTTCTAGAACTCTCTTGCTTTTTCTATGATCCAACATATGTTGGCAATTTGATCTCTGGTTCCTCTGCCTTTCCTAAATCCAGCTTGAACATCTGGAAGTTCTTGTTTCACGTACTATCGAAGCCTGGCTTGGAGAATTTTGAGCATTACTTTGCTAGTGTGTGAGATGAGTGCAATTATGCAGTAGTTTGAACATTCTTTGGCACTGCCTTTCTTTGGGATTGGAATGAAAACTGACCTTTTCCAGTCCTGTGGCCACTGCTGAGTTTCCCAAATTTGCTGGCATATTTAGTGTAGCACTTTCATGGCATCATCTTTTAGGATTTAAAATAACTCAGTGGAATTCCATCATCTCCACTAGCTTTGTTCCTACTGATGCTTCCTAAGGCTCACTTGACTTCGCATGCCAGGATGCTGGCTCTAGGTGAGTGATCACTCCATTGTGGTTATCTGGGTCATTAAAACATTTTTTGTACAGTTCTTCTGTGTATTCTTGCCACCTCTTCTTAATATCTTCTGCTTCTGTTACATCCATATCATTTCTGTTCTTTATCATGCCCATCTTTGCACTAAATGTCCCCTTGGTATCTCTAATTTTCCTGAATATTGCATCACACAAAACGCTCCTCAGCATACTAGGCTTGGCTTAATTTTTCCTTTTCTGTAGGCACTGTCATCATTCTGTCTTCCAGGTGGAGATGCTGAGCACAGAATTGAGAAGCTTGGCCCAAGTCACTCTGCAGTCCTCTGACAGGGCCAGGGGTTCATCTCCATTGGTCCTAGGAAGTTTAGAGGTGACTGGTGGCACCCACACCCACTCTTATTCCTCCCCTGCAGAAGGCTGGCTGCTGAGATGTTAAACAGTCTTCAGACATCCTTTGATTTTGTGCCTGGAAAATAAGACAGCCTGACTTGAAAAAAAAAATTTTTAACAGCATTATTGAGATACAATTTATTTATTTATTTGTTTCTCCTGACTCCATGGAATTTGCTTCCTAAGTATGGGAACAGAAGCAGGTATTGTGGTATTTGGATAGCTATCTTCTGCAAATCCGTATTTCTTGCTTTTGGATCACATAGATTTAGATTTTTTTTTTTTTTTGGCTGCACTGGGTCTTCATTGCTGTACATGGGCTTTCTTTAGTTGCAATGAGTGGTAGCTTCTTGTTGCAGTGGCTTCTCTTTTTTCAGAGTGTGGGCTCTAGAGCACAGGCTCCGTGGTTTGTGGTACACTGGCTTAATTGCTACGAGGCCTGTGGCATCTTCTCTGACCAGGGATTCAACCCGTGTCCCCTGCATTGGCAGAGAGATTCCTTTTTATTTTGAAATAATTTAAGATTTACAGGTAAGTTGCAATAATGCAGAGAACTCCCAGATAACCTTAATTCAGGTTAATCAATTTTTAACTTTTTCCACATTTATATTTCTTGTTTTTTCCTGAACCATCTGGAAGTAGGTTGGATATATGGCTTGAGAATAACTTTTTAAAAAGTTCCCTTCCTTTATTTGATCACTCATTGCATTTCTTCCTTTTTTCTCTTTTTTTTTTCTGAGGGGGTGCATTTTCATTTTTAGTTTTGAAAGATATGATTTTAAGTTTTCGATACCTCCAAATGCTTGTCTGTGAATGCTTACTTCAGTTTGCAGTATTAGTAGTTTCTTCTGCTCCCTTTGAACTCTAGTTACCTTGGCCTGCCTGGACTCCCAGCTCCATCTCCTTTGCTCATGGAGATGCCCAGCATCTCGGTGCAAGGAAATGGAATGTTTTCTCATTCATCTTTACACAGAGGATAAGAGCCCTCTGGAGTTCCAGCGCTGGAGAAGCCTCAGTTCCCACCACTATCCTGGAGTCACTTGGGCCTAATCTGTCGTTTCCATGTTGGCCAAGGCCCCAGAGCTGCCACAGCATCATTTCCAAGTTTGAAGCTCTGGTTTCTATTTCTCTCCTCTTTTTTTAGCCCTGGGGGTACTCCCTCTCTCCTTGGTGCTTAACTGTGAATTTTTCTACAGACATTCTTGTCCCAGTAAACCTGACATCATTAATTTCAATTTTCAAAACTAGGACCACCTGGAAGCTCCTGCCTTGCTAGCTCCTGAGGTACCCTCCTTGGCTGAACTCTAGAGCCCTTTGAGATAAAAAATAATAATAATAAACTTTCATTTTACAAATTCAAACACTAGGGCTCCAAGCAAGACCATAACTCCCATCTGCAGACTCTTTACCTGTGGTTTGGTAGGGGAGATGAGCCAGACCATGGTGGAGAATAAGGCTTGAACATGCCCCATTCAGGACTACCCAGGTGGCGCTATTGGTAAAGAAGCCACCTGTCAATGCAGAAGATGCAGGAAACATGGGTTCGATCTCCAAAAAAGCTGCCAAAAGAGGGCAGCTTTTGGTTGTGTTCTCAGAGTCGACAGGGCTAGTCACCACTCTGTCTCTTCTTAAAGGGTTGTCAGCTACAAATCGGCACTTGTCAGCTTCCTCTTCAAGGATTAAATCATGTGCTGCTGGAGCTGCTGATTTTCAACACCCTCTGAAAAGAGCTGAGAGTGGAGAGCAGAAATGATGCTCTCTGTGCTCTGGGAAAAACTGGCAGAACAGGTCTAAAGTAGATATTTTCAGAAGATGATTTTATGAGCCCAATTCTTGTATCTCCTCATATCTAGAAAAGCACTAAAATCCTTCATGGTTCACAAGTCACTACTGCTCCTTGTGACTAGCAGAAACCTTCTGCAACAAATATGTGCTTTGTCACATATACTCCCTCTTCACCAGAATCACATATATATTGACCTCCTCCCTTCCTCTTTGGAGCAGTTTCTCAGAGCTATCTGAGATGCTGTCTCCCAGGCTGTACTCCTCATTTTGCCCGCAATAAAATTTAACTCACAACTCTCACATTGTGTAATTTTTTAAGTCTTCAGGACACTAATCCCATCCTAACCCAAATACTTTCCAAAAAGTCCAATTTCCAAATAGGGTCACAGTGGGATTAGGGTTTCTACATAAGAGTTGAGGGGTGGGGCACGTTCAACACATGATTTGTCTGATTGTATCCACACTGATGGTGTGAAATGGCAACTGTGTGGCTTCCACTTGCATTTCCTTAATGGCCAGCAAAGCCCAACGTCTCTTCAGGTGCTCATCAGCATTTTATATTGTCCTTCTCTGAGATGTCTATTCAACCCCCTTGCTCATTTTGTGAACTTGTCTGCCTTGTTTTCATTGACTTTTTTGGGGGTCCCACCCCGCGGCTTGAAGAGTCTTGAACCTGAGCCACGGCAGTGAAAGCGCCGAGATCCTAACCACCTGAACGCCAAGGAACGCCCCTCATTGACTTCTAAAACATCACTCCATGGAGATAAATGCACACCCCGTCAATTTACCCATTCAAAGTGAACAACTTTGAGGCGAAGCTCGCTCACATTTTTGTGCAGGCGAGCCTCGCGGCCCAGAGTCTGAACTCAGCCCCTCCCGCGCCCCCACACCCCAGAGCCGACCGCGTCTCTTCGGATCCACAGCCGGCCGCGGAAACCGCAGAGTTGGCCGCGGACACCACAGAGCTTCCCGCGGACTCGGCGCCTGGGCCTCGCCCCTCCGACCGCGGAGCACCGAGAGCAGCCCTAGAGCGGCCCGTGGAGGGCGGGGGTGGGGGGGTGTGTAGGGCGTGGCGAGCGTCGCCTCTTAGTCAGTTCCGGGAACCAGGCCCTCTTCCGGCTGTTCGCGGTGCTGCTCCGGGCTTGGACTGGGTGTAAGGTGCGGAGGCAACGCGGGGAGCGGGCTGCAGGGTGGGAGAGGGCCGCCCTGCCCGCGGAACGGCGAGCGCACGGGAGGCAGGAAGCCGATACGGCAGTTCGGGGCTGGACCGAAGATCGCTGACCGCTGGTAGGGCGGTGGCTCTGGCGAAGCTGGGAGGCCGCCTCGGGGGCTCCTTCCTCCGAGCCTGGGGGCAGCGCACTGGCCTCCCGGGAGCGGAGCCCGAGCGGCCGGCAGCGGGGCAGTGGAAGGCTGTCCCGGCACAGGCCAGGCCCTGAAGGAAAACCCCAAGTTCCGGCAGTGGCTAGTCGCTGACGGCCAGGGTGAGGGGCGCTCGGCCTTCCCGGGAGAGCGGGGTGCGAGGAAGCCTGGAGAGCCCCGCTTTCCCCCTGGCCGCCTTGCAGAGGGACGGCTCTGCTCGGCACTCGGCGCGGCTGCGGTGCGCGGGGTGCTCCTGCAGGACCAGGGGTGGGGCGTTGAGCCGGCCTTCAGGTAACCTCTCAGCCCTTTTCTCTAGATACTGCCCCCATCTCTGCTGCCGCGTGCGCCTTAGCCTGTCCTGCCTGAGAGGCCCCGTCTGGTCCCCTAGTGCTGTGCGAAAACAGCAGGGACTTCTGAGTGAAGGAGCCTGGGTTCTGATCCTCCACCTGAGTGATTGTTTGCGCCTGATTTCCTTGTTGGTGGCAGAGCCGCGCGAGGTGCGGAGGCAGAGTAGATGAATGGCCTCAGAGTCGGCAGTGGCAGTGGCTGTTGTGTCCTTGTGTTCTCTGGACCTCGCTTCTCTTTCATTCTTTAATCCGATGTTTATTTGAAGAACTCATGTGTGCTCTCCTTTTCCTGGTTCTCTTCCTTTTCTCCTCACCTCATCTCCATTTTCAGCTGCTTTCTGCCTCCCCTCTTGCAGGGACTAGAGAGGGCCTTCTGCCACGTGTTTCCAGGGGACCTCCGGTCACACTGGCTGTCATCAGTAGTTCATACCATCAGCATCTGGGAGGTGGAGACCCTGTCAGTCTTCATTCACTGGCCCAAAGGGTGTGGGAGTCACTGGGCTTCTCTCGCACCCCTTCCAGGCCGGCTCAGCTGGGACCTCCTACTAGGCTGCCTGTCAAAGAGCAGGAAGCATCGATGTCTGCTGTGGGTCCTGCCGCTGCACATCTGCATCGCCCTGGTGACAGTCACAGTGACTGCGTGAGTTTCCTGGGGGCCCAGTTGCCCCCAGAAGTGGCAGCAATGCCCCGGCTCCTGGGGGACTTGGACAGGGCCATGTTCAGAAAATTGCTGAAGCTGGTGGTCAGCAGCCTGCAGGGAGAAGACTGCCGGCAGGCTGTGCGGCACCTCAGGGCTGGCGCCGACCTGCCGGAGGAGCAGCTGGGTGCCCTGATAGCTGGCACACACACCCTGCTCCAGCAGGCCCTCCGGCTGCCCCCGGCCAGCCTGAAGCCCGACACCTTCAAGAACCAGCTCCAGGAGCTTTGCATCCCCCAAGACCTGGTTGTGGACTTGGCCAGCGTGGTGTTTGGTAGCCAGCGGCCTCTCCTTGACTCTGTGGCCAGGCAGCAGGGGGCCTGGCTGCCCCACGTTGCCAACTTTCGGTGGAGGGTGGACGTCGCCATCTCCACAAGCGCCCTGGCCCGCTCCCTGCAGCCGAGCATCCTGATGCACCTGAAGCTCTCGGACGGGTCTGCCCTCTGCTTTGAGGTTCCCACGGCCAAATTCCAGGAGCTGCGGTTTGCCGTGGCCCTGGTCCTGAAGGAGATGGCTGACCTGGAGAAGAGGTGCGAGCACAAGCTGCAGGACTGAGCCTCTCATCAGTGCCTTCTGGTTGCCCAGGTGGCTGTCTCAGATGGGGGCTCCAGAGCAAAGCCCACCCTTCTGAGAAGGCACTCCAGTGAGGGAATGTAACCATGTCTTTCTGTAAGTGAAGTAGACAGCTGTGTCTTTCCCTTTTTTTGGAAGTAAAGCAACTGTAAAAAAAAAAAAAAAAGTACGTCCTCCTGGGTAGGCATCAAACCACATGCGCCCTCTCCACAGCGGTCGATCAGTCTTGCTGCCAGGTAAGGGCACCCACTGCGCTGGTGGGCCCACGTGGGGTCTGGGGTTCAGGCCAAGGCCTTTGTGAGGACACAGGCTGTTAAGCCTGCCCTGTGCAGCATCCGAGCTATTGCTCCTTTGCTCTTGGGGACTGTGTGTGTCAGGGTGCACATTTCATTCCCTGTCTTAAATCCCTGACCTTAAAGGCATTACGGAATGTGTAATAAAAATAAGCAGTGTAGCCTGGGGAGAGGGTAAGTGCTGCCGGAGGTGCAGCAGCCTCCAGAAATGGGAGGCAGGGCAGTAGGAGAGCTGGGCTGCACTTTAAATCGGGTCTTGGGTTGGGCCTCCTGAGGATGTGGTTTCTGAGCCAAGAGGAGGCAGGGACACTGCGCGGAGGGAAAGCCTGTGGCCGCGGGGCTGTGGCCAAGTGGGAGAAGGTGAGTGTAGGCGCAGGGGCAGGCCGAGGGCCTCTCTGGGAACTCAGCTCAACTCTGAGTGAAATGCGTGTGATGCGATAGTCATGTTAGAGGATCACACCGGATACTGTGTTGACTGCAGAGGGCAGGCCGCAGGATAGGGGTGAGGAGTCTGGAGTTGGTGGTGGCGGGGGAGAGGGGAGCAGGGCCCTCGCCCAGGTGTCTTGCGGCTGGGTGGCTCAGGCAGCTCAGACCGCCATAGACCAAGTGGCTTAAACAACAGAAATGGCTTGCTCGCAGTTCTGGAGGCTGGGGTCAGAGTGCCTGCACGGTCAGATCTTGGTGAGGCCTCTCCCCCGACCTTGGGACTTCACTCTTTGCATGTGTATGCATGTGTGTGTATGTGACAGAGTGTGTGAGTGGGTATGAGAGAGTGCTCTCCTCCTCTTAAGAGGGCACCAGTCCTGTGGGATCAGGGCCCTTTGTTTATGACCTCATCCAACCTTAATCATCTCCCTGAAGGCCACATTTTTAAATACAGGCTCAGCAGGGATTTGGGCTTCAGCAATTGAGTCCATAGCAGTGGGAGAGTGCTGGGAAGGGGGGAAGCACAGGTCTCTCCTGAGTGCCTTTAGGACGGCAGTGTGCAGAGCCCGTGACCAGCCCTGTCCCCTCCGGCATAACTGCACCCCAGGTAGGGGGCCTGGCAGTGTCCCTGCCTCTGTGGTTTGCTCTACCAGAAAACCAGGTCACAGCCTGGTAGGATTAATAGGCCCAAGCATCAGGCAGGAGCTTCCTCTGAAAAATAGCAGTTGGGTTTGGGTGCCCACCTGGCATCCTGCCATGTCTGTGTTGAAAGCCCCTAGCCTTCCCCAGCACCCTCTTCCTGCCCCGACTCTGTGCCAGAACCCATCAAGAGCAACAGTGTTTCCTCTGCTGTTTCCAGAATGCTCCCATGATCTTGATTAATTAGGCCTTTCCCTGAGTGAGTGTCCCAGCAAGTTAGGTTGGGGCCAAAGGGACAGAGAAGAGGAGGTACCCTGGGGGCTGCACTCAGAGCTGGGGTTTCCCTAGCCAGGCCCCAAGTGGGGCTCAGGCCTGGCTCAGCCGAGGGCTGCGGACTCCCCATGTCTCTAGCATCAGCCAGCATCCTGGGCCTTTCTTCCCTGAGGACAGGAGCTGGACTGGGCCATCCTTGCTGCTGCCTAGGCCTGCCCAAAAGGACCTGCACAGTAACCTGAGCACCATGTCTGCCTCAACCAGTGATGGAGGCTGTCTTTGCTATGACTTCTTCCTCAACTGTCAGGCATGTGTCAGGAATATGTACTTATTATGGTATGTTTGGAAAATCCTAAAAAATAAAAAAAACTAAGAAGAATCAAAAAGCTCCTTTGCCCATAGACAGCCATGGAGAAACTGTCTTGACCAGATTTGAACTTATGGTGTGTGCTGTGTCTGTGTGTTAACACAGCTCTGTTCATTTAACTCTCCTTGAATATGATGGTCTAATGGCTGCAGAGCACGCACCCCTTCAGTGGGCGTGCTGAGTTTCTCTTAGGCTTGGCAGACAGAGCACCAGCGACTGGGCAGCTCGTCAAACAGCAGATGTCGATTTCTCACAATGCGGAGGGTGGACGGCTGAGGTTGGGGCCAGCAGGGTCAGGGAGCCCTGGTCCTGGCTGCAGACATCAGTGTCGTTATGTGGAGAGAGGACACATGAGGGGACTCCAAAAAAAAGAAGGGGGGGGAACTCAACCCTCATGACCTGAGCACACCCAAAGGCCCCCCTTCTCACATTTGGCATTAGATCATTTGACACAAACATTCAGAGCAGAGCAACTTCTGAGTTTCCTTTTTTCTTTTCCAATTTTATTATACTGAGTGAAGTCTGAGAAAGACATATGATATCACATGTGGAATCTAAAATACCACACGAACACATCTACAAAACACAGACACAGAACAGAATTATGGATGTCAAGGGTGAGGAGGTGGAGGAAGGAAGGATTGGGAGTCTGGGATTAGCAGATGCAAACTATTATGTACAGGATGGAAAAACAATAAGGTCCTCCTGTACAGCACAGGGAACTATATTCAATATCCTGTGATAAGTCATATGGAAAATATGTATGTATAACTGAATCACTGCTGTACAGCAGAAATTAGCACAACATTGTAAATCAGCTATATTTCAACAAAATTGTTTTAATCACTGATATCAATAGTAAGTGGTAAATGGATTTTATGTATTAAAACTGTTTAGAAGTAGGAACAGAGAAGGCAGAACGTGACCATTTTCCACATTGAATCATACCTTGTGTAGCCTTTTGTGTTGGCGTTTTCCTTAGCATAGTGTTGTTAAAAAAAAAAAAAACGACCATTTTAAAGCCCTAGGGGTTTCCCTGGTGGCTCAGATGGTAAAGAATCCGCCTGCAATGCAGAAGACAGGGGTTCGAACCCTGGGTTGGGAAGATCCCCTGCAGAAGGGAATGGCTACCCATTCCAGTATTCTTGCCTGGAACAATGGCACGGTAGACCGAGGAGCCTGGCGGGCTGCAGTCCTCGGAGTCCCAAAGATTCGGACATGACTTCCCTAACTTCCCAAAGCACGTCCTTGCGCGCCCCCTATGGGCCAAGCTCTGACGATGCAGCCGAGTAGGGAGAAGGTACAGGTGGAAGGAGCCACCCGGTGCAGGAGCTCCTCCAGGCTCATGGTAACCCGTTAACTCAAAGGCAGTGATGTGGTGACGAAGCGCACAGAGGTCTGAGTCTTGCCCAAGGACAGCTGATCGGGGAGCTGGTGGTCGGTTCTCCGCCGGCCTTCCCTTCCTACCTGTCCATCCGCTGACTTCTCTGGGCATGTGAACCTGGTGGTGAGAGAGGCTCTCCGTGCTGGCTGCCATCCCCTGAGGCTGCTGGCCCGAATGAGGACACGCGTTCAGGATAGAAGTCCGCAGGCTGGGGGATGTCTGTTTTGCTGGTTAGCATAGCAAAGTTCACTGGTGCAACCAGGAACAAGGCCTGGAGTCCAAGTCTGGCCCAGGGGCCCCAGCTCTGAGCTCCACTGCCACAGAAAGGCCCCATGGCTACGATTCCGTGATTTTAAGGCATGTGCTTGGCAGGAACACACACAAGGTCCCTTCCCGAGGGACCCTGGGGGAGGACAAGAGCTCTCAACTGAAGCCCACCTCATCCTCTTGGCCGATGCGGCAGGCAGAGGTGCTTTTCTGACTGAGGCTTGGAGCCCCGCACATCAGGACTAGGGTTTGCACACCCTTTTGCCTGCCAGGCTACAGAGACCTCTTGGTCCTTGTGCTCCCGGCCAGGGTAGTCCAGCTGTCTCCCCAGCCAGCAATGTGGCTGTGTCCACCTTGCTAGTCCCCTTCCCAGGCCCTGGAGGGTCAGCAGACTCAGTGGGTCTGGGGCCCTTCTGAGGCTCCGTGTCTATACGTGCTATAATCTCCACCCTTGAGGGGTCCAGGCCAGTAACTGGAGGTGAAGAGCTCCGCTTGGTCACCTGCTTCTCTCCCCCACCCCCAGAAGGCACCATCTGTGCCTTTTAAGTCACTGGTCAGGAACATCTGGACCAGAACATTGACCTCCATCCTCGGAAGGCTGGATGTGGTGGGCCCTGACTACGCTGACCTCTCACCTTGCCCTCCGATGAACTCTTGAAGCTCTAATACTGCCAACCCCAGGTTGTCCATTTGTGAGCCCTTGTGCTTGTCTCAAGGAGGTGCACACAGGCAAATACTGACACAGGCATCACTGTACAGAGAGGTTTCATGAGAAGCAGAGGATGGGCACCAGGCTGTTCCTGGGACTGCTGGCTCCTGGCGCTGAACAGAGCCAGGTAATGAGGACCACCAGCCTCGAGATCGTGCACAGCCTCTGGCTGTGCAGGGAGGTAGACGTGATCCAGCTGGAATAGGTCCCTCCAGCTGTGGGGCACAGGTTTGCAGGCCAGCAGAGGTGGCCCTCCTCACCTGCATTGGGTGTGGTGACCTTTTCTCTAAATGGCTAGAGGATATTTTAGCTTTCCAGGTCATGATTGTGTTCCAATAAAATGTCCTATGGACACTGAAATTTTAATTTCACATCACAAAATTTGTTTCAACCATTTAAAACCCATTCTTAGGACTTCCCTGGTTGTCCAGTGTCTAAGACTCCACACTCCCAGTGCAGGGGGCCCGGGTTCAATCCCTGGTCAGGGATCTAGATCCTGCATGCCACAACTAAAAGATCCTGCATGCCACAACTAAAAGATCCTGCATGCCACAACTAAAAGATCCTGCATGCCACAACTAAAAGATCCTGCATGCCACAACTGCGACCCAGCACAGCCAAAACCAGAAAAACCGTTCTCAGCGCCAGGGCCATGCAAAACCAGGTGGGGTGAGGGTGGCTCTAAATGCTGCACCTCCCTGCACACCTGCAGGGCTCCCTCAGGCTGCAGAGCGACTGTCCACCTGCACCTGTGCTCAGTCTCTACTTGGATGCAGGGCTGGCCCTGCCCCCTCGTCCCCAGACAAGAACAAGACCTTGCAGAGAGCAGATGTTTGACCTTATGTAGACCTCTGTGGAAACTCTTGGTGCTGGAGCATTTTCTCTCATCTGTGGGCCTCTAAAGCTTCACCTCAAAGCTTGGATGTACCTCAAACACAGCATTCATTCAACAAACTTCTGGGCTCTGAGTGCAAGCCACATCCACAAGGGGACACACAGATGTGAAAACCCACTGGGCTCTGCACAGACAACCCACTTTATTAGTGAAGCTTCCAGAATGCTCAAAGCATCATAAAGCTTATCTGACAATTAAGACAAATTTCAGGTCAAAATTATGAGTTTAGTTTATTATCTCCAAAAGAGAAATCCAAACTATTTTAAAATCTATTCTGTAAGCGTTCTGGAAATTCTCTTTGGCCATGCTGGGTGTCTTGTAGGATCTAGGGGAAAGCTGAGTCCTGACCACTGGAGTGCCAATAAAGTCCCAGAAATTCTTAAAATTCTAAAAATGAAGCCCCAATTTGGAAATATAGCTTGGAAGTAGGATAGAATAGTCCAGAACTCCCACACCTGGCAGGCAGCCCTCTCTTCTCCTCCCAGCACACACACACAAGTACGAAGACCCTTCTCCATGCTTTGGGGTCTCAGACCTAGGCAGCAGCAGTTTGAATGCAACATCGCCAGGTGACAGACACCACAAGCCTTTTTCACATGGTTGCAGCTAAGGAGACTCCTCACCCAATACTTCTGCAGCCAGTATTCCAGGCTGGAATGTAGGGCTTGAGATTTATTTCTATTGAATTGTTGGTTATCCTGGGACATTTAAGTGAACAAAACACACTAAAGAACAGAGGAAAAATAATCCCTCAAAGGCTGGAGGCAGGACTGCCATGCGGTCAGAGGCACCTTGCAAAGGGCCAGCTGTGTTCCAAGAACCTTTATTTGGTCACATTGAAATCTGATTTCAATGTAATTTTCAAATGTCACAAAATAGTCTTTCCCCCGCCCCAACCATTTAAAAATGTAACAATCATTCTTAGTTCTTCAGCCTGTCACAAGGTAAACGGGGACATGAAAATTCTGAAGGTGATTCAAGCACACATGGATTGTGAGCAGCACCAAGCCCACGTGGTCAGGAGCCCTGCTGACCGGCCTGGAAGCAAAAGCGGGAGGCTGTCAGATCAGAAGCAGCTGCCGTACTGGCAAAGCCTCCTTGGCTGGCTGTGATTACATTTCTCAGACATGCAGGCATTTACAGGACCGACTGACTCCAGCTCAGGTTTTGTGGAGGTCCCAGGTCAGTGTCCTCAGGCTGATCACCAGGCCTCACAGACGTGGGCACAGGCCTGCATTTGGCCTGCGGGGCACACAGTGGACCAGCCCCCAGCAGGACCATGTTGATTCCAAGTCCAGGTGCTGGAGTGTGTTTAAGGCTGGGTCCTCGCCCTTTCTGGCTGGCCTGCAAGTGCTATCAGGGAAGACAAGCATCTTGTGGCACAGACCCTGGAGTCCAGAGGCCCTGCACCCCTTTGTGCATCATTACCAGGAAGTGGCCAGGAGGACTCCCTTGTGGGGAGGGCCCATCCAATGCCAAACCACCTTCCTAGCACCCGCAGAGGGAGGGGGTGTGGCATGTCCACCCAGGACCTTGACCTTGTCCCACTGTTAGGTGGCTCAAAAGGCCTAAGATACGGCCCACTTAGAGGTTCCCACCTTGCCCGGCTCTGAAAGCAGTGACCACCTGGTTGAGCACAGCAGCTGAGGTGGGGATGTAACCTCTGGCATCTGTAGAGGTCCCTGCCCTCTTGCACTGACTTTCAGACACAAGTTGTGGGTGGAGCGGGGGGTCACAACTGCTGCAGAGGGCACACTGTCTGCATGGTGCCCCCTACCCAGGGCAGGAGCACACCGAAGTCGCAGGTGGGACAATCCTTGTCCCAAGACAGCGCTGCGACCTACACACCTTGTGCCAGGCAAGCAGCCAATCAGGCTGAGCTGCTGGGGGGCTGAGTCCTGTCTACTTGCTGAGAACATCCTGGACTCTGCTGTCTCAACCTCTCCAGGCACCTGGAGCGGCTGGCACTTGTTCCCGGAGAGAAACCCACAGGCTGCTGCTGGGCCACGTCACACAAGGTGAACCCAGGCTTAACCCAACCTGTGGGCCATGACCCAAGTCCTGCTGCAATAAATCCTCACGTGACCTCAAGGTCACCTGTCAGACACGGGAGAAGTGGCCCCTCTACAGGAGACAGCCCTTTGCCCTGTGATTATAGGCAATGGTGCCAAAGATCACCAGGTCTCAGGGGGTGGTCCTGGGTAGCAGCTGGTGACACTCCTCATCCTGAGTCCCCCTGCACAGACGAGGGCCCTAGGCCATGCGGGAGCCACTGCTGCACAGTCAGCCTCATCCTGCAGCTCGCAGACCTTGAGGAGCTGCTCCAGGAGCCGCTCTGCAGCCCAGCCTGTCAGTCAACCAGAGCAGTGATGTTCCCTGCACATTCTTCCCGCCGGTGACAAGATGGCCACGTGCTCTGACCACTCAACCCAAGCCAGGCCGTGCTGGCAGAGAAAACCTGAGCAGGAGGCAATGCCAGCGGAGCGGGCTTGCTCACTGGCACCCAGTGCTCGGCACCCACGGGCCCTCTGCCCTGGGACCTGTGGGGCCCGTGAGACCACATCCCCATGCTGATCCCGGTGAGCAGGCGTCTCCACCACCCATCGGCCTGTGCAAAGGCACCGGCTCACCCATCTGCTTGCAGACCTTCCAGTTCTGGTGGTCCGTGTGGCTGGTGTTTTGAGGATATCTGGCCAGCAGCAACGTGACCACACACACCCCGGCCTCTGGTGGCGTCCTCAGGGCTGCTCTTTCATTCTTGTAACCACTGTAAGACAACACTCAGGGAGGCCACTGGGTTCTGGACTTACGGCAGGCCAGGAACACTGTCCTCAGGCCTGGGTGCTGCTCCTGGCGTGCCCGCATGGACCCAGCACCACCCCGAAGAGAAGGGCTACTCTGCAAGGTGCATCCGGTGAGGAGAGCAGAAGGGGATCACGGCACCCCTCCAGCAGCCCTGTGCAAACACATCCTTGCTGCAGAAGCCAGTCTAAGTACCTGGGGCCTAAGGAAGACGTCCTGGGTAACTTCTCTCATCCCACTCATCTGGTGGGGCTGCCGGGGCTCTTCTCATGCCTCTTCCGCAAGGCCCAGGGTCATCCTTCTGAGAACTCAAATGCTACACGTGTCACCCTGATGTGAGAGACACGAGCTTTACTGAAGGGGATAAGGTCAAACGTGTCAGCAAAAACATACACCACGTATGAATCTCAACACTCCCTAAGAGAGCAATTCTGAATCTTCCCCAGTGTTCTAAATCTTCAGTGTAAAAGATCCCATGTCAAATAAGTTAAGGCTGTAGGTTTATTCACATTTATACACATTTGTAAAGGTAAGTGGTCTAGCCCATATGAATTTTCTGATGCTGAGTAAGCCTCGAGCTCCTATTAAAAGCTTTGCCACATTCATTACATTTGTAAGGTTTCTCTCCAGTGTGAATTCTCTGGTGGATAATGAGATGCGACCGCCACCTGAATATTTTCTCACATTCATTACATTTGTGAAGTTTCTTTACAGTATTAACTCTCCTACGACTCGTGTGGGTGGAAGCCTCCAGGGTGCTCCCGTACTCACGGTACCACTGGGCACGAGTGTGGATCCTCTGGTGCTCGATCAGGTACGAGCTCCGGCTAAAGGCCTTCCCGCACTCACTGCATCCGTAGGGCTTCACCCCGGCATGGATAATCTGGTGCTGGAAAAGGGTAGAATTCTGGCTGAAGGCCTTCCCACACTCGCTGCACTTATATGGCCTCTCACCTGTGTGCACCCTCTGGTGTATCGTGAGCTGTGTGCTCATGCTGAAGGCTTTTCCACATTCGAGGCACTCATAGGGCTTCTCCCCCTTATGGATCCTCTGATGGTAAATGAGGCTCGAGCTCTGGCTGAAGGCCTTCCCGCAGTCACTGCACTCGTACGGCTTCTCCCCAGTGTGAATTCTCTGGTGCTGAATGAGGTGTGAGCCCTGGACAAAGCCCTTCCCACACTCATCGCACTTAAACGGTTTTTCTCCAGTGTGAGTTCTCTGGTGGCGAATAAGCCGTGAGCTGCAACCAAAGGCTTTCGAACACTTGTTGCATTTATAAGGTTTCTCTCCAGTGTGTGTCAGCTGATGCTGACTCAGGCGGGAGACCCACCGGAAAGCCTTCCCACACTCGTCACACTTAAATGGCTTCTCGGGAGCATGCATCCTCTGACGTGCACCCAGGCTGGGACCCTCCGGGGTTTTTGGGAGCTCCAGCTTCTCCCCAGCGTGCATCCGCTGGTGCTGAGCTAGGGTTGAGCTCTGGCTGAAGGCCTTGCCACAGTCCCGGCATGGGTAGGGCCGTTCTCCCGTGTGAGTCCGCTGGTGCCTGGCCAGTTGAGACTGCTGGCTGAAGGCCTTCCCGCACTCCCGGCAGCCATAGGGCCTCTCTCCCGTGTGGACCCTCTGATGATGGATGAGGCTGGAGCTCTGCCCAAAGGCTTTTCCACATTCTTCGCACCTGTAGGGCTTCTCCCCAGTGTGAATCCTTTGATGCTGAATAAGTTTTGAGCTAAGGCGAAAGGCCTTCCCACAGTTGGTGCACTTAAACGGCTTCTCTCCAGTGTGGATCCTCTGATGCTGAGTAAGCTGTGAGCACAACCTGAAGACCTTCCCACACTCCCTACACTCATACGGTTTCTCTCCAGGCAAGCTACTCGGATGTCTCCCCTGAAAGCAATCAGATAACTTTTTTTGGCACTCTTGGCATATGTTGGGTTTCTGCTGGGTATTCATTTCCTGGTGCAGAGCAATATCTGAAGGAGATTGCAAACTCCTGCCACATACATCACACCTTCGGAAGGACCCCTGACTTTGATAAGGCTGATAACCTAGGCAGCCACTGATCCCCCACTCGCCATGACCCTGGAACTCGTCCTCGGCAAAGGCCTTCCTGGGAGCCGTGGTCCCCATGTTCAAGAAGTTTTTATGGAAGAGGGAGCTTGGCTGTCTCTGTGAACAGTCTTCAGGATCTGAGGTGTCTCCAAAGCCATGACGCTGGGGAAAGTCCTGGGGCAAGGTTTTGACCATGACCCCCCTGGATTCTGATTTAAGACTGTCCATGTCCTCACAGGCCTGCTCACCATCAGTTCCAACTGTAGAATCTGAAATGAACAGGAAGCAAATTGCTGCTAATCCCCTATGCTCAGAGAAAGGAGACTAGGGGGTGGGGGGGCATACCACTCCTGGGACTGAGCCCCGTCCCAGGACAGGCTGTACTGAGCATTTGGAAAGATGCGATAAGTCAATGCTTTTTGACAGTGGTCAAAATCTGGTTCTGTTCATGCTTAATGTATTCATTCAGTTACTATATACCTGGAAGACTGCGTGGAGAAAAGGTCATCTCACGGAATGAGTATGAGGAAAAACCCACAAAGAAGCAAAGTGAGCCCAAGACGGTGGAGGATAAGAGGCAGGATTAGGGCGCCTGTGAGAGGAAGTAGAGTGAGGAGGAAAGAGGGACTGAAAACTGAACAGAGGGGTGTTATGTACTGAGAAAAATGAGGCACAAGAGCTGCTAAGGGGCACACAGGGAGGGGGGAGTCCAAGAGAGGTGAGCCTCAGCTGCCCACAGGGTGGGGTTCTGAGCAGGGACCCAGGCCTGACCTCCACACCCTCCAGCCGCTGCCACTCATGCCCTCTGACTCACACTGCTGTGTCTGTCCCTTGCTGCCCTGCCCCTCAGCTTCCAGGTGGCCACAGTGACTACACTGATGCCTCCTTCCTGGGGGTTTCCAGAGGGCCCACCTCCCTGCTTGCCCTCCACATGGAGGTTTGGAGGAATGTGGCCACCAGCCAAGGAATACCTGAGGCTACCAGAAGCTGGAATAGGCAGGGAGGATCCTCCCCTACAGGTTTCAGAGGCGACACGACACTGCTTGTGATTTGATCTTGGACATGTAGTCCCCACAACTAAGGAACAGTAAATCTCGGCTGTGGTAAGCCTCCAGTCTGTGTGCTTTGTTACAGCAGCTTCAGGACACCAACACAGCCCTGGAACTTTATCTGAGAGGCTGGGGTCACCCAGACCCCATGAAACTCTGGAGGGAGCATGGCAGTGGCAGGCGAACAGCTGCTCAGAGTCACACGCATGCCTTTGCTTAATAAGAATATTAGTAAAATTCAAACTGAACAAAACGTGGTTCAAAAACAAACTGTCTTGCCATAATGCACAAGAGTTCTATGCCCTTGCTTTTCTATAGTTTAGTCTCTCCTGAGGCTGCCCCATGACTGGCCTACGCCTCTAGGCCCACCCCACAGCATTCCCAGGCAGCTCAGCAAAGCTGCATGGATGGCCTCTGGGGTCCCCCTCCAACTTCCCACCCGAGCCCTTGCTCGGTCCCCCATGGGGACCCTAAATCCCTTCTGTGCCCAGAAGCCTCACCTGTCCGGGTGGTCCCGGCTGCCTCTCTCCCCTCTGCTCCTTGCAGGTCGAGGACCCATGGATCCTGCCCCTGTTCTAGCCGGGAGATCAGCTCGGGCTTGAAGACCAGGAATCCTGCTGTGGGGGCAGCAGAGGAGGAGATGGCATCATTGTGGCTGGGAGTGCAGCTCAGGGCTCAGTTCTCCCTGGTCCCCAGGAGTGAAGGGTTGGGGGCTACTGGAGCACAGGGGCCTCCTGTCCAGACCTGCTGCCTCCTGAGGCTGGACAGAGAGGAACGCCTGGACTCCCAGTCTGGCCCTGCTGCAAATGGAGACAGGGCCAGGATCGCCAGGGAGTCCTGTCACCCAAGTCTGCAGAACACAGGCCAGCTCTCCCCCACGGGGAGAGAAGCAGGCACAGCCAGCACTTCCCTCAGTTCCCTCAGGGATGCTCCAAGAGGTAGGGTTGCTTAAGAAACAATACAACAACAAATCAACCAACAAAATGGGTTTTAAATCAGAAGGTGTGAAGCCCAATCATCAGCCAGCAGCCCCAGCCTCGAGTCCTCACACAGAGCCCAGGGCTTCAGCAGAGGGCCAGAGACAAGCGGGCACCCCCCTGGCACCTGCCTTCTGGGGCCAGTAGCCCCCATGCTACGGGGCAGCCGTGTGAAGTGCTCCCAGCCCACCCAAGGGCAGGTCAAGCCCTCTAGTTAGAGCACTCCTCAGGTTTTCAGCCATGGGGTGGAGAAGGCAGCAAGCAGAGAAGGTTAAAGGCTCAGGTGACAGCAGGACCCCACACTCAACAGGAAACAGGTTCCTGCCAAGCACACGTGTGCTGCTCACAGAGAAACGTCCCTGGGCAGCCAGCAAGGGGGTCAGGCAAAGGCCATAAAACAATACCACAGACTGCACCTGATCTAAGTGCAGCTGGACACAACGGCAATCACAATGGTGGCTCAAAACTATTACTATTCGGAAACTATGTGATGAATTAGTAAGTGGCAACTGTATTTACTGTGAGTCAAAACATGTAGGATGCAACTGAAGTGATATTTATGCATAAAATTTCATGTTTTTAAATATACCAACTAGAAACAAGAATGGTAAACACAGAACAGGTAAATACTAAACTCAAGAAACAACAAGAAATCTGATTGAGTAGCTGTTCAAGCTATTTCCAGTTTGGATTCGATTTCTATTTACTCAGGCAGAAAGTCCACCTATCTAATTTTTAGAAGTCCACCTACACTGTGAGCACAGCCAAAAGGTACGAAGGAAAGAAAAGAAACAACACAGCAGACCCAATAAATTAAAAGGAAGGAAGTAAGAAAGGTGCAAAGACTCAGTGACGGAGTGCCCTGCCCCTCTTGCCCCCCCAAAACCCACAATCTGGGTCTCTGAAAGATGAAATAACAGTCTCATGGCAGTATCAATCATGGTCAACACTGTGAAAAAATGCTGCAAAAATAAAATAAATAAGGGAAACAAACACAAACATAACATACATTAAAAATGAAGAGTGTTCTGAATAAGTACACACTAGAAAAACTGAAAATTTGAGTAGCTGTTTAAGCTATTTCAAGTTTGGATTGTATTTCTACTCACTCAGGCCGCAAGTCCACCTACCCTGTAAGCACTGAATCACATGACGTATGCAAACTTGGGAGCCTGCTTGGCTCACCAAGACTCCTCCTGGGGTCAGCTTCTGACCCACAAGGACTCCCAGTCCCAATCCCCTGCCTAGCCCATGAGAGCTCGACCACATGGCCTCCAGATCTGCAGCTTCTAACAGAGGCTAAAATAGGTGGGTACTGACGGATGATGGAAGGGGTAGGGGTGTTCGAATAAAGCCTCACCTAGTCCAGCCACACTGCTGTGGTTCTCGAGCATGACCTCCTTGTAGAGAGCCCTCTGGCCAGGGTCCAGACACTGCCATTCCTCCCGCGAGAAGTGCACGGCCACATCACCAAATGTCACAGCCTCCTGAAAGGACACACACCAGTCTCCTGGCTGTCTCAAGCACACAGACCACAAGGTTGAGTGAGACAGTCACCAGGCCCCTTTGGTTTTAAAATCGAGGGGAGGAAGGAATTCCCTGGCCGTCTTGCGGTCAGGACTCTGTTTCCACTGTAGGGGGCACAGGCTCAATCCCTGGTCAGGGAATTAAGATCCTGAAAGCTGTGCAGTGTGGCCAAAAAATCAAATCAAGGGGAGGAACAGTATGGAGGAGAGGGAGGGACCCAGACCATGGGGATCTACAGCCCTCCCCCAAGAGCCTCAGGCAGGCCCAATCTGAGCAGGGTTTGCTCACTACCATGGAGACACCCGAGACTGGCAAGGGGTCAGCAAGAGGCTGAGGGTCTAGGTCCAGGCCCACTGGGCATGGTGGGTGCCCAGAGGAGCAGGTAGGGGCCTCACAAGATGAGGGAGGGAACAGGGGAAGTCAGACTCCTACCATGAGGCTCGGTGGGTGGGAATCCACGTGTCCTGGCTGAGAGACCTGTTGGCAGTTACCAAAGAGTCAGAGGTCATGATCCTGGAAGCCCCAACCTCTTACTTCCAGACTAATCAAGGGGGTACCGCGTCCTCCAATCCTTTACTTCCAACTCCAAGTGTTCTCTGGCAGGGACTTGTGGTGGGGCCAAAATGGCCGTAGCACTACAGTTATCTGCCCTCCGAAACTTCATTCATCTTTCAGAGAGTGTGACATGGAAGAATTACTCCACAAACATGTAATGGGTAGTTGCCATGTGTACCAGGAGCTCGGCTAAGCAATAGGGATGTGATAGTGAACAGCGCACAGGGACTCTACCTTCTTGGAGCAGCCTAGTGGAGGAAAGAGTTAACTGATCATGCAAACAAACCAAAATTACAACTGTGATGACAGCACAAGTACAAGGGACTCAGAAAGCATTTAAACTAGGAAACTCTGACTTAGTCTGATGGGTCACTTCCCCTAGGTGCTAACTCGGTACTAACGGGGGTGAGGAGGAACTCGCAGGCAGCAGGAACAGAGTGTGCAAGGGCCAGAGGCAGGAAGGACCCTCCGAGGCAGGAAGGACTAGGGCTGAATGTGCCAGTGGGGCAAGATCTCAGGCAGTAAGTTGAGTCATGATGTGACAGGAGGCTGGAATAGACAGGAACCAGAAGGATGGACTGCAGGGAAAAGAGGAGGGGACACCTGACCCCCCTGACACTCCAACCCTCCTACAAAAATCTGACTCCTCCCCTGGCATCCCCCGGGAGGTCAGAAAGAGAAGTGGACTTTCTAGGGGAGATTGTGACTCCAAAAGCGGCTTGAGGGAAGAAGCTTTAGGCCATGAGCTGATTCAGACAGCAGTGACCACTGTCAAGCGGTTCCTCACCTGGGCCTGGCCAGCAGCAGGCATGTGCTTCCCAGTGCTGGATCCTGGGTCCTCTGTAGAGAAGTACAGGCCCTAAGTGGCAGCCAGAATTCAGGCAAGATACACAGCCTACTACCCCAAGACAGCCCTTTTGGCCACCTTCACGAAGTCTAGGTCTTGGAGGAGCAGTGAGGGAGGGTAAAAGAGTGCCCCCGAGGAAGATGATGGTTATGCAGGCTGGAGCAGGGATGCCCCGGAGCATGCCTAGAAACGGAGGGAAGACTACGAGGCTGCCGCGAGGCCGGATCTGCGGGATGACCCCTACCGCTTCTTCCCGGCCAAGACGGCCAAGGCTCGACCACCGCCCTACCCGACGCCAACGGGCTCTGAGAGTCGCCCGCTCCGCCAGCGCTTCCCCGCGGAGGCCGGGGGAGCGCGGGGCCCGCTGCATCGGAGGCGGGAGGACGCGGGGGCCGGTAGGAAACCTCTTAGCCCGAGGGCGAGAGCACGTGGGCCGCCCCGACCCTAATCTACGCCCTCAGAACCAACTCACCCTCCCCGGGCCAGCCAGAGACTCTAGCAGCGCGACGACGCCGGAAACGGGCCTCGGACGCTCGCGGCCGCTCGCGGCCGCTCGGCCCCGCAGACTTCCGGTTGCTCTGGGCTGTTCGGAGGTTCAGCCGAGTCGGTGGTTCCCAGCCGGCCCCCCAACCCGGGGAGCCGGAGAAGGGGTGGGGCCAGGTAGCTTGGGAACCGACAGAGCCCGGAGGGGGCGGGGCGGAATCCGGTAAAGGGCGTGGCCACAGATCAAGGGGGCGGGATCACAGATCAAGGAGGGCGGGGCTGGGGCCGAGGGAAAGCGAGGGCCCAGGCCCGCGGATGTGTGGCCTGGGGGCAGGGAGAAGACCGGGACGAAGCCGGAGGAGAGCGGCCTGAGGGTCGCCCGCGCCAGCCCCGCGCACCTCTGGTCACAGTCCGGGCCGCTGGTCCCCGCATTGGGTCTGTGTGCTGGCTGCTGCCGGGCAGAACGCGCCTGCTGGGCCCGTTCCAGGCTCCAGGACTACAGAGACGCCGCTGCCCCAGCTGTGCCCGGTGGAGTACGGGGGCGAGCGGCCAGGTGAGGCGCGGAGGAGCCGTGTGGAGAGAGTAGGTGTTCCTGTTCTTGGTGTGGCGATGTCTCGGGCCGCGGGCACCGCAGAGTGTGGAGGGGCACCGACAGCCCAGAGATGAGGCAGGGAGGGCTGCAGGAAGGGTGAGGACCACCAGGAGGATAGACTCAGGGCAGGGTCGTCAACCGGGACACCTGGCTGGGGTCCCTGGCTGCTTCGCGGGGCTCGAGGCAGCAGGACAACCTAGGACCCGCCGAGAGACCGGAGGCGGTGGGCCCTCAGGCGAAGGGCGGTGCGCCCGGGTGTCAGGTCAAGTCTGCTCCTCGCTGTGCCTTCTCCCACCCCAGCTTCGTCTGGCTCTTGGGGCAGCCTGTTCTGGGTGTTCTCCCAGACCCACGCAGTCCTGTGTGTAGAGGGAGGGCACCCCAACTTCTTTGGGACTCAGTAGGAGCCTCCCCTTCAGCGGCCAGCTCCCTCAGCTTTGGGGAGGACGCTGCGGGCATCTTTGGAGGCCACAGCTTCCCGTGCGGTCCGGGCCCTTGGAACTTTTCACACTGGACAGCCCTGGAGCGGCAAGGTTGCGGGGAGGGCCCTGACACCAGCCTCACTGATGATCCAAACCCTGGGGTTCCTGGCAAAGCCGCAGTGAATGGGTGCAAGCCCAAGGAAGGAGGTGGACAGAGTCAGTTCCTGGATGGACTCCTAGGGGAGGTGGAAGGGAAAATCTAGTATGCTCAGAGGAACCAGCTCTTTGCCCTGGGCGCCTGCACGATGTGGTCTGGGTCTCCCACCCCATGCCTCCAGATGGCAAACAATTCTCAGCTTTCCCCTCTCCATATCCTCCCTGATAACTCTGAGATCATCTGTGCAAAGGATGAATAGATGAAGAAATGGAGAACGGGAAAGGACTGGGTATACACCTGCTTCTTAACTGTAACCCCTAGCCAAGTACTCAGGCACCCTGAGCTCACTGGTGTCCTGACCTACTGGGTCCCCTTTCTGCTGGAGTGTCATCACACTACACCATCTTGAGCTAGGAGGTCCTGGCAAACCTGGGCCCCAGCCTAGCCCCTCAAGGTGAGGGGAGCACTCCTACTCAAGGTGAGGCTGACCCAGGGAGCAAGAGGGGGAGCCAGGGCTGACACTGGGATCTTCAGACCGATGACAGAACCACCTCAGCTGCCACAAGAGTCTGACCCAGAGTGTCCACCCAGCAGACACCTGGGCAGTGTGGGAGGTGTGGGGACCAGGGTGCTGAGGGTGCTACGTGGGTGCATGGTGAAGGAGACTGTGTCTGTCCACTGCAGGCCATTCCAGGGCCTCCACACCTGAGTTCCATAATCCTCACTGAGCCTTGGACCCACTGAGCAAACAGACTGTTAACAGCCAGGGGCCTGCATGTTCCCCTAAATGGTCACAGTGCCTCTTCTCTGGGCAAACCCAAATCACTTTCCAGCTATTTCCAGCCTGGGATTAGGATTCTGAGCTGTAAGTGTTCCCAGGGGAAAAGCCAAGCTTGAAAGTTATTTTCAAGGACTTCCCTGGTGGTGCAGTGGCTGGGAGTTCACCTGCCAAGCAGGGGACACAGGTTTGATCCCTGGTCTGGGAGGATTCCACATGCCTCGGAACAACTAAGCCCATGTGTCACAATCACTGAACCGGGGTACAAGAGCTGTTGAAGCCCACGTGCCTAGAGATTGTGCTCCGCAACAAGAAAAGCCACCATAATGAGAAGCCCACACATGGCAATGAAGGGTAGACCTGCTTGCTGCAACTAAAGAAAGCCCATGCAAAAGCAACGAAGACCCAGCACAGCCAAAAATCAATCAATCAATAATTAAATTATCTTCGAGAATTCCCTGGCAATCCAGTCATTAGTTCACACTGTCACTGCCGAGCACACAGATTCACTCCCTAGTTGGGAAAGTAAGATCCCACAAGATGTGTGGCCAAAATATGTATATATATTTTTAAAGAGATGTGTTTCCAAGACTACTTTCTGTAGTCTAGTAGATGGCACAGGGAAATAACACTTTCAGTGAAGTGGGACAGAGCCACTGAAGGCTGTCACTATCCCTGAACACTCAGGAATCTCCTGGTTAGTTAAAATGTACGTGGATTTTGTTTTAATCAGGAATGGTAAGACGTCAGAAATGCAGGTGGATTTTTATACTCACAGGTGTCTAGAAATGGGAGGAGGCAGGGCACACCATGCGGGGCCACACAGGGAAGCACTGGGTTGGTCAGGAAGTGAAAGAGAGGAGGGAAGGGGTGGCCAAGAGCTTTTACTGGGATTTCTGTGAAAGGAATGGGCAAGGCAGGGAAAGGACACTGAGGAAGATTAGGGCCGTATGTTTGAATAATTTCAGCAGGCTGCAGGCTACTGGGTAATCTCCAGTGGTTTGATACCTGACCCTGGTGTGACTTAGGGCAGGGAAGCACTGGTGTGATGTGAGAGTCTTGTAAAGGAGATAGTCGGGAGTATGGGCTCTGGATTGGTTGGTTTGTGTCAACACCTAGCTCTAAGGGCTCCTTTGCTATCTCTAGGAATACGTTTTGGACCTAGCCTTGCTTGGCCTAAAAGCTGGCAGGAGGAACCAGGAGACCCTAGAACCCTGAACAGAAGTAGAAATTCCCTGAGTCTCCTAGGAAAGTATATCTGAGGTCAGGGGCTCAGGGTCCTAAGAGCAAAATGAACGAGGTGCTGGAGGTGGCCTGAGGAGGTGGGCCGCGGGCCCAGGTGACAGGCGTGTGCCCAGCATAGAGAGGCCTTTTCACCACCCATTTCTGTCCGGCTCAGCCCCTGTACTCAACCTTTTTTCCCACTCAGAACTGAATCCCTGAAGGCAGGGCCCATGAGGTTTCCATTCTGCCTCACTCTCCTGGGCTCAACAATGACCTCACATGCTCGGTAGAAACATGTTTGAAAGACCAACTAACCTGTGGGTCAGCAATCTTACTTTTCCTTAGGTGAAGATAAAAGCTGAAAAACAGAATTTCCAGAAATGAAACATGTCCTTTGCTCAGGACAGGGATTCATGCTTAATCAAGATGGAGCCGATATATGGAAAAATATGGCTGAAGTGGGATTCAGAGAGGCACTTTTCAAAAAATTCATTCACCAGATTGTCACTAGTGCTTTTGGACTCTTTTCCCAGAGAAAAGCTGCTTCCTTTCAGGATCCTGCAAGTTAAAAAAGTCAGGGCTCATACCCATTACAGCTACTGTAAAAAAAACAAACAGAAGAAAAAGTGCTGGCAAGGATGTGAACAAACTGCAACACTCTTATGCTGCTGGTGGGGATGTAAATTTGTACAGCCATTATGGAGAATAGTATGGGAGGTTGTAAAAAGATTAGGCATAGAATTACCATATGACCACCCAAGTTTTGCAACATGAAGAGCTCTGGAGATGGATGGTGGTGATGGTTGCACAACAGTATGCATATACTTAATACTGATCTTGGAAACAGCAGTGAGCTGTTCTGAAGAGAGATCTTAGTTCTCTGCCTCAGAATTGGATCTGGGTAGCCTGGATGAAAACCAGGAATCCTAGCCACCAGACCACCAGGGACTAGGGCTAGAACCAAAGTGACCCTGGCTCTTTCCTCTGTTTGAAAGTAAGAATGTTTCAAGGAGGTGAAAACGGTAAAAACAGGTACAAAGTTTATTAGAGACAGCCAAATGTATGGGAAAGCACACAGAGAAACAATGTTTATTCAAGACAGAAGCAGAGCAGAAATACACACCTGGAGAGAAATGGTATGAAGATGCTCTCTAATGAGGAGGAGCACAGTAAGTCAGACGCTAGGCAGAGACACACACCTGAGTGAGGAGGAGCACAGTAAGGAGATGATGTGAATCCCTTATATAGGACAGTCCTTCTGGGTCTTTGTTTCTGTTCTGTTCAGTTCAGTCGCTCAGTCATGTCCGACTCTTTGCTACTCCATGGTCTGCAGCACGCCAGGCTTCTCTGTCCATCACCAACTCTTGGAGCTTGCTCAAACTCATGTCCAACTAGTCGGTGATGGCATCCAACCATCTCATCCTCTGTCATCCCCTTCTCCTCCTGCCCTCAATCTTTCCCAGCATCAGGGTCTTTTCTAATGAGTCAGTTGTTCACATCAAGTGGCCAAAGTATTAGAACTTCAGCTTCAGCATCAGTCCTTCTAATAGTTATTCAGGACTGATTTCCTTTAGGATTGACTGGTTGGATCTCCTTGCTGTCCAAGGGACTCTCATAGTCTTCTCTAACACCACAGTTCAAAAGCATCAATTCTTCAGTGCTCAGCCTTCTTTATGGTCCAATTCTCACATCAGTACATGACTACTGGAAAACCATAGCTTTGATTAGATGGACCTTTGTTGGTAAAGTAATGTCTCTGCTTTTTAATATGCTGTCTAGGTTGGTCATAGCTTTTCTTCCAAGGAGCAAGTGTCTTTTAATTTCATGGCTGCAGTCATCATCTGCAGTGATTTTGGAGCCCAAGAAAATAAAGCCTGCCACTGTTCCCATTGTTTCCCCATCTATTTGCCATGAAGTGATGGGACTGGATGCCATGATCTTCATTTTTTGAATGTTGAGTTTTAACCCAGCTTTTTCACTCTCCTCCTTCAGTTTCACCAAGAGACTCTTTAGTTCCTCTTTGCTTTCTGTCATAAGGGTGGTGTCATCTGCATATCTGAGGCTATTAATATTTCTCCCTGCAATCTTTTTTTTTTCACCACCATGTCGACATTATTATTCCAATGGCACTAATACAGCTGGAAGTGCTCAGTGATGCTGTGCAGGCAGGATTTCCTTTCCTGCAATCTTGATTCCAGCTTGTGCTTCATCCAGCCCAGTATTTCGCATGATGTACCCTGCATCATCAGTTGGAGAAGACTCTTGAGAGTCCCTTGGACTGCAAGGAGATCCAACCAGTCCATCCTAAAGGAAATCAGTCCTGGGCGTTCATTGGAAGGACTGATACTGAAGCTGAAACTCCAGTACTTTGGCCACCTCATGCGAAGAACTGACTCATTTGAAAAGACCCTGGTGCTGGGAAAGATTGAGGGCAGGTGGAGAAGGGGCGACAGAGGATGAGATGGTTGGATGGCATCACCGACTCAATAGACATGAGTTTGGGTAAACTCCGGAAGTTGCTGATGGATAGGGAGGCCTGGTGTGCTGTGGTTCATGGGGTCACAAGGAGTCGGACACGACTGAGTGACTGAACTGAACTGAACCCTGCATATAAGTTAAATAAGCAAGGTGACAGTATACAGCCTTGACGTACTCCTTTCCCAACTTTGAACCAGTCTGTTGCTCCATGTCCAGTTCTAACTGTTTCTTCTTGACCTGCATACAAGTTTCTCAGGAGACAGGTAAGGTGGTCTGGTATTCCTATGTCTTGAAGAATTTTCCACAGTTTGTTGTGATCCACACAGTCAAAGACTTTAGTGTAGTCAATGAAGCAGAAGTAGATGTTTTTCTGTATTCTCTTGCTTTTTCTATGATCCAACGGGTGTTTGCGATTTGATCTCTGGTTCCTCTGCCTTTTCTAAATCCAGCTTGAACATCTGGAAGTTCTTGGTTCACGTACTGTTGAAGTCTCGCTTGAAGAATTTTGAGCGTTACTTTCCTAGTGTATGAGATGAGTGCAATTGTGAGGTAGTTTGAGCATTCTTTGGCATTGCCTCTCTTTGGGATTGGAATGAAAACTGACCTTTTCCAGTCCTGTGGCCACTGCTGAGTTTTCCAAATTTGCTGGCATAGTGAGTGCAGCACTTTCACAGCATCATCTTTCAGGATTTGAAATAGCTCAACTGGAATTCCATCACCTCCACTAGCTTTGTTCATAGTGACACTTCCTACGGCCCATTTGACTTTGCACTCCAGGATGTCTGGCTCTAGGTGAGTGATCACACCATCGTGGTTGTCTGGGTCATTAAGATCTTTTGTGTATAGTTCTGTGTATTCTTGCACTCTTCTTAATATTTTCTGCTTCTGTTAGGTCCATACCATTTCTGTCCTTTATTGTGTCCATCTTTGGATAAAATGTTCCCTTCATATCTCTAATTTACTTGATGAGATCTCTGATCTTTCCGATTCTATTGTTTTCCTCTATTTCTTTGCATTGATCACTTAGGAAGGCTTTCTTATCTCTCCTGGTGTTTGGGGTGTTTGTTTACATTTTGCCAATTATTCTGTTTCTTTCTTCACACCTGACTGGTCCCTGGACCCTCCCCAATATGTGTGCACAACTCTTTTCTAAGATGGATCCCAAGGCAGAGGCCTGTGGGTGCATGTCCACACTTGTAATGGAGTGGGGCTCCCTTGCTTTTTGACCCCCATGAAGCCTTCCTGTGCAAGTGCAGACAGAGAAGTCTTCCTTAACCTCAAGAGTGGTCATCTCATTTCTTTAACAAAGCTCAGTTTTTGCCACTAGCTTTGTCCTTGAAGTGTCAGGGTGAGAACAAAGCTTGAATTTTACTCCAGTTGACAAACACCAGGTGTCCAGCCCAGGGGCCCATCTCCTAACCCTAACCCTAATACCACCGAAAGTGAAAGTGAAAGTGAAAGTCACTCAGTCTTGTCCGACTCTTTGTAACTCCATGGACTATACAGTCCATCGAGTTCTCCAGGCCAGAATACTGGTACGGGTAACCTTTCCCTTCTCCAGGGGATCTTCCCACCCCAGGGATTGAACCCAGGTCTCCTGCATTGCATGTGGATTCTTTACTAGCTGAGCCACAAGGAAAGCCCAATACCACTAAACTGCATACTTATAGATGACTAAGATGGCAGATATTATGTGTATTTTACCATGCTTTAAAAAGTTGGAAAAAAAATGTCAGGGCTAAAAATGCACTTTGTTTGGAAAAACGGTACCTCTTTAAGTACATTCTTAGCTTATTAGTGAGAGGACATTTTGCAAGTACTTCAGAGATTTGCTGGTATTTTAATATATTTATATATATATTTGGCTGTGCCAGGTCTTAGTTGCAGCATGTGGGATCTAGTTCCCTGACCTGGGATTGAATGCAGGCCCCTGCATTGGGAGCACACAGTCTTAGCCATTGGATTATCAGGGAAGTCATTAATATTTTTTCAAAATCAGAAGAAAATCTCCATTATGGTTATGTTAATGAGCAGCAATTAACTCAAAGTGAAACTATAAAGGCTCTATTGTGTGTGTTTGCTGGACAATTCCAGAATATTCAGTTCTTCTGTGGAACAATAAATTAGGAGAGCGGATGAGACAGTTTCCAGATACACAACACAGAGAACGTGGGCAGAACACGGGAAAGGGTGGAGCGAACAGAAGAGCTATTTGTTCACAGAAAGGGACAAGTAAGTTAAAAAGGCCCCATACACAACCCCTAAATATCCAAGAGGCCCCCAGGAGGCCCCCAAATGCAGATAAAATCACAGCAGTTGGCCTGACCTGCAGTGTGGGACCGGATGATCACTGAGTGGTATGTGTGTGTGGGGGGGGGGCTCTGCTGTGGGGTTGCAGGAGCCTTGAAGCCGGAGGGCCCACTGTCTGATGCAGCGCAGAGGCAATAGCCTGTCTGCACCTCAGGCCAGCATTCATCGCTGTAGGTGGGACTTTCAGAGAATGGTTTTTAATTTTTCTTCTAATATTTATTTATTTGGCTGCACTGGGTCTTAGTTGTGGCATGCACGCTCTTCCATCTTCCTTGAGGCATGTGGGCTCTTTAGTTGTACCATGTGAACTCCTAGTTCCCAGACCAGGGATTGAATCCTGCCCCCTGCAGTGGATGTGTGGAGTCCTACCCACTGGACCACCAGGGAAGCCCCCCATGCACACTTTAAAAAAAACACCGTCTTTAGAAGTAGAATACACAGAAAGGAGATAAAAACACCTTCAGCATGCAGCGCAACTCTTGTCAACAAGCTGATCCTGCCCAGGACCTTGAAGGCTCCCTGTGCTCCCCCTGGTCACTCTCTCAGGCCACCTCTCCTGTCTGTGCCTGAGCTTGGCCCCTCTGACTTCTACAGCCCTGGTGATTTTTGTAGGCTTACTTTATATTCTTCGTGTGTATTCACTCATCTAACTCTCACAGTGATCTTATGATAGGTAGTATTATTGTTCCCATGAAAGACAGCAGGAGTATAGGGTTCTGTTATTTGCCAGAGATGCTAGCGTGGGGAGCATAGCTGAACAAGACAGAAGAGGGGCATGGTTACTTGAGTTTATCCCAAATTACTCATGTGTAGGTGTGAGAAGAAATATTTAAGAACAACTTTTAAAGGAAATGGACCTCGGTGGTATTAGAGGGCACCCCGACTAACCAGTGTGAGCAAAAGCACTGTGTGGGGAATGCCTCATCTGGGGACAGAGGCAGTTGGGCTCCTCCTGGAGGTCTGAGAACCCCATGCCCAGGGAGGCTGTCCTCACCACCCTGAATGACCCGGATCTGCAGAGACCTGGCTGTATGTCAGGCTCAGTGGCCTCATGTGGAAGCCAACATTCAGGCCAGTGAGGGGAGCTGAGGCACAGATCTTGGGACTGTGGAGATTCGCCAGCCAGTACTACCATCTTTGCATAGATGCATCAAGCATGAGGCAGGGGTGTGCACCTTCCAAGCCCCACCATCAGCTGCCCTCCCTTGAGTCTACACATGTGCCTCAACGTAGGCCTTAGGGAGGAGTCCACATGAGCACGTCCCCTGGAACAGCATGTCTCAGGCTTCCCTGGGCCCATGGCCCCCAGTGGGGGCTCACAGCTACCAAACACGCCTTGGCTCGTGGGCTTGCACTGCTACCCCTGTCGACCCCAGACTGTGGTGAGAGCCTGGACACAAGCCTGGAGTGGGCTTGGTCAGCCTCATTCTGGCTGCATCCACAGCTTGGGAAGCCAGTTTAGGGTCAAAGGGAGAGTGGAAGGCTGTGTGTTCTGCCCCTCCCCTCCCCCATACTCCATCCCAGGGACCCCACACAAGTCACAAGTGCCAGGCACACAAGTCCAAGCACTGTCCCCACCTCCATCCCTCTGACTTTCTGGTCCTCCAGGCCTTTGTGGAGCTGACCCCAAAACCCCTCACCCTGCCCCAAGGAGATCCAGGTGCCTCTCAGCTCTGGCCCTGCTGTGGGCAGTGCTGCCCCTGGTGGGCTCTCCCTGACAAGCCCAGCCGGTTGCCTCTTAATGGGCCTCGTGCACAGTCCCCTCTGCTCCCTCGTGGCTTCAGAAGGTGGCCACATGGCCACTTCCTTCCTGCTCCTGTCATCTTCCGATGTCTCCCTGGCATCCACCCCTGCGAGGCCCATCTGACCATACTGGAGCAAAAACACCACCCCGCAGTCCCAAGCGCAAGCCCCTCTGCTCCGTGAGACCCCCGCCCTCCCTCTCTCCCTACCTCGCCGGCTCCCCTCCTTGGGCCTCATCTGCACACCCCGAGCCCTGATCACTAAACTCTCCTGCGCCTACTCTGTTATCATTCAGGGGTTCCACCTCGTCTTCTGCTAACTCCAGGGACCTTCTCTGGAAGGACTCCTCCCACTTCTCCAGAAGACCCCTCTCCAAAAGAAAGAAAGATGTATCCTGCTGGAGACGCCCTGCCGGGTAGCCTTGCCCGCCCAATCCGCAGCCCCTCTGCTAGAGAGCAACCTCCCCGCCAGACCTGCGGGTCTTAACTGCAGCCCAGGCCAATCTAACTCAGTGCGGCTGCGCAGAGGGCCGGGAGCTTGGGAGGGGCTGCGGGCGACCGCCATAGAACTACAAGTCCCGGCGTGCATTGCGGCGGCCCTTGACCGGAAGGTTGAGGGCTCTCGGCCCCACCCCGGAAGATAAGGCGGCTCTCAAGGGCCGTCTCTCCTCTTTCGGCCGCCCTCCGCAGCAGGTAGGACGTGTTGGTGGCATCCGGCGCCATCCGCCCCCCCCCTCCGTGGTTCTAGGCTCCGCAAGGACCCTAGCTGACTCTGGAAAAAGCCCTGGGGCGCACGACTGGGGCTGGGGACGCGGAGGGTCCTGAGGGCGGGCGGTAGGAGCTGAGGGAGCGGGGCCCCTGAAGCCCGGGTTGTGGGGATGCCTGGGCCTGACGGCCGCTGACCGTGAGCTGCCTCCAGACCGCCGCCATGGGCCGCGTGATCCGTGGACAGAGGAAGGGCGCCGGCTCCGTGTTTCCGCGCACATGTGAAGCACAGAAAGGGCGCCGCGCGCCTGCGCGCCGTGGATTTCGCCGAGCGACACGGATATATCAAGGGGATCGTGAAGGTTCGGGGCGTGGGCCGGGCGGGGGCGCGGGGCGCCCAGCGGGACCCCCAAGCCGCTCACGCCGCCTCGACCCGCAGGACATCATCCACGACCCGGGCCGCGGAGCGCCCCTTGCCAAAGTGGTTTTCCGGGATCCGTACCGGTTTAAGAAGCGGACAGAGCTGTTCATCGCCGCTGAGGGCATCCACACCGGCCAGTTCGTGTACTGCGGCAAAAAGGGTGAGCTCCGCGCCGAGGTGAAAGGTCTTGATGGGGAGGGACTTGCGGTGCCTGGCGGTTTACAGCTTGGGTTGAGGGAGGAACGTAGAGGCAGCAGCCTTCACTTGGGGACACCCGCTGGACCAAGCGTCCCGGAGAGTGCCCGGAGAGCTGTAGGAGGAGACTGGCCTTGGTTTTGGCAAGCAGTGGCGAGGACGTACCACCTTTCTCTTGAAGCCCAGCTCAATATCGGCAACGTGCTCCCGGTGGGCACCATGCCTGAGGGCACAATAGTGTGTTGTCTGGAGGAGAAGCCTGGTGACCGAGGCAAGCTGGCAAGAGCCTCCGGAAACTATGCCACAGTCATCTCCCACAACCCTGAGACAAAGAAGACGCGAGTGAAGCTGCCTTCGGGCTCCAAGAAGGTCATCTCCTCTGCCAACAGAGCTGTGGTCGGTGAGTGGAAGGCAGCGGTTGTATGCTGTGGGTCTCGTGTGGACAGCCAGCTAGACAGAGGCCCAGCTGCCTGCTTCACTCAAGGGGCTTTTTAAGCTTGAGCACAATGTGTGGTCTAATTCAGAATACTTGTTAAGTGGACGCAGTAGTTCCTGTTTAACTCCTGGTTGGGTGTTGAATGAGAGGTTTAGCTGCATTCTGGTATAACCTAGACTTAGGTGATTTTTGCTTTTGTGGGCTACCTGGTTAAAGCCACACAGTGTGTTGAAATGCATGTACTCAAGTTTGTTGGCTGTTTGACAACATCTTTGAATCCGTGTGGCAAATCCAGTCCTGCCTGGGGGAGGCTCTTGAGGGTGTGCTCACAGAATAAGCAAAACAATGGTAGAGAAGTGGTGGGCCAGGTCAGCTGTCCTGTTTGGGGTGGGGAGGAGCCTAGTGTCAGACCCTGCAAAGGAGAGGACTTCTGAAGAGCCATGGCTCAAGGGGGACATTCCAGACGATGTGAGTAAAGCCCTGGTTTAGCTACCCTGCAGTTGAAGAAACTCTGTCAGCCGACAGGCTGTGTGTGTCAGTTGCTTAGTTGTGTCCGACTCTTTGCGATCCCATGGACTGTAGCTTGCCAGGCTCCTCTGTCCATGCAATTCTCCAGGCAAGAATACTGGAGTGGGTTGCCATTCCCTTCTCCAGGGCTTCCCAACCCAAAGATCGAACTTGGGTCTCCTGCATTGCAGACAGATTCTTTCCTGTCTGAGCCACTAGGGAAGCCCTAGCTGACAGGCTGTAACAGGATTTACTGCTTGGTGATGGTTTCCAGGCATTTTTGAGGCTCTTGGGATCATGCGATCCTGAACGACACATGGTGGTGGGGCACTGGCAAGGCTATTGCTCTGCCTGATGGGAGTGTCCCCCAGTGCTGGGTGGTGTGGGTGATACATCTCCCTGAGTCTCTTGGTCTCCAACAGGTGTGGTGGCTGGAGGTGGCCGCATTGACAAGCCCATTCTGAAGGCCGGTCGTGCCTACCACAAGTATAAGGCGAAGAGGAACTGCTGGCCACGGGTGCGGGGTGTGGCCATGAACGTAAGTAGCCTAGAAGTGGACAGTGGGGTCAGTATTCCGTGTATGAGGGCTGTGAGGCTGGGTGGACAAGTTCCTTCCTGGAGTGTCTCCTCTTTATGGTGGGAGATCTGTGGTGTGAGGTGGGTGATAGTTTGTAAGCACAGATTGGTTGATTCTGCCAGTTCCAAGCCCTCCTGAGGTAGATCAGGGTCAGCCCCACCTCACCATCGCCTTCTTCCTGCAGCCTGTCGAGCATCCCTTCGGAGGTGGCAACCACCAGCACATCGGCAAACCCTCTACTATCCGCAGAGACGCCCCTGCTGGCCGGAAAGTGGGTCTCATTGCTGCCCGCCGGACTGGGCGTCTCCGGGGAACCAAGACTGTGCAGGAGAAGGAGAACTAGGGCTGTGGCTCAATAAAGCTTGTTTCTTTTCACAACTGAGCTGTGTGTTTCTGTGGTTTTGGAGGGAAGGGTCCCCACTCCGAGGAGTGCCCTGTGCACCGGGGAACAGTGGAGGCTCTGGCGGGGTGAGGCTGCTGGGTTGCTTCACACCTTGCCTCTTGGAAATCGCGCCCACCCCCACCCCCACCCCCACCCCCACCCCGACATGTAGAGCAGAGAAGCCCACTCCATTCATTACCTTTGACTTGTCTTGAGGTTCTGGGTGCTGTTGGGTATGAGTGGCGCCCCTGGTGCCACACACAGGCTAGGTTCAGGGTGTTCTGTCCTGCAGTGGAAGGACCAGACTGACTGCTCCACAGACGGGCTTCCTTTTTGGTGACAGCTCACCTGCACCTTGTCTGGGACTTAAATGATGGACTGGTCAAACCTGATAGGGTCATGCTGGCTTGGGCACCAATGTGGAGTGAGGGCCCAACAGTGACAGGACCCCGTGCTTCCAGAGGCCAGCTCGAGTGTCCTGCTCCTGGTGGATCCTCATGTGAGCTGATGTGAAAGCAAGAGCTGCAAGCCACTGGGTAACTGACCACGGGAGTGAATGGTAAGCAGTAAGGGGTAAGGTAATGGTAAGGAGACAGGGTGGGTAGTGGATGGCTGGCTGAGGCAGGATGCTCCTCTAGAGCCTGGGTGGAAGGTACTGGCAGCTGCCTTCCCAAGTGGTTCACAGCAGCTGGTCACCTTCGCTGTCTTGGGATGCTGTGTGGCAGGGTCCCTCCTGGGTGACAGGGTGTCACTGGTTCTAGGTGGCTCCTTGTTCTCATGGTCCGTGCCTGTCGCTAGCGTGAACTTCAGTTTTGGTCTTGCCTTTCTGGGGCCCCACCTGCCCTCAGCCACCTACACCTAGACCCATTGTTGCTTGGACCTCTGTCATGAGGACTGTAAACTTCCTGGAGAAAAGGGCACTGGACATGTTTGCCAGGACATAACTTGCTTGCTTTACTGGGTAAAGTGGCATGGGGCTTTGTCCAGGGGTCTGGCCAATAGGGAGGGTTTGCTCCAGGAGCATTAAGGCCCCATTTACAGGAGCTGGTGCTGGGGACAGTGGTTTAAAACAAGGGCTACTCTGACCAGTGTGTGTGTTAGTTGCTCATTTGTGTGTTAATCTTTGCGACCCCATGGACTGTAGCCCATGAGGCTCCTCTGTCCCTGGGATTTTCCAGGCAAGAATACGGGAGTGGGTTGCCATTCCCTTCTCCAGGGGCTTCCCAACCAAGGGATGAAATTCGCTTTGCAGGCAGATTCTTTACTGTCTGAGCCATCAGGGAAGCATTTTCATTTTCTGAGTGATCACATGGCCCTGAAGAAGGGTGTACTTTTCTGCCTTTAGCTGTAAAGGAAAGGGCCTTCCTGATCTTAGTTGTAGTGCCTTGAGAGGCTGTCTAGGAAGCCTCTCACTGAAAAGAAGAATTTCTGGAATCTTGAGCACCAAAAGCCTCCGTCTAGCCTTCGTTGCAAAGCCTCGGGGTCGTGAGTCCAGACTGCCAACTGGCGGCAGCTTTAGGACCGAAGGCTTAGCTTTCAGGTTCCTCTAGACGGCCCACCACCGATACGCGGAGTCCTGTTCCCAGAGCGACCGGAAGGCGCCTCCTGCCGGGATCGCGGAGGAAGGATCGTCACTTCCGGTCGGGTTTAGGTTCTCAGGGCCTCAGGAGCAGGCGGGGCCTTGTCCGTCAGCCACTGTTGGGCGGCGCTGAGGTGAGTGTGGGCTGTTGCGGGCGGGGGCGGCCGCGGGGCGCCCCGGACGTGGGGCGGGGACGTTCCCTCGACACCAAATCTCCCGCCGAGGGTCCCACCCGAAGGCCTCGAACCCCACGGGTCCCTCCCCGCTGGGGTCGTTCCTCGCCGGGCCCCTCTACCGAGGTAGAGCCTCCTTCACCGGCCCCAAGCCAGTCCTGGTCTCTCCACCGGACTTCCCTTCTGCGTCGCCCCAAGGGGCTGCTTCCGCGGAGTGAGATGCTGCCGGTAACCAAGCGCCGCCCGCGCCGGCCTCGCCCTACTGCGGCTCTTCTCCACGTCTGCCTCCTGAGTCGGGGGCCTCCAGCTGGCGGGGGGTGGTTCACGCCCGCGCGCAAGCTCCTGTCACCTCCCGCAGCAGCCCCCTCCCCATTCCCCCTGCGGGCCCCGCCTCCCTCACGTTTCTCCCTCCCCACGGGTTTCTGCTTCTAACGCTGAGACCTTTCTGCCCGCAGCCAGATTTCTGTTTCTCTTCTCAGAGGCTTTTATTCAAGGTTTGAAACCTTTTTATTTACTCCATAGGTTTCAGCTTTTAATATGTCGCTTTAAAAAATCCTTTTTGCTTGTACACAGATAATGCAGGAACATCCTTGTGCGTCTTTTGTGCATTAGCAGGAATTTCTAAAGGGCACGTACCATCAATTTGGTTTCCTGTCGCAGGGCTTCGAAGAGTTTCCGCTCTGCCAGGTAGGGCCAGGTGGGTTTCCAGAGTGACTAGCAGATTGCCTGCGGGACTCTGAGAGTCCCTGTTTCTCAGGTCTTCGTGTGTTCAGTCTCCTAGTTGTGTCCCGACTCTTTGTGACCCTATGGACTGTAGCCCACCAGACTCTAATGTCCACGGGATTTTCCAGGCAAGAATACTGGAGTGGGTTGCCATTTCCTTCTCCAGGGGATCTTCCCCACCCAGGGATCAAACCCGCGTCTCCTGAGTCTCCTGCATTGCAGGCAGATTCTTTACCACTGAGCCATGGGGGGAAGCCCATTGTGAAGCATTTTATGTTTTCCCTTATCTGTGGTGATGAGAAGTCTTGTTCTAATTTGTGTTTTCCTAATTCTTAATTACACCGAAAATCTTAAGATGTTTATTGGACAGTTTGATTTCTTTATCTGATTTACTAGGTTTCATCCTGTGCTTATTTTGTGTGTGTTGAATGGCCTTATTTTTTATTTTTAAATAATTATTATTTTTGGCAGCATCGAGTCTTCGTTGTCGCATGCATGATCTACCTTGAGACCAGCCGGCTTCTTTTTAGTTGAGGCGAGTGCTCAGTAGTTGTGGTGTTTGGCCTTAGTTGTGCAGCGAATATGGGCTCATAGTTTGACCAGGACCCATAATTGAACCCAGGCCCTCAGCAGTGAAAGCACAGAGTCCTAACTACTGGACCACCAGGGAATTCTGATTTAAATACTGATTTTTTTTGTTTGTTTATTTTTAAATATATCCTATGTATATCTTTTATTGTTGCTGCTGTTAAGTCGCTTGGTCATTTCCGACTCTTTGCGATCTGGTAGACTGTAGTCCATGAGGCTTCTCTTTCCATGGGATTTCCCAGGCAGGAATACTGGAGTGGGTAGCCATGTCCTCCAGGGGATCTTCCCGACCCAGATCAAACCTGCTATATCCTGCACTAACAGGCAGGTTCTTTACTGCAGAGCCACCTGGGAAGCCCATAACTTTTATTAAGTATGTTTGAAAATATCTTCTCTCATCATGCCATTTGCTTTTAATTTTGTGGTGTCGCATACAGAAGTTTTTTTTGATAGAGTAAAATTAAGCAATTTTTTCTGTGTGTTTTCTGTATTATTTTCTTATAATAGTCATAAACATTTTTAAGAAACAGGCCTTCAGCCTGTCTGAAATACATTTTTGTGTCCTGTGGAAGGCAGGATCTAATTTTACTTGCCTGTGGAGAATCAAGTTATGCCAGTCCCATTTATTGAATGGTGCATTGCTGTTAACATTGCAAGTGTGTCGTAGTATATGCATGGAGCTTATATAGGAGAGTTGAGCATTTTTGGATTTTGATACCCAGTTGAGCATGGTCCTGGAATCAGTTCCCTATGGACAGTTAGGGACAACTGTATTTCACTTTTATGACTACAGCCCTATGATAAGACTTGATATCTGGTAGGGTGTGGCTCTGCCTGAGTTCTTCTTTGGCATTTCCTTGGTTAATCTTAGGTCATGACTCATGATAGTTAGTCATTGTGCTCAGATATCATGATATGTTCTGTTTTTTTTGGCTGCACTGGGTCTTCGTTGCTGCTTGGACTTTCTCTAGTTGTGGTGCAGTCTTCTCCTTGCAGTGGGTTCTCTTGTGGAGCCTGGGCTCTAGGGCTTGCTGCTAAGTCACTTCAGTCGTGCCCGACTCTGTGGACCCCATAGACAGCAGCCCACCAGGCTCCCCCGTCCCTGGGATTCTCCAGGCAAGAACACTGGAGTGGGTTGCCATTTCCTTCTCCAATGCATGAAAGTGAAAAGTGAAAGTGAAGTTGCTCAGTCGTGTCCGACCCTTAGTGACCCCATGGACTGCAGCCCACCAGGCTCCTCCGTCCATGGGATCCTCCAGGCAAGAGTACTAGGGCTTGTGGGCTCAGTAATTAACTGCAGCTCTTGGGGTCTAGAGTGAGCAGGCTCAGTAGTTGTGACACACGGGCTCAATTGCCCCTTGGCACGTGGGACCTTCCCAGGCTAAGGATTGAACCCATGTCTCCTGCAGGTGGATTCCTAACTGGATCACCAGGAAAGTCCTATTGCAATTTTGATTGTGTAGAATAATAGATTCATTTGGGGAGAATTGACATTTTCATATTGAGTCCTCCTGTTTATGAACACTGTCTACTTCTCCATAGGGTTTTTTTTTTTTTTTTAGTGTCCTTCTGTAAAGTTTTGTTCATAAACATACATGTCTTTTGTTAGGTGCTGTGTAGTTTTTGTAGGTGTTGTGAAAGCTGTTTTTTGGTTGCTGATTACTAGTACACGGGAGTGATATTAACTAGCCTGATGACCTTCTATATGGCAGTCCTGTTGAACTTTATCATCCTAACGCTTGGCTAATACTCTTGCATTTTTTATGTAGATGGTTTTATCATTCTCAGTGATGATTTTGTCTGTTCTCTTCCAATCTTTATGGCTTGTGTTTCTTTTCTTTTCTGGTTGAGCAATAGCATTCAGGATCTCAGTTCCCAGACTCAAGATCGGACCTGTGCTCTCTAACCACTGAACTATGGCATCTGCTTCTTTTTCTGTGAGTTAATGCTTTGACCGGGATCTTTGGTGCATTGTTACAGCAGTGGAGTGAGGGAGCAAGCATCCCCATCTTGTCACTGACCAATGCAAACGCTTTTGTTGTGTTACCTTAGGGTTGCTACCAACCAGACTTGAGTTCTGGGACTGCCAGGGGCTAGGCTCGCACTCTGAAAACCACTGCTGTATGTGTGATATGTAGAGTTGTGTTCCCTTTTTTGTTCTTTAAAATAGTGTTTCCTTTTCCATCTCTTCCCCTTCCCCATATTGGACTTGCCAGATGTTATTAGCATTTTCAAAGAACCAAGGTTGAGATTATTTTCTGTTTCTTTAAATCATGTTTATTTTCTTCATTTTCTTTCCTTGAGTTGCTTTCTTATTCTGTGTCTGGTTTCTTGTTTAATGCTTAGATTATTCTTTCAATCCCTTTGTTAAATGTGTTAAAGATGCACATTTTTCCTCAGGTAAGCTTTATTTCCGTTTTCCCTTCAGTCTCAGTTCTTTTGTTTTTCTTGAAGGGGTACTTTTAAAAACTTAATCAGATAGTAGAACCACAATATGAATGTTTGCCAAAAAATACCAGTCTTTGGAATTTTTTGAAACTTTCTTTTTTGCTTGGTATTTGGTATTTCTTACAATATTCAGTGTACATTTTGAAAGAAAAATGTGTATGTAGTCTCTATGCTTTAAGTAGGTATTCTCTACTTGATCCACTCACTTCTGAGGAAAGTGTGTTAAAATCATTGCAGGGGAGGGTTTGTATGTTTCTTGTTGGCGCTACACTTAGCTCTGACTATACTTTGAGGATTTGTTGGTAGATACATGTGTTTATAGTTACAACTTTTTGGTGGATTTTTCCTATTATTAACATTCAGTGTCTGCTTTTGTTCCTAATAATGATTATTGGGTTGAGTTTTGTTTTGATTGGTATAAATATTGTTAAACCACATGCAGCAATGCATATTAAGTTTGCAAGTAGTGTGCCAAAGGGAGGAAGCCAGCACAGAATGTAGAAGGCATAGCTAGTCTGATGGAGTCCCTGGGGCCCTGGTCTGTGGTGGTGAGGCAGGGTAGCGACTCTCCCTTGGGTCAGGAAGCAGGCAGAGCTTGCAGCTGCCGGAGGGTTGACAGGCTGGTTCTGTGGGCTGAGCCCTTTGAGCAATGTGTTCAGGATTTGTTGACTTTGCTATGTAAATGTTTTACTCCAATAAAGAGCTTTAAAAATACAGAGAAGGTAAATATAGCCATTGTAGCTTTATTTTAATTACTGTTTCTTTGGTCTGCCTTATGTTTCGCCTTTCTCTGTATTTTATTTTAGGTTATATAGGTGCATTTTGTGTATCTACTTGGGGAGTTTTTTTGCGTCCAGTAGGTGAGTTTAATCCTTTTGCTTCAGTTACCCATCCACTGGACTGACTTCTGCTCATTTTGTATTTTTTGGCTCCTAATCTTTGCCTTTGCTTTTTGCTTTCTGTTAAATTTTTTTAACTTCCCTTTTCTTCTCAGCCCTTAATGTGTTATATTTATTCTTTCATATAAAGTGAATGACTCTCCATTCTCCACCTGAATGAGACAACTCTGTGCCTTGGAGGAGGTAGGGGCAGATGATCTGAAATGATGCACATGTCCGCAGGGAGCTGAGTCTGCCTGGGAGGCTGAGTGCTGAGACCAACTGCGGGAGGGGCCTGGCAGTGACTGGCTGCTGCATCCATCCCGGGAAGCCCAGGGTACCAGGGGATGGCAGCTTTGCATCTGTGTGCCCTGCCTCAGGTGAGCATCTGTCCTCCCTGGGAGGCGGGAGGTCTTCTCCCAGGGCTTCCCTGTCTGCTCGGCCTTAGCAAACTGTCAGGCCTCTCTGGTGTGGGATGCTGAGGGGTGCTGAGCAGAGGGAGGGTGACCTTGGGGTTGCCTAGCCTCCCTGAATGGGTTGGCTCAGCAACCAAAGGGTTAGGGCCCACCCCTCCCCCAACTACTCCAGGCCACACATGGGGGGTCAGGCCTGAGGTCACCCCTGTGCTACTTCTCTAGCCCAGGGCCTAGCCTGAGCCATGCCTGGGCCTCAGTAGCTCCTGTTGTTACAGGCTGAAGTGACCTTCGAGGACGTGGCTGTGCTCCTTTCGCAGGAGGAGTGGGGCCTTCTGGGCCCTTCTCAGAAGGGCCTCTACAGGGAAGTGATGCTGGAGACTTACAGGAACCTGGTATCGCTGGGTGAGGCCCCTCGCTGGGATTCAACTCAAGAAACAGCCCTGGCGGCTGAGGGCTGAGCAGGGGCTGGGCTGGGGGCCTCATCCCCTGGGTTCAGAGATACCTGTTACTGACTCTGGTCCCAGGCAGGCCTGGTCTGCACAGCAGATGGCCCCTGGTGTGGCTTGGTTAGGCAGCCCCACATAAGACTGCCTCCCTTCCCCAGGCCCAAGGCAGATGAGCCTCCTGGTGGAGAGAGCCCTTGTGCTCAGATCTTCATCTGCACGCCCATGCCCACCCCTCCAGGGAGTATCCAGACTTCCCTTCACCCCTGCACGTGTATGTCCTCTCCCTTGCCAGTCTAGGGTGAGCCCGTACTGTGTCCATGGCACCCACCCCAGGCCCCATCTCCTTCCCAGGAGCTGGACTTGCAGGTCCCAAGCCGGAGGTGATTGTACAGTTGGAGCGAGGGGATGAGCTGTGGGTCCTGGACATGCATGGGGTAGAGCAACCAAGCATCGATGGCTCAGGTGCGTGGGGGGCTGCCACCTCAACTCACCTGCTGAACAAGCATGTGTGGAGGCCCACAGAATGTGGTACCAAACTGACTCATGGGTTTGGAGGAAGATGGCCAGTGGTGTCTGGCGAGACCTGGGTGCTCTTTCTCTTGATTGAGATATAGTTGATTTACAGTGTTCTGTTAGTTTCAGGTGTACAATTTAGTGATTCAGTATTTTTACAGATTATATGCTTTTTAAGATTATTACAAAATAATGGCTGTGTACCCCATGTAGCACAGTATCTTTGTTGTTTAGTTATGGGGTAATTCTTGAGCTGAATCTTGTAGAAGGCTGAGAGGGGGCTGTATTGATAGAGGAGAAGAGGGGAGGACACTTGGGTGTGCTGTGAGGGACCCCATGGAGCCCTGCCCTCCAGAGTCCTGCCTTCCAAGGAGCATCAGGTGGTCAGACGGGCCTACAGTGAAGAACATCACTTCATCGCCCTCCTCTAAGTTAACCCACTGGATGGTTACAGACTTTTGCAGGAAAGGCAGGGGGTACACATCACCCTGGATTTCATCACCCAGATACAGATGTGTGCTGGTGTGCACCTGCTGTCCCTTTTCCGGTGGCATCTGGTCCACGCCTGCACACAGGCATCACTTGCTAGCAGGAGTGCAGTGATCTGTGTGCATTGCTGGGTTGCTGATTTTTCACTGAACTCATCTCTGTTTCTGTGTTCCTGTGCTCACTGGAGGTACTTGGGAAGGGTGTTCTCTAGACTCACTGCTGCGGATGACCTGAGAGGATTGTCTTGCAGGTATCTTCCCAGTGTCCCTGGAAGAAATTGTTGGCTCAAAGGACTTGAATTTCTCTTTTGTAAATTTGTTTCTTCAGATATAAATACTTACAGAAATGAGACAAATCCTATTTACAGCTCAGTGAATTTATACAAACAGTCCACCCATTAGATCAAAATAGAGAACATTCCTAGTTCTCCCTGGGAGACCACAGGGCCTCTGGTCATCTCCCATAGCTCCCCAGGGCCTTCTCTCTGACTCCTGCAGGGCAGGGCTGCCGTGTTGTGTGGAGTTTGGTCTCATCACCATTTGCTGTTCTGTCATGAACATACCGCAGGGTATTGTCCACTATACTTCTGCAAGGCATTTGGTTGTCCCCACCTTGGGGGTGTTGTGTGTGTGTGTGTCTTGGCTCACAGAGAACAAGTTTCTGATGAATGTGTTCCCGCACGTGGAGTCACTCTGTGTGTCTTGTCAGGAAAGGAAGGGTGGTGACAAGGCCTCAGATGAGAGCATCCTCTGTGGCGTCTGGAGTGTAAGTGCTGGTGGCTCATGGTGGTCTCTCAGGACTGTGAAGAGAGCCCTGAGAATGGACATGGGCTATGAGGGAGCCTGAGGGACCCCGCCTGTGTGCTTGTCCCCCTCATCCTCCATTAGCGCAAGCTGTGCTCTCTGTGCTCCCAGGGAGGCAGCCGGCTTCCCACTGTGGATGTTGGGGTGGATCAGCTGCTGTCGGGCGGCCGTAGACTTGCTCAGCTTTCACTTCGTCAGATATCCTTAGTGTCCTCCAGGGCCCCTCCTTGCTCTGGTCTCTGTGTTGCTGTGGAGCTCCCATCTTCCATCCTTTTGGGACGAGGACGGGTGTCCTGCAGTCCCACCCAGTGGGCCCGGTGTGCAAGAAAGGTCGGGTGTTAAGAGTTGGGCGGGTGCTTGCGCTGCCCTGTGATTGCAGCCCTGGGCAAGGCTTTTAGCCTCTGAGTGCCAGGCTCTTGTGTCTGCATGACGTTGGAGATGGTGGACCTGGTAGTCCACAGGTGGTTGGCAGCATCTTTTACCTTCCTTCCAGAGTCAGAACAGGTGACCCCGAGGTGTTCTGTTTGTTGTTTCAGCTCATGGGACCAGGACTGAGAACCAGGAGGTGACTTCAGGCGAAATGCTGTTTGGGAGAGAACTGGACCCACTCAGGGGGAGTGTTCTTCAGGGACCTGAGCCAGGAGAAGCCCATGAGCGTGTCAGGGAGCCAGTGGGGCGCCTGGACAGGCCTGGGGAGCAGAGAGGCCCCAGGCTAGTCACACTGGCCAATGAGGAGTGTGGCCTGGAGTCTGGAGGAAACCTCAGGTCGGGGTCAAGGCCTGTCCCTGATCCAAGACCTCACAAATGTGATATTTGTGAGCAGAGTTTTGAACAGAGATCATACCTTAATAACCATAAACGTGTACACAGGTACAAAAAAACAAATATAGTTCATGATTCAGGGGAAATTTTCCCTGCAAATTTAGTTGTTAAAGAAGATCAGAAAATTCCTGTTGGGAAAAGGTTGCATTATTGTGGTTGTTGTAGAAAGGCCTTCAGGTACAGCGCTAACCTTGTCAAGCACCAGCGACTGCATAGTGAAGAGAAGCCCTACAAGTGTGAAGAGTGCGGGAAGGCCTTCCACCAGAGCTGTGAGCTCATCAGTCACCGGAGGATGCACTCTGGAGAGATCCCCTACCATTGCGATGAGTGCGGGAAGACATTCAACCAGAGGCCCAACCTCATGAAGCATCAGAGGATCCACACTGGGGAGAAGCCCTACAAGTGCAGCGAGTGCGGGAAGCACTTCAGTGCCTACTCCTCCCTCATTTACCACCAGAGGATCCACACAGGGGAGAAGCCCTACAAGTGCAGTGACTGTGGGAAAGCCTTCAGCGACGGCTCGATCCTCATCCGGCACCGTCGGACCCATACCGGAGAGAAGCCGTATGAGTGCAAAGAGTGTGGCAAAGGCTTTACCCAGAGCTCCAATCTGATCCAGCATCAAAGAATTCACACTGGGGAAAAACCCTATAAATGTAATGAATGTGAGAAAGCCTTCATCCAAAAAACCAAGCTTGTTGAACATCAGAGAAGCCACACGGGAGAGAAGCCCTATGAGTGTAATGACTGTGGCAAAGTCTTCAGCCAGAGCACCCACCTCATCCAGCACCAGAGGATCCACACGGGAGAGAAGCCCTACAAGTGCAGTGAGTGTGGGAAGGCTTTCCACAACAGTTCCAGACTCATCCACCATCAGAGGTCACACCATGGAGAGAAGCCATATAAGTGTGCTGATTGTAAGAAGGCCTTCAGCCAGGGCACGTACCTCCTGCAGCACAGGAGGATCCACACTGGGGAGAAGCCTTACACATGTGGTGAGTGCGGCAAGGCCTTCCGGCACAGCTCCAACATGTCCCAGCACCAGAGGATTCACCTGCGGGAAGACTTATCCCTGTGACAGTCGGGAGGCCCAAGGTCTGTGGTGCACTTCCCCTGCGTGACCACCCTCTCTTTACTGTCCACGTGGTGTCACAGGTGAACAGGCACTTCTAATTTTAAAAAACCTCTTTTCTTAAAAGCAGTGCATGTTCATTTTAGAGAATTGAGTGGAAAAAGTTAAGCAAAAGGGAGAAGCCCTGCAACCTACCCTTACAAAGAGAACTCACCACTACTGTGATCAGCGTAGGTTGTGTCCAGACACTCAGAACAGCATCCACAAGAGAAGTCTTGTGGAACTTGTGAGTGCGGCTCCTGTTTCCTCAGTCCTGGAAAACTCACACTGGAGAGTTCTACGGGTTTATGTGGTTTTACACCTTGTAAATTTAAAAACAGCATGTTGTTCATACTTTCCTGTGTCATTTAATAGAGTTGATACTGCCTTTTTTATTGTGGTATTAACATTGTGTGTTAGTCACTCAGTTATGTCCGACTCATTGTGACCCATGGACTGTAGCCCGTCAGGCTTCTCTGTCTATGGGATTCTCCAGGCAACACTACTGGAGTGGGTTGCCATTTCCTTCTCCAGTAAAAGCATTACATTTACCATTTTAACCATTTTTAAGTGTACAACTCAGTGGTATTAGATACATTCACAGTGTTGTATGACCATCAGCAAATCTGTTTCCAAAACTTTTACTACAGACAGAAACTCTGTACTCTTCCCCTTTTCCTTATTCTCTCATAAGAATTTGCTTACTCTGAAGTACCTCGTGCAAGTGAGGTCACACATTTGCCTTTGTGTCCTGGCTCATTTCACTTAGCGTAAGGTCTCTTCACGGCTGAAGCATACTCCATTGTTTGCAGATACCATGTTTTGTTCACCTATCATCATCTGTTGATGGGTTATGGGTGTTTCTGCTTGTTGACTTTGTGCATAATGCTGCTGTGAACATTGGTGTACAAATCTGTGCTTGTACTTTCCATCCTTCCAATACTTTGGGGTATAATCCCAGGAATAAAGTTGACGGATCATATGATAATTCTTTTAAGTTTTTGAAGAATGACCAAACTTGCCCACAATGGCAGTGCCATTTTATATCCCCACTGTCAGTTCATGAAGGTTCCAGTTTCTCCATGTCTTGCTCAATACTTGTTGTTTTCCATTGTTTTGATAATAGTCATCCTGATGAGTATGAAGTGGTATCTCATTTGCTTTTGGTTTGCATTTCTCTGATGACTAATGATATTGAGCATCTTTTCATGCACTTATTGACCATTTATTTCTGTCATCTTTGGAGAAGTGTCTATTCAGACCCTTTCCCCGTTTTTGAATTAGGCTGTTTGTTTTTGTTGTTGAGGTGTAGGAGTTCTTTATGTATTTTGAAGGGTAATCTTTTAAAATTTCCCTTTTTTAAAAAAAAAAATTTTATTGAAGTTGACTTACAGTGTTTCAGGAATACAGCACGGTGATTCAGTTATACAGATACACATACTATTTTTGAAATTATTTTCCATCAGAGGTTATGTAAGATATTGACTATAGTTCCCTATGCTATACAGTAAACCTTTGTTGCATGTCTATTTTTTAATTAGAAATCCAGCATTCTATCCCTATTAAAGGGGTAATCTTTATCAGATTAATACTACTTGCAAATATTTTCTCATTCTATGACTTTTCTGTCCACTTTCTTGATAGTGTCCTTTTATTCACAAAAGTTTTTAATGTTTATGAAGTTCAACTTACCTAGGGCATCTCTGGTGGCTCAGTAGTAAAGAATCTGCCTGTCAGTGGAGGAGACATGAGTTCAATCCCTGATCTGGGAAGATGCCCACATACCCTGGAGCAGCTAAGCCTGTGCACCAAACTCTGAGCTTGTGCTCTGAAGCTCACTTGCTGTAGAGCCCTTGCTCTTCAACAAGAGAAGCAATGGGAGATGCCTGTGCACAGCTGCTCACTGCAACTAGAGAAAAAGCCTGCACAGCAGTGAAGAGCCAGCACAGCCAAAACAAAAACAAAAACTGACCTGTTTTTTCTCTTGTTGCCTGTGCTTAGGGTGTCATATTCAGGAAATCATTATTAAATCCATTATTATGAAGATGTGCCCCTATCTTTTCTTCAAAGAGATTTATAGTTTTAGGTCTTATGGTTTGGTCTTTGATCTGTTTTGAGCTAATTTTTTATATATCATAACAGGTAAGGGTCCAACTTTATAATCTTTTGCATGTGGATATACAGTTTACCTATAACATTTTTTGAAAAGCCTTTTTATTGCCCCCACCCACTGAATGGTGTGTTCACTCAGGCTGCCATAACGAAATATCACAGACCAGGTGGTTTAAAATCTAGAAGTTTATTTCTCACATTTCTGGAGGCTGAGAAGTCCAAGACCAGTGTGCTGGCTGCTTTAGCTCCTGGTCAGGGTTCTTCCCCAGGCCTAAAGTACAGCCACCTCAGTGTGTCCTCACTTGGTGGAGAGAGATGTCAGGTGTCACTTTGCTGGCAGAATGAAGCCTGTGATTAGAGGGTTAAAAACTACCACCTCCAGGGAGCGGGGATGGGCTGGAGGTTGAACTGATGGTGTCTGTGAAGGAAGCCTCCATAGAAACCAACAGAGCTTCTGGGTGGTGAGCATGGAGTTCCATGCCTTTCCTCATGCCTGGCACTCTTATCTCATCTGCCTGTTACTCACATCCTAGTGATAAACTGGTAATCTAGTGAGTAAACACGTTTTCCTGAGTTCTGGGACCCACTGTAGCAAGTTAACTGAACCAAAGGGGGTCACGGGAAGCTGATTTGTAGCCAGTTGGTCAGAAGTACAGGTAACAACCTCGACTTGCCACTGGTGCATGAAGCAGAGCTGGGTCTTGAGGTTGAGCACTTTCCTGTGGAATCTGACTCTGTCTGGGTAGATAGTGTCATAACTGAGTTGAATTTTGGACATGGTGCCGACATCCAGGAATTGCTGTTGGTGTGAAGAAGCCAAGGTGTGCACACATACACAGACACACACTCACTCACTCCTTGGGACTGGATCCGGGAACTCCTTTTGCAGAGATGAATGACAGATTTTGGGCCTAAACTCGGTGGGCAGTAGTGCCATTCACTGAAAAGCAGAAGACAGATTTAGGGACTAATCAGATGTTGTGGACATGTCAAGTGTGAAGTATCTGTGAAACACCAAAGCAGAAATGCTGAGTAGGCAGGTGGGCTCTGGGTATCTGCCTACTGTAAGTTTGGGAGACACTACCAAAGATGGCATCACAGTCACAAGAGAAACCACCATGAAAACCCAACTTAATGCATAAGTCCTGGGACTGTCACCAGGAGCAGCTGACATCAGAGCTTGCCCAGAGATTCAATGCTGATGTCTGGCTGGGATTCTTAGGGCAGGAAGCTACCTGCTCCTCAGAACAAAGCCTGGGCTGCTGGGGGATACACTGGCTCCTTGAGGATGACACCTGCTCAGGAATGAAGGCGATATAAAGGACCAAGCCCTGGGGTGAGAGCCTGGACCCAGGAGTGCCTGATTTCACCTCATCTACATTTCCTGTAACAGCACAGTTAGACAGCACACGCTTTTGCTTATCCACATTTATAAGAAACAGTTTTATTACAGCAATGGGACTCAATGGTATGGAGTGCCACACCACTTGAGAGGACATCCTTCCATAAGTGAGCACCAGTGTACAACTATACAGCTTCCCCACTAACCCTATTAACACCAACTTAGTCTGCTCCTGAGACTGTTGAGAGTCTTCTACAACAGGGGTCCTCAACCCCTGGGCCAGTACCAGTCTATGGCCTGTTAGGAACCAGGCCACACAGCAGGAGATGAACAGACGGTGAATAAGTGAAGATTCATCTATATTTATATCCACTCCCCATTGCTTGCATTACGACCTGAGTTTCACCTCCCACTCTCTCTGTGGAAAAACTGTCTCCACGCTTACTTGAGTCTACTGTAGAACCATCTAAAGGAACCTCCCTCTTCTGGCAGGAGGGACATCTCAGCCGAAAACCCCATTTGTAAATGGGGTCCTGGGCTTGTCAGCACCCAACATGCAGGTCTCCCATCTGCCCCACAGCATTCCTGGAGAAGTGCTGCACTTGAGAGAAACCCTGCACCACTGCGGAGGTGGCCACTCTGGAATAAGGAAGAAGCTAAAAGAAATTAAACCTAAACTCTTCATCACAAGTATCCGGGGTGCCCTTGGACCTTCCTTCTGGACGAGGTCTGCAGACTCGTCGGCTCTTCTTTCTGGCAGCCTCACCTACAGGCTGCACCCGGGCTAAGTGGCCAGCTGTAAGCGAAGACAGGGGCAGTATCAGAGTTGAATATAATAGCAAACATTAACTGCCCATACCACTCTAACCTCACTGTAAAAATTAACTTACTGGCTTCTCAAAATTGTAAGGTAAGTACTATCATCACACACCCTTAAGAATCAGATTCACTAACTCTCCCCGCCTCGCCTCCCTAGTCCAAGCCAGAGTTCTGTGACACGCGCCCCAGGCTTTCTCCCCGCGGCTTCCCTGAGCCCACTTCCATCGTGACAGCCCCGCTGCTCTAGGCTTCCCCCTTTCACTGCCCAGGCTTTTCCTCCTGCCCCCTTGAACGAGGCAGTTCTTCATCAACCAGTTCGCAGCTTCTCACCAGTCCTGAGAGCCTGCAGGGCCTCGCGCCACTCGGCTTCTATCTGAGCCCTGTAGTCCCCAAACAAAGAGCGCATCAGCTGCCTCTTCCGGGGCAGGGGGGTTCTCTGGCTGCGCAGGGTTCGGATTGCCCCAAGAGCTTGTTCTCCTGCAGATGTAAACAAAGGACTAGTAACCTCTATTCTCATTTCCAAGTGTCCCACCTCAAAGGCAACAATTCCATCCCTTGGCAACACCTGAGGCCACAGGACTGTCACCGTTTCCCTCCCCCAACTCTACAGATGGGCCCTCACTCTGCTTAGCGGTGGGTCTCTGCATCTTCAGTCCCAGCTCCAGCTTTTCCACGCACCAGGCCAGTTCCAGAGCCAGCTGCTCAGCCTGTGATAGATTGTGGATAGTGACTGTGAGCGGGCATCGGGGCGCTGGGGCCTCCAGCCTCAGACCACAGGAACCCCAAACGCAGCATCTCATCCACTTCCCGCTGTAAATCCGGGACCACACCCACAGGCGGGCTCCCGCCCAGAACGCGCCCGGGACTTCACCCTTCCCGCCCTTGCCTGGGCCTCTGCGCTTAGGGGGGCTTCCTCTGGGGCCTGCTTTTCTGGGGTCTTCCCGCTTCCATTGGCAACAGACGCCCCATCCCGGGTTTTCTTCTTTTGCTTCTTGGTCCTCGAGGCAGCGTCACGGCACGTAGGGCGCCCTAAGCAGACAGACTGGATGAGGCCTTCCAGTGGAAGAACTCGGGGCTCTAGGAAGCAGCCTGGGGAACCAGGAGCTGCAGGGTGCACGGGCAGTACCTGGGGCTTCCGCTGTCTCCCGAGCAGGATGTCCTGGAGCCTGGGGAAAGGGGGAGAGAACGAGGGTCATGAGGAGCCGCCGACCGCCCAAAGCCCCGCCACCAGCTCCGCGCCTGCACAACGCTCACCGCCATGCGCTGCCGCCGGGATAGAGGAGGGCTCGGGTCCAACGCCGAATGCTCTCCCTGGGAAACAAGTCTGCGTCTCAGAGTTCCGCGGCGCTGGGGCTGTGCGCGCGGTGGGCGGGGCGCGGGCGCTCGGAGCACCGCCTGGACGAGATCCACTCAGGACCTACTAGGTTGCAGGTGGTGGTGGTGGTGGGTTAGTCGCTCAGTCGTGTCCGACTCTTGCGACCCCATGGACTGTAGCCCGCCAGCTCCTCTGTCCCTGGGATTCTCCAGGCAAGATACGGAAGAGTTTGCAGGTACTGCTGTGGATGAAGGGACGCTACTCAAGGGAACGTACCTTTAAAGCTCACCTGCTAGTGGGGCGGGAACAGTGGGAAAACAGGGGGCTCCCCTGGAGGCCCAGCGGTTAAGAACTTGCCTGCCAACACAGGGGACACGGGTTGGATACCTGGTCTGGGAAGATTCCACGTGCATGGGCAGCTGAGCCCCCAGTCGGCAACTGGTGACGGAGCGGAGCCTAGACCCTGAACTCAGCAACAGAAGAAGCCTCCGCAGCGAGAGGCCTGCGGCTGCAACTAGAGAGTAGCCCCTGCTGGCCACAAGTAGAGAAAGCCCGTGTGCAGCAGCAAAGACCCGGCGCGGCCAAAAATACATAAATAATAAAATAAAGAAGGCCCGTAAACAGACATGAATAGCTGTCATTGAGAGCGACGCTGTAACAGTGGCCCCAGCAGGGCGGGGAGTGGTCAGCAAAGTCCTCCGAGGAGCTGCAGCCCTGGCGGGGCTGGTCTGGAAGCAGGAAAGAGGGCGGGGGCGAGCCTCACGGCGAGGTGGACGGGTTGTGGGGCCCCGGGCCGCAACGCAGGCGGCTTCTATTTCAAGAGAAGTGGAAGCAGGGGTGGGAAGGGGTTCGGGGGTTGAGGGAACCCCCTCATCCCTCGGAGGAGTGTCGCAGTGTCGCGGCCTTCCCCGGACGCTGCTGTGTGGTCTGCACCATCTCCCTCCGCTTCCAGGCTCCCGGCCCAGGGCCACCCCACTGCACAGCCGCTGTTGGCCCCGCACCACAGGTGTCAGGGACTTCCCTGGTGGCTCGGGCGGTAAAAGCGGCTGCCTACAATGCTGGAGACCCGGGTTCGATCCCTGGGTCGGGAAGATCCCTTGGAGAAGGAAATGGCAACCCACTCCAGTATCCTTGCCTGGAAAATCCCATGGACAGAGGAGCCTGGTAGGCTACAGTCCATGGGGTCACAAGAGTCGGACACGACTGAGCGACTTCATTTTCACTTTCTTTCACAAGCATCAGGAGGACGGGAGTGTGTGGTGCTGTTCATCATTCTTGTCAGTGAAATCTGGGTTGCTTCCTGAGGCAAGAGGATGGGTGGCATCAGAAAGTAGAGTTTGCTCATCCCGATAGTTCCTTCAGTTTTTTGTTTTTTTTTTTTAAATTTTACCATTTATTTATTTATTTTTGGCTGTGCTGGGTCTTCATTGCTGCAGGGGCTTGTCTCCAATGGTGTTGAATGGGGACTACTCTCTAGTTGTGTGCATGGGCTTCTCATTGTGGTTGCTCCTCTTGTTGTGGACCATGGGCTTTAATAGTTCCAGCTCCTGGGCTCTAGAGCACAGGCTCAATAGCTGTGGTGCACAGGCTTAGTTGCCCCAGCGCAGGTGGGATTTTTGCGGATCAGGGATTGAACCCGTGTCTCCTGTGTTGGCAGGCAGATTCTTTACCATGGAGCCACCAGGGAGGCCCGTTTCTTTAGTTTTTAAGTAAAAATAAAAGACACATTTTCCATTTTCACCGAGAACTTCATTGAACAATTTATTCATTGTTTTGTTCCACTACCATCTGCCATTTTTCAGACAACTTCATAATTTCATCTTCCTAAACATTTTATGTTTTGGAGCAAAGAATTGTTCCAGGTGACTTTTACAGTCTTCCAAGGAATAGAATTTTTTTCCATTAAGAGAATATTGTACATCTGTATACCTATGACTGGTTCATGTTGATGTATGGCAGAAACCAACACAACATTGTAAAGAATTTTCCTCCAATTAAAAATAATAAAAGAATTTTGTAAAGACCAAAATAAATGGAAATCCGAAGGTGCAATGTCTGGTGAATATGGCAGATGAATCAGAATGTCCCAGCCAAGCGCTAACAGTTTTTTCCTGGTCATCAAAGAAACATGCAGTCTTGAATTATCCTGATGGGAGATTTTGCATTTTCTGTTGACTAATTCTGGACACTTTTTGTCAAGTGCTGCCTTCAGTTGATCTAAGTGGAAGCAGTACTTGTTGGAATTAATTGTTTGGTTTTCTGGAAGAATCTCATAACTAACCACTCCCTTCCACTCCCATCACATACACAACATTACCTTCTTTGGATGAAGACTGGCCTTTGGTGTGGTTGGTGTTGGTTCATTTTGCTTGCCCCAAGATCTCTTCTGTTCCACATTACTGTATAGTATCTTTTAATTGCCTGTCACAATTTGTTTTGAAAACAGAAAGTTTTCATTATGTTTAAGTAGAGAATCACATGTGGAAATATGGTCAAGATTTTTTCACTTATGTGGAACCCGAACATCAAAGTGATGAACATAACCAAGCAGGTGTAACTGATTTTCAATGCTTGATTTGGATATTTTGTCGATGTTGGCTATCTCCCCCATGCTGTAATTTGCTTGTTCTCAATTTGATGGCTGTCAACTTCAACTTGTCTACCCTACTGTGGAGCATCATCCAGAGAGAAATCTCCAGCACAAAACTTCACAAACCACTTTTGACACATTCAGTCAGTCCCAGCACCTTCTTCATATACTGAAAACAAATCTTTTTTTTGCGTTTCAGTTGTGTTTTTACCTTTCTTGAAATAATAAAGCATAATAGGCCAAAAATGTTGCTTTCCCCCTAACATCTCTAATATTAAAATGGTTACACAAAAAATCACTGACTTCCCTAGTTGTCCAGTGGTTAAGACACTGTGCTTCCACTGCAGGAAGCACAGGTTTGATCACTGGTTGAGGAAGTAAGATCCTACATGCTGCTCACAGTGGTTGAATAAAAAAAAGAAAGATTCACCAATTTTGATAAGTTGTTTTAAATGCACACCCATACAACAGCTGTCACAATGCAATCTAACAAAATTGCTTACAATGAAGTTAAAGACAACTAAGCACTACTAGAGCCATCTTATGGAAAAAACTGAATGAACTTTTTGGCCAACTCAAAAGGCTAACATATTAGGTATTTATTGAGGGGTAACGAATTACCAGGAAACTTAGCAGATTGAAAATATCAAACATTCATTAACTCATAGTTTCTGAGGATCAGGAATCTAGCAAAGCATAGCTGGTTGGTTCTAGCTCAGGCTTTCTCTTCAGGGAGTAATACCAAAGATGTTTTAGACGGTTTTTATTTTTATGTATTTTTTTGTAGACATATTTTGGAGAAGGCAATGGCAACCCACTCCAGTACTCTTGCCTGGAAAATCCCGTGGATGGAGGAGCCTGGTGGGCTACAGTCCATGGGGTCGCTAAGAGTCCGACACGACTGAGCGACTTCACTTTCATTTTTCACTTTCATGGATTGGAGAAGGAAATGGCAACCCACTCCAGTGTTCTTGCCAGGAGAATCCCAGGGACGGGGGAGCCTGGTGGGCTGCCGTCTATGGGGTCGCATAGAGTCGGATACGACTGAAGCGACTTAGCAGCAGCAGCAGACATATTTTAAAACAACCACAGTTAGGATGTCTTTAAGTTCTAGGAGAGAGTTTTGGAGGTGACTAAATTCCAGATCCTAAGGGGGTTTTCCCCTCCTTCTTTGGCTGTGAAATCTCTCTATGACTTGGCCCAGAACTACTTCCTGCAGAAGCCTTCTTAGCCTAGACATGGGTGCCTGAACTTGCACCTCACTCCAGATGCTTCTTCTTCCACAGCCCTTACTCCCAGTCAGTCACTGAGTCCTATTAATTTGTTGTTGGTCAGTCACTAAATAGTGTCTGACTCTTTGTGACCCCATAGACTGCAGCACGCCAGGCTTCTTTGTCCTTCACCATTTCCCAGGGCTTGCTCAAACTCCTGTCCATTGAGTCAGTGATGCCATCCAACCATCTCACCCTCTGTCATCCCCTTCTCCTGCCTTCAATCTTTCCCAGCATCAGAGTCTTTTATAACAAGTTGGCACTTCACCTCAGATGGCCAAAGTATTGGAGCTTCAGCTTCAGCATCAGTCCTTCCAATGAATATTCATGATTGATTTCCTTTAGGATGATAGGTTTGATCTCTTTGCAGTCCAAGGGACTCTTGAGAGTCTTCTCCAACACCACAGTTCAAAAGCATCAATTTTTCAGCGCTCAGCCTTCTTTATGGTCCAACTCTCACATCCATACATGACTACTGGAAAAACCAGAGTTTTGACTGTATGAACCTTTTTTAATATGCTATCTAGGTTGGTCATAGCTTTTCTTCCAAGGAGCAAGCATCTTTTAATTTCATGGCTGCAGTCACCATCTGCAGTGATTTTGGAGCCCAAGAAAAAAAGTTTGTCACTTTTCCCATTGTTTCCCCATCTATTTGCCATGAAGTGATGGGACCAGGTGTCATGACCTTAGATTTTTGAATATTGAGTTTTAAGCCAACTTTTTCACTCTCCTCTTTCACCTTCATCAAGAGACTCTTTAGTTTCTCCTCACTTTCTTGCATATTTCTCCAAGCAGTTGCCATATTTCTCCCAGCAATCTTGATTCCAGTTAGTGCTTCATCCAGCCCAGCATTTTGCATGATGTACTCTTCATGTAAGTTCAATAAGAGGGTGACAATATACAACCTTGATGTACTCCTTTCCCAATTTGGAACCAGTCCATTGTTCCATGTCCAGTTCTAACTGTTGCTTCTTGACCTGCATACAAGTTTCTCAGGAGACAGGTCAAGTGGTCTGATATTCCCATCTCTTTCAGAATTTTCCACAGTTTGTGGTGATCCACACAGTCAAAGGCTTTGGTGTAGTCAATAAAGCAGAAGTAGATGTTTTTCTGGAATTCTCTTGCCTTTTCTATGATCCAACGGATGTTGGCAATTTGATCTCTGGTTCCTCTGCCTTTTCTAAATCCAGCTTGAACATCTAGAAGTTCACGGTTCATGTACTGTTGAAGCCTGGCTTGGAGAATTTTGAGCATTACTTTGTTGGCGTGTGAAATGAGTGCAATTGTGCGGTAGCTCGAGCATTCTTTGGCATTGTCCTTCTTTGGGATTGGAATGAAAACTGACCTTTTCCAGTCCTGTGACCACTGCTGAATTTTCCAAATTTGCTGGCATATTGAATGCAGCACTTTCACAGCATTATCTTTTAGGATTTGAAATAGTTCAACTGGAATTCCATCACCTCTACTAGCTTTGTTTGTAGTGATGCTTCCTAAGGCCCACTTGACTTCACATTCCAGGATGTCTGGCTCTAGGTGAGTGATCACACCATCATGGTTATCTGGATCATAAAGATCCTTTTTGTATAGTTCTTCTGTATATTCTTGCCACCACTTCTTAACATCTTCTGCTTCTGTTAGGTCCATACCATTTCTGTCCTTTACTGTGTTCATCTTTGCATGAAATGTTCCCTTAGTACCTCTAATTTTCTTGAAGAAATATCTAGTCTTTCCCATTCTATTGTTTTCCTCTATTTCTTTGCATCGATCACTGAGGAAGGCTCTCTTATCTCTCCTTGCTATTCTTTGGAACTCTGCATTCAGATGGGGATATCTTTTCTTTTCTCCTTTGCCTTTTGATTCTCTTCTTTTCTCAGCTATTTGTAAGCTCTCCTCAGACAACCATTTTGCCTTTTTGCATTTCTTTTTCTCGTGGATGGTTTTGATAACATCCTTCTGTACAATGTTGTGAACCTCTGTTCATAGTTCTTCAGGCACTCTGTCTATCAGATCTAATCCCTTGAATCTATTTGTCACTTCCACTGTATAATAGTAAGGGATTTGATTTAGGTCATACCTGAATGGCCTAGTGGTTTTCCCTGCTTTCTCCAATTTAAGCCTGAACTTTGCAATAAGGAGTTAATGATCTGAGCCATAGTCTGCTCCTGGTCTTGTTTTTGCTGACTGTATAGAGCTTCTCCATCTTCAGCTGCAAAGAATATAATCAATCTGATTTCAGTATTGACCATCTTGTCATGTTCGTGTGTAGAGTCATCTCTTGTGTTGCTGGAAGAGGGTGCTTGCTATAACCAATGTGTTCTCTTGGCAAAACTCTATTAGCCTTTGCCCTGCTTCATTTTGTACTCCAAGGCCAAATTTGCCTACTATTCCAGGTATCTCTTGACTTCCTACTTTTGCATTCCAGTCCCCTATGATGAAAAGGACATCTTTTTTTGGTATTAGTTCTAGAAGGTCATGTAGGTCTTCATAGAACAGTTCAGCTTCAGCTTCTTTGGCATTAGTGGTTGAGGCACAGACTTGAATTACTGTGATATTGAATGGTTTGCCTTGGAAACCAACAGAGATCTTTCTGTCATTTTTGAGATTTGACCCAGATACTGCATCTTGGACTCTTTTGTTGACTATGAGAGCTACTCCTTTCTTATAAGGGATTCTTGCCCACAGTAGTAGATATAATGGTTATCTGAATTAAATTCGCCCATTCCGGTCCATTTTAGTTCACTGATTCCTTAAATGTTGATGTTCACTCTTGCCGTCTCCTGTTTGACCACTTACAATTTACCTTGATTCATGGACCTCACATTCCAGGTTCCTACGCAATATTGTTCTTTACAGCATCAGACTTTATTTTACAGGAAGAGAAGGTGATGACAGAGGATGAGACGGTTGGATGGCATCACTGACTCAATGGATATAAGTTTGAACAAGACTTGGGAGTTGGTGATGGACAGGGAAGCCTGGTGTGCTGCAGTCCATGAGGTTGCAAAGAGTCGGACATGACTGAGCAACTGAACTGAACTGAACTTTACTTTCACCACCTATCAGTTTATCCGCTAACTAATCTCCACCCCTCTCCATCATACAACACACACTGTGTCTGGCCTGAACTGCATTCAAGTTCTCGTTCATCTCTCTGGCTCCACTTTGCCTCCCTCCTGTCTTCTCTGAACCACCATGTGGTGGGAGTGGTCTTTAGAAAACAAAACTGTGTTGCTCTCCTGCCTAGAAATCTATTTCTTCCAGCGTAAAGTCCATGACTTCCAGCCAGCACATGCCCCATAAATCATGCGAAGGCAACTATTTCCAGATCTCACTCTGCTCTGGCCCTGCTGATCTGCCAGCCTTCTGGGCCTCACCCCCCACTTCCTCTCCTTGTAGGCCCCTGCAACCTCCACTGCCCTCTGCTTGACCAGCCACCTCATTTTGCTTCCCTGACAATATGAGCACCTGTTCAAACCCCCAGAATCAGGCAGTAGGTGTTTGCAGAACTTTAGCAAGAAAGAAGTAGAAAGTCTAGTCTTCCATGTCATCAAATCTCCTCTCCATTGCCTCCCACCCTGGTATGTAATAAAGGCTCAGAAAATGGACGGCAAGCCTTCATCTAGCTGTGCCTGGCTATCTGCACCCCCACAGCCAATCCAGAAACCACTCCTAACATTTCACTCTCAACCATCATGGCTGCTTCCTATCTCCTGAGACACACTAGTCTCCACTAACACAATCTTGCCTTGGCACATTCCCCTAGCCTGTTTAAGATATAAATATTTATGTACAGTCAATTCTCATCATTCCTGGTAGTCCTATAAAGTAGCTGAGAACAGTGAATTATGGAATAACAAACCACTGCTCCTGGGAGAAATGCAGTTAGGATTCTAGGAGCCTCTGGTCACAACATCTTCATCAGCCAATCAATACATGACCTTCTTTTATGCGTGTTTCTCTCTAAAGACACCTTATTTACTATATACTGTTGATTCCTAAACATTGAACTCAGCCAACAGCACTATGACTTTTACTGAGTGAAGTTTATCTAGCACATTTTTCTCTCCAAAAAGACATCACATCACAGTTCCCTTGGTCTTAGGGACATTAGATAGCACTTCAGCACTATGCTTGAGGTAATTTTAAAAAGTGAAATCCCCAACATAAAGATAAAAAAAAGTAATTAAAATACAGGCACATCTTGGAGATATGACAGGTTCATTTGTGGACTACCACAATAAAACGAGTGACACAATAAAAGTCACATATATTTTTTAGTTTTTCAGTGAATATAAAAGTTATTAGTCTGTTAAGTGTGCAATAGCATTATGTCTAAAAAACAATGTACGTACATTAATAAAAATAGTGCTAAAAATGCCAACCATAATCTGAGTCTTTAGCAAGTCATGTAGTATTAAAAACATCAAATATCATTGATTGTGCATTACCATAACAAATATAATAATGATAGGTTTGAAATATTGCAAGAATACAAAAATCTGACACCCAGACAGGATGTGAGCAAATGCTGTTGGTAAGTGAGCTGTACTATCAGTTTCTGTCTCAAGTATTTGATGTTCTGTTGTTAGGCGCATACACGGCAAGGAGCTTTGTGTTTTCCTGTAGACACGATCCCTTTGTCCTATTTAATACCCCCTCTTTGTCCCTGATAATTTTATTTGCTCCGATGTCAGAAATCAATATAGATACTCCAACTTTCTTTTCGTTAGTGTTAGCATGGTATGCCTTTCTCCTTCCTTTGTTTTTAATCTGTGTTTTTGTATTTAAAGTGGGTTTCTTACAGACAATGTGTAATTAGGTTTTCTTTTCTATCTGCTTTGGCAGTCTCTGTATTTCAATTGGTGTAGCTAGACATTCACTTTTAAAGTGATTATTAATATGGTAGTTACTGTTTTTTATTCATTGCACTTGTTTTATTTTTAGAAATTGCGCCCTCTTCTCCTGTCTTCTCTGGTTTAACTGAACATTTTATCGGATTCAATTTTTTCTACTACCTAGCATATCAATGATACTTTTAAAAGAATTTTAAGGTTTGTTTTAGAGTGTGCAGTGTGTATTAGAACTACTGTAAGTCTACCTTCGAATAACACTGCATTGCCTCATAGGCAACACGGGTACTTAGAACCCAGTCCCGACTCCCCTCCTGTCCTCAGGACACTGCTACCATCCACCTTACACAGGCGACAGTTACCCAATACACTGTCAAGACTATTATTCTGAAAACCAGTGACCTTTCGTTTTAATTAGGAATAAGACAAGTAAAAGATTTTCTTTTACCTTTACTTGTTCCTTCTCAGATCTTCTCCCTTCTGTAGGTAGATCCAGGTTTCTTGTATCACTTGCTGTCTCTCTTGTTGTTCTTCAGTTGCTAAGTCATGTCTGACTCTTTTTGACCCCATGGACGGCAGCACCCCTGTTCTTCTCTATCTCCTGGAGTGTGATCAGATTCATGTCCATTGAGTTGGTGATGCTATCCAACCATCTCATCCTCTTCCACCCCACTTCTCCTTTTGCTTTCAATCCTTCCCAGCATTAGGGTCTTTTCCAACGAGTTGGCTCCTTGCATCAGGTGGCCAAAGTATTGGAGCTTCAGCATCAGTCCTTCCAATGAATATTCAGGGCTGATTTCCTTTAGGATTGACTGGTTTGATCTCCTTGCCATCCTAGAGACTCTTAAGAGTCTTCTCCAACACCACAGTTCAAAAACATCAGTTCTTCAGTGCTCGGCCTCCTTTATGGTCCAACTCTCACATCTGTACATGACTACTGGAAAAACCATAGCTTTGACTATATGGACCTTTGTTGGCAAGGTGATGTTTTTGCTTTTTTTTTTTTTTTTGCACTGTTTAAGGAATTTTTATTAAAGCAAGAATTTTATAATCCAAATTACGTTTCCTTGCTCAGTTATCAATTCTGTTATTTAAAGATGTTTTTGCTTTTTAACACACTGTCTAGATATATCATAGCTTTCCTTCCAAGGAGCAAGTGTCTTTTAATTTTGTGGCTGCAGTCACCATTCACAGTGATTTTGGAGCCCAAGAAAATAACATCTGTCACTGCTCCCACTTTCCCCTCCTCCTATTTGCCATGAAGTGATGGGACTGGATGCCATGATCTTAGTTCTTTTGGATGTTGAGTTGCAAGCTAGCTTTTGCACTCTCCTTTTTCACCCTTATCAAGAGACTCTTTAGTTCCTCTTCACTTTCTGCCATTACAATGGTATCATCTGCATGAGGTTGTTGGTATTTCTGCTGGCAATCTTGATTCCAGCTTGATTCATCCAATCTGGCATTTCACATGAGGTGCTCTGCATATAAGTTAAATAAGCAGGGTGACAATATACAGCCTTGATGTATTCCTTTCCCAATTTTGAACCAGCCCATTGTTTTATGCCCAGTTCTAATTGTTGCTTCTTAACCTGCATACAGGTTTCCCCAGAGACAGGTAAGGTGGTGTGGTACTCCCATCTCTGTAAGAATTTTTCACAGTTTGTTGTGATCCACACTGTCAAAGACTTTAAAATAGTCAATGAAGCAGAAGTAGATGTTTTTCTGAAAATCTCTTGCTTTTTTCATGATCCAGAGATGTTGGCAAATTGATCTCTGCTTCCTCTGCCTCTTTGAAATCTAGTTTTTACATCTGGAAGTTCTCAGTTCATGTATTGCTGAAGCCTACCTTGAGGATTTTGAGCATAATCTTGCTAGCATGTGAAATGAGCACAACTATACAGTACTTTGAGCATTCTTTGGCATTGCCTTTCTTTGGGACTGGGAAAATTGGCCTTTTCCAGTCCTGTGGCCATTGTTGAGTTTTCCAAATTTGCTGACATACTGAGTGCAACACTTGGACAGCATCATCTTTTAGGATTTGAAACAGCTCAAGTGGAATTCCATCCTCTTCACTAGCTTTATCTGTAGCAATACTTCCTAAGTCCCACTCGACTTCATATTCCAGGATGTCTGACTCTAGGTGAGTGACCACACCATCATGGTTATCCGGGTCATTAAAACATTTTTTTTATAGTTCTTTTGTGTATATTTGCCATTTGTTTTTAATCTTTTCTGCTTCTGTTAGGTCCTTACCATTTCTGTCATTTATTGTGCCCATCTTTGCATGAAATGTTCTGTTGATATCTCCAGTTTTCTTGAAGAGATCGTTAGTGTTTCCCGTTCAATTGTTTTCCTCTATTTCTTTGCATTGCTCACTTAAGAAGGCTCTCTATCTCTCATTGCTCTTCTCTGGAACTCTGCATTCAGTTGGGTGTATCTTTCCCTTTCTCCTTTGGCTTTTGCTTCTCTTCTTTCCTCAGCTATTGTAAAGCTTCCTCAGGTAACCACTTTGTCTTCTTATATTTCTTTTTCCTTGAAATGGTTTTGGTCACTGCTTCCTATACAATGTTACAAACCTCCAACCATAGTTCTTCAGGCACTCTGTCTACCTGATCTAATCCCTTGAATCTATTTGTCACCTCCACTGTATAGTCATAAGAGATTTAATTTAGGTCATATCTGAATGGCCTAGCGGCTTTCCCTACTTTCTTCAATTTAAGCCTGAATTTTATAATAAGGAGATCATGATCTGAGCAACAGTCAGCTCCAGGTCTTATTTTTGTTGACTCTATAGAGCTTCTCCATCTTCAGCTGCAAATAACACAATCAATCTTATTTCAGTATTGACCATCTGGTGATGTCCATGGGTAGAGTCATCACATTAGTGACTGAGGCATAGACTTGGATTACTGTGATGTTGAATGGGTCACTTTGGAAGCAAACTGAGATCATTCTGTCATTTTTGAGACTGCACCCAAGTACTGCATTTTGGACTCTTCTGTTGACTATGAGGGCTACTACATTTCTTCCAAGGGTTTCTTGCCCACAGTAGTAGATATAATGGTCATCTGAATTAAATTCACCCATTCCCATTCATTTTTCAGCTTTCATTCCAATCCCAAAGAAAGACAATGCCAAACAATACTCAAACTACTGCACAATTGCACTCATCTCAAATGCTAGCAAAGTAATGCTCAAAATTCTCCAAGCCAAGCTTCAACTGTATGTGACCCATGAACTTCCAGATGTTCAAGCTGGATTTAGAAAAGGCAGAAGAACCAGAGATCAAATGGCCAACATCTGTTGGATTATTGAAAAAGCAAGAAAGTTCCAGGAAAACATCTACTTCTGCTTTATTGACTATGTCAAAGCCTTTGACTGTGTGGATCACCACAAACTGTGGAAAATTCTTCAAGAGATGGGAATACCAGACCATGTGACCTGCATCCTGTGAAATCTGTATGCAGATCAGGAAGCAACAGTTAGAACTGGACATGGAATAACAGATTGGTTCCAAATTGGGAAAGGAGTACGTCCAGGCTGTATATTGTCACCCTGCTTATTTAACTTATGCAGAGTATATCATGAGAAATGCCAGGCTGGATGAAGCACAAGCTGGAATCAAGATTGCCAGGAGAAATATCAATAACCTCAGATATGCAGATGACACCACCCCTACGGCAGAAATCAAAGAAGAACCTCTTGATGAAAGTGAAAGAAGAGAGTGAAAAAGTTGCCTTAAAACTCAACATTCAGAAAACTAAGACCATGGCATCTGGTCCCATCACTTCATGGCAAATAGATGGGGAAACAATAGGAACAGTGACAGACTTTATTTTTGGGGGCTCCAAAATCACTGCAGATGGTGACTGCAGCCATGAAATTAAAAGATGCTTGCTTCTTGGAAGAAAAGTTATGACCAACCTAGACAGCATATTCAAAAGCAGAGACATTACTTTGCCAACAAATGTCCGTCTAATCAAAGCTATGGTTTTTCCAGTAGTCATGTATGGATGTGAGAGTTGGACCATAAATAAGGCTGAGCACCGAGGAATTGATGCTTCATATTTCCCATCTGAATGCAGAGTTCCAAAGAATAGCAAGGAGAGATAAGAAAGCCTTCCTCAGCAATCAATGCAAAGAAATAGACGGAAACAACAGAATGGGAAAGACTAGAGATCTCTTTAAGAAAATTAGAGATACCAAGGGAACATTTCATGCAAAGATGGGCTCAATAAAGGACAGAAATGGTATGGACCTAACAGAAGCAGAAGATATTAAGAAGAGGTGGCAAGAATACACAGAAGAACTGTACAAAAAAGATCTTCACGACCCAGATAATCACGATGGTGTGATCACTCACCTAGAGCCAGACATCCTGGAATGTGAAGTCAAGTAGGCCTTAGGAAGCATCACTACGAACAAAGCTAGTGGAGGTGATGGAATTCCAGTTGAGCTATTTCAAATCCTGAAAGATGATGCTGTGAAAGTGCTGCACTCAATATGCCAGCAAATCTGGAAAACTCAGCAGTGGCCACAGGACTGGAAAAGGTCAGTTTTCATTCCAATCCCAAAGAAAGGCAATGCCAAAGAATGCTCAAACTACCGCACAATTGCACTCGTCTCACATGCTAGGAAAGTAATGCTCAAAATTCTCCAAGCCAGGCTTCAGCAATACGTGAACCGTGAACTTCCAGATGTTCAAGCTGGTTTTAGAAAAGGCAGAGGAACCAGAGATCAAATTGCCAACATCCGCTGGATCATCGAAAAACAAGAGAGTTCCAGAAAAACATCTATTTCTGCTTTATTGACTATGCCAAAGCCTTTGACTGTGTGAATCACAATAAACTGTGGAAAATTCTGAAAGAGATGGGAATACCAGAACATCTGACCTGACTCTTGAGAAACCTGTATGCAGGTCAGGAAGCAACAGTTAGAACTGGACATGGAACAACAGACTGGTTCCAAATAGGAAAAGGAGTACGTCAAGGCTGTATGTTGTCACCCTGCTTATTTAACTTATATGCAGAGTACATCATGAGAAACGCTGGGCTGGAAGAAACACAAGCTGGAATCAAGATTGCTGGGAGAAATATCAATAACCTCAGATATGCCGACGACACCACCCTTATGGCAGAAAGTGAAGAAGAACTAAAGAGCCTCTTGATGAAAGTGAAAGAGGAGAGTGAAAAAATTGGCTTAAAGCTCATCGTTCAGAAAACTAAGATCATGGCATCTGGTCCCATCACCTCATGGGAAATAGATGGGGAAACAGTGCAAACAGTGTCAGACTTTATTTTTGGGGGCTCCAAAATCACTGCTGATGGTGACTGCAGCCATGAAATTAAAAGACACTTACTCCTTGGAAGGAAGGTTATTGCCAACCTAGATAGCATATTAAAAAGTAGAGACATTACTTTGCCAACAAAGGTCCGTCTAGTCAAGGCTATGGTTTTTCCAGTGGTCATGTATGGATGTGAGAGTTGGACGGTGAAGAAAGCTGAGAGCTGAAGAATTGATGCTTTTGAACTGTGGTGTTGGAGAAGACTCTTGAGAGTCCCTTGGACTACAAGGAAATCCAACCAGTCCATCCTAAAGGAGATCAGTCCTGGGTGTCCATTGGAAGGACTGATGTTGAAGCTGAAACTCCAATACTTTGGCCACCTCATGCAAAGTGTTGACTCATTGGAAAAGACCCTAATGCTGGGAAGGATTAGGGGCAGGAGGAGAAGGGGACGACAGAGGATGAGATGGTTGGATGGTATCACCGACTTGATGGACATGAGTTTGAGTAAACTCCAGGAGTTGGTGATGGACAGGGAGGCCTGGCGTGCTGCGATTCATGGGGTCACAAAGATCGGACACGACTGAGTGACTGAACTGAATTGACGGTGTTGGAGAAGACTCTTAAGAGTCTCTTGGACTGCAAGGAGATCCAACCAGTCCATCCTAAAGGAGATCAGTCCTGGTTGTTCATTGGAAGGACTGATGCTGAAGTTGAAACTCCAATACTTTGGCCACCTGTTGCGAAGAACTGACTTATTTGAAAAGACCCTGATGCTGGGAAAGATTGAAGGCGGGAGGAGAAGGGGACAAAAGAGGATGAGATGGTTGGATGGCATCATCGACTCAGTGGACATGAGTTTGAGTAAACTCTGGGAGTTAGTGATGGACAGGAAGGCCTGGTGTGCTGCAGTCGATGGGGTCGCAGAGAGTCAGATACGACTGAGTGACTGAACTGACTGATTTCCATTCATTTAGTTCACTGATTCCTAAGATGTTGATGTTCACTCTTTCCATCTCCTGGTTAAGTATGTCCAATTTACTTTGATTCATGGACATAACATTTCAAGTTCCTATGGAATATTGTTCTTTACAGCATCAGACTTTACTTTCACCACCAGACACATCCAAAAATGAATGTTGTTTCTGTTTTGGCCCAGCTGCTTCATTCTTTTGGGAGCTGTTAGAAATTGCCTTCTGCTCTTCACCAGTAGCAACAGATCAACAGATGGACTTAGATGGGGTGATAAATGCTGGCAGCCTAAACGGGCGAGATGTGGGCATTTTCCCTGAATGTGGAGCAGAGAGGAAGCCCCTTCTCAGTCACACCTCAGCAGAGCATCTGTCATGCTGAGCTGGGCAGGTGTGCAATGTATCATGGTTCAGATGCCACATACTCTTGCTTTTCTGACCAAGTTTTAGTAGATTTTGTTGAATAAACATCTCTTCATTTGCTAGTCACCCTTAGTACAATTTCCAGAGACAGTAAGATGGTTGTTAGTTTGGGCTGGATTTTCTGTTTTAATGATTCTTGCCAGCTGTGTTCTGCTGTGATATAGATTCACAGAGTTCATTCCACTGTCATCACAGTGTCCTGGCTTTCAATTTTGAAGAATATTTTTGCTGAACCTAGAATTCTAGGTTGGCAGTTATTTTCTTCAGTACATTAAAATTGTCCTTTTGTCTGCTATCTCCCACTTCTGAAGTTGAAAAGCCTGTCTGCAGTATTGTTTTGCTTTGAAGATGATACATCTTTTTCCTCTTGCTACTTTTGATAATTTTTTTCCAGTTTTTGACAGTTTGACTGTATTATACCCATGAGTGTGTTCTTTGCATTGACCTTACTTAGGATTCTTCAAGCTTTTTGAATCTATGGCTTATAGACACTAGCCAGTTGTGGAAAAATGTAGGCCAATATTTCTTTTTTAAAAATAAAATCCTAAATCTTTTATTTATTTATTATTATGATTTATTTATTATTTTGGGCTGCAGATGGATCCTTTTTTTAATTAATTTATTTTTATTGAAGGATAATTGCTTTACAGAATTTTGCTGCTTTTTGTCAAACCTCAACATGAATTAGCCAAAGGTATACATATATCCACTCCCTTTTTAAGCTCTCTCCCATCTCCCTCCCCATTCCACCCCTCTAGGTTGATACAGAGCCCCAGTTTGAGTTTCCTGAGCCATACAGCAAATTCCTGTTGGCTGTCTATTTTACATATGGTAATGTAAGTTTCCATGTTACTCTTTCCATACATCTCACCCTCTCCTCCCCTCTCCCCATGTCCATAAGTCTATTCTCTTTGTCTGTTTCTCCATTGTTGCCGTGTAAGTAAATTCTTCAGTACCATTTTTCTAGATTCCGTATATATGTGTTAGAATATGGTATTTATCTTTCTCTTTCTGACTCATTTCACTCAGTATAATAGGTTCTAGGTTCATCCATATCATTAGAATGGACTAAATGCATTCCTTTAAATGGCTGAGTAACATTCCGTTGTGTATATGTACCACAACTTCTTTATCCATTCATCTGTCGATGGACATCTAGGTTGCTTTTATGTTCTAGCTATTGTAAATAGTGCTGGCAGGCAGATTCTTAACCCACTGGATCACCTAGGCCAACATTTCTTAAACCATTTCTTTTACTTGTTCCTTTCCTCCTCTCTTCCCAGGACTGTGAGATACTCACAACATGCTTTCCGCCTGGTTGTGCCTGCTCCTTATGCTCTTTTCTGTATTCTCCGTCCTGCTTTTTCCTCACTGTGTTTTAATCTGAATACTTTCACTTATGTACTTTCCAGTTACCTAATCCTCTGTTTTGTTACCTTCTATCTGCCAGTGAATTCTCTTGTCTATTGAACTCTGAATTTTAATTTTCATTTGACTTCTAGTGCATTCTGTAGCTCTTTGTTTTCTTACATACACTAATCACTGTTTGGCTTGTTTTAAACTGTTTCTTAATAATATCTGAATCATCTGTGAAGTTGTTTCAGTTGTGTATTTTCCTCCTGGTTTCTTGTCATTTAATTGTTAATTATTATAGATTAAAAGCTATAGAGACTTTGTATGATGTTACACTCTTGAAAGAGGATTAAGTCTCCTTCTGGTAGACACATAAAATGCCATTTGATCACCTTGTTACATCTAGGGGTTGGTCTTAGGGCTGGTCCAATATTCAGGGGAGAATTCCTGACTCACTGGTCCCCTTTGAGGAATGCTAGGGACTTGATTTGTTATTCTGAAAACTGGCAAATAAAAGAATAAAGGGTTGATTCTGCTTTTACTAAGTGTGTTATCTCTCAGGATAACTAGACAATTGATGAGTAGAAGTTCCTTCATAGAAGTTCTAGCCAAAAAAGAGTGAATGACCAAATTAGAAATTGTGTATGTGCTTAGTCACTCAGTCTTGTCCAACTCTTTGTGACCTCAAAGGACTGTAGACCACCAGGCTCCCCTGTCCATGGGGGATTCTCTAGGCAAGAATACTGGAGTGGGTTGCCATGCCCTCCTCCAGGGGATCTTCCCAACCCAGGGATTAAACCTAGGTTTACCTGCATTGTAGGCAATTCTTTACCATCTGAGCTACCAGGGAAGCCCGAGAATACTGGAGTGCGTAGCCTATCCCTTCTCCAGGGGATCAGCCAGACCCAGGAATCAAACCGGGGTGTCCTGCATTGCAGGTGGTTTCTTTACTAGTTGAGCTACCAGGGAAGCCCAAATTAGAAATTAGTATTTTGCAACTGCAATTTTAAAAAATTTGCTTAATTTTTGACTGTGCTGCTCAAATTGTGACATCTCAGTTCCCCAACCAAGGACTGAATCCAGGCCCCAGTAGTGGAAGGGCTGAGTCCTAACCACTAGACTGCCAGGAAATTCCTGCAATTCCAAATTTTCATTTTATTTCTTTTGGTTGCACTGGGTCTTCATTTATGTATGTGGACTTTTCTCTAGTTGTGGCAACCAGGGGCTACTCTAGTTGCAGTGTTCAGCCTTCTCATGGCAGTGGCTTCTTGTTGCAGAGCACGACTCTAGGCAAATGGGCTTCAGTATTTGCTGTATGTGGCTTTGGTAATTGTGGCACGTGCCAATTTTTAAACTTAATATAAATTATAATTTTTATTGGCTACTAATATCACAAAAAGAGAGACAACAAGACATTTTACACCTCCTGATGAAAAATATTCTATCACTTATGAAGGATTTAAAAAAAAGTCAAACCTGAATCCTTAGATACCAGCTAAAAAAACTAAATACAGAAGACAGCTGATCATTCCATATCCTTCCTCTAGTCCTGCAAAAAGAACACCCAGCAGTAAAATATCTTCTACATAGGGCAAAAACAAGGGGATTGCTTCAAAAAACCAAATAACTCTGGCTAAAGACATCCAAAATTTGTCATTTAGGGGTGTCCTGGCCTTATAGCCACCATCTCACTCAAATGCATTTCTGATTTATAAAAACATTTGTAGAGTTCACAAGTATTTTTTATTGCCTTAATAAAATATAAACAGGCATCAATTATACTTCAATGTTTTGAAAAGAGCTAAAGATATAGTAAAATTTAAAATACATAACATACAAACAGGCAACCAAGGACTCCCAACATCCAAGGCAGCATGAACTGGTGTGAGACACTGCTTCTCAACTCACAGGTCACTCTGTTTTGTGGTCTCTGGTTTTATCACAGTCTTCATTCTGCTTCCTAGTTGGTGAAATAACACCTCTTGATGAGGATCATCTTTTCACACTCTAGTCCCAGAATGTGGAGGACTCTTAACTCCTCAGATGCCCCTGAGAGAAGCCAAGAGAATTCAGGACCTTTACCATCTATGACCTGCCCCCTTAGGCTTCTCCTTTGTTTCTGGAATTAATTATTGTTTGCTTTTTACCTTCCAGACTTGAATAGTGGAATCAATGCCTTTGAAGCACTGGAAGAAGTTCTGCAAAGATGACTTGGCCCATATTAGAGTCTACCCTGTTAATATTTTCAGCCCAGTCTCTCCATTCTGACTAAACAGTCTGAAAGTCACAGCTATAATAATAACCACTGTTTTCAAAAGAGAGAGTCCATTGTGCTTTCATGGTCTCTCAGAACAGGCCTCCCTCTCATAGTTCTCACAAGGCTTATCTTCCCACAGGCTTTGTAGTCACATAATTCAGTGCTTTTTGACGGGTAGTTTTGTTTTTGGTAAATTCCCTTTCATTGAATCACAGAATTCTGTTGTGTCATAGTTTTTACAAATTTTCAGGTACTTTTACACATTGGAGTCATGTGGTATGCACTGATGTACACGTTTGGCTTTGTCACCTTGTGCTGCACCTGCTATTGAATGGGTAAATCACTTCTTTCTTTCTGTTTTTTTTTTCTATTTTCCATAATTTACTTCTGTGTAACCAAATTGTCTAGATCAAAGAATTTTTCCCACTATAATGAATAGTGTAATAGAGTGATGAACTCTGTATGCCTTTCATTCATTATAAGTTATTTATGTTACATTTATTTTTCAACTGTAGGGAATATGCTATACACAGGCCTGTACTATAATTAACAGGGCTTCTTTGAAAAATAAGAATGACTTTCTCATCACCTCCAGATGAAGGGCTGGGAGCAGTAAAAAGTACATCGTGGAAAAACATCTTGAAAACAAGATATTGAAGTACTGATGTGACTGATGGAAAACCATTAGTGACTGTTCTCATAACCAGAGCCTTGAGGGGGTTGCTGAGAAGGGTCATCACTAGCTGAAGGGCTAAATAGAGTCATGAAAGGCCTGAAGGTTTGACATTGAGGACTCTGAATTGTATATCTTTATCCCAGATCTGATTGTAAAAAACACATATCTCTAGAGCATGTACAAGGAAGTAGATGTTAGCAATAAAAAGCATGCAAGGATTAGAATCTGGGCTTTTGCCTGAGAATGGCATCCCCTGATGCCACAGTCCCCTGATCCCCACTTTATTTCTGAGTCTTGTTTTCCTTATTCTTCTACAGCACCACTCCCTCAGGTCAGTTCGATGTTGGGCGGGTCTTGACATCAATAAATGTTTGAATGCCTGCTGAGTGTCAGCCATGGACAACCAAGCCTGCCAGTCTCCTTCCTCACTTTCCGAGGGCACCTCTCCCTCAGGTCACACCTGGACGTTCCTGCCCCATCTGTGCCTGTTAGTCCATCTCAGAAGGAGGTCTTTGACCTTGGGTTTCTTCTCTCCCTCCCTCCCATGCCAGCTTTCATGGCTCTGAGTGATTGGTTCTCTGTCCTTGCCTTCTCTTTTCTCTTCCCAGTGAGGTCATTTTTTGGTTTTGTATTCTGAGAATCCAAATCATCCTAGGAGATAATTGGTTCATATAGTGTTCCTACTTTATGCTTTTAAGTATTTCCTGCAACAAAACATGAATAACTCTTTCTTCCATTCTTTTATGCTGTGAATATAGGATGGAAAATACAGAATTGACTCCAAAGCAGGAAATTTCTGAAAAAGTGGACTTCCAGAGAACAAAATCAGGACATGTAAGGAGTATTTCCAAGGGATCTGATTTTGAAGAGATGTCTAAAATGGAGGGAGGATACAGAATTGCTGGGCAAAACCTCCAGTAGAGGGATTGAAGGAGGAATTCCACCAGAAGACCCAGTTAAGGCCAGTGACAGTGGCAGGTGTGAGGACTTCCAAAGAGGAGAGGGGCCCAGAGCTCAGTGCTGCTGAGGAAGACTGCACTGCAGATGTGAATCCTGACAAAAACTGCAAGCCATCTTCAGGGAGAGTCTCCCACAGAGTGTGTCATGTGGAGAAAACTTGCAACCAAGTGTGGACCTCCTTAACTTCCAGGGTGTCTGTGTAGGAGAATGAGCCTGTCATGCAGATGTGTTTGTGAAAGTGACCAGGCAGAGTTCAGTTTTGAGTGGGAACCAGAGCATTAACAGTCCAGAAAAACCTTTGAAAACTGTGCTGTGTATGGAAAAGCTTTTGCTCAGAGCATCGGAGAATTCACTGTAACGCTCACACTGGAGAAAGACTCCATGAGTGTGACACACGTGAGAAAGCTCTTAGTACACATCCATCTTACATTCAGCCTCGTACAGTTCACTCTGGGGCAAAGCCCTGTGAGTGCAGCCAGTGTGGAAAAGCCCTTAGTTATGTCTCCAACCTGATCCATCATCAGAGGATGTGCAGTGCAGAGAAGCCCTACACACGTGTGGAGTGTGGGGAGGCCTTCTGGAGACAGCATCAGAGAACCCATTCTGGAGAGAAGCCCCATGATTGTGGTGAGTGCGGTTAAGCCTTTAGCACATGATTTTCTCTTATCCAACAGCAGAGAACTCACACATGAAGAAAACCTATGAGTGTAATGAATGTGGAGAATCCTTCAGTCAGTGCTTACAGGTTACTCAACATAAGAAGGTTCACACTGGAGAGAAGCCTTGTGTCTGCAATGAGTGTGGGAAACTCTTCAGTGCTCACCTTTGCTTCATCCCACATCAGAGAATCCACACCAGGGAGAATCCTTACAGGTGTGATGAGTGTGTGAAAACCTTCAGTCACAAGGGACACATTATGCAGCATCAGCAAATTCTCCCTGGAGAGAAGCCCTATGAGTGTGACGTGTGTGGGAAAGCCTTCAACCAGAGTTTTAGTCTCATTCACAATCATAGAACACACAGTGGTGAGAAGCCCTATAAGTGCAGTGAGTGTTACAAAGACTTCAGTGTGCTCTCCTCCCTGGTGCAGCATCAGAGGGTTCACACTGGAGAGAGGCACCAGGAGTGTGACAAGTATAGGAAGACATTTGGAAAGATAATCACTCTCATTAAGCACAAGAGGACACACAAAGGGGAAAAGCCATATGAATGTGGTGACTGTGAAAAAGCCTTCAGCCAGAGCACACATCTCATCCACTATCAGAGAATACATGCTGGGGAGAGCCCTTGTGCATGCAGCGAGTATGGGAAGGCCTTCAGTGTCTTCTCCTCCCTCGTTCAGCATCTCACAGTCCACACTGATGAGAAGCCTTACTGGTGCAGCAAGTGCAGCAAGGACTTCAGCCAGCATTCTCAGTTTACTCAGCATCAGATGGTTCACAAGGGAGGGAAGCCCTATATGTGCACCAAGTATGGGAGAGTGTTCAGGGCACTCCTGTCCCTCCTCCAGCACCAGAGAATCCACACTGGAGAGACGCCCTACAAATGCACCGGATGTGGGAGATCCTTCCAACAAAGCTGTCACCTCACTCAACATCAGAGAACCCACAGTGCAGAGCAACCTTACATGTATAGTAGATGTGGGGAAACCTTCTGTCTGAGAAGAGGTCTTATTAATCATAGGGAAGCTCACAGACTCCACAGTGGAGAGCAAACCCATCTGTATGATGACTGTGGGAAACAGTTAGGTGCACAGACAGCATATTTGCAGCAGCAGAAGTTGCACTGCAGAGAGTGACTCATTCTGTCATAAATTCTTCCTTATTTCACAGCAGTGGAGCCCTACGGTGAGACAGCTCACTTTATGACTTTCATTTTGGAAATTCAACCCTTAAGGAATTAAACTATCTGTCAGTGTGCTGCTTACTGAAGGCAGGCTGCCAGATCACACAGTAAACATTCCAGGGCAGCACGCCTTCCTTCAGATTCAGAGGATAGCTCTCTGTTTGAGTGTTTTAAATGAACTCAGTTCAACTCAAATATACTTTCTTAGATCATGTTTTTACAACACAAGGCCTTAGTGTACAGTGAGGTGTTTCATTGTCCCCTGCCTTCTTCTTTCATCTTCATCATCTATTTCAGCTTCAAGAAAAGTAACTGGGATCCATAGACTTTCAAGCATGATGGAACTGGATTGGGGTTTTCTTCTTTTTCTTTTTTGATGTGGACCATTTTTAAAGTCTTTGTTCAAGGTGTTACAATATTGCTTCTGTTTTATGTTTTGTTTTTTTGGCCTTGAGGTATGTGGGATCTTAGCTCCCAGACTAGAGATCCAACTCACACTGCCTGCATTGAAAGGCAAACTCTTAACTACTAGACCACCAGGGAAGTCCTGGGGTTTTCTTATTTGTTTGCTTTTAGGGCCTTTTCAAAATGTTTTGTTCTATTGTGAGGGATGTGATAACTTTAACTTCAAAGGGGTTATCCCTTTTTGGTTGAGAAGCCTTAGGCACATTGCAAAGTTTGTTAAAGAAATGAGGTGAGGCTTCTGTGTAGATTCAAACTGTTGACATTGTGCTGAGAAGTCAAGTGACTCCTGTAAACTGGGGTTTACTACAGGTTGAACTCTGGGGTGGACACAGGCTGGCAGGGGGCTGGGAGACAGCTGACAAATTGTGCTGGTGTGTTCTCCATCCACTTCTGGGGGAGAGGAGGTGAGTGGGCAGAGCTGTCCCCATCACTGTGTGGCCTCTTACTGATAGACTCTGGTGGGGAAGGCAGGTCCTCCTGGTGAAGTCACAGCACCAGCTGGCTCCCCACAGGTTGGTTACGGTTACTGTGTGGGGAGTTTGTCGGCTTTGGATCCTATCTGTGAGCTGCAGACATGCTTTCCCCCTCCCTGGGCTATGTGGCCCAGCGGTGTCTCGGTGCCTGTGTTCTTGCCACCCGGTGCTTGAGGTGCTGCTCGCTTCCTGGGAGCTAATTTCCTGAGCACAGTCTTCAGAGTTGCTGCTCTGGTTCCTCACATGAGTTCCCTCCCATGTCCTCAGAACCCTTCTTCAGAACTTTCTATGGTACTGTCTTCTACTTTTTTTGTGGAGGAAAGATTAGCATCAAAATGGCTGGAATAGGTTATGAGAGATTCAGCAGAAACAGTCCTTGAGAGGCAGCTCTGTAAACAAGTCTGGCAACTGAAAGTGGTTCTGGGAGTCTGATGAGAAGCCGGCACCACATGTGCATACCCTTTGGAGGGGACGGATGAGTTGGACCTGGAGGGGGTACGGTGGGCTGTGCATTGTAAGTGAGGCAGAGCGAGAATGCAGTTGAGTGAGCAGTATGAGCTGTTCAGGCACTTTTCAGTAATAAGTTTATTCCACCTTCCCTGCTTTCAAAGAAACTTTCTCTTAGAAGTTAACAGACCTTCCCTCCTTATATTGACTTGACCTATGGCTCAGGCCTTATCTTCCAGGCTCTTGTATATCTGGAGGTTGTATTGGTCTTTACTCGTTGGAGAATTTTGAAAAGCTGGTAGGAAAGTCCACCTCTTGGTGATACTTTTCCTAAGCACACTTTACCACAAATAGCTTTGACATTTGTTAAAACTGTAATTAATACACAGAGATAATGATGGTTATCAATTGCTGAACAAAAGCGCTGATTCAATCAACAGACCTTTACATTTTACCTTAGCATCAGCCACGTTCTATTCAAATGTCCTTTCACTGGGCACATTTTTGTGGGTTTTGTCTTGGACATCTATCTGTTTTTCATCTTCTGTTTCCTGTTGCTGCTGCCTGGCTTTGTGTGGACCATGTTATTTTCCCTGTGGTGGATGTGGAAACCCTGTTCATCTTCCTCACTGGGTTTTCATTCTCCCTGTCCTTTTCAGAGTGGAATTTTACCAGACACTTGCCCATCTAAGCAAAGGTGATGTTTCCAAGTGCGATGCTGTGAGACGTGGTATGTGGTCCACAGGCAGAAGGGACCTGTGCATCTTCAGGGTCTCACCTTGTCCTGTTCCCACTGGCTGAAATGGTGACTGAGCTCTGGGCAGGGTGGAGCCCTCAGATAGTGGGGTCCGTGCTCCTCCCTCTTCAGGCATACAGCCCTGAAAAGGCACAAACAGCCCTCTGACTCACTGAAGCCTCTTTACATCAGTTGAACTTTATTCTAACTAATCCAGTACTTGACACCTGAGAGTAGGTTGGTGCTGAAACAGAATCTACTTCATGTGCAGTTGGCTTAATGGTCAGGCAGTGAGGGTAGTCAATCCTAAAGGAAATCAGTCCTGAATATTCATTGGAAGGTCTGATGCTGAAGCTGAAGCTCCAGTACTGTGGCCACATGATGAGAAGAACTGATTAATTGGAAAAGACCCTGATGCTGGAAAAGATTGAAGGCAGGAGGAGAAGGGGATGACAGAGGATGAGATGGCTGGATGGCATCACCAACTCCATGGACATGAGTTTGAGTAAGCTCCGGGAGTTGGTGATGGACAGTGAAGCCTGGTGTGCTGCAGTCCATGAGGTTGCAAAGAGTTGGACTTGACTGAGCGACTGAACTGAATTGAACTGAACTGAACTGAAGTGAGGGCAGAAGTGTTACAGGTGGAAGCTGGTGACCCTTGCTATGTATGGCACAACATTTGATATGACCCTTGATTGAGATATATTAGGAGTAGACTAGTTACGACTATAACTATCACCCTAGAGAAGTTGGTTCAGAATTGTTTGGACTGTTGGCGAGGATTGGTTCCTTCTTGCCACTTTCAGCAGAGCCCTCCTAGGAGACTCAGGCTGCAGGAAGACAGATGTGGGCACAGCGGGAGGAGAGCACAGCTTGGCAGGGAGTTTCCCACTGCCTGTGGCCTGTGACTTGTGCTGACTGAGTGTGGTCAGCAAGCCCAGCACTGTAGGTGGTCTCCTGGCACTGTGAGCTGGAGAGAGACAGGAGGAGAGCAGGCACATAGAGAGCAATGAACACAAGACAGGGGACCCCAGGCTTTAACCCATGACTAGATGGGGCCTTTGCATGTGGAACTAAATGGAAGCTAACCAGTTCCCAACTATCAATAAGGGGCCCCTCTATATATGGGCAGTCCTGGCCAGTGCAGCCTCTTGCCTCACCCCTCAGGTAGGTATGAGGATGGGTCATGGACAGTGAAGGCACCGGAGAGCCAAGTCAGACCTGGTGAGGCGCACGGCCTGTAGCTCTCCTCCTGGAGCTGAGTATGGGTACTGGGTGCTGTCCTGGGGATGCCTCCCCACCAGGAGACGGGCTCCAGAACTCATGTGGAGTTGCCCACAGGGGATGCTGCACACTCTGCACAGAGACAACGGCTCAGTTCACTTATGTGTGTGCAATCATTGCATTTAAAGTATCCACACCATGTGCACAGCAGCCCCACAACAGACTAACCCCTGGACACAGCAGGCAGCTTGGATGCTGCTGTTTGCCGTCCTCCTCCTTCTCCACACTGCAAGTTGGGTGCGAGGCACAGGTGAGGTCACCTTTAGTTAAAGGACCTGGTGGAGAAGCTGTGCCTTGTCCAGAGGGATTCACCTGAGCTGCTTCAGGGACTGGATGGGACTTGGTTTGTTCTCTTGGCAGGGGCTGCTATTTGCTGCAGCGGGGACCACGTGGGAAGAGTGGAGAAGCAGCTCTTTATCCCTGTTACCCGTTCTCTTCCCTCTGAATTATCCAGTGGAAAATCCTCAGGTGGGGTACCCAGGCCCCTGATTACTGCCTAGGGGAAACTGCCGTACAGACTTGTGACTTTACATGAGAGAAGAATATTTGAACCTCAAGTGCTGACCAGCATTACCTAGGCTCCTAGCATTTCTAGCCCAGTCATATGAAGTGGTGTCAGAGCATCCCTTCCATCCTAGGGTCTGAAAAATATTTCCTTTGTATTTTACTCATTCCTTGCTGTCCATTTGTAGGTTTGTAGTTCATTTATAGACCACTGCTGTGTGTGTTGTTAGGTCAGAGTCTGCTTTTGCTTTTCTCCATTGAGGGAGGCTGTTTTCTCAACACTTCCAACTGAACAACCCGCCCTCTTGCCGTTGATGGTGGTGCTACTGTTGCCATGTATTAAGTTCCATTTGAGCAACATCCGACCCTGAGCTCTTTGAATGCTCTTTGAGTGTCTTGAGTGCTCCTTGTTAATTCCCCAGTATTTCAGAGTGTCTTGCTGTCTGTGGAAGAGATTTCATTTTTTGTTACATTATCTGATTCAGTTCAGTTCAGTTCAGTCGCTCAGTCGTGTCCGACTCTTTGCGACCCCATGAATTGCAGCGCGCCAGGCCTCTCTGTCCATCACCAACTCCTGGAGTCTACCCAAACCCATGTCCATTGAGTCGGTGATTCCATCCAACCATCTCATCCTTCATCGTCCCCTTCTCCTCCTGCCCCCAGTCCTACCCAGCATTAGGGTCTTTTCCAATGAGTCAACCCTTCGCATGAGGTGGCCAAAGTATTGGAGTTTCAGCTTCAACATCAGACCTTCCAATGAACACCCAGGATTGATCTCCTTTAGGATGGACTGGTTGGATCTCCTTGCAGTCCAAGGGACTCTCAAGAGTCTTCTCCAACACCACAGTTCAAAAGCATCAATTCTTCGGCGCTCAGCTTTCTTCACCATCCAACTCTCACATCCATACATGACCACTGGAAAAACCATAGCCTTGACT